>OX940946.1:3435444-4079661 GCA_954870645.1 Agrotis clavis
AAGACGACCGACGTGTAAAAGTGTTTATAATAACCTATGTACTTGCAAAACTAAATATTATTTCATTTTATCACATTTACATTACAATATCTGGTTGACCGAGCTTCGCTCGGTTTTTAAAATGTCTATATCTTGGGAACCGAGCTTTTCTCGAACCTGGGACTTTGATAAATCGATTCCTTGAGCCGAAAGACCCCTAATCTGTAACTTTCATGAAAATCCTTGGAGCCGTTTCCGATATCCTGATTATATGTATATAAATAGACAAGAATTGCTCGTTTAAAGATATTAGATTTCAACACTTGTGTCGCAGAGTTGACTCTTGGCGAGGGAAAACATTAGTTTATCAACAAACTAGCGACCCGCCCCGGCTTCGCACGGGTGCAATGCTGATACTAAATACACTACAGAAAAACTGCGCAAACGCTACGTCCCGCAATTTTTAAATCTGTAATATCTTCGAAAATATTCACTTAAATCATACGGTGTAAAGGGCCATATAGATCTATATTAAATGAACAATGTATTCAAGGTATTTAATTGGTTAAGGATTAATGCTGTATTGGTTAAAATCGCTTCGAAAATTAGCCATTATTTGTCGTAAAAAGTAAATTACAAAAAAAAGTTATTGTGGGTTATCCATAAGAGATAGACATAATTATACCGCCATCACGGACTTTTCTGTAGACCTTTTCAATGTGTACAATACTTAGTACATTATTTTGATAAAACTCGTAGGGTTCAGCCTGCGTTTGCAATGTAAGCGGAAAAAATGTAATTATTTACGACATCACATTAGAAACCTCAAAAATAACAGTACTTCTCCACTATTTAATGGATGTTATTATACATATAAACCTTCCTCTTGAATCACTCTATCTATTAAAAAAAACCGCATCAAAATCCGTTGCGTAGTTTCAAAGATTTAAGCATACAGTAGTGATAATGTTGACGAGTGTGGACGTGTTCCTAACTGTTTGTCTGGCAGTAGTGTGGAATAATGATAAAATAATGCACTAACTTCCTCGAGCAACATTGTAACGTGGTCTGCCGTGTGGACAACCCTTAGAACATGAAGGGCTATTGAAGGACATCGAGGATTTTAGTCAGTACAAGTCTGACAGTCCATCCTGCCCTGGCCTGGGTGGGAGGACTCATTTGCTGATTTTACCACGTAGAAAAAAAAAACAGAGTCCTCGCCGTTCATTAACAACGTTGATCAAATTGTTGCTATACAAATGTTTACTGTTAAACAAACACATACAAATGTTTACTTTAATGTTTTTGTTATACGAGGCTTAATAACCCCGCTAAGCAACCGCTGACGGCTGCAAGGTTGACTGATTAAATCTAGATTTTTCTTTGTTTTCCAGGTACTGTTACGTTGGTGGTTTGTCTCAAAATACAACGTATTTGTGAAATTGGTGAAAGTGGTTCCATTCTATTACGAAAATATACTGAAAACATTTTGTTAAAACGAAGTTGTTTTTCTTTTTTTTTTAATCTTTACCCCACCCTAGGAATTTTTCTCCTGTGTCTTGGGTGCGTTTACAAACAGAAAACTCACATACACAAACACCCAGACCCGGAACGGAACAACTACTAGCAGATCATACAAAAATTAATAGATTTAAAAAAATCTAAAAACCCACGTTTTTAAATTTCCTAAAAATAAGAAAATAACCCTACGGGTCTGAGAGGGGCCACTCAAAACATGGGGGCGTATATTTAAGGGATTATTTATGGGATAAATTTACATGAAGTGTTTAGATCGTGGGTGTAACTTGCAAAGATACGCCCCCACGTTTTGAGTGGTCCCTCTCTCAGACCCGTAGGGTTATTTTCTTATTTTTAGGAAATTTAATAAAGTGGGTTTTTAGATTTTTTTAAATCTATTAATTATTTTTTTATTTTTATCTTTGCTCATCGGGTTTGAAGCTACCCTGAAAATTTCAGCCTGCTAGCTTATCGGGAAGTGCCTCAAAACCTGTCCGCCATCTTGGACGTCCGCCATATTGGATTCATTTGTATTCACATGAGTATTTTTTTGTATTCCTGACAGCTAACCCTTTCATTTGATACCAATATCATGGGGGTGGATTTCAAACAGCCTGTCTGCCATCTTGGACGTCCGCCATATTGGATTTAAGTCACGTGACTATTTTTTTCGTATTCCTGACAGCTAACCCTTTCATTTGATACCCATATCATGGGGGTGGGTTTCAAACAGTCAGTCCGCCATCTTGGGGAAGCCGCCATATTGGATTTGTTATGACGTTTGTTAGCTAGTCATGTATTGTCATCAAAACTCAGAGCGTGTGCAAAATTTCAGCCTGCTAGCTTATCGGGAAGCGCCTCAAAATTGAGTTGCAAAAGTCCAACCGGAACGACAAACAAACAAACAAATAAACAAACAAGAAAAGTGAGTTTATAAAAACGTGGGAATAAGTATTTGTTCCGTGCGGGCATCGATCCCGCGACACGTTGCGTAGAAGTCGATCAATCAACCAATGCGCCAACCGTACCGTCATTCAGTTTCATTTTACATTTGTGTATTTTTTTTAATGGGTTACTATTGGTCTCAATCTAGTTCAGAAACAAAGATGAGACCCAAGATGAGAGAAGAGAAGAGAGAAATGTTGTTTTAACATTGACAGTTTTTAAAACAAGTGTTCAACAGATGTATAGCTTTTTGTGGTAACGGAAACTCTTTAGGCATACTTAACACAACACTAACGTAGCGCTAGCGCCATCAGGACGTCACTTGCAAGCGGCCATTAACAAATGGCGTCCTGTTGGCGCTTGCGCTACGATAGTTTCCCATCATACCCCGCGTCACCGTCTTACATACACTGTTCATCATCATCATCATCAGCCTATAATGTTCCCACTGCTGGGACACAGGCCTCCTCTCTGTGAGAGGGAGTGGGCCATAATCCACCACGCGGGCCCAGTGCGGGTTGGTAGATGTCACTGTCTTCGAATTTTTTGTTCTAGGACATGCCGGTTTCCTCACGATGTTTTCCTTCACCGTTTTGAGAGCAGTGGTGATGAAATAAATTACACAAAGTAATGCGCCTGGCGGGGTTCGAACCCGCGACCTACAACTCGTAAGTCGGGACCGATACCACTGGGCCACCACTGCTCTACAATTGTTCCCTTACCGATATTCCAGTATTTTCGTGATCCAATGAGGACTAATCTGAGCAGTTTTAAATATGTCCGCTTGGGCAGCGCCACTGCCTCTGGAGACCTGTCAAACTATGAAACTCATTTCCGGCTTATGAAACTACTAGCTGTTGCCAGCGGCTTCACCCGCTACAACTCGAAAATTATCCCACGGGAACATAAAATCGGGATAAAAACTATCCTATGTGTTAATCCAGGTTATAAACTATCTGTGTACCAAAGTTTAGCCAAATCGGTTGAGAGGTTTTTGCGTGAAAGAGTAACAAACATACCTACATAAACATACAAACATCCTCACAAACTTTCGCATTTATAATATTAGTAGGATTAGGTACAGAAAAAATAAAACACAAAATCATAACACCAAAATTTTAATGTTAGAGATTGTCATAATTTGAAATTGTTAAACATAAATTGATATCAAATACTTCTTTCTTTAGAAGTCGGTTAAGAAATACATTACAAAGTAATTTAAAATTACATTTTACAAATTTTGACATCACATTTCCTCCCTTGATACTTCACGCTTATTTTTTCAACAACAAAATGATCCGCCATTTATTGAATTCAGTTGTTACAAAAAATGTGATAAATTAAAAACCGCTCGACCGATTTTGTGCAAACTTCACATAAACCATCTACTAAATAGTCCAAACAAAGCCTTAACATTTGGTTTTGATAGGTGAGCCCGTTCTTGAGTTATAAAATTACAACGAAAAGTGGCATTGATTTTTATATAATTATATAATATAGGGTGACTGGCAATTAGTGTACGATAATTAAACACGTGATTGTGCTCATGATAACAAACATTTTTTTTTTGTTCAGTACATTAAGCAAACATAAATGTACTGAAAGCAGATTTTTTTTTCGCGTTATCAGGTTTGTTCACATAGCAAAATTTGTTGGTTATCATGAGCACAATCACGTGTTTAAGTTCCGTACACTAATTACCAGTCACCCTATATAGATTAAAGTGTTCTCGGTATTTGGAACTTGACATTAGTAACGACTCATCGGAATCCTGACAAACTTCCAGACAGTTTTTTTTAATGAGCATGCAAATGGGTTGTGGAGTACAAAGTTAGATTGGAAGCTACTCCAGTATGGTTAGAAAAGGGTAGGCAGATGATGATGAATTTAGATCTTGGAAGCCATTGTTTTATGAGAAGTTCGTACAAGCTGAGGTGGAAAAGCATAAATTGAATGCACATTTTAGTGAAAGGGGAAGCAAACTCTTAGTGACGAAGGTCTGTTTTTCCTGACAGTTATAACCTTGTGGTCTTCAAGTCAAGAGTGAACAGGTTACTTCTAGGCAAGCGTGCTTCATCGTCGACCACATCTTTGAGGCGAGATAGTTGTCAAACGCGAACATATCATGAAATTAAAAAAGTGAAAAACCTTACAAGTGTGAAACTTTGGGACTTTTGTTTTTTTTATAGTTTGGAGGTTTACTTGGTAAATCGATCTTTGTTTTTGATTTTATTCTAGACCTGTATGTTTCGTTTATCATCAAAGGGGCAACAATATAGTTTGGGCAGAAAAGCATAATTTTGTGAATACTCTCTAGTAACAAACCTTACAAGTGTGACGTGTCAATTGTACCAAGAGAGGATTTTTTTAGCAAACAGCCTTTTCAGTCCATTTTTTTTAAAGTCTTAAGACGTTTTAAAATTTGACACCTGTCTTCCGAATTTTCAGTCAATTATTTATCACACCTTACTTGGAATATATCCAATTTTATGGATCACATTCGCAAAAGTTTTGACTAACTTATAGTAGGGGCGGCGAGGAAGGGATTTGTGTTGTGACTCGAGCGCGTCAGATTATTATAGGGGAGAATCCTTGCACCCTTTAATGTACCTGTACCAAATATCAACCCTTAATATTGTGGGGTTTGTTTGGGAGAACCCGTCAGATTAGTAAAAAAAAATCGATCCGCAAAAATACTCGAGCGCGTCAGATTAAGAAAAGGTACATTAATTACGTTCAGAAGAGTGTATATTTCAATAATCTGACAATTTGAGCATGGCATTTGGAAATGAGCGAGTCCTGAAGTTGTAAAACAAAAACGTAACGCCTGCTCGTTTTTTATAGCAATCAACGTTCCGTCCAATTAATTTTTATTATTTGTAAGGCGTTTTCGTTTTTGGGTCTTCAACCGCTTGTTACGGACAACCCCCTCGAATTAATCGTCAGATTAATATGTAATGGTAATCAGAAATATAAAGCGCGTTTACACTGTAAATGGCTGACGCGCTCGAGTACTTCTTTACAACTGTTTTTTTTACAGTTTTAAAAATGTTTACACGCTCTCCCCCCCACTAAAATAGAAAACTTGTCATAAACTTTTTTCTTTTTAAAACATAATCTTTCAAATCCAATAGATTGCCATGGCGCTCGAGGAACTGCAGATTTAGCATCCTCGGCTCCCCAACTATTATATCATCTAGAGACAGTGCCGAAATATCTTAGACGTCATTTCCACGAGCGTTTTTTTGAAGGCGTTAAAAAGCGCCAAAATAGATCAAATGCATTCCTATGATCTGTTCACACGTCAGCGCTTTTAAATTGCAGTTTTTTTTTTCAAAGAGCTTTTTTTATTTTAAGTGCTGGACAGTGACATTTAAGTTCGATTTACTTGAATTTACCTTTTTTTTAAACCTCAGCGCTTTTTCAAAGCCCAGAAAATAAGCGCTCATGCGAATGGGAACTTATAGTCTTACATGCACCCTTTCAAAGGATAGTAATTCTGCTAGGCAGATTTTGTAGTTTCATTTAAAAATACCTCCTTCTCTTATTTTGCGAATGTGACACATCATTACACAATATTACTTTCCAAAATACTAATTTCACATAGGCCTTTCCAAAAATCTTTTCAAAAAACGTGGAAGCTTATATGACATTTGGCCCATGTAAATGTCAAATTGTCCACTTAGTATGTGCCTTTTGTGGTAATGAAAGGCCCTTTTAAACACGCTTAGCGCGATAATTATACAAAAATGACAGTGTAGTATTATGACAACTCTTTTAAAAGAAGTCTTACGTACTAACACTTAGAATTGATGAAAATTTCTAGCTGTGTCCATATTTCTGACAAATTCATGGACAAAGCGCTCTGTGGCAGCATTGTTTTGTACAGAGGGCGCTGTTGGTAAACGTTTATGAATTTGTCTGTGGCAATTATAAAGTATAGAGCAACAAGATGGCGGCTATCTCGGAGCTTTGTATATTGAAATGTCGCAACTATGAACACAGCTTCACAATAGAGATTGATATCGATTACATGATTTTCAAAGTTAATAAAAAGCGAAATACCTATGGTATTTTGAATGCAAATTAGACATAATTTGTCACCGTTCACATAAGTTATAAATAAACAATGTGAAATTATTTTATAATGTTGACGAAAAACAAATCGGTGACCCATCTTGCTTGGCAAATCTGTTCAGACATAGCTATAAAAGGTAAGCCAAATATTAAACCTAGCATTCACTAACAACAAATATTGACAGCTGTCATTTTTGACAGTGCTTTGATATTGAAACTTCAGCAGATGAAAATGCTGATCGAATTGATCAATAAAAATTTGCTAATGAACAATAAGCTTTATAATAAATGTTTTATGTACCCTCACAAGCTTCATAGATGTCTGCAGCTGGATTAAAAGCACCTGGTGCCTTTGACTTCATACAATCAGCTCCATTGTTCAGCTACCTTCAAATACCCATCTCATATACCTGCATCTTTTTCTATGTGAATTATATGAGATTCCGTTAGATGTTGACGTATTTCTTACAGCAATCATCATGAAGGTTTTACTGGGTCTTCTGTTTAAACTAGGCTTCGACGCTATCAAGTTTTATCTTGACGATATTTTGGTCTTGCATTCTGGCGTCTTCTGTATTAGATGTTTTTGCAACAGCAGCTGATTTTTCTTCAATGGTATCTTCTCAATCATTGATGGTCATCTTGAGCGTTCTTTTTGGTGTAAGGGTAGATTTTTCTTCACATTTAAAGCTATTCCTGTCCAGATTCTTCCAAGAAGGCTTACAGCTTGGACCAACGTTTCGGGGAGTGGGTCACATGAGCAGTGAAAGAACGCGGAGATGGTGCATTCCGTGGGCGATTCACGCAAAACGGCGATTGGATGATTAGATGGTTGAGTAGTTCAATCGCCTCCTCAATCTCCTCGAAAGACTTCGTAGCAACGAATTCTTCGATACTCGCAATGTCCTTTCTCACGAAATCTTTAAGAAACTTCACGTATTGAGGTTTATCCTTCAGATTCCCCTCACGCAGAGTAAAACTCAAGTTGGTGATTTCGTCGTAAATTGGCTCCATCATATCTGATTGCATGTTGGAGGGAACACTAGGTTTTTCTAACAAAGGTGCGTGCACTTTGGACAGCGGCTAGGCGGAGACTGGTCCAGTGCCTGATGCGGGGGTAGTGGGTCAATAAATCAGGGGTGAAGAGCAAGGGGAGGTTTCGCGACTGCGCGTCGCGACCTGTGCCATAAGAGCCCCGCCTATAAAGCTGGCTATTCGCTGTGTTTTGATTTTGTCCGACTACGGTGAAGAATTGGGTAATGTTTTGGTTCTAAAGTGTACAATAAGCTATTACTCAAAAATTTTATTTATCTGAAATACAAATTATAGGACTGTAAGGTCTCGGCAGACGATCTCCGGTCACAGTAGGCGCGGGATGCGGGCGACGAGTAATCGTCGACTCGCTGTTCGACCATGGACCATGCCCGGGTCGACGGCGCGTTGTGTTCCACGTGCGCCTCAAAGAGCGTCAGCATGATGACGGGGGCCCCTCTAGAGGGCCAAAGGCTGCCGGGGACGCGGGACTTGTCTCATTACCGAGACCCCGGAACATAAAGGGTTATTGAAGGACACCGTGGATTTTAGTCAGTACTCGTCTGACAGTCCCTCCCACCCTGCCCTCGGTGGGAGGACTCATTTGATGATTTTACCAGGTTAAAAAAAAAGACTGTAAGGTCTAAAATCAGTTCGCGAAGAGTCAGCTTTACCCTGTTGCGTCCAGCACAGCTCTCGTCTCTCCCCTCATATGATTGATTACCTACATTTCTGATGTAGATTTACAGCATCCAAATAGGGTAAGGGCATTACATGATATATCACGCGTTTATTGGGCAGTTAGATAGATAAATCTATCTATCTTCCTTCCATATCATACAAATCTATTTATACATCGATACATCTACAACGTGTAACGTTGGTTTATTCCACTTTGTTCACCTGGGTGATATCACCTGGGTGAACAAAGTGGACAACATTGGTGTCCTCAATTCACCTCGGAAAAATATCACCTGAGTAATATCACCCAGGTGAATTGTGGACACCAAAGTTGTCCACTTTGTTCACCTCGGAAAAATATCACCTGGGTGAACAATAGGCGACTTTTCATCCGCGATGTAGTGGACTTTTATCACCTATGTAAAAAGCAACGGACAACTTAATAATTAAATTGTACTAGGAGAACAGGATTATGAAAAACTAACACCTTTTTCATAATCCTGTAACACATTTGCTCGTAAAAGGTCTCTTACTGCACCTATTTCAGTATCGTAATGTATCTTATTACGCACTAGTGCGTAATGGTAAAGTAAATCGCACTAGTGCGTAATGGTAAAGTAAAACGCACGGTTTATCAAGATGTTCCGTCTAAAACGAACGGTAATTTTTTAAATCTTAGCAAAAAGTTTTTATGTCAGAAAAGTCGTCAACGTTTTATTAATAAAATTAATTTTGGGAGATGAAATATAATAAATAAACATTTTATTCTTTAACTAGCTTCTGCCAGCGACTTCGTACGCGGATCCTGTTGCTTATGCCAGCGACAATGGGGTCGTCAAAATCGAAGATCTGAAACATCTGATGTCGAATTCCTAGAGCCTGGGGACGGGAAAACAACGGGACGCGCATGATGATTCCAGACGTTCCAGATCTTTCATTTTTGTAAGTCAACAGGAAATGCCCATCAGACTAAACAACTCTTGCTAAGATGTTATTCATATATATGTTATAGTGTAGCTGGGCTCTTGGAATTCCACATCAGTTGTTCCAGATCTCAATTTTCATACGTCAACAGAGAGTGCTCATTAGGCTGAACAACTCTTGCTAAGACGTCATTCCTATATATTATGTTACTTATAGTGTAGCTGGGCTCTTGGACTTCCACATCAGGTGTTCCAGATCTTCATTTTTTATACGACAACAGGGAGTGCTCATCAGGCTGAACAACTCTTGCTATGTCGTCATTACTGTATATGTAGTAGTGTAGCTGGGCTCTTGCGGAGTTCCACATCAGGTGTTCCATATCTTCAAATTTATTTTCTTAGCAGAAAATGCTCATCACGCGGAACAATTTTTGCTATGGCGCTATTTTTGTATCTCTTATAGTTTAGCTGATCTATTGCAGTTCCGCATCAGGTGTTCAAGTTTCCAAGATAAATTATAGCCTATATGTTGCCCAGACTTAATAGCTATACAACAAAAAAAAAAACAATCAAATCCGTCCAGTAGTTCCGAAGATTAGCGTGTATGGAGTAACTTCTCCCGTTTTCCTAACATTTTCCTTCACTGCTCAGCTCCTATTGATTGTAGCGTGATGAAAAGTATACTATAACCAGCGCAGGAGTATGAAAAATAATTGTACCAAGTTTCGTCAAAATCCGTCGAGTAGTTTTTGTTTCTATAACGGTTATACAGACAGACAGACAGACAGACAATAATTTTATTAATTGCATTTTTGGCATCAGTATCGATCCCTAATCACCCCCTGATAGTTATTTTGGAAATATATTTCATGTACAGAATTGACCTCTCTACAGATTTATTATAAGTATAGATAGATATAGATTTAATTAATTTTGACAATTAATTACAACGATTTATTTGTAATAAAAACACAAAAGTATTAATTTACTTTATTAGTAATACTGGCTGTTTTTGTGCCGTTGCCCATAAACAAAAGACGCGGATGCGCGCATCGCTAATTTGTGAAAAAGTAAAAATTATTCCGCGTGCTTTTTCTTTTTGCTGTAATTATTTTATTTATTTACTCACAAATGTGTTATAAAACGTCGTATGACATACGTGCGGTTTGATAACAGCCTCTGCTTTCTTATAGCACTCACCTTACGGCTCGTGCTAGCAATATCACCTCAGCTGTAATTATCAACTTACCGCACTTATATCATAATGTACTATACATTAAAGGGTTCATACAGGTTTTGGAAAGTCAAAAGTGTCTTTAAAACTTATTATTGACCGACCTCGCTCTATAGGTTCTTTTAAATCTCTTACTCGTAAACAATGGTTGTTGTTCCAAACGTCTCTATTAATTTTCTGAAAGTTCGACGTGGTTTCCTGTATTTTGGGGTTGTCTTCGGAACTTGGTAAGGAAGGGTAACCCGTGCTGGTGATGTTTTAAGAGACTTTGTTGTCCATGGTCGGAGAGTACGACTTCTTCTAGTCGTACTTGTTCTTGGCCTTCGACTTCTCCACCTTTTTGTTGTTTGCTCTTGTAGTGGTGTTTTTTCCGTCGTCGGTTTGAACCATTTTTTAAACCATTCTTTGAATTCGTCGAAATAATTTTTAATTTTATCGGCCGGTTTAATGTTGTGTTCGCTTTCACTAAGCTTCTGGGTGTTTTGGCCTTTGTGGGCGGCTGCAAAAATTATGTTTATTTGAGTTAGCTTAGGTTGGTGCCAGGGGCGGATCTACCTAAGGGCTTTTTGGGCTGCAGTCCCAGGGCCCTGTTAAAATAAAGGGCCCTCACTGAAAACAATGGAAAATTAGGGGCGTAGTTACGCCTCTGGCATACCGCCGTATCACCTTCACCGGTGCACGGCGTGTGTTGGGCTCAAACTTTAAATTTTGGGACCTCCGTTGAGGATAATGACGCCGAAACTTATTACGAGTAAAGTCCCTTAGTCAGTACAAAATCTTGTATTACCTGCAATAGTTACCAGAAATAACAATGAAATTATTGTAGTTTTCATCATAATTTTGATATTTAGAGATGAATAGATACGAAGAATTTTATCTTGAAGGTGCCCAAAAATGAGTTAGCAGAGCCATTGAAACAAATCTGAAATCAAACGATAATACAAGTTTAGCGTCAAATAGGTTTAAAAAAAAGACTGAAGGACTGAAGTCGGTTAAAAATGAATCAATTGATTCATTTTTAACTTTTTTTTTCATTGTATTTCATTGCACATCAAATAAAAACGAACTAAACTGAATAATTTTTTATGGGATCTAATGGCAGGTATGCAACGAAATTTCTTAGTCATTTTAGTTGTAAACAATATTTAAAAATAAAACATTTAAGGAAATTAAAAAAAAATACCAAGGCTTGTTCCGAAATGTTGACGTTCTGATATCTCTGCGTCCACTTGTAATCTCAAGAAACATTTTTTTCCAATAATCTTTAATAACAAAGTTTTGTTAATCTGAAAAAAGTTGATGTTTTTCCGTTTGTTTATTTCATTTTTAATTAAAATCTTTGCTCTTTGAAGCAACGCTTTTTTTACGTGGTAAAATTATCGAATGAGTCCTCCCACTCCCACCCAGGGCGGTCTGAAAGACACAGGATCACGCTGCGCTGGCTAGATGCAAGCCGCTTCCAACCGGTCCTATTGGAAGTCTATAGGGGAGGCCTATGTTCAGTAGTGGACGTCTTACGACTGATATGATGATGATGATGATGATTATATTAGAGCACGGTCAATGTTAGACAGCTATTGCTCAGTTAACGGCCACGGCCCGCCTCCTCCTTCGCGAGCATGACTGCTTCGCAGAAGGAGGCGACCGCTTCCCACTCTGTCTCGCCCCGCAGCATGGCCGCGACCAATACCGGGCGCGAGAGGTCTCCGCCTATCGCCGCTGCGAGGACACGTCGGTGCTCTGCCCAAGCGGGGCAGTCTTGCACCGTATTCTCTACTGTGTCCTCCGGGCAATCTTCGCAGTAGTGACACCCAGGCGTTTCCTCCTTTCTCATCAGAAACGAAAAAAGAGGTACCTGTGACCTCCCGAAACTTCCGTGTCCGGTGAGGACCTGCGTCATGCGGTAGGTCAGGACGCCGTGACGCTTATCCAGCCACTCCTCAAGAGGGGTCTTACCGCCGCGATTTCGGCGTGCCCGTAAGTTACACTCTCGTAGATATAGTAAATTGACCAAAGTCAGGTCAAAACATAAGTGTGAGATCAAATTAATCTTTTAATTCAACAGATTATACACTCAACCGTAAAATTAAAACATGGGTTTAACAAATAGAGGAATGAGATTTTTAATCACATTTTTAACTTTTTAATCTACTTTTTTAATTTTTATTATTAGTTATATTATGTAATACCTACATAATGGGCATTGTTCATTTTTTTTAATATGCTGTAATTGAAAAACCATTTCGAGGAATAGCGTTACTGATCATTATGTACTAATTAAAAATGAAAAATATTCATATTTCATTGATATTTTTAATAAAATACGTTTGACCTTCCTTACCCTTCAAATGTTTAACACCTTCTTCAAACCTTTGGCTGTACACAGTTTTGTATCTTTGCCTCAGAAAACAGAAAATATAAAAAATATAAAACCGGCCAGGTGCGAGTCGGACTCGCCCATAAAGGGTTCCGTAGCAGCAAGTAAATTTCTTGTAGTTGGTTGTAACTTTGCAAGGTAAATTGCGGTTTACGATTTATTAAAAAAAAAAAAACTAATAACTCCATCTCGTTCAAAACAATTTTCAATTGAAATTTGCATGGTAATGCACATCAAATATTTTTTTTGTTTTATCATTCTCATAATTTAGAAGTTATAGAGGGGGGGGGGGCACATTTTACCACTTTGGAAGTGTCTCTCGAGCAAACTGTTCAGTTTAGAAAAAAATATGTTTGTAACCTCAATCACAGAATAATAGTTTACTACCTCAATATAATTTTTCAAGACCTATTCATAGATATCCAAAACGAATGGATAAGGCAAAAAAAATATATATTGAGTTTCAATTCTAAGTATGGGAGGTACCCCCAAAATTGGTTTTGGTTTTATTTTTGTGTGAAAGTCCTAACGCGGTTCACATAATACACACATCAAAAGTGTCTAGGGATCAAGCATTTTTATGCGGATTTCTTGAGATTGAGATGTGGCTTTGTAATATGAATATATAAATTTATGATTTTATAAATTTATATGGATCCTTTTTGGTGCATTTCATAATTTGAATCAGGAACTGTAAATCAAATTCGAGTAAAAGATGAAAATCAGCTGTCAATATTTTCCCTATAAAAACATACAACGCATTGAAGACATTATTAGTGCTACTGTTTCCCTACTACTGATTAAAACCAACGTTATTATGGAGCGGCGACGTCATTTAAGCAGGGAAGAAATGCTCAGAGCCGTGGGAATGATAGAAGCTGGTTCCCGGCAACGTACTGTGGCTTTAGCTCTGAATACAAGTCAGAGTGTTATCAGTCGACTTTGGACACGTTACCGAAGCACTGGTACCGTGGCTGAGCGCCATGGAGGACGGTATCGCTGCACCACACGGAGACAAGACCGATACATTCAAATCTTAACTCGAAGAGCTCCAACAATAACCGCCATGATGTTAGCCGTGAGGCTTCATCACTCTTCAGGGAACTTAATTAGCGACCAAACAGTCAGAAACCGCTTGCATGAAGTGAACCTTCATTCCCGAAGACCGCTACGGGTACCACCTATAGCAATGCACAATCGTAGGATTCGATATCAATGGGCTCTTGAACACAGAAATTGGGCAGAAGAACAATGGCGTTTCGTGTGCTTTTCTGATGAGTCTCGTTTTGGTATGAGACCGGATACAAGACGTATACGACACTGGAGAACCCCTGGACGCCAACAGCGATTAAAATCCTGCCAGGAAGTCCATCCTTATACTGGTGGAACCATCATGGTATGGGCGGGTATTTGGATCGGCGGAAGAACTGAGTTGATTTGGATCAGAGGCAACCTCAACGCTCAAATTTATGCTGAGACGATTGTATCAGACGTCATCGTTCCTCTACAAGTGCAAATCGGTCCCTTATTTCAGTTAATGCATGATAATGCACGACCGCACACCGCAAGAGTTGTAAGACAGACTCTCGCCGCAGCTAACATCAATGTCCTGCCCTGGCCTGCTCAGTCGCCAGACTTGAACCCGATTGAGCATGCATGGGATATGCTACAGAGAAAAGCTCTGCCGAATATGGAGGGTATCCAGTCGCAAGAAGACCTTTTTTTGTTGTTGCAACGAACATGGGCGGCCATTCCACAGCGTGATTTGGATGAACTCATTTTGAGTATGCCAAACCGATGTTCTTGTGTTGTTAGTGTTCGCGGTAGAAACACGGATTATTAATTGTTTAAGTTACCCAATAAAATTTTAAAGAAAACTGTTATTTCAGTCTTTTTTTCGAACTTTAATGTTAGTGGTTCAAATGTCAAAAATCCCTTTATTAGGAAAATGGCAAATTTCTTTATGAATGCAAAGGTGACTTGGTTTATCGTTACTGTGACAAACGATAACACTTTATTTGATGAATCCTTAAAGAACATTTTAATTAATATCAATCAGGAGAAAAGTTATTGCAAAAATATATGTTGATCCCTAGACACTTTTGATGTGTGTACATCTACTTACAAAGTTTCAACTTTTTGTCGAAATTATAAGAGCTATCTCTTGTAATTTCGACAAAAAGTGGCTGTGACATACGGACAGACAGACATGACGAATCTATAAGGGTTCCGTTTCTGCCATTGGCTACGGAACCCTAAAAAATAAGTGACAAGTATTTTCCAGGGATGTCAGGCATATAAGTACCAATTTCTTGGTATACATACCAGTTTTCAGTGTCACGTACCATGTACCAAGATTATTATTACTCGAGAAAAAAAACCAAGATTGGACGTTGACCAACAATACAGAATAAATGACAAATTTTAGGGTGCAATCGAGTATTATTATTATTAATAGCCTTTATTTAACAATCTCACAAAACAAAAATATTAAAAGTAAGTTTACATTTTTTTCCCCTCTCTTTTATATATCTATATATGTATTATTAGACACCGATATTGAGATTGTCTTGCGATTTCGCAAACCCCTCCCCTGTAGCTTGCCACTCCTTCCGATTATGGGTCATCCTCCTCCGAGTAGCACCAGCCATCTTTCGAAAGTCGTCTTCCCATCTTAGGCGTTGCCTTCCTTTCTTTCTTTTGTTATATCTTGGATACCATTTGTGCATTTGTGCATCCTTAGCCCATTTATTATTAGTACTCCTCAACATATGACCTGTCCATCTCCATTTCAATTTCCTAATGCAATATGTGATTTCGTTGATTTTAGTTTGGTTTCGTAATGTCTCTAGTTTGATTTTGTCTTTTAACTTGTCGTTGAGCATGCTACGCTCCATGCTATGTTAACAGGTCTCTAGATTTCGCATATTTTGTTTAGTAATGCTCCAAGTTTGACATCCATATTACAATCGAGTATTGCTTACTAAAAAATCTTTTTTTTTTTGAACATGAATTCAAATATAGCACGGACAAAAATCGCAGTCGGCTGTTAGTATTTATCCACTATACGGTTGGTAAAACTGCGTGTTTAGTGTTTGCTGCCCTCTATTAAAAGTAAAAGAAAAAAAAAAGATTTTTCATTCGTATTTGATTTTCGACACATTTTACCTATGTACCAATATTTTATATTTCTTATTGGTACATCACAGTGGCCGTCTGACATCCCTGATTTTCTCAAGTGTCAATTTGTAAATGTCAAAGATGTAAACAAACAAGTCTTTATTGTAACTGCAAATTGCTTCAATATCTCGGTTAAATCTGTTAAATCGGCATCGGCAATATAACATACACTACAAGTAAAATAGAATACAGGAAGTGCTTTGTCCCAACTTGCAACAATAATACTAATAATAATCCAAAAAACATTTTGTTCGTACTAAAGAAGATTTGCGAGAAAAGTGGTGTCGTGATGACGGCGTGGAATGTTGCAAGGTTTATACAATGTACTGTTGCGAAGATCACTTTGATGTTAGTATTTCAGAAGCCTTAGATTCCTTTGTATGTTCATCTAGGAGTAATTTTGTTTTGTAAATAATAACCTAGCGGGATGTAAATGACGTTTAGACAGTTGACGTTGTGTTGACAGTTTTTTAATTTTGCTCTAGTAAGGCAACGGCACAACTTTTAGGCCAATGGTGACGTCACCTACCTCAAAAATTAAAATATTAAAAATAAAAAAACTATTGAGCCAATCATTAAAATATTCAAATTAGTTTCTCAAAATGCTCTATATTTGCAGAAAATAAAATAAAATCGAATGTTTAAAAAATTAAGACAATCCCCATTATTTAGAATTCGCAGTTATTTTTACCTATAATAATACTGTAAATAGATACAGATATTTTATCGAAAGAGGTCGCCCGAAGAATCCAACTCGGATGGGCAGCGTTTGGGAAGCTACGTGATATCTTCTCATCGAGAATCCCACAGTGTCTCAAGACAAGGGTGTTTAACCAGTGTGTGTTGCCAGTGATGATTTATGGCTCTGAAACGTGGTCTTTGACTGCTGGCCTTTTAGAGAGACTGAGAGTCACTCAACGAGCAATGGAAAGAGCTATGCTCGGAGTTTCTTTGCGGGATAAAATCCGGAACATGGATATTCGGCGAAGAACCAGAGTCACCGACATAGCTCATAAAATTTGCAAGTTGAAGTGGCAATGGGCAGGCCACATCGCTCGTAGAACTGACAACCGATGGGGAAGAAAAGTTCTCGAGTGGCGACCACGGACCGGAAGGCGCAGCGTAGGCAGGCCTCCCACTAGGTGGACCGACGACATCGTGAGGGTCGCGGGCAACGGATGGATGCAAGTGGCGAATTGTCGTTCGGCGTGGCGGTCTAAGGGGGAGGCCTATGTTCAGCAGTGGACGTCTTCCGGCTGATGATGATGATGATGATGATTTTATCGAACATCGATCGCTGATTAAACGGTACATAGACCAAAATATATTTTTTTACGATTTTAGTCAGTCTGTTTGTAATGGCTAATCTCTGAAATGGCGGACCGATTTTTACGGGACTTTTTGAAGGTAGCTGATGTAATAAGGAGTAACTTAGGCCAATTTTATTTTAGATCAAAAAACTTTTATTTTACTAAAAAATAGGTACATTGTTGAGTTCCGACATCCACGCGAACGAAGTCGCGGGCAAAGCTAGTACAACAATAGATACGATTAACTAAATAGACAAAAGAACCTTATTATTAGATAAACTCTAATACAGGGGCCGGATTGACCATTTTGGAGAATGAGTAAGAGTAGTTCCAGCCACTCGTCTGTCAACTTATCAAAATAAGTCGACTGTCATAGGTTGGCCATCTGTCAAGCCATCAAAATAAGTCAAGTGTTCCCGCCAGTTCCCGCGTTTCTTATAAACCGTTAAAAGTCTGTGAAAACTATGCCTGTCTAGCTCATACTAGCCCAACGTGCAGTAGAAGAGAGAAGGATGACATTTAGTCACTCAGAACGTCTCTGAATTCTTCCCCCGCCAATGTGGAACGTGTCAAAACCAGTCTTGTTTCGAGCGCCGACCCGCGACCCCACGCTGAATTCAAAGTAGAATTAAGAATATATTACAAGGCTAAACTAGACAAATCCATTTATAATCTGAAAGCTTATTTCAGAACGATTTGAACAACATTTAAGTTATATACAGGGTTCTCATACAAAACAAGAGTTATCGGCGTTTTAATCACGCGCCGTCGTTATCACCTGGCGTCACCCAAATGCTTTCAAAGTCACCTGACGTCACCCAGATGGTTTTGATGTGACACTCAGGTGGCCAATTTGGAAAATTCTGCCTGGACAGCGGAGTGGTTTAGGGAAAAAGAGAGCTTTACAATGGTAAGCGTCCACAGGTCCGCATCGCACGTATCGGACGTATCGTACGCAACGGATTTTAGTTTGCCTTGTATTAAAACTCATACAACTGCGTCCACTGATCCGCATCGTACGGACGGCTCATCGGCAATGCCTACATGCGATGCGTACCGATGACGTCATACGGAATGCCGATCAGTGAACGCCATGAAGTTGGCATCGGCAATCCGATTGCTGATACTCGCGTCGGCAATCCGATCGCTGCCGATACAGAAATCCGTTTGATGCGATGCGTCCGATACGTACGATGCCGACCTGTGGACGCTTTCCTCAAGTCGTCTAGTGCCATCTCGTTTCCACATGGAAGGCCACCTGACCATTGCAATGATGGACATTTTTGTTACCATATTATGAGCAGCAATAAGCTCTTAGGGACTTTACTCATGGCGCGATGCGACGCGACGCGATTCGTGCGATATCGAGTCGATTGCCGAGTTAAGTCGCACGTATTTACTAAGGACCCTGACGCAATGCACTTCAATCGTGCACTTCAAAAATCCACCTTACTACTACGACATAAAGGCGCTGCAAACCAAAGACAAAATGTCGCACGAGACAAGTAGTTGCGCAATTGAATTTCGAACACAGAATCATGTGCATTGTCATTAGGACGTACATGCAATTCGATATCGAGCAGATCTGTGAGCGATATCGTCAATCCGTGCGACTCCATTAGCAAACACTAGCGATTGTCCATACATTTTGACGCTTGTGTGATATCTGACCGATATCGTCAATCATTGCATTTCGATATCGCATCGCGCCATGATTAAGTCCCTTAGGCCGAGACTCCACCAAAGCTGAGACGTGTGCTGTGTGCTGTGTAATGTGCGCGCAGAGCTGTTTTTCAGCACGGGTGACTCCACCGCACACATCTCACAGCTCACGTCTCACAGCACGCCGCACACATCTCACAGCTCACATCTCACAGCACGCCGCTCGCTGCACACAGCACGCCGCTCACATCTCACGTCTCGCCATACAAAATATAACACAGCCAGCACAACGGTCTCCACTGAAGCTGTGCGGAGTGGAGCTGTTTCAATAAAGCAATTCTATTGGTTTTTCAAAACACGTCTCGGCTCCGCACAGCTCGACACAGCTTTGGTGGAGTCTCGGCCTTACTCTTCTTGCTTCTACCACAAGTTGTTGTCATATAATATCTCCTGGGCTAGAACTATGATGGTGAATGGCTGTGGTCTTATCCCCAAAATGTGTAGTCGTTGCATGTAAAAAAACTGTTCTGCATTGATACCCTTCATTATACAAACTGTTACCTGATGTCCATTAAAATTTATAAATGACCCATGCCCACTTTTGGCCAAACCTTTTTTTTTATAGTGAGGCGCATTCGACGGTAAAAAAGACAGAATAAAAAAAAACTTGAGAGGTGTCAAGGGACACCCGGATGGAACGAAGTTACTGTATACACTCAACAAAAATAATCGTCGCGACTCCACTCCACTCCACTCCAAACCGCTCCGCTCCAATCCGCTCCGCTCCGCTCCAATCCGCTCCACTCCACTCCACTCCAGTCCAGTCCATTCCATTCCATTCCATGGTAATAAACACATTACCCTCCTTTGCATCGCGCAGTCGGATAAAAGTGTCGTGACAACTTTTCGTAACATTTTTTTCCGTCCAGCCCCCTTTCACAACGCGCGATAAGGAACTTCGTTCCAAAAATATATTTTTTAAATGACGTTAACACTAGTAATTTCTCATGTATCGTGGGTACGTTTACAAACATAAAACTAACATACACAAACACACAGACTCGGAACTTGTAGATCATACAAATATTTGTTCCGTAAGGGAATCGAAGCCTATGCGACCTAGCTTCCTTCCTAACAAATATACCTACGAAAGAAGACAGTCGAGCCGTTTCGGAGGAATGCAAGCATAAACTCCGTTTGTGTCCCAGCGTGGCATGAGCGAGGCGTTCCTTGATCGGACGGTGAGTTAGAGTTACCCATTATAATGTTCCACAACTATCACACAACACCATCTAGTCCCAAGCTAAGCAGAGCTTGGGTTATGGGTACTAGACAACGGATAAACATACTTATATATTTCTAAATACATACATATTTTAAATAAATTACACCCAAGACACAGAACAAATGATCGTGCTCATCGCACAAACATTTGTCCTGGGTGGGAATCGAACCCACGACCTCCGGCATAGCAGTTAGGGTCAATAGACCAACAGGCCAGTCAAATTATTCACCGTTTGACACGAGATTTTAATATTATTAGATTTGATTTATATATTACTCGTCTTTTAGCAAAATGATGAGAAATAAAATAAAACATTAACTGATTTGATGCATTTATTCATAAAATTCATTTGAATATCTATACATATAATAAAACTGTAGAAAAAGCGTTTTTGTACATCAAAATAAAATCCAAAAAAAATAGCTAGGGTGTTGAAGGACAACCAACAGAACCCATTTCCAGCATTTTTAGAATTTTTGTCTGTTTGTCTGTTTGTCGGTTTGTCGGTTTGTCTGTTTATTTGTGGCTCCATCACGTAAAATGTACGAAGGCAATGTAGATAACCTTTATACACAACGATCGAGCGTAACTTGAGGACTAATTTAGTTTTTGTTTCATTGCAATCGGTTAAGTCTATCAAAAGATATTTGAATTTAAAGTGTTCCAGACCCAGAAGTAAAATTACGGTCAGTTTACACCGAGACGCGCAGTTCAGTAGCGCGATCTAGCTTGGAATAGAAAAACTACATACCTATTCAAATAATCTTGTGGACTGGAGTGGAGTGGTTTGGAGTGGAGTAGAGTAGAGTAGAGTAGAGTAGAGTTAAGTAGAGTGTAATGGAATAGAATGGGATGGTTTGGGATGGAATGGAAAGAAAGAAAAGGTTTTTATTAGACTCACACTAGAATGGGAATGAGTGGTATGGAGTGGGATGGAGTAGGATGGAGTGGGATGGAGTGGGAAGGAGTGGGATGGAGTGGGATAGAATCGGATGGAGTGGGATGGATTAGAATGGAGTGCGATGTAGTGAGATGGAGTGGGATGGAGAGGGATGGAGTGGGATGGATTAGGATAGAGTGGGATGTAGAGGGATGGAGTGGGTTGGAGTGGGATGGATTAGGTTGGATTGGGTTGGAGTGGGATGGAGTGGGATGGAGTGGGGTGCAGTGGGATGGAGAGGGATGGAGTGGGATGGAGTGGGATGGAGTGGGATGGAGTGGGACGGAGTGGGACGGAGTGGGATGGAGTGGGATGGAGTGGGATGGAGTGGGATGGAGTGGGATGGAGTGGGATGGAGTGGGATGTAGTGGGATGGAGTGGGATGGAGTGGGTTGGAGTGGGATGGAATGGGTTAGAGTGGGATGGAGTGGGATGGAGTGGGATGTAGTGGGATGGAGTGGGATGGAGTGGGTTGGAGTGGGTTGGAGTGGGATGGAATGGGTTGGAGTGGGATGTAGTGGGATGGAGTGGGACTGAGTGGGATGGAGTGGGATGTAGTGGGATGGAGTGGGTTGGAGTGGGATGGAGTGGGATGGAGTGGGTTGGAGTGGGTTGTAGTGGGATGGAGTGGGATGGAGTGGGACTGAGTGGGATGGAGTGGGATGGATTAGGATGGAGTGGGACTGAGTGGGATGGAGTGGGATGCAGTGGGATGGAGTGGGATGGATTAGGATGGAGTGGGATGTAGTGGGATGGAGTAGGATGAAATGGGCTGGAGTGGGATGGGGTGGGATTGAGTGGGATGGAGTGGGACTGAGTGGGATGGAATGGGATGGAGTGGGATGGAGTAGGATGGAGTGGGATGGAGGGGGATGGAGTGGGATGGAATGAGATAGAATGGGTGCTCTAATCCAGTAGCAATTCTTCTGAATCTGAACGACAGAGGGCGTTTATTATAATCACCTCAAATATTATTGAAAAATAAATTCTAAATACAGGGATTATATGAAAACGATATTATGATTTATAAAAAACGTGGCGAGAATTAAGCGCTTCGCACTAAAAAATACATTGTTAAATTCCGACATCCACGCGAACGAAGTCGCGGGCACAGCTAGTAACTAAATAAAAATTAACAATGAAAACAGGAATTGTCTACGTCTGTATTTTTAGACAAACCTTTGTCATAATATCAGTACCCTTAGCACGAATTTTCACTCTTTTACTTTATAGTATTTACAGCGTTTCTTGGGGTTTCTTGTATGAAAAATGGAACAGCGCCTCTGGTGTGCGAAGAAGGAACTAATTTTTCCCTTGAAAATTGTCAATTTGAAATTGTCAAAGTTCCAGTTTACTTTACGTCTCAAATACTGAAAATTCATGCTAAGGACGTAGTACTCCCGCGGTGGTGCACGCCCACGGCGACGGACGTCGCAGGACGATCTCCGGCCACCGTAGGCGCGGGCATGCGGGCAGCGAGTAAAGGGCAACTCGCTGCCCGACCATGGACCATGCCCGGGTCGACGGCGCGTTGTGTCCCACGCGCGCCTCAAAGAGCGTCATAATAATGACGGGGCCCCCCTCTCAGAGGGCCAAAGCCTGCCGGGGTCGCGGGATTATTTCCTTACCGTGACCCCGGAACATAACAGGCTACTGAAGGACACCGTGGATTTTAGTCAGTAGAAGTCTGACAGTCCCTCCCGCCCTGCCCGGGGCTGGAGGACTCATTTGATGATTTTGCCACGTAAAAAAAAAAAAAAAAGGACGTAGTACTATTAGGTGTTCTATGGCTAAGGGTACAGTACCCTTAGCACGAGTTTTCAGTATTTGAGACGTAAAGTAAACTGGAACTTTGACAATTTCAAATTGACAATTTTCAAGGAAAAAATGTGTTCCTTCTTCGCACACCAGAGGCGCTGTTTTATTTTTTCATACAAGAAACGCTGTAAATACTGGAAAGAAGCTGTAAAGTACAGCTTGGCAAAAAACAGTAGAAAACCGGAAGTCGCCACTGTGCTATCGCTACCAGCACTTTGACTGATTTTATTTTTATTTTTTTCACTTATTACGTTACTTCTATGTCACAAGAATAAATCTATCAAACCTGCGTTCCTTGTTTACATCAAATAACAAAGATTTTAAAACGTTGTCAGAAACAACAAGATTAGTTTCGTTTCAATCCGTTCTGGCCAAGCTGTAAAAGAGTGAAAACTCGTGATAAGGGTGCTGGAATATTAACTGTTAAACAAATTGATTGCTAACACGGTATTGTAAAAATATTGAGCAAGCCGAGAAAAGGAAGACATAGCTTACCCATGGCGCGATGTGATTGCAATATGATCGATTTCAACTACAAGTGAAAATCAACCTTACCACTACGACATATGACATAAAATGCGCGGTTGTATCATCATCATCATCAGCCTAAAACGTTCTCACTGCTAGGACACAGGCCTCCGCTATGTGAGGGGGCATAATCCACCTCGTCGGCTCAGTACGGTTTGTTGGGTGTCACATGTCGTCGAATTTTTGGTTCTAGGACATGCCGGTTTTTTTCCTTGACCGTTTTGAGAGCAGTGGTGATGAAATAAATTACACAAAGTAATGTGCCTGGCGGGGTTCGAACCCACGACCGGGACCGATACTTAATTACCACTGGGCCACCACTGCTCCCGGTTGTATACGGGTACAAAAAAAACAAAACACGATCGCCACGACGACGTCAAGTCAATCGAATTGCATCATTATTTCTTAGCGGCAAGGTATTGATGATTTTCACTTGTAGTTTTAAAAGCTCATATTTATTGACCCGTATGTATAGTTAGTTGAAAGGTGTAGCAAAACATAAATACAATTAATTTAATTTAAAAAAAAACGAGTAGTTTTTACAAACAGTAAAGTTTGACATTTTGAAGACCTCATGCGACACTAGCGCCGCTAGTAACGAATCCATGAACCAGAGCCACCTTTCATATTGTATTTCTTTCTACCGTCATCGTCACTAAATGGAGTGTCCACAATCCTTTTTTTATATTTTAGGATATCAATTTGCTTAACAGTTTTAAACAGCATTGTACTGTGATAGAACAGGAAAATAAAAACTATAAGAAATATTTAATTTAATATTTACAAATAACAGTTAAAATCCATCACCATTTTTCACATTTCATACTTTGAAATGTTCAATATCAAATATACATAATTTTAAATAATAAAAAAACTTTAAAAATTTGTCCAGTTTATGTATGCTACAAAAATGGGTTTAAATTATCCTAAGAGAACGTCTTTACGTGGATATAATCCTATGTCATAACTCGTACCTATACCACATATTACCTATACCATGAGTTGTCATTACGATACTCGATCATCGATATTGACCGCGTTTGGCGCTCTCGTTGGCCCGCTCCAAGGTTGTACGAACTCTCAACCAATGAGAGCGCCAAACGCGGTCGATGCGTATTATCGAGTATCGTAATGACAACTCGCTCTGTTTTGCACCTAGTGGTTCAATTTTTTTGTCTAGTTTTTAACAAACGTAGCTGCCTTTAAAAAAATAGGAGGGAAAATTTGTGCCTGTTTGTTATCAATATGCTCGCCCCTATTCATCATCTTCATCATCATCTGCCTGCCTTTTCTCAACTATATTGTGGTCGGCTTCCAGTCAAACCAGATGCAGCTGAATATCAGTATTTTACATGGAGCGACTGACTATCGGACCTCCACAACACAGTAACTGGGTAATACGATTCCCCATTTACCATGGGGAATCGTATTACCCAGTTACTGTGTTGTCAGAATTTCGAGTTTCGGAATGTGACGGCTTTCAAAGATCTACAAATGTCAGCCGGGACCAACGGCTTTACGTGCTTTCCGAGGCACGGAGGAAACTCGCTATGACAGATGGTCTCCCATGCACAGATCATCCTCGGCAAGCGCAGCTTAACCCACAAGATGTGCGGCTGTAATTATTTATCAACGAGTTCCCACGTCCCCAATTACATGGTACTTAATTATAACTGGTGAAATCTGTGTCTACTAAAGTTCGGCCGTTCAGAGAATGCGTTCCTGACAGGTCGCGATTGAACTGACCACGTAACTTTGTAATGGCGTTGCAGTTACGATAAAAAAATTTTTGCTGGTTGTTTACCGTTTTAACAATTGATGAGCATTAAAACAACATTATTATATCAATAATCAATGAATGTTATAATTTTATGACAAATACTTGTACTAACTGACAGGTGTCAGGAACGCATTCTCTGAACGGCCGAACTTTATTAGGTACATCTCTGCCTAGCACTTCGGGAATAAAGGCATGATGTTTTACGTGTAAATTTTTAAATGATAAATATACAATTACTTTTGGTGATTTATTCTAAAATTTAAAACAATTAATATAATGTATAATCTTTGACTATCTATTTTATAAAATATAAATTCTTTTTTATAGAAAATCTATATTTTTATTGTCTATATTTTTGGAAAATAATAATCTACTATCATTTTAGAAATATTGCGAAAGTTTATTTCTATAGGCTCTATCTTCGTTATTTATGAAACAATTTTAAACAACGACGATATAATACTAGACTCCTAATAACAGGCGACCGATGTCTGTCAACACATTAGGCAAAAAAGTCTTATATCCGTCTCATTTCGACCAATCCTGTGAGCCGTAAACATACGTTGAGACAGAACCGACCTTGAGTTAGCCAATCACAACGCAGTACCCCGCCTCCCTCGCTTACGTAGTACCTCAGCGAGTTGGCAGAATAGTTTTGTTCGTTAGATCGTGCAATGCGTAGTCTAGTATTATATCGTCGTTGATTTTAAACATATTTCTTTTTTCATTTGCATTTTTTATACTTAGGTAAGTTGTGTGTCAAAAAAAGTCTGCCTTTACCTATACACAATTTGAAAAGGATACCCTGTATGCAAATATAATTATGAAAAATGACATATTCTATATTGACTTAAAATCGTCACCTTTTTTATTTAGGAAATATATCAGGGCGGTGGTAGGATTTTTGATATGATTGTGGTAGATTTATTTTTCTTTTTTCCAAAAATATAGTCACTATTTACAACTTATATAGGTACGTAACTGTTACCCAAGGGCAAAACTAGCTACTACCGATTTCCTCATTTCTATTTCTTCTCTATTAAAATTAAATACTTAAAATGAAAACGGACATCGGTATAGTCAGGATTCGCCATTTTTGTATTAAGTATTAGGAACTTTCAATTTAAGCGATATTTGCAAGCAATAATTATCCTTAAAACAACCACGTAGACGTCATAATTGCGCGATACACGGGCAACTTTTGAGCAATTATTGTTTGGCAACAGTTGCCTTAGGTAGTTGAAAATTTTATTTTAATCCTTCATTCATATAATTTGTTTTAAACAATAGGGTAGTTTCCAGGGTCAAAATAATTACATTCTATTTAGTCCGTATTTTAGATTATAAAAAAATATTGGACACGCCTATTTAAGTTACCTGTGACGTCACTCTGCGCGAAAAATGCCACGCATCGTGACGTCACACGTAACTTTAATAGGCTATATCTTTGTCATTATTGGTCTAATTTACAAATAAAAAAATACATGTCCCTTATTTTTGAATAATCTAAAAGACGGACTAATTACATTTTTTTAGGCAACTAGCCTATTCTAGTCACCCACACGGTTCTCGCTTAGTGGATTACAGCCCACCCCCTCTCACAGAGAGGAGATCTGTGTCCCAGCTGTGGGAACATTTTTTTATTACCAATCTCAATTACAAAAGTAATTAATCGCTTGATATATTCATACGTCATCAACATAATTCAGAACAATCAAAGTTGCCTTTAAATCAACTCATTTCCTTCAAATGTTGCCGGCAACAATAGCCCAACAGTTGCGCTGCAAAAAGTTGGCCACAATGTGTTGCTGCAAAAATCTCTTAAATGAAAGTTTCCATAGACTACTAGACTCTGTACATCAACTTCTTGCGTCGTTGATTGTCTCTGGAACTTTGACTTCTAGGCCATCCATGTCTTTGGTCAGTATTATCTGGCAACCTAGGCGGGAAGTGTCAGTCAGGCCGTAAGCTAGGTCCAGCATATCTCTTTCTTCATCACAAGCCTCTTCCGGTAATCTGGGGACATAGAGAAAGTTTTTTTTTTTAATTTAATGATAGGTTCGCGTTTGAACACTATCTCGCTTGATGGTAAGGGATGATGTGGTCGACGGTGAAGCACGCTTCATCATCATCAGCCAATAATGTTCCCACTGCTGGGACACAGGCCTCCTCTCTGTGAGAGTGGGCCATAATCCACCACGCGGACCCAGTGCGGGTTGGTAGATGTCACATGTCTTCGAATTTTTGGTTCTAGGACATGCCGGTTTCCTCACGATGTTTTCCTTCACCGTTTTGAGAGCAGTGGTGATGAAATAAATTACACAAAGTAATGCGCCTGGCGGGGTTCAAACCCACGACCTACAACTAGTGATGGGTTTTTATCCGGATAAATACTCAAAATGAGTAAATACTCAATAAATTTCCATTTTTACTCGAGTTTTTATCCAAAACAGTGGATAAATACTACTTACAGTTTATGTTACATTTGTTCATCGTAAATTTTGTTATTTTACAAGAAAAATGATTGAAATACATGAAAATCTGATAATATACGATTCGTAAAGTACCTTTTTAATCACTTTAATAATAACTATTACTAAAAGCGTTAGAAAAAGTAGGAAATATTCCAGTTTTTTCCAAATACGTTGTTTTTTTTTCAATTTTCCAATCAAAACCTTGAATAATACATAAATTTTCATTTTCTAATTAATTATAAAGTAGAACTGATGCGGACGCGCGACCGCACATTTTTGTCTGATCAAATCTAACCGAGTATATCTGAGTGTATCCGTCAGACTGACTCCGATTCTGATCCTAATTCCGAGTATGACTGAGTCTTACCGAGTCTTACGGAGTCTTAACGAGCATGACTTCGAGTCCGACCAAGTCTTATAGTCTTACGGTGTCGAGTACGATTTCGAGTCTGACCGAGTCTGATCGATTCTTACTGAGTCTGACCGAGTCTTACGGAGTCTTAACGAGTGTGATATCGAGTCTGACCGAGTTTTCCTAAGTCTGACCGAGTCTTACCAAGTCTGACCGAGTCTGACTCCGAGTCAGACTGAGTCTAACCGATTCTTACTGAGTCTTACCGAGTCTGACCGTTTCTTACCGAGTCAGACCATGTCTTATCGAGTCTTACGGAGTCTTAACGAGTATGATTCCGAGTCTGACCGAGTCTTACCAAGTCTGACTCCGAGTCTGACCGATTCTTACTGAGTCTTACCGAGTTTGACCGAGTCTTACCGAGTCAGACCATGTCTTATCGAGTATTACGGAGTCTTAACGAGTATGATTCCCAGTCTGACCGAGTCTTACCAAGTCTGACTCCGAGTCTGAATGAGTCTGACCGATTCTTACTGATTCTTACCGAGTCTGACAGAGTCTTGCCGAGTCTGCCCGAGTCTTGCCGAGTCAGACCGTGTCTTATCGAGTCTTACGGAGTCTTACCGAGTATGATCCGAGTCTGACCGAGTCTTACCAAGACTGACCGAATCTTACCAAGTCTGACCGAGTCTTACCAAGTCTAACCGAGTCTTACCAAGTCTGACCGAGTCTTACCAAGTCTGATCGAGTTCGACTCTGAGTCTGACCGAGTCTGACTGATTCTTACCGAGCCTGACAGTGTCTTACCGAGTCTTACGGAGTCTTAACGAGTATGATTCCGAGTCTGACCGAGTCCTACCAAGACTAACTGAATCTGATTCCGTGTCTGATTGAGTCTTACCGTATGTCAGAATCTTACCGAGTCTGACTGAGTCTAACCAAGTCTTATCGAGTCTTACTGAGCCTAACCGTACTCGACACCGAGTCTTACTACGAGATTTGATTTGAATCTACTTGTTTCAAGTTACGAGTAAACGGTTTCCTTTATAAAACATGACAACAAAACTTGTTTTCAACCCTTACCTAACATAGGGCTTTGGCCTTATTGACGTCATCTCAAGGCCTAATTGCTGGATCTGTGGCAGGACCTGTTCATTTGTTCAACCCCTGTTCATTTGTTATCAGTAGTGACTAGTCACGGTACGTCCTCTTCCGCGTCGTTAAGAAGAAAGAAAACCTATTTATTTTACAGTTATAACATGTCATCGGCGTAGTAGACAACGCCGATATCATGAAGGATTGTACCACGAAGCGCTCGGTCAAGCAGAAACAGTGTGCCAGGTTCCGATGGCGACGGTGCACCGGAGATGGTTGGAATTCGAAACTTCGTAATAGTGGAGCGCTTCCTTAATTTAACTCTAGGGCAAAGCCTGGAAGACGTTCATCATGACGAGAGACACTGCCAAGATGTTCTCACCCCGATTGCTTCCTTCGCCCTTTTTTAACGTGGATAAACCGGCAAATGAGTCGCCCAGACTTGTACTGGCTAAAATTCACGGTGTTTCTTTACTAGCCATTTACGTTTCAGGGTCACGGTTACCTGTTTTGACAGTCTCGCGACCCCAACAGGCGTTTGTCCCTCTATGGGGGCCTTGTCAGTCAGTCAAATCCCTCACATACACTTTTTGCAGAAGCCAAACAGGATATCCGCAGATCCAAGATACGCAGACGAGATAAACGGCATAGAAATAGAGGCCGAGTTAGAATGCAGTGAGAAACACATTGCTTCTCCTTCACTGGAGAGACTTCTGAGACCTAATAATCGGTAATGTAATTTTTGGAAAGCCCAAATAACAATCCTTGCCATTGAATTTGAAAAAATAACCATTCCATTCGCAAAAAATATAAATATCCATCATTTTGAGTAAATATCCGATAAAAACGAGAAAATACGAGTATTTACTCATTTCGGATAAATACTCGAGTATTTATCATCTGAGTATTTACTCTCCGCCCATCACTACCTACAACTCGTAAGTCGGGACCGATACTACTGGGCCACCACTGCTCTAAAGCACGCTTGCCGAGAAGTAACCTGTTCACTCTTGACTTGAAGATCTCCTCAAGGTTATAAGACGAATCCGCGGTCATAAGCTAGTTTTAAATGAAAAAATAAATAAAATTCTTTAAAAAAATTAATTTCTTCGTTTTCTATTTTTTTTTTAATTTTAGTTAATGTATTCGTTAGGTGCGTCCGCAGAGCGAGCAGCCTCACGAGGCATTCAAGTCTCATATACAGGGTGTAATTTTGTAATGCCACCTAGAGGGAAAGTACTCTTAATACTGCAGATAGAATGTTTTACTCAAAGGAAACATTCCTTTATTTTTGAATAGAAAGCAAACTGCATTCAAAGATTTTCGAAAATTCTCTTTTCCCACACCAGGGAAGGCCGGGAATCGAACCGGCTAAAATCTGAAAAAATTATACCCTGTACTTTTATTGCATCGATCGTTAGGGTCAATCATAAGGATGAAATCTCTCTAACAAACATGATAAATTAAATGAAAGGATAACCAGGAAATCTTAAATTAATTTAATTATTTACAAAAATAATAATAACTTCAGATTTCCTGGTGCGCCATTCAATTAACCAAAAACGGATCCATGCGAGCGATATCACGGGATATCCATTATTTTTATATACCAAAAAAAACTCCAGACTATAATGTACACTTTTCTCGAAACCGCATCAAAATCGGTTCAGCCAAACGCGAGATAATCGCGGTCAAACATACATACATGTGTATTTGTAACACCTTCATTTTCGAATTAGATTAGAAATCTCAACTGACCTGTTAAAATCTTCAGGTTTCAAGACGACATGGCAGGTTGAACAGGTAAGGGTGCCTTCACACGCGCCGTACCCTTCGATGTTAAGGTCGTTGTTCACTACCACGTCCAGCAATGAGTCTCCGACCTTAGCCCGCGTCTCCAGACGTTTGCCGTCATGCAGGACGAATGTGACTTTGATTCTGTAAAGACAAATAAAAAAATATTTAATAAATATTATATACAGACTTCTACTTGGTAATTTAGTTTCTTATTTCCTTGATTTATTGCCACGGACTTCCAATAATAACTTTTCAAAAGTTGTTAAATAATACCTATATTATACATCGGCTGTACAGCCGACATTATAATCGAGACCGTTACCTGGGCTTACGCATAAAGGACACACTAAGGTACAAATGTGCCACGACATGTATCGGCGGCGACATGTCAAGCCTGACAAATATGGCGACAACGCGTGACATATGTCCGCAGCGACGTCAGGCGAAGTCGTGCGACTTCGCTTAACTTCGCCTGACATAATCTGGCGACATCGCGCGACTTAAGGGCTTCACACACAGCAGCTATAATGTATATTAATTTACAATCGACAAAGTGAAATCATGACCCATTTTGACAATAAATCGTTTGAATCTGTCAAATTGACAAAGATCAAAGTCGTTACTATGGATATGTATGTTTACACGAATGTGGACCTAATCGTATTTGAATGTCTGTAGGAAAATAAGCTTATGGTGGGTCATAATTCCACTTTGTCGATTGTACATTACATCCCGGGATGTATAGCTTTAAATTATCTTATGTATCACACACACAACAGGTAATGTAATGTATATTTCCCTACATTTCATAACATCCTTTTCGAAGAGAGATATACGGAAATGTATTGAGATGTATTAAGATGTATCGAAATATAAATGTATATTTTCGTATCGCTCAGTACCTTCGATTCGAAGATGTAAAAAACCGGCCAAGTGCGTGTCGGGCCACGCACAGTGAAGGGTTCCGTAGTTGCCCATCAAAATACTTATGCGAACTAACTAAACTGATTCGCTGAATTTAATTTTAAAAAGAAGAATTTTCAAAATCGGTCCAGGAGTCTTTGAGAAATCGGGCAAAATACATTTAAAAAAAAGATTACGACGAATTTAGAACCTCCTCCTTTTTTTGAAGTTAGTTAAAAATAGTTGACGATAAAAACCTACCTATCCCCAAAAAACATACCGTAAAACATACCTAATAAAGCTGTAAAAATAAAGTTGACAAACTTACATTTGCAGTTGATTAGCATGTTCTCCGATACATTTTGTTTAAGAAAAATATTATCCAAGTACATTTTATAAGTTGGTCGACTATTACTCGTAAAGTTGTAAAGCCTACTAAGTCATGACAATTTTCTTTTAAACCTCGTTATATATACTACTATTGTGAATTTTTTCACACCCCCAAACATAACCGTTTAGCTGGTAGAGGGGGGGGACACTCGAGTCGAGCAAAATTTAGCACTTTAAAGCTTAATATTTCACAAACCAATTTTTTTATAAAAAAATTGTTAATGGAAACTATCAATATTTTTTAAAGACCTATTTAATGATACCCCACACTATGGGGTACGCGAGAAAAAAAAATAACATCCCCACTTTACGTGTACAGGAGATACCCTAAAAAAAAATATTTTACGAGATTTTATTTTACCACTTTTTCGGCACAACAAATCCATATATTTACACCAAATTACAGCTCTCTAGTACTGTGCGTCTCTGAGCTAAACTGCGGACAGACGGACGGACGGACGGACGGACGGACATGGCGAAACTATAAGGGTTCCTTGTTGACTACGGAACCCTAAAAATATACATTATAGCTGCAGTGTGTGGTGTCCTGACGATTTCTATGGAAAGATGTAATGAGATGTATCGTGCTATAATGTACATCTTTACATTATAGCTGCTGTGTGTGAAGCCCTTTATGGTACTTACGCTACTTCACTCAATGTAGTTGGCGACAAGTGCCGCGCGATGTTGCCAGATATGTCGAGCGAAGTCCGGCAACATCGAGCTACCACATCTGACGTCGCTGGCGAACCGTGTCGCGCAATATTGCCAGATGTGTCAAGCGAAGACCGGCAACATCGTGCTACTTCACCCAACGTCGCTGGCGACACGTGTCGCACGAAATTTGTCCCCTAGTGTATCCTTGGCATAAGACGCCGGCTGAGCAGCTAACATCTTAATTTGATACGAGAATTTGCCATTTTGAGAATCAGGCTCTTGAGAATTTGCCATTTTAAGAATCAGGCTCTTGAGAATTTGTCTTTTTAAGAATTTGTCATTTTGCGACTCGGCTACCATTTTGCGAATTAAGTTTTCTGATTTTCACACCATTTAAGGTGGGGGTTATCTCAGAGTGGGTCGAGCGTAGCCTCTAAAACCTAAATTCGAAAATAACGCGAGGAATCCACGGCCAAAATGTAGTCTGAAAATATATTGCGGTTTCAATTGATATGACCTTAACAATGCTATAATCTGTCCATTGAGTTGTCGAGGTCACGTTATGTCTAATCATCGCTCAAAATTACGGTCTCCATACTTTAAACTCTCTCGCGGAACAAATATTTGTATGATCTACAAGAAGTTCCGGGTCTGGGTGTTTGTGTATGAGTTTTTAAATATTTGTTAAACGCACCTAAGAAACATCAGAAATTATAAGTGCTGGGCAATATCGAATTTCCATAACTCCCCAGCAGTGGTGGCCCAGTGTTATCGGCCCCGACTTTCGGGACGATTTGAACCCCGCCAGGTGCATTACTTTGTGTAATTTATTTCATCACCACTGCTCTCAAAACGGTGAAGGAAAACATCGTGAGGAAACCGGCATGTCCTAGAACCAAAAATTCGAAGACATGTGACATCTACCAACCCGCACTGGACCCGCGTGGTGGTTTATGGCCTACTCCCTCTCACAGAGAGGAGGCCTGTGTCCCAGCAGTGGGAACATTATAGGCTGATGATGATTTAACTGCCCCTGGTTCGCGCGCTTTCAATCCTGAATGCTCTGCTGATATCAACACCAGAATGCGATCAGTTTGCGTCAAGATGGATGAGATAAGAGTACATAATTATGTCGTGGATGTTTGAGTTTTTGGTAAGAAGATGGCTGATGGATAAAAGATATCTATATATTTTTTTTCTTAATGTATTCTTGTTATTATGACCATTTCCTTTTTCTATTAATACAATCTATACCTACTAATATTATAAAGCTGAAGAGTTTGTTTGTTTGTTTGGTTAAACGCGCTAATCTCAGGAACGACTGGTTGGAATTGAAAAAAATATTTTTGCGTTGTATAGTCCATTTATCGAGGAAAGCTATAGGCTATATAACATCACGCTATTACCAATAGGAGCGAAGCAGCAATGAGAAATGTCTCAAAATCGGGAAAATGTATTCCTTTTCGAGAGCTTCCGCTGCGTGCGCTGCGTAAACGGTTAAAGATACGCAAAAATTACATAATAATATCCAAACTAATATTATAAATGCGAAAGTAACTCTGTCTGTCTGTCTGTCTGTTACGCTTTCCCGCTTAAACCTCTCAACCGATTTTGATGAAATTTGGCACAGACAATCTTTAGACCCTGAGAAAGAACATAGGCTATCAAAACACCACGCGGGCGAAGCCGCGGGCGGAAGATAGTACCTAATAAAAAAACACTGGGGAAATCCTACTAATATTATAAATGCGAAAGTTTGTGAGGATGTATGTGTGTATGTAGGTATGTTTGTTACTCTTTTACGCAAAAACCACTGAACGGATTTGGCTAAAATTTGGTACACAGATAGTTTATAACCTGGATTAACACATAGGATAGTTTTTATCCCGATTTTATGTTCCCGTGGGATAATTTTCGAGTTGTAGCGGGTGAAGCCGCTGGCAACAGCTAGTACGTATAATACATAATGTGTGTACTTAGTAGGTACACCGCTGTTGTACTCTTCGGGCGGGATAACAATACATATTATCAAACTATGTACTGAAAATATGTCTTCTTACAACTATTGTTATAACACTCGAATCTATCTTAAAATAAATAAAATAATCTGAATGTTATCACAGAGCAATTGTTAATGACCTTGGCTAAAGTATCTACTTAGGTATTTATCAATACAATAGGCATGTTAAGAGCATCAATACATTGCAAACGTAATTAATATGCTAGTGTTGAAATAAAAAGCAGCCAAGTGCAAGTCAGCCTTGGTAGGCGCTAGGGTATCGAACCGGGAAATCCCGGTCCCGAAAATCCCGGGATTTCCCGGTTCTTGAAGTATATTTTAAAACCCGGGACATGCGACTGAGAACCGGGAAATTCGGGATTTTCGGGACTCAGAAAAACAGTATAAATAATTTGTTTAAACTTGTTAATTCTTTTATAGAACAAAAGAATCAAATTGGATGTAAGGTATTTATTCACTTCGCCGTTAAATACGGAATAACATGTTCAGATACAAGTGTTGTTGACAGAGAAGAAAAGTTGATAATGTAGTACTGGTTATATCTCGAAAGCCTTTGACAGGGTCTCGAGACAAAAAGCTTCCTTGCTTTTGGTATCTCAATTTTTGTAGCTGGATATCAGACTTTCTTAGTGAACGATCAATCAGAGTTGTCGTTGATGACTGATCCTTTGAGCTTTTGGTTATTGACTCTGGAGTTCAACAGTTATCTGTTTTCTTTGCAACTCTTATTTTGCTGCACATTTCTTACCCACTTCAGCCTGGTATTTTTGGATAGGTAGATAACAGTACTGTTTCAGTGACATACTTGCCCACTGCAAAATCCAGTGGGGATGAAGTTCATTGCTTCAGAGAGACCATGGTAGAGCAAACAGATTTGATATTTAGTATCCCATAAAAGAGAGAAGTTTCTTGTTCGCTCACACAAGAAACTTCTCTCTTTTATCGCCACCAACATACAGGCGTATATTTCCTTAGTGAAGTAGGAGCAAATCAAAACTACATCTTTTATAGAGTAATTTGGACCAATTCCTATTTTTACTGTTTCTGTAACTGATGACCTTGAGCTTTTGGGCATGGAACTGACATCCAGTGTCAACTTTGACGTGGGCATCCTAAATAGAGTGAAGCGATACCTTACACCTGGATATGTGCAAGCCCATTTCTGCATTGATTGCGTCGTAGTAGCCCGCGAAATTCAAAGTTTCTATTGTTTTTTCTAACGGAGTATTGCAGCAACCTTACTCAACTTAATCATTGGGATGGCTCAGATAAATACAACTTACTGCACTAGACCCAGTGGAATGCAGAGCTCCTTAGACTAATTGGCAACGTGAAACTGGTGGATGGTTACTCTACAGCTTAGCTCATCTTATCGACGCAAGCTTAAGGAATAATAATAATGTAAAGATGTACATTATAGCACGATACATCTTATTACATCTTTCCATAGAAATCGTCAGGAGACCACACACTGCAGCAATAATGTATATTTTTACATCTTCGAATCTAAGGTACTGAACACGAAAATATACGAAAATATACATTTATAAAGATGATTTTTTTGAGGAAAGAAAAATTTTAAGATTTCAAGTGGGATTCGAACCCGCGTCTTCTGGATAGGTACTCCAGACGCCTTAACCAACTAGGCTATTGCAACCCACACCTGCAAGCTGAAATTCTCTATTCCTCGTTTACGCTTTTCGGTAGCGTAGCGCCATCTCTTGGATTAGTGTTTAACTAACTTCCACCCAACACGTTGACATTACAGCCAAATCAATGTTGTTTATTAAGATAGCAACTACCATACTTATTAATTATTTTAAACGCAATAACGCATGCGACGCGCATCGTAAAGATGATTTTTTTGAGGAAAGAAAAATTTTAAGATTGCAAGTGGGATTCGAACCCGCGTCTTCTGGATAGGTACTCCAGACGCCTTAACCAACTAGGCTATTGCAACCCACACCTGCAAGCTGAAATTCTCTATTCCTTTTGTTGTTTATTGAGATAGCAACTCATAAACAACATTGATTTGGCTGTAATGTCAACGTGTTGGGTGGAAGTTAGTTAAACACTAATCCAAGAGATGGCGCTACGCTACCGAAAAGCGTAAACGAGGAATAGAGAATTTCAGCTTACAGGAGTGGGTTGCAATAGCCTAGTTGGTTAAGGCGTCTGGAGTACCTATCCAGAAGACGCGGGTTCGAATCCCACTTGCAATCTTAAAATTTTTCTTTCCTCAAAAAAATCATCTTTACGATGCGCGTCGCATGCGTTAATGCGTTTAAAATAATTAATAAATATGGTAGTTGCTATCTCAATAAACAACATTGATTTGGCTGTAATGTCAACGTGTTGGGTGGAAGTTAGTTAAACACTAATCCAAGAGATGGCGCTACGCTACCGAAAAGCGTAAACGAGGAATAGAGAATTTCAGCTTGCAGGTGTGGGTTGCAATAGCCTAGTTGGTTAAGGCGTCTGGAGTACCTATCCAGAAGACGCGGGTTCGAATCCCACTTGCAATCTTAAAATTTTTCTTTCCTCAAAAAAATCATCTTTACGATACGCGTCGCATGCGTTAATGCGTTTAAAATAATTAATAATATACATTTATATTTCGATACACCTATACATCTCAATACATTTCCGTATATCTCTCTTCGAAAAGGATGTTATGAAATGTAGGGAAATATACATTACATTACCTGTTGTGTGTGTGATACATCAAGATAATTTAAAGCTATACATCCCGGGATGTAATGTACATTAATATACATTATAGCTGCTGTGTGTGAAGCCCTCCCTCTTTTCGTTTTTTTTATTGGGTTCGCTCGTGCTAAGATGAGACCTAAAATAGGTCGAACTCATGAATTCTACAACCTCTTTCCACCGGCCTACTTGCATTAGGTACATCTAATGTCCAGTATTGGACATCTAGATGAACTGCAAGTTTCCATAGTTAGTACAGTTAGAGTGAATAGATTTGCCACCTCTGAATAGAAAAGAGGCTAGAGCAAACCCGTGTCCATGAGGCCGTCGAATAAGTTGGTTGTATGATTTTAATCAGAATAAATACTGTACCATAAAGTTATCTTATTATTTTCATTGTTTTCTAATGCCATGGAAAAAATGCATTTTTGTCCCGAAATTCCCGAAAATCCCGGGATTTCCCGGTTCCTTGGACGCCTGTCCCGAAAATCCCGGGACTTCCAACAAGGACCGGTTCTCGATTCCCTAGTAGGCGCCCACGGCGACGGACGTCGCTTGATGATCTCCGGCCACCGTAGGCGCGGGCATGCGGGCAGCGAGTAAAGGGCAACTCGCTGCCCGACCAGGGACCATGCCCGGGTCGACGGCGCGTTGTGTCCCACGCGCGCCTCAAAGAGCGTCAGCATAATGACGGGGCCCCCCTCTCAGAGGGCCAAAGCCTGCCGGGGTCGCGGGATTATTCCCTTACCGTAACCCCGGAACTTAACAGGCTATGAAGGACACCGTGGATTTTAGTCAGTAGAAGTCTGACAGTCCCTCCCGCCCTGCCCGGGGTTGGAGGACTCATTTGATGATTTTACCACGCTAAAAAAAAAAAAAAAAAAAAAAAGTGCAAGTCAGCCTCATGCATGAAAGGTTCTGTAACCATTATAGATTAAAATGGAAAAAAAAAAACAAATTTTTGTATGGGAATGCGTAATTTGCCCATAATAACTAAATATCCTGTAAATATTTCACAAGTCTACCTGTTGCCATCAACAGTTCAAAAAAAAATACAAAAAACTTTTTGAAAAAAAGGGAACCGACTTCAAAACCAAACACAAAAAAACTATAAAATAGGTAACTTTTCTTTCGGAAGTCGGTGGCTTTGTTTTTTTTATGTTATTGACATAATGGCCACCGACTTCCGAAAGAAAAGTTATTTTATAGTTTTTTGTGTTTGGTTTTGAAGTCGGTTCCCTTTTTTTCAAAAATTTTTTTATTTTTCCCTTTTTAATTGAGATAATCAACGACAAATATCTTCATAAAATCGGCGTCTTTGAAAATCTACAATCCTATTAAGCTTAAAAATCTACATTCCTATTACAAAAACGGATCTATGTGAGCAACTTCACGAGATATCCATTATTGTTATATGTATACTAAAACTTTCCCCAGAATATAACAAACACTTTTCTGAAAACTGCATCAAAATCGGTTCAGCCAAACGCGAGATAATTGCGGACAAACATGTAATCGTCCCTAAAAATCTACGATCCAAGTAAGCAAAACGGATCCACGCGGGCAACGTCACGGGATATCTATTAGTGTTATATACTAAAACCTTCTCCAGAATGTAATGAACACTTTCCTGAAAACTGCATCAAAATCCGTTCAGCCAAACGCGAGATAATCGCGGACAAACATACATACATACATACAGGTCGAACTCAGAACCTACTTTTTTTTTGAAGTCGGTTAAAAAAATCTCATCTGTCATGTTGCATTTTGGTTTTTAACTATCAAAAGAAAAAATACATACTAAGTCTTATTATTACTTTCAGGGTTTCAGGTCCTCTAAAACTTTCGAGACTTTTGTTTTTTTCTTTTTGTTTTTTTCTTTCACACTAGGAATTTCTTGACAGTGGTGGCCAATAATTCTCTTTGGTGGTGGCCCAGTGATATCGGTCCCGACTTACGAGTTGTAGGTCGTGGGTTCGAACCACGCCAGGCGCATTACTTTGTGTAATTTATTTCGTCACCACTGCTCTTAAAACGGTGAAGGAAAACATCGTGAGGAAACTGGCATGTCCTAGAATCAAAAATTCGAAGACATGTGACATCTGCAATCCCGCACTGGGCCCGCGCGGTGGATTATCGCCCACTCCCTCTCATAGAGAGGAGGCCTGTGTCCCAGCAGTGGGAACATTATAGGCTGATGATGATGATGATGAGGAATTTCTTCCTGTAACATAGTAACTCACATACACAAACACCTAGACCCAGAACAACTACTTGTAGATCATACAAATATTTGTTCTTTTTTTTTTTTAAGTTGGTAAAATCATCAAATGAGTCCTCTCGCCCTGGGCGGGACGGAAGGGACTGTCAGACTCTTACTGACTAAAATCCACCCGTGTTCCTTCGGATGCCCTTTACGTTCCGGGGCCACGGTATCCTGGGTTAAGAAAAAGCCGCGACCCCAGCTGCAGGCATTAAGCGCGAAACACGACGCGCCACCGACCCGGGCTTGGTCCGTCCGCAAGCCCGCTCCGCCGCTGTGCCCTCTGCTGATCAGAGGGACACGCGTTGGGGCTTCCACACGACAGGCTATTCGCATACGGGCAAAGAGACTTAGGCACACAGTGCCTAAGGAAGAGTTTTTGCCCGCATCCCAGGGTGCACCGGCCTGAAAAACTGGTCTTCTTCCCGGGCGTATCCGAGAGGGAACTCCAGTCCACAGGTGCACGTGGAGGTTTCCTGTCTTAGCACCCCACAAATATTTGTTCTGTGTGGGGATCAAACCCTTCAATTCTCTGGCTTCAATTCCCAGTGGGCTACTAGGAATCTGGACATTCTATAGTCTAAAATTAAAGACTTTACCCATGACGCGATGCTACGCGATTCGACCAATTCCAACTACAAGTGAAAATCAACCTTGCTACTAAGAAATAATGATGCAATTTGATTGACTTGACGTCGTCGTGGCGATCGTGTTTTGTTTTTCATTTATCTATAGATGTTTTATGTCATAAGTCGTAGTGGTAAGATTGATTTTCACTTGTACCTAGTTGGAATTGGCCGAAATGCAATCGTGTTGCCCCATGGGTCCCTTAGATGTTTGAAACTTACATATTTTGTTTCTGGGATGCATTCACCCCATGTTATTAGCATACAAATGTTTTAAACATAGGTGTGAATATAAATTTAAAACAGGAAACAGAATATTTTAGAAAAATTTACTTTTAAAAATATTTTCTGAAGTTATATCATTTGTACTGCCATAGGATTTAACAGTTAGCCTTTATAACTGGACAAACCTTAAGATAAAATAACTGATGGTTATATTATGACTATTTATTTATGTACATTTATATTATTAATAGCTGTTGCCAGCGCCTCCGCTGGTTATAACTCGAAAATTATCCCACAGAAACATAAAATCGGTATAATAAATTATCCTACGTGTTAATCCAGGTTGTAAACTATCTGAGCACCAAATTTTATCCAAATCCGTTCAGTAGTTTTTGCGTGAAAGAGTAACAAACATCCATCCATACAAACTTTCATTTTTTTTACAAATTAGTACGATAAGACTTATTTTCTTATACCTTATACAATACTAATATTATGTACGAAACATTAATAAATTTCGATTTCCTCTGTAGAAACCTACTCCTAACTTAAGTAACGTTTTGTTGTTTTAATACAGCAAATATACACTTACTTTTCATCTTTTAGTGCTAATTCTGTCGTCGATAATGGCGCTATGCTCCTCCGATTAATAAAACTCAAAGATCCACCGCCGTTCTTTGACGAACAGCGTAGATTTCGCGTAGCCAAATTTTTCACAAAATTCCGTAACATTTTTTTGTCTTGTTTGTAAGCCACAGGACTGTTCAGAAACGCTGAATCACTGCCCTTTACACGACCGTATATTAAGTAATACTGCGAGATAGCGTCTCGAAGATAAATGATATTAAAATTATGATAATTTCACAATTTATTCTTGACCTTACTTTTTAGGTTACACAAGATACGTTCCGTTTGTGACACTGCATTGTACGAAATAGGAATTTCATCTGAGCTGTTAGCTGTCAATTTTTATGGTTATTAAATCGAATGTTGGGATAAGTAAAAGTTTTTTATTGTATACACGTAATAGTGTAAGAATAATATTAAATCAAATAATTGTTTCGATTGTTGTCTGAATATTTTTTTCCCGTATTTTCAGATTTTTGAATCTCAATAAGCTGCGTGAAAAGGTAAACTGACGTGCTTCTGACGTTTTTGGTTTGACGTTGACTTTACGTTTAGTTGTGACTGCTGGCAAATACATTCGCTTTTTTTTATAAATTACACGATATATATTCAATAGTCATCGTATGTAAACAAAATATTGTACTTACACTATATTTTAAGTTTATATAATAAATAAAATAGAAGGACCATTAGTTGTATGTCCATTTCAAAGGTGATGATTACTTTGTACGTTTCGCAATAATGTGCGGCCTGGAACTGGAACGTTTCTTTCCTTCTTCCGCACACAACTGTCAAAATTGCCATTTCATTTTGTACGTCAAAATATTCGATAATTTCCCCCTTTTCCGTATTTTCGTGGTTTCCAAATCATATTGAAACATAAGACTACATCACAAGATATTGATAAAAAATGTCGGAGCGTCTCAAAAGTGTGGGTCCAGCCAATGAAGAGGTGATAGATGAATTGACGAAAGATTTGAAAACTTCATTGAAAACGGATGAATCTGTTGAAGAGTTCGTCATAAGTCCTGGTACAAGTGCTGAGGAGTTCCCTAAGGCTGGTGGAGACGCTGCAAACACGAATGGTATGTTTTTTCTATAACATTTCAAAACGTCTTGCTTAGGGCGTAGTCTTGTTAAGAAGTGGTACCTAGTTTTTCAATGCTAATGGTTATAATAAGGCTTTAATTATGCTTTTTCTTCTTCCTATCGCTGGTTCTGCGACTTCTACGGCGTTGCAGGCGACAGCACAGGTTAATTTAGCTAAATTAGTATCATCAGCCGCCTTTTCCCAACTATATTGTGGTCGGCTTCCAGTCGAACCAGATTCAGCTGGATATCAGTATTTTACATGGAGCGACTGTATATTGGACCTCCACAACACAGTAACTGGGTAATACAATACCCCATGGTAAGACTGGTTGTCAGACTTTAGAGTTTCTGACTAACAGTAACAACTGTCAAAGATCTACAAATGACAGCCGGGACGGCTTTACGTGCTTTCCGAGGCACAGAGGATACTCGTTATGACTCCTTTATCATTTTTACATATTTAATAGTTTTAGCAAGACATTTAATGTTCAATCTCATACTTTCTAGAAACACCAACACATTCCGAGTCAACCGAAGATCACGATTTAGACAAAGATTATGCAGAGAAGGATACCGGAGCAGCCAAAGATGAAAGTGACTCGGATATCGATGAAGAATCCTTGAAAGATGCTGAAGTAGATCTCACTGATGACCAGAAAGAGGAAAGGAAGATTATAGCTGAAGAGTTAAAGAAGGCAGGAAATGAGGCGTTTAAAGTCGGAGACTTTGATCGGAGCATTGAGAAATATACTGAAGGTACGTTTTGTGGTGATAGTTTCTGGTTTATTCTTTTCAATTCTGGGTGGGCCTCTCTTCCTCCTTTCATACAGATTAAGTGCATAATTCCACATTCGCAAACTGATATCCACACAACCATGGTTTGGCTGATGGTTAGCGGATTACGGCCTGCTTGATCTCACATAAAAGGCTTGTGACCCAGCTAAGCAACTAGAACATTATAGGCTGCATGATACTTAAATAATAACTAATATTGAAATGTTCCAGGTCTACGGACATGCCCTCTGCAGTTCTCGCAGCAGCGCTCAATACTGTACTGCAACAGAAGCGCTGCTAAAATGAAACAGCAGAGGTATGAGCAAGCTGCCAAAGACTGCACCAAAGCTATCGAGCTGGATGACAAATATGTGAAAGCTTATATTAGGTGAGGAATAACCCAGTTTCAATAAGAAAAATTATGATGCTAGAGTAATATTCTAAGGCGATTCTCACACGGCACCGCCGCGGTAAGCGGTGAAGCGAATCTCGTGTCGCATTGGTCTCTAACAAATCCGTAGATGCCTAACACACGCACACCGCCCGGCCGTGCGGTCGAGCGGTGCTTTCACCGCCACAGCTCCTCCGCGCTGCCGTTCACGCGGTGATGCGGCGCCTCACACACCGGATTTAAATGTTATAGTAAACTTTCTTAATTTTCAGGAGAGCGCAATCATATGAGGCTACAGACAAATTGGACGAATCTCTAGCAGATTACAAGAAGATTTTGGAACTGGATCCCTCTCATAAAGATGCTAAAATAGCCACAATAAGACTTCCACCTTTAATAGAAGAAAAAAATGAAAAACTTAAAACAGAAATGCTCGGAAAACTCAAAGATTTAGGCAACATGATACTGAAACCCTTTGGCTTATCAACGGAAAATTTTCAAATGGAACAAGATCCTGAAACTAAGGGATATAAAATTAATTTCAAGCAATAGATACATGATTAAGGAGAATTGTGATATTATTATTATATTTATGGATACTTTTTTGGCGTTTTTTTTTTACTTAATTTGACCTTAAAATCGTACCACTAAGGGTCAATTTATACTAGCGCAGAGTCAAACTCAAATTCTTTATTGCATTCATGTGTAGTACATAGGTGTTATAGAAATGTATAAGTTTCAACATGAAACCCGAGTCGAAGCGCATCGAAGCGTCAAATTCTTTATAACTAAAGTGAAGCCGCACGATTCATGATCAGCGTTGTTCACGCGCAGACGCGAGACGTGGAAATCTGAAGAATGCGCGCGACTTTGAGAATGAAAAATGTGTGTGCGTTACGCTGTGGAGTTAAGGTTGAAATTGTTACGTTCAGTTTTAGAAAGACGCTTCGATGCGCTTCGACTCTGCGCTAGTATAAATTGACCCTAAAAGTGGAGCAGTGGTGGCCCAGTGGTATCGGTCCCGACTTACGAGTTGTAGGTCGTGGGTTTGAACCCCGCCAGGCGCATTACCTTGTGTAATTTATTTCATCACCACTGCTCTCTAAACGGTGAAGGAAAACATCGTGAGGAAACCGGCATGTCCTAGAACCAAAAATTCGAAGACATGGGACATCTACCAACCCGCACTGGGCCCGCGTGGTGAATTACGGACCACTCCCTCTCACAGAGAGGAGGCCTGTGTCCCAGCAGTGGGAACATTATAGGCTGATGATGATGACTAAAAGTTAAACATCTATTGAACACTTGTCAAAAAAAGTGTAACTAGAAAACGACCCTTAAATCAATGTGAAACGTAACTATTTTTGCAATAAACAACCCTATTGTAGATCATACAAATATTTGTTCCGTGCGGGAACCGAACACGCAGACACGCAGTACAGCAGCCCATCGTGCAAGCTACGCAGATGACAGGTCTGTTGGTCTAGTGGTTAGTGACCCTGACTGCTATGCCGGGGGTCGTGGGTTCGATTCCCACCTAGGACAAATGTTTGTGTGATGATCATGATTATATTTGTTCTGTGTCTGGGTGTAATTTATCTATAATATTTATGTATTTAGAAATATATATGTAAGTATGTTTATCAGTTGTCTGGTACCCATAACACAAGCTCTGCTTAGCTTGGGACTAGATGGCGTTGTGTGATAGTTGTGGAATATTATTATTATTAATTATTAAGTAACTTCATAACGTAATTAAAAATTTACATTTCTTAATTTTCTTTAATTCATGTTATAATTTCACGGTTGATTAAATAACTATCGAATTAAAATATTGTTATGATACTATACTAATACTTTGATCCGGTTTTATTACATTTTTACTTTAAATATGCCAAAACACGAGTGAAAATTGAAAGTGTAAGTTTTAGGGCATATCGCCGTAGTTTACTGAATAAATAAATAAACTGAAAATCGGACTAATGTCCGTCAGTTAGGCCAGGTTCACACGGCGATTATTTTCCCGTATACCGTATAAACGATTTTATCGAATAGAGTAGTGACAACAGAATAGGTATATATGAAAACTTAAAAATTGTTTACACGGCGTTCATACGGGAAAATCCCGTGTTCGAGAAATATATTTTACCGTATACCTTGCGAAGTTGTCACCGGAACGCCGCGTCTCGAAACGATTTTATCGAATACGACACGCAGTGGCGCTTATGTTCATGTTGTCTCGTTCACACGACTCGCCCATTCGAGAATCGTACGCACTCGCATGCGTGGCCCGAAAAAATCGAATCGAATGGTTGCCGTGTGAACGACTGCATTGTATACGGTAAAAGCGTATACGTGAAAAAATCGAATCGAATGGTCGCCGTGTGAACCTGGCCTTAGAATATTGAAAAGTAAAGCACACGATTTTTTGTTAATCAATCAATATTGACAAAAAAGTTTCTTGTGATTTTCAGAAGCGTTGTTCTTTTGTCAATTTTTCCCTCATCGCGAGCATTCACCAATGCAACTTTACAGATTCGAGCGTTTTCATCAGTGAGGGAAGACAATCGAGCATCACAATGCGCACCTTGTATCAAATCTATACTAAATGTACGCGAATGCTCGTCAGTCAGGGAGGCAGTATTGTAATGTAATGCTCAAAGTCGAAGCTATAATGTTACATTACACACGAATGCTCCCGGTGAGGGAGCGAGCGCCTTAAAAAACAAACGGACAGAAGTATGATTTTCTCATTTAGATAAAGTTTATATATTGCCATAAATTAATGTGGCAAGAACATTAATTTGTTAACATAATAAAATAATTATAGTTACTTTTCGTCATTAATTGATAAACTATAAAATATTTAGGAACGGTGTTTATTAAATTATTCATTTGAACTGTGTAATTAAAGGCTGCCACTTCTTAAAATCAAATCAGTAAGTTATAAAAAGATGTATTTACTAGTATACTGGGTGTAAGGGACAGCCCTCCACTTCCAGAAAATGGAATAAAATCAGCCTCACCATGAAAATCATAAAATTGATTGGACAGTTTGTATGGAGAGGTTGATTTTTTTTTTCATTTCGTGAAAAATATTATTGTGGAAGATTGTTCAGTTTCGTCTACTGAGCAAACCCTGAAAGTTTGTGGAGGGCTGTCCCTTACACCCTGTATATTATATTTATATATATATTATTTCTATTATAGACTTATAAGGTACGCGGTACGCCGCGATCGGTAAAACCCATCTTTGAGGAGTGGCTGGATAGGCGTCACTGCGTCCTAACCTACCGCCTGACGCAGGTCCTCACCGAACACTGAAGTTTCGGGAGGTACCTGTGTCGGATGGGGAAGGAAGAAATGGCTGGGTGTCACCACTGACACAAACAAGGTCCACCTCACGACCCAGCCCCAGTGGGAGACGCTTACGGCAATGGACGTCGCAAGACGATCTCCGTTCACCGACGTCACCGTAGACGCGGGCGTGTGGACGAAGACTCGCTGTCCGTCATGAACAATGCCCCGGTCGACGGCATACGACGTCATAGAGCTGTCAGAACAATGACGGGCCTCCCTTAGAGGGCCAAAGCCTGCGGGGGTCGCGGGAGTTACCATGGCCCCGGAACGCAAAGGGCAGTTGAGGGACATCGTGGATTTTAGTCAGTACAAGTCTGACAGGCTCCTCTGCCCTGCCCTGGGTGGAAGGACTCATTTGATGATTTTAGCACGTTAAAAAAAACTCACTTCACTTAAAATGTATGTTTTTATTTTTTTAGGTCTTCGAGCTCAATTTCGAGTAACTTCAAGACATTATTCTACACAGATAAATGATGAAGAAAATATTAATATTATTGTCTCTGGTGACAATAATCGCAGGTAAATAATTTATAGGTTTATGATTTAACACATTGTGCTGAAGAATGGCCACGTTCTAACTAAAGCAACAGGGCCCCCGTAAGGTCTACTGGCGCCCGTGTGCAAAAAAGGATTTTGGCGCCCCTTATGGCATTTTGAATTATCTTTTTTTTATGGTACGTCGGTCAGTGGCGTACTTTTAAATTCAGCGCCCTGGGGATGTAAAGCTTGCCGCTTCGGAAATTAAACACAGAAAAAAAAAACCATCAAGTGCTACTCAAACTTCACACCCAGAGTTCCATACCATCTAAGAGAAGCCAAATTTAAATTTTTGTATACCAATACAAGATTATGTAACTAACATAAGAAGCATTTGCTATTGAAAAATGAGAATGAATTTCAAAAGCGAGGGCAAGAAAAGCGAACGTCAACCTAAGTTAAAGCGCGAGCGAAGCGAGCGCGAAATTTTTTAGCCTTTTGGAATAGAACAAGGCAATTGTTCATAGAAGAACGCAGTGAGCTCTAAAAGTTTAACGTTTCCAGACTTCAAGTTTTAATGTAAAAGTGAGATCAAATGTTTGAAGTCTTTAGTAGGTATTTAAACCTAATCCTCTTTAATTAAGTTCTCAACTTTTATATAAAAAATATTTTAGTTTTTTTTTTCTGGGCCCTTGGCTTTGGCGCCCCTAAAGGATGGCGCCCGTGTGCATTGCACACTTTGCACATATGGTAGCGGGGGCCCTGCTCTGGCACACTTTCTGCGGAAGTAGCAGGATCTAATGTAGCTTCCGCTGCCCCAGCTCAGGGCCGGAGTATAGGCAACTGTCTAGGGGCCCCACGAGAAAAGAAAAAAACGTTTCATCAAACGAAAATTTATATCCTTCTTCAATCACAGTCTGACTTTTCCACAAAATATGTTGTCGAATAGTCAGGCAGTTGATGAAATATTTCAAGCATAGGACCATTTAGTATCGAGTAGTCGTTTGATACGTTAAAAACCGGTCAAATGCCGAATCATTTTGTGGGTATGTAATACTATGGATAGACCTTTGGAAAATGAAGATTTCGCCATCAAACTAGATATTAACACGTTATAAATTACACCTTCCTGGATTATTTATGAGTTTACCTTTTTCATTAAAATAAATATCATCTTTTCAGCAACCCAGATACCAGAATACAATGACTACGGAGAAACTAATAATGACGCCAATCCAACGAATCCATACCGTGACCCTAAGAAAAGGACACAATACTATCTAGAAAAATACAATAAATTTATCAACTGGTTTTTAGGAAAAGGCGGAGTAGTTAAGACGAAGCCACCATGCGATGGAGAATGCGAAACTAGTGATAAAACTTCATCACTGTATAAGTCCTCAACCGGTAATGATCGACCTGCATATGGCTATAAAGGGAAATCTAAGTCGCGAACCACCGGTAGAAGACCCGGCTATGACTTAACATATAGATCGTCTACCAGTAAAGGTAGAGCAATATATAAAACAGCGCCCAGCAAAGTTGATTCTCCCCTTGATGAAGTATCTAGTTGTCTGTTGCCTCTGCTGCAGGACTGGGGCAACTTGGCGCACGCGTGGGGCAAACGATAATGTACAAATGGATTGTTATTGCTTTTTGTTAAATTTATTGTTTATATTATATATCTTTCCTTTGTATCTTATTATGTATGGGCATACTGCTGCAGTCTGTTCCAAATAAATGTTATTTCTTTCTTTTCTTTCTAAAATGAGCGTGAAATTGGAGACCTGATGGACGCATCGCTCGTTATGCTAGAGCTGATGATGATCTACAAGTCACCATCGTTCAGATGATAAGAAACGAAGCAAATGAAACGATTATTTCTAGTATTATAGTTGTGTCTGTCACCTCTTGCTTTCTTTTATTTTTTTATCTTTGTAAAATCATAAATCATCTAACAAGTCTTCCTACCCAAGGCGGGTCCGAACCTATACTGAATATTTTATTCAGTATAGGTTCGGACCCGCCTTGTAGGTGTCCTTACAATAGCCCTTTACGTAGCAAGGTCACAGTTTCCTGTTGAGATGGACACGCTGATACAAGGATCGGTGTCCGTTCGACTAGCTCTCTTGGAACACATTGCTGTAAAGAATACTTCATTCGGTGTCACCCAGACTCTTCTTCTCGTAGTATATTCTCTCTTGAGGTCTTAGAAATATCCCAGGGGAGATCCGCGTCCACTCGTCGAGCTCCTCTCGGACATAATAAAGCAGAAAGAAAATTCAGGCGGAGTCGGTCGGCAAAGGCTAGATAATAGGTTCTCTTTTTCAGCTCGCGGCGCACATACAAGCTAAGGATTTTTCCTCGGCGTCCTAGCTAGTTGATACCAGGTAATAAAACAATAATACCTGGTTCCGAACTCCACGAAATCAGAGCACGTGAATCTGGGTTTGTTGCTGCAAAAGAAATCATTGGGACTATCCTCTCGTTTCTGATATTTTATATATATAGATTCTTGGATCCACACTTAAAATAATCATATTCCACAACTATCACACAACGCCATCTAGTCCCAAGCTAAGCAGAGCTGGGTTATGGGTACTAGACAACTAATAAACATACTTATATATTTCTAAATACATTACATATTATAGATAAATTACACCCAGACACAGAACAAATGATCGTGCTCATCACACAAACATTTGTCTTGGGTGGAAATCGAACCCACGACCTTCGGCATAGCAGTCAGGGTCACTAACCACTAGACCAACAGGCCTGTCAAAAGTCAAGAATGGTCGTAATCAACCGTCGTGTCGCGTCGCACGATGCCCCTCTGAACTCTCTACGACGCGCTAGGGCGCCGCGACGCACAGTTTGGGAACCCCTGGGCTAGATAAAGAGCGCATGCGCGAGACTAGAACTTAGGTATACACAGGGCCGTAGCTAGGCTTCACTTTATGCTCGGCAGCGATGGCTAAAGGTAGGCCATTGGGAAGTTAACATTTGCAATTTAAACTAGGTTATGTAAGAAACCGGGACTGACTACTTATAAAAAATTGTTCATTAAGGGCGCTCCCTCACCGCGAGTATTCACCTGTAATGTAACGTCACAGATTCGAACATTCGAAGACAATTTAGGGCATCAAATTGCTCAACTTTATGTTACATTACAGGTGAATGCTCGCGATGAGGGAGCGCCTTAAGATGTCGCTGCTACTTTAGTTCTCGTCATATTGTGTATTACAATTAGCTTAATACATTTATTTTGAAATCTACTTACCAACCAAAAAAATGCAAAGCTTAAACAAAAAAAAAATCTATCCACAAGCATTATAGTTATTACATTTTAAACTACTGTTATTTTAAAGCACGGCATTGCCCCACGATGCCACCCTTATTACGGCCCTGTAACATTAACACAGGTCAACAAGTCGAGTCCAAAGTGGTTTTGAAAAGGCTAGACAGATGATGGCATAATTCAGAGAAAGAAATAAAAGTAGGTACGTTTATTGACATCATTTATTAAAACTTTTTAAACTAAAACAAATCAGCAAACTAACATTAACGTAAAAAGCTCGTACCCTTATCACGAGTTTTCAGTATTTGAGACGTAAAGTAAACTGGAACTTTGACAATTTCAAATTGTCAATTTTGAAGGAAAAAATTAGTTGCTTCTTCGCACATCAGGGTGTCGAGTCTGCTAATTATTAGTCAGAATGGCGCCACAATGGCGTTTCAATTTTCGAACCATTTTTTACTCAGCAGTAAAAAATGGTTCGAATAAGCACTACAATTGAAACGCCATTGTGGCGCCATTCTGACTAATAATTAGCAGACTCGACACCCAGAGGCACTGTTCCATTTTTCTATATTTTAAGAAACGCATCTGTTATATTTATTTGGAACAGACAGGGCATACATAACAAGATACAAAGGAAAGATATAATATAAACAATAAATTTAACAAAAAGCAAAAACAATTCATTTGTACATTATCGTTTGCCCCACCCGTGCGCCAAGTCGCCCCAGCCCTGGAGAGGTACAAGACCGCTAGGTGTTGCATCATGGGTAAAATCAACTTTGCTGGGCGACTTATATGTCGCTATATAGCCAGGTCTACCTTTACTGGTTGAGGCCCTATACAGTGATGAAGTTGTATCACTAGTTTCGCATTCCCCGTCGCATGTTGGCTTCGTCTTAAATACTCCGCCTTTTCCTATAAACCAGTTGATAATTTTCTCAGGGTCGCGGTACTGATTCGTTGGATTAGCGTCATTATTAGTTTCTCCGTAGTCATTGTATTCTGGTACTTGGGTTGCTGAAAAGATGATGTTTAAACATTACATTTATACTTATAAATAGGTACCTAAACTCTTATATAATACAGAAAGGTATAATTCATAACCATAACGTGTTTATATTTGTACGTTGGCTAATTCTTCTAGGGGCATTCTCGAGCGGCTCTAATTCGCCCAGTTTGTTCTCTTCTCTGTGTTTGTGTACAACAGTTGCGTGCTGAATGAGCGCAAAATGTCTAGCAGTCTTTTCAAAATTAGTAAGTTTGAAACACGGAGCACAGTAAATCATCTAATAATTATATAATATTGTAATTAAAGCTACATCGTAATAGTAATATTTGTTACACTGATTCGATACAGATGGTTCTGTACATCCGTATGATTAAATTTCAATAATTGACAACATGCGTCGAAAAGAAACAATTACTGTGGTTGAGGCAGGATAACATTTTTCGTTTGATTTGATGAAAAGTCTTTCTTTTCTTGGTGCGTGAACCTTGCTGCTTGGCCCTTAGTTGTAGAGGAGCCTCTAGGCAGTTACCTACTCCGACCCTGGGGGTTTTATCTCTAAGCACGAACCCCGTGGTTTCGAAATAAGAATAAATGATAATTATAATAAGTAGTCGATATTCGTTACATCTGACAAGGGCTTAATTGCCAAGAGCCTCGACCAACACCTGAGGAGGCTCTCACTGGGTGGCTGGATCAAGCGCTTGATTCAGAAGGCAGTACTTCTGGACACGGCGCGTATTGTTAGGAGGTTCCTCTCTCAAGAGCCCTGACCACCGGTAGCCCGGACCTTGTTCCCGGTGCTGGTGGACTGCTATTTTTTATATATTTAAATGTTTTTATTTCTTTTTCGCAAAAGATATTTAAAATGTAATTTATAAGTATATAAATGAATAAAGAGATAATCATATATATAAACTAGCGACCCGCCCCGGCTTCGCACGGGTGCAATGCTGATACTAAATACACTACAGAAAAACTGTGAACGTTGTATATAAAAACATAGCGGCCCGCTCCGGCTTCGCACGGGTATAAAATATATAGCCTATGTGATTAAAATCGATCCAGTAGTTTTGATTTATTCATTACTGCCCGTGGCCCGCACGCGTTAAATTTGGAGTAAAACAATCCCCCTTTCCCTATACCATGAAGATTTCCTGCTATCTTTGGAATATCTAAAATCATACACTACATTTTTACTTATTTACTTTTTACATTTTTAACTATTTATTTTATTTTTACAACATATTACAGAATGTCTTTATAAACAACGTTCACAGCTTTCTTGTCATTAGACAATACAAACATGTTTTCTCTGGAGGTCACTCTTGAAAGAGCGAAAAACATTCAACGCTCAAAACGTCCCGCAATTTTTAAATCTGTAATATCTTCGAAAATATTCACTTAAATCAAACGGTGTAAAGGGCCATATAGATCTATATTAAATGAACAATGTATTCAAGGTATTTAATTGGTTAAGGATTAATGCTGTATTGGTTAAAATCGCTTCGAAAATTAGCCATTATTTGTCGTAAAAAGTGAATGACAAAAAAAAGTTATTGTGGGTTATCCATAAGAGATAGACATATACCATCACGGACTTTTCTGTAGACCTTTTCAATGTGTACAATACTTAGTACATTATTTTGTAAAAACTCGTAGGGTTCAGCCTGCGTTTGCAATGTAAGCGGAAAAAATGTAATTATTTACGACATCACATTAGAAACCTCAAAAATAACAGTACTTTTCCACTATTTAATGGATGTTATTATACATATAAACCTTCCTCTTGAATCACTCTATCTATTAAAAAAAAACCGCATCAAAATCCGTTGCGTAGTTTCAAAGATTTAAGCATACAAAGGGACATAGGGACAGAGAAAGCGACTTTGTTTTATACTATGTAGTGATGATGAATAGTCCCAAGCTAAGCTAAGCCAAGCTGAGCTTGTGTTATGGGAAACTAGACAACTGTTAAACATACTTATACATATATTTCTAAAATTCGTGGTACTTCAGTTTTTTTTTTTGATGAAGGAAATGAACGCGACGTTACGCGTGCTCGCGAGGCAATCGCTTTAGTTAGAACGTAGCCACTCTTCAGTATAATGAGCTAAATCAAATTACCTGCGATTATTGTCACCAGAGACAATAATACAATTATTTTCTTCATCATTTATTTGTGTAGAATGTCTTGAAGTTACCCGAAATCGAGCTCGAGAGAGCCTAAAAAAAATAAAAACATAACGTAATACTTATTATGTAAAGTGAATCTTTTTTGCGTGATAAAATCATCAAATGAGTCCTTCCACCCAGGGCACGGCAGGAGGGCCTGTCAGACTTGAACTGACTAAAATCCACGGTGTCCCTCAATAGCACCTTACGTTCCGGGGCTACGGCAACTCGTTAGTCCCACGACCCCCGCAGGCTTGGCCCTCTAAAGAAGGCCCCGTCATTATGCTGACAGTTCTTTGAGGCGCGCAAGGAACACGACGCATCGACCCGGGCATGGTCCATGACGGACAGCGAGTCGTCCATTACTCGTCGTCCACACGCCCGCGTCTACGGTGCCCAGAGATCGTCTTGCGACGTCCATTGCCGTGGGCATCTCCCACTGCGGCTGGGTCATGAGTTGGATGCTGTCCTCTCCCTCACGCGTCCCGCCTCCTCCTTCGCTACCATGACTGCATCGCAGAAGAAGGCGACCGCTTTCCGCTCCGTTGCTCCCCGCAGCATGGCCTCGAATAATGACGGGCGTGAGTGGTCGCCGCCTATCGCCGCCGCCACGGAGGACACGGTGGTACAGGCAGTCCTGCACCATATGCTCCACCATGTCCTTCGGGTGAGCCTCGCTTTGGTGACACCCAGCCATTTCTTCCTTCCCTATCCGACACAGGTACCTCCCGAAACTTCCGTGTCTGGTGAGGACCTGCGTCATGCGGTAGGTCAGGACGCCGTGACGCCTATCCAGCCACTCCTCAGAGAGGGTCTTACCGCCGCAATTGCGGCGTAGGTAAGTCATTAATAGAAAAAAATAAATACAAACTTAGTAATTAATTACTTACTGATTTGATTTTAAGAAGTGTCAGCCGTTACTTTCAAAGTTCAAATGAATAATTGAATAAATACTTACCGTTTCTTAGTATTTAAAGGTTAACCAATTGTGTCGACAAGCAAGTATAATTATGTTATGTTAACAAAACATGTAATGTTACACACATTACGGCAATAAAGAAATTAATATCTAAATGAGAAAATCAAACTTCTGTTCGTTTATCCGGCAAGCGCAGCATAGAACGTCCCACCTAAAGACGAAGACGATCTTATGAAGATCACAGGATCACGCTGGATGCAAGCCGCGACAACCGGTAATATTGGAAGTCTATAGGGGAGGCCTATGTTCAACAGTGGACGTCTTACGACTGATATAATGAGGCGTAACTGACTGAGCCAAAAGTGGCCAAATCTGCTGGGGTTGTGGAATACCTAATTAAATGAGACCGCAGCGCGCTTTTTAGAGCGGTAAACTGTCAAGTGATGCCTTGGACGGTGAGGAATTGACTGAATGGACCTGTGCCTGCAGCTGCCCAGCCAGGAACCACCTCCGAGTTCTCCGGGCGATCCACACAGCGGTGATGGAGGAACAGCCCCAAAAAACCGTGTCCGGTGAGGACCCACGTCAGGCAGAAAGTGAAGATGCCTTGGCGTCTCTCCAGTCACTCCTCAAAGAATTAAACACTGAAATATGCTATTTTACTCAAAAAAACTTAGCTTGGAAGAAGAATTACACGGGCAAATACCCTATTATGGCGTGCCCTGAAACTTGTACAAACTCGTGTTTTGGCGTAAGGCAATGATATTCTAATATACAAATATGTTATACACTTACAAAACAACATTTCACTACGAGTAAAAAGGATAGCTTGATGAAACGCAATAAGAAAAAAAGTGACAGCTAGATAAACAAACAGCGCCACGCGTCATCAATCCCCCCGCACGTCCGGCATCCTAGCAAATTGTCCCACGTAGGACATTTTCTGGTATTCACGTTTTGCACGCTCATAACATAATAATATGCTGATATTAGAATATCATTGGCGTAAGGTAAAAATATAATAAAACCGAATCAAAGTATTAGTATAGTATCATAACAATATTTTATTCGAAAGATTATAATATAACTTCAACCATGAAATTGAAACATGAATTTAAAGAAAATTACGAAACAATAAATTTTCATTACATTATGAAGTTACTAAGTATGTTAATAATATAGGTAGGTATAATTAGGTATCATCTGCGTAGCATTTTCAACCGACTGCGAAAAAAAGGAGGTATTGTCAATTCGACCCGTATGTATGTAATATTATCAGAACTGCCTAGTTTTCGTATATGTTAATCTACATATATCAGCGTCTGAACTAATGTGCCTTTCATAAGTGTATGTAAGTATGTATGTATGTTTGTTTTTATGTTTGTGTTCGTATATCTCCGGAACTACAAGACCGAATTAAATCATTCTTTTTTTGTTGTACTAGGTATTGTCCAACTTAGGGAATACTGCAAGTTTCATCAAAATCGGTGGCCGGAGATCATCCGCATGGCCGCGCCTACGGTGGCCGGAGATCGTCCGGCGACGTCCGTTGCCGTGGGTGTCTCTCAAGAAGAGGGTGGGGTCTAGGGTCCACTTCGCCCCCGCCTTGCTACGCCTCTGTTTAAGACTCAAATAAATGACAACCAATTCAACAAGACTTTAATATCTCGACAAACAAATCACATCACCAAATCATTAAAATCATATTCATTATCATATTTTTGAACGAAACGTCTCGTCAGATTCTGCTTTGCAAGCAACTTTTTATTTAGTTCCTCATTTACGTAGGATCTTAGAGCTCTCATTTGCTTTTTGGAAACATAAGATCTACGTCCACCATTATCTAAGATCAAATCGGGTTGTTTATAATATCTCTTCGCCTTAGGATTTGTCACGTAAATCATTCCTCTTTCATCAAATAAGTTTTCCAATCCTGCTAGACTTGGCAGACTCCTTGCGCCAGATTTTTGTCTCATGATCAAATAAACAGGTATTGTGTGAGTGTAGAATTTTCTAATGTTCAAGTTTTCATACCTTTCGTTTTTTAAATTCCGTTCTCTCATTTGTAGAGGAGTTTTTATGAAGTTTATCCATCTGTGTCCTATTATTGATGGACGAGGTAATGCTGCGGATTCCAATTTTGTTGGTATTACTGGAAAAAAATGTAGATTTTAATTAAAAGTGACATGTGTTTTCGTTTTATATAATAAAATAAAATAGCGAAATAAATCATCATCTGGCTTTCCCAACAAAATTGGGGTCGGTTTCCAGTCAAACGGGATGCAGATGAATATCAGTATTTTAAACAGATACAGCTCCACAACCCAGTAACTGGGTAAAACGATACCCCATGGTAAGACTGGTTGTCAGAATTTTGAGCTTCTGCCTAACAGTAGCGACTGTCAAAGATCTACAAATGACAGCCAGGACCAACGGCTTTACGTGCTTTCCGAGGTACGGAGGAAACTCGACGCTATGATAGATGGTCACGCATCCACAGACCAACCTCGGCAAGCGCGGCTTAACCCGGGAGATCGGGCTAAGCGGCTGTAATTATTTAGCAACGAGCTCCTCAAAAAAAAGGTAAATAAATATAGCATCGTGGATTTACTGTCGTGATTGCCCATGGGTTTAGCACATCGCTTCTCATGCATGAGGTTGCATTACAACCCAGTAACTGGGTAATACGATGCTCTTTGTGAGCAACGAACTTATTTAGCATACACTGTTCCCACTGCTGGAACACAGGCCTTCTCTCTGTTAGAGTGAGCTGTAATCCACCACGCGGGCCCAGTGCAGATTGGTAGATGTCACATGTCTTCGAATGTTTGGTTCTAGGACATGTCGTTTTCCTAATAATGTTTTCCTTCACCGTTTTGACAGCAGAGGTGATGAAATTAAATAAACAATGTAATGCAATTGAATTTGACCCCGCCATTGAACTGATTAACGAATTGTGTTCATCAATCATCATAATTATCAGTCGTAGAACGTCCACTGCTGGACATAGACCTCCCCTATAGATTTCCAATAAGACCTTGCATGCGGCTTGCATCCAGCGTGATCCTGTGGTCTTCATAAGATCGTCTGTCCACCTTGCGAGTGGACGTCCTATGCTGAGCTTGCGGGTGCGTGGTCTCCATTCGAGAACCTTACGGCCCCATCAGCCTGCAGCATGCAGTTATGCGTGAAACTGCCTCTTGAAAAACTTGTTTCAACATCATTTTTAATTTAAACAGTAATTTCAAACCTTACCAGATATAAAAATAATAGAAACAATGAAAAAATTAAAGCGTCTCATAATTTACAGTTTTCAATCATGCTTCTCAAAAAAAATGTTACAATATTATCATGAACACGAAAATTTTAATTAAAATGATTGAATCAAAGTTGAACCGCGAAATTGCAACAATCATTTATTGCATTGAGAAACGATGGCCTTGTAACTACCTATTTAATAGTAAAACAGAAGAGTAAACAAAATCATCTGCCCGCCTTTTCCCAACTACTCATATATTATGGTCGGCTTCCAGTCGAACCAGATGCAGCTGTATATCAGTATTTTACATGGAGCAACGGTCTATCGGACCTCCACAACCCAATAACTGGGTAACACGATACCCGATTATGAGACCCCAACTAGCATTTTGGTAATAAGAATTGGTGATAAAAGAGTTATTTAAAAGTGCATTTGGCAAGCAAGAGTCATACAATGGTTTTAGCAATTGGAGTTAGAGCACGCTCTAACCCCTTACAAACTCTCGATTGGGCCCACGTCTTATAGCGCTATAAGTAATATAATGATTTTAATGCTCACTCTTTTAACACTGAGAGTTACATAATAGTTATAGGGTGGCGTTAGTGGCAAACAATTTCTTGTATCTATAATGGTGGTATAATATAAATCTAGCTACCTCAAGCACTTTAAAGTCTGTATTATGGTTATAATAAAAACTATAGGTGGTACACAAGTTCTGAAATCTACTGGTATAAAATATGTAGTAACATATTAGTTCTTTTTTAGGTCCATTTTTTTCTTGGATTTGCTTTATGTATCTTGATCAGAGTTGACTAGCAACTCAGGGCTGTAGCGTGTTTTCTTTTTCTATTGTTTTGCATATACATTAGTTCCAAAAGTGTTACTTTATTTCTCAAAAATGATGGTAATAAGGAGGTGAAATTAAGTGAACTTCAAGTTACGGATTGTCAATAACTCGGTGAATCAAGTTTGATTTCTTTATCACATGGCTAAAATTTATTGCGAGGGTTACTTTATTGAGAAAATAATATATGTTTTGCATCTCAATTTTGCAGGGCCTTAAAAATAAGTGATATTTAAAGTAAAAATAAATTGCATTTTATCATGCGGGGCATACACTCAATCTAAATTTAGATAAAAACAGGATATTGGCTGTGTCTTTTACATTCATTGTGTATTGTAGTAAATATGTTGCGTTTTAAAATGAGAAAATTAAACAAAATATGGGTTTTAAACAATTTATTTTTTATTTATTTTTAGGTTATGTTTGATTTAGAAAATGGTGTCTACTCCTTATTATCCTAGGTTCCTATTATTACTATTAATGAACAAGAAGTACTGGATGGGCTGTAGTTAGAACTATTGTAGCACTTGTTATACCAGAATAGGGTTTTAAAGGTAATAAGAGTACAAGTTTAAGAGGTTTGGTTCTATAATGGTTCGACTTAGATGCAAAAGTAGTGGTATTTTAGGGTTACGTTTTTCAATCGATAAAACCCTTCCATCAAAAAAGGGAATAAATATGTAAAATTGAGATTAAATGCTAAAGAGTTACAATGTTTAAATTCCGTGTTATTATGGCTTAGAATAACATAAAAGTAAATTTGAACCCCACTGTAACGATTAGGGCTCTAAAAATAACTCCATAATACCAATTGCTATCATAAATAGGGGTTTCTGATTACTCAATTAAGTAGCTGTAAATAAGTTGCAATTAATACTTTTATAGCAACGTAGGTGGTAAAAATATTTTGCTAACTATTTTCAAGAGCTCTTGTCGGTAGGAAGAGTTATAACAAACTATAATATTACTTTTAGTCATTTCTGTTACTTGAATTTATAAAAGCAGGTGCTATGATGGTTGCGACTGTACCGTTTATACCTCCTTAAGTAATAATACGTTTCCTAGGCAAGTTAGGTGGTATAAAACATTTACTTAGCACTCTTTAAGAACACTTGAAAATAGTGAGACTTATTAGAAATCTAACTATTACCTTAGGTACTTATTGTTACTTGAAGTTACTACCCCTAGTGTTACTGTGGTTCAGCTTTTATCTTTTATACCTACCCTAGTCATATTATGTATTCTTGTTACTGTTACTCATCTTGATGAGTTATTTAGTTATAGTCATAACCATTGAATAAACAAAAGTTTTACTGGGCGCTTTTATACACCCGTTAAACCAATACAAACTATAACAGAGGTGGAAATTAGCGTCAAAATGTTGGTTGGGACTGGTTGTCCGACATATATGAGCTTCTAAAGGCCTATTCAGACCTAAGCGATATTCGCTGCCGCTGTGGGTAGAGGTATATACCGCGCGGGTTTCGCTCAGGTATTTAGTATCAAGTTATACCGCGGCTAGAGCGACCTAGCGACTACCGCGCGTTATTCTACCCACAAGGATAGCGAAATCCGTTTTGGTGTGAACAGTAATATTACCGCATACCCACTGGGTTTTCTCTGCCGCAGACGGTAGCGAATACCGCTTAGGTCTGAATAGGCCTTAACAGTATCGACTGTCAATAATCTACAAAATGTCAGCCTGGACCAACGGCTTTACGTGCTTTCCGAGGCACGGAGGAAACTCTCTATGACAGATGGGAAATCTCTATGTTAATGGGTATCAAATGAAAGGGTTTGCTGTCAGGAATTTAAAAAAAGGTTAAATACTAAAATAATTAATAGATTTAAAAAATCTAAAAACCCACGTTTTTAAACTTCCTAAAAATAAGAAAATAACCCTACGGGGCTGAGAGAGGGGCCACTCAAAACGTGGGGGCGTATCTTTGCAAGTTACACCCACGATCTATACACGTCATATAAATATATCCCATAAATAATCCCTTAAATAATATACTCCCCCACGTTTTGAGTGGAGTTTAAAGAATCTAAAAACGTGGGTTTTTAGAATCTATTAATTTTGTTGTTTTGTTTGATTTTATCGCATCTATTCTATATCTCTCCGTTTATGTAGATACACAGATACAATCAGATAATATAATACTTTTTATTGTACACTTGTTACATAAAATATTTTGTCCCTAACCTTTGAGGGTCGGACTAAAATAAAACCACAAAATAACATAAACCGGTTTATTACTACGAGTAACAATCTCCCGTATAATAGAATTATTTGATTAATTAATTGATTACCTCTAAATTGAATTTTAATAAATTAATTACCTTAACATTCTTAATATAATAATAACAATCCTTAACCTTGACAACAGTCCGGGAATAAAATTCATATAAAAATACTGTGGTGAGATTCTTTACCCTTTTTAATTAATTAAAGCTAGCCAGTTGTAACTTATGGATATATAGAAGAGCTGAGGTCGTGGGGAGTTGGAGATAAACCGAGTACTGTTCCGTTAACAAGGTTAAATTATAAGAATATTTACTAAAGCAGAACTAGGTAACTACCGGAACCTTCCAGTTAAAAACAATTATAATAATTTAATTAATGGGCGCCAGGGACCTGGAGAGTCCCGAATCCTGGAGCTGAAGATATCCTCAAATCTACTGTCACTTCCGGAGGAATGCAGAAAGAGCTCAAGATTCTCAACATAAAGTTCGGTGTAGTACCGACATCAACACCGGGTACCAAAATCACACCGGTGTTCCAAGGTGCGGTGATAACAAAATAAATATAAAGAAAAAAAAACCGTCACGCCTGCGCTCACGCTAGGCGGTGTCTGCCAGCCGTACAGCAGCCTCGGCTAGGCTCCCAGCGGCGTCGAGGAACGGGGTCCACGTCCCAGCTCTTAGCCGGCTTCTAATGAGACGGGCTAAGATCTCGGCGGCGGATCGAATTACTCGAGGAGCCTCACCTCACTGCAATTGACAAACGGAGACCAAATAATAAAAGTGTAACTTATTCGTTATCCTCGATGTGATCGAGCTGTGTAACCTATCAGACAGAACCTCGGCCGGCTCATGGCCTTTATTCAAAATGAAATACGCGTGGCGTCCGTCCACTACGCCAAGGACTGATGCCGTTTTCCTGGGCAATACTTTAACACCTAGGTCAACCCTGAGAAATTGCCTACGGCATACGATCGGGAAATAGCTGGTTTATTACTCACGGTTATTGCCGGGGAAGGCGGCGTGGGCTGCGGGCTGCTGCACGTTCCACCGGGCAGAACCGCGACGACAGGCGCTGTTAGGAATCCTGAAATAATCGTTAAGATTAGCACGACGTTATTCCCTCACACACACACCCTTCGGGTGGACGCACAGACCACGCTCACTCCACTAAGGATACCGACTTACCTTTTACGACTGCGCACCAAAAACTATGTGTAACTCCTCAGCGAGGCTGGCGGCAAGTGACGCTCGTCATCCTAGCAAAGTCATCGCAAATCGCCGGCCGGAAGTTGGTTAAGGGTCGGGTGCCCACCCCATGTCGAACTCCCGGATTCGGCGGAGAAACCAATATCCCCGCAACGACCACAAACACCTCACACCAGAAATTCACCCTGAATACTGTGGAACGACACTTGCCACAGTCGGCCATGAATCACACGAGACTAGATCCAACTATTCCGTTCTTCACTATTCATCTCTCTCAATAATTGATCACCCAAACAGTTTCCATCAGGGAAACCATCCCTACAACATTGTCGGGGAAAGAGGCGAACTCCACCTGACAACATTAAAGTTGACATTTCCCAGAGACAATCCACGCAAAAGTCCACAGATTAAAAATGTATCGATTCGGTCGAAGGTTCTCGAATAAAGTCTATATTGAAAAAATTAAATCATTTCCGTTTATGGATATTTAGTTTATTATTAATTTCTTTTATTTATTTACTATTTAAAATTGATAATTATTACAAAATGAGTTAGTTCATATTATTTAAAGATTTGTGATCCTTAGATTAAAATATCGATTATTTTATGGTTGTTACTTCGGTAGGGGGCGCCTCGAACTGTCAGAATTGACGTCTGACGCAATGAACGACATGTACATGGTAAACAACCAAAGTTTTGATTAAAATAATAATTGCGGAACTGTTTAAAAGAATTTAGGAAAGTGATTTATTGTTGGGAAATGAAACCAACGATACATAGGAATGGTTGACCAATGAATGCAGGTACTTGACACTTTGTTTATTAGAAACGCCAGGGCCCCCGTAAGGTCTACTGGCGCCTGTGTGCAAAAAAGGATTTTGGCGCCCCTTCAGGCATTTTGAATTATCTTTTTTTTATGGTAGATCGGTCAGTGGCGTATTTTAAAATTCAGCGCCCTGGGGCTGTAAAGCTTGCGCTTCGGAACTGAAACACAAAAAAAAATCATAAAGTGCTACGTAAACTTCACACTCAGAGTTCCGTACCGTACCATCTTAGAGAAGACAAATTTCATTTATTGTAGACCAATACAAGATTAACTAACATTAGAAGCATTTGCTATTGAAAAATGAGCTATCAAAAGCGAAGTCATGAAAAGCAAATGTCAACCTTATTTGAAGCGCGAGCGAAGCGAGCGCGAAATTTTTTAGCTTTTTGGAATAGGACAAGGCAATTCCTCCTAGAAGAACGCAGTGAGCTCTAAAAGTTTAACGTTTCCGGACTTCAAGTTTTAATCTAAAATTAGTGAGATCAAATATTTGAAGTCTTTAGTAGGTACTTAAAAGTAATCCTAGTTAGGTTCTCAACTTTTCTTTACAAAATATTTTTGATTTCTTTTCAATTTTTTTCTGGGCCCTTGGTTTTGGCGCCCCTAAAGGATGGCGCCCGTGTGCATTGCACACATTGCACATATGGTAGCGGGGGCCCTGAGAAACGCAGCCGCGAAATGGCAACCTGAGCCAGGAACACAAAAACAATGTAACACACTATAATATTTAACAAAAAAGAGAGGAACTTGTATTTCACCGATTCGTTGCCTGGCGCTGGGGGCACGACAATAAGATATGAAGTCTGGCGGTTAAAAGATTAAGGTTGGAAATTGGTATTTTTAGGTAAGGCATTGCTCCACTATGCCGTCCTAACTGCGGCCCTGCATCTCTATTTATAGGTTATTTTTTCCAACAGTACCCTTAGCACGAATTTTCTCTCTTTTACTTTACAGTATTTACAGCGTTTCTTGTATGAAAAAATGGAACAGCGCCTCTGGTGCGCGAAGCCGGAACTAATTTTTTCCTTGAAAAATGTCAACTTGAAATTGTCAAAGTTCCAGTTTACTTTACGTCTCAAATACTGAAAATTCGTGCTAAGGGTACTGGGCGTAGATGGCTATAATATCCGAAACTATGAGGAATATCGAAAAAGTCTCAAAGGAGTCTTGAGGCCGATTTTAAGGAAAACTAAATATTGTGCATTATTCATCACTTCCCTCCGTGCAACGGCACAGTGTAGTGGTGATTTGTTTCGCTGCCGATAATTATTACTTTTTACGTGTTTCGTCGTCGATTACCGGCTCGTGAATTGATCCCAGCTGTGTGCTTTTGTGCTTAGTGGTGGTTTTGTGAGTTTTTAAGTGTTCTTACGCGTATTTTATTGGTAAATATAGTTTAAAATTAGTTTTATCAGCATTCGGTGAGTACTTTTTATTTTTTGGTTCTGGGGGTACCGTGAAAAATTTATCTTTTCAAATTTTTTCTTCGTTTCTACGTTCTTATTTCAATTTATTTGTTGTTTTTAATTCAAATTATGTTGTCCAGTAATGATGAACCACCTGATACCGGTGGCGTAGACTCATCGCGTCGAATAACAAAGCCACACAGGTCACCGACCTCCGCTTATTCTAAACGTTTGTTTGTTGAAATGTCTCCCTCTTATTTAACACCCGAGGATAACCCAAAGAGACAACATTTAACCGATTCTGTTGAAAAGTCGTCGCCGGTAACAGCTAATGTCATTAATTCGAACGAGGAGTATTACGACTTAGTAAATCAGGCGTCTGCATATTTGTCGAAAATAAACGACATTGTGAACGATCAAGGATCTCGCATTAATATAGCCAATAAAACCGCGATTATGGACATGACACAGCGTATTACGTCTATTGTCTCTTTGTTAGCCATACGGTCATCTTCCAATGAAACGAAGTTAGTCAATATTGAGCGCGAACTGGATAAAGTAAAATCAAATAATAATGTCAGTATTGTCAAAAACGATTCAAACAAAATTTCATATGCGGATTCCCTGAAACTTCGTCTGCCAAAGGTCGCTCCGGTAATGGAGTCTAGACCACCGCTCCCGTGCGTGATAGCGTACCCCGCCAATGAAAAGTCAGCTGATTACGCGACTTCGTCAGCTACCAAGGAAGCTCTTAAAAAAGTTATTAAGCCAAGTGATGACGGTTTTCAAATTGTAGGCATGAAAAAAATCGCGAAATCGGGCGTTGTGTTACGTGTCGCTAACGACACTCAAATAAATAAGCTGCAATCGGTCGAAGGTATTAGATCCGCCGGGTTAAGACTCGAAAAACCGAAAGGCCGAAGGCCACGTATATTAGTTAAAGACGTCCCATCCTCAATGGAAGACAACACTTTTTTGCTTGCTTTGTACCGTCAAAATATAAAAGACGAATTGTCAATTAAAGTGGAAGATTTTATTAAGTCGACAAAAATTATACGTAGACGTAAACTAGATAACGGTCGGAAGTGGGTAGGCATTGAGATCGACGCCACCATACGACAGCATTTAGTTAATACCAAACAGAAGCTTTTTATTGACTTCGCGACTTGTCGGTTTTTTGATGATGTCGATGTAGTACGTTGTCTGCATTGTCAGCAGTTCGGTCACGTAAAAAAATACTGCGTTAATAAATCTCCTACCTGTGCTAATTGTTCTGAAGCACATGAAACAAAAGAATGCCCGCATAAGGATAATTCTGATTTTACACCAGTATGCGTGGCGTGTAAACGTTTTAAAAAACCGTTTGACCATCGGTGCGGTTCTCAACAGTGTACCACCTATAAAGTTAGGCTCGAACAGTTAATACTCAACACTAACTACTAATATAATGGATGGTTTAAAAATAGGTCAATTAAATCTCCATAACGACAGGGTGGCGACTTCTGAATTGGACAAATTAATTATCGATTATAACTTAGACATTGTACTGATTCAAGAACAATACCAAAACACGAGCTTACGTCACAAGGTAGTTCAGTTGGATAGTAAGGCACGAGCCGGAATTTACGTGTCGCGTTCTTCTAACTTTACAGTAACGTCTTTGCGTAACCTCATGACGCCTCACTGTGCAGTTGCGGAAGTCTCATCCGCTACTTTTAAAGTTTACATTGTGAGCTGTTATTTTCAATATTCAGACCCTGTTGCTCCTCACATACATAACCTCCGTCACGTCTTGCGGTCACTCGCGGGCTGCAAAGTTATCGTAGGCGCAGACGTTAATGCGTCTTCGTCCTTGTGGTATGGCAAAGTCCGGTCCACGGACTACGAACGGCGCTGCGCTGTTGAAGACTTCATTGCTGAAATGAATCTAACAATTCATAACACCCCCGATGCACCACCTACTTTTTGCAGCCCAATGGGCGAATCTTGTATTGACGTCACACTTTCTAGTGCCGACGTACACCTGGATAGGTGGCGTGTCCTACCGGACGCGTCTTGTAGTGATCATCGCTTGATCGTGTACGAATTTGTTCCGGTTTTTATTCAGGGTTCCTCACATGTCATTGGTAACTTTAGGTACAAAAGTAAAGGAGCTAATTGGGAATTCTTTAGATCACTTTTTGCGTGTCATGCCAAAGAGTTCACTCGCGATGGGCTGTCAGCTGAAGAAAGTGCTGAAATTATGTCAGACACCTTCACGTACTGTGCTGACATTGCCATTGGTCGCGGATCTATGACCAATATACGTAGATGTGACTGGTGGTGTGACTACCTAACCGAACAGCGTAAAACTTATCGACGGGCGCGTAAACATCTTAACAAGCTTAAAAAACGTCAAGTCACCGGAGACTTGCTAACAACTGCTTTAAATACATTTAGAGTTGCCAAGTCCCGTTACAGAGCATCGGTTGAAAAAGCTAAGGGTAATCTGTTGCGTAAAGTAGTTGATAAATTGGAAAAAGAAGGTCCGTGGTCTCCTTTATATCATGAGTTTAAAGCCAATCGATCAGTCGACCTCGCGTTTGTTCAGAATATTAAAGTAAATAATATACACACGACTGGTATTGAAGAAACAACTGAGGTTCTGTTAAATACTCTTATCCCGGATGATTCATCTGTTAATGATAATGACTACCACAAACAAATTAGAGCATGGGCTGCAGTCGCACCTGAATCACCAGCGTCAGACCTTCCATCAACTGACGAATTCCTTAATGTTGTCAGGAGACTGCCCATTAACAAGTCATCAGGTGAAGATAAAATTTCTAATCGTATGATAAAGGAAGCGTGTAAATCGGCGGGTGACGCGATATTAATTGTTTACAACCGGTGTATTTCCGAAGGCGTTTTTCCTCGTATATGGAGACATGGCTTTATACGTATAATACCTAAAAGCGGCGACAAACCACCTGATGACCCTAAGTCTTACCGGCCCATAACATTATTACCATCTCTGGGTAAGCTCCTTGAGCGGCTTATTGTTCCGCGATTGCTACCGGACGGACCCAAATTCCATAAAAACCAATTTGGTTTTACTGTCGGGAAATCTACCGTGGACGCGGCACTCTCTGTTAGAAAAATAGTTAATACCTCCGAACACAAGTACGTACTTGGAATCTTTTTGGATATTTCTGGGGCTTTTGATAACGCATGGTGGCCAATGCTTCTGCTTAAAATAAAAGGCCGTGGTTGCTATAATAATATATATAATCTCCTTTGCTCACACCTTTCAAATGGTTCTGCAAAACTTAAACTCGGACATCATTCCGTATCGAAACCTCTCACCATGGGCTGTCCTCAGGATTCGGTTATCGGTCCCCATTTATGGAATCTAGGCTTTGATGATTTCCTCGCGATTCCACTTCCTAGTGGCTGTTCTTTAACTGGTTACGCAGATGACGGTCTCCTACTCATTCAGGCGAGTACTCGTGCTGGTCTCGAGAATTTGGCTAACACATGCCTACGATTAATATCTCAGTGGGGCGATCGAAACCGTCTGACTTTTGCTCCACATAAAACCTATCAGCTCCTTTTAAAAGGAGACCTTAAATCATGGCCTAGTATTAAATTCAACAATGTTCCCGTTAAAAAGAAGCAATCGGTGTGCTATCTCGGTTTAGTCTTAGAGAGAAATTTTACATTCATAGATCATATAAAAACGGTTGGGGAAAAAGCTAAAAATAACTTTTATGCCTTAACGAGAATATCAAAATCGACTTGGGGTTTGTCATTTTTAACCTTAAAAACTATTTACGGGGCCACTTACTTGGGCTGTATGTGCTACGGAGCACCGGCCGATAGGGCCACCATAGGGGCGGCACGGCGTAAATTGCTTCAAAGTCAGCGCTTGGCTTTGTTATTCTTATGTAAAGCATACAGGACCGTCAGTACTGAAGCTTTACCGGTACTTGCTGGTGTTCTTCCAGTCGACCTTGAAGTGCAGCGACGTGCTGCAATGTACTATTCCGCACGGGAGACCACTGACGCTGATTTTTTACCGCAACGTGAACGTGCTAAAATATCTAGGTTATTCAAACCACAAAGTGACGTCTGGGAGGAACTTTTATCCGAATGGCAATGTAGGTGGGATAATTCCATCAAGGGGCGGCACCTCCACCAATTCTTTCCATCCGTTCGCGAGCGGTTGGCTAGGACGTGGCTGGAGGTGGATCACTGTGTTGCCCAATTTCTCACGGGACATGGTAACTTTAAAAGTAAATTATTTTCCTTCAAGCTTGTTCCCTCGCCTTTCTGTCAATGTTCAACATCAGATTGTGAATATGAACAATCAGCACATCATATTCTATGGGAGTGTATTCTTTGGCAGAACGAGCGCAATATTATGTTGGATACTGTACAGGCTACATCTGGAGTCATTTACTATACGGACCTTGTGGAAACTCGAACAAACTTCCGTGCGTTCAAGCGTTTTTGCCATACCTATTATTGGAATCAAATATAACAGCTCACAATTTAGGACCCATTAATATTAGTCATTTTACCCGTGGTGCTAGGCAACTGGGCTTCTCCCAGTTGTAATGTCCCTTTGTGCCTGTTGGCCTTGTTTTGTTCTGTCTCCTGCTTGCATGGAGGGAAGTGGGAACATATATTTTTTCCTACTCCTCCACTATTCTTTTCTGATTAATTTCGTTGCAGGATCCAAGACAGGTAAATTCATTCTCCGGGACACGTCGAGCTTAATTGTCTCGGCGCTTTTCTGGTGGTTGCCACTGTTGATTCTGGCTTTCAGGAGTTGCAGTGGTTGGGAATAGTGTGGTGGGTTTGTCCCAAAAAAAAAAAAAAAAAAAAAAATATTGTGCATTATTGAATGTTTGAAAAAACACACGCTGTATTACGAAAAACATAACTAGGGATCTGTTCATTCATGCCAAATTACAACTTTCTAGTACTAAACGTCTCTGAGCTAAGCTGCGCACAGGCGAAACTACACTCGCGAGAAAAAGTAATCTTGAGAAAGTATCTACCTACTTGATAACTAGTTAAGAATAATTAAAATGGTACCAGTTTAAAGGTTTACAGCTTGACAAAAAACTGTAGAAAACCGGAAGTCGCCACTGTCTTCGCGCTACCAGCACTTTGAATGATATTTTTTTTTCACTTAGGTATTACGTTAGTTTTATGGCACAATAATAAATCTAACAAACCTGCGGTCTTTGTTTACATCAAATATCAAAGATTTTAAACGTTGTCAGAAAAAAAAAGGTTAGTTCCGTTTCAATCCGTTCTGGCCAAGCTGTAGCTGTTAACTTTATATTGACACCATATTCATTCAAACCACGCCATTAATTAAGGAGCCATCCCGGATCAATTCTAAATGATTCCAAACTTTTGCTCGCTAGTGTTGGTACATACAGGGGGATTATCTTTGTTTACTACAGACGCTTTTTTTTTTTAGAGTGGTAAAATCATCAAATGAGTCCTCCCACCCCGGGCAGGGCGGGAGGGACTGTGAGACTTGTACTGACTAAAATCCACGGTGTCCTTCAATAGCCCTTTATGTTCCGGGGTCACGGTAATGGAATAAGTCCCGCGACCCCGGCAGGCCTTGGCCCTCTAAGAGGCCCCGTCATTATGCTGACGGTCTTTGAGGCGCGCGTGGAACACAACGCGCCGTCGACCCGGGTATGGTCCATGGTCGGACAGCGAGTTGCCCTTTACTCGCTGTCCGCATGCCCGCGCCTACGGTGGCCGGAGATCGTCTGCCGACGTCCGACGCCGCGGGCGTCTGCCACTGCGGTTGGGGCGGAGGGAGGACGCTGTCCTCTCCCTCTCGCGGCTCGCCTCCTCCTTCACGAGCATTACTGCTTCGCAGAAGGAGGCGACCGCTTCCCACTCCTTGTCGCCCCGCAGCATGGCCGCAACCATGCCAGGCGCGAGAGGTCTCCGCTACAGACGCTACGGAACCCTAAAAATGTGTTTGTTATTGTCAGGGAAAAATCTGTATGTACTATGAAAGTTAGTTATTGTAGTTTGTCAGTGGCGTCGGGGGATCGAATCTAGGAAGGAGCCAAGACGTATTTATGAGGCACTTTTCTTTCAAGATGAAAATATGAGTTGCCTCCGCTGCTGGCGCGAGGCCCTCCCCCTTTTTGAACAACGATTTGGGGAACCAAGTCATTTATACCAAATGTGATTGTCAGCGACATCAGCTTTGCGAGGCCTCTTTAACTTTTTCAGTTCCTAGTAACAAATAAAACGTAAAAGTTATCTTGCAAGTTGTCGCGCCATTGTCAAGACTTTTTTTTTCTCTGAGCCCCTTCAGGTGCGAGGCCTGGGGCTAGAATTCGTTTCGCCCCCGGCTAGCTACGTCACTGTAAATTGGGATTCGGGCCGAATGAATAAAACAATTGGATTACAAGATAATCAACTATTTTTCGTACTCAAAAGGAATGTACGATTTATCTTTACTAACAGCTAAAATCTCATTATTCATAATATTATTAAAATTCTTCGCTTGAACGCGTGCTATAGCTTTATTAAAATGATCGTTGATACGACTTAAAAAGCCAGTTTTTCGAGCTAAAAACGTATTTGTCCGAAGACTTTTTTTGCTATTAATTTCCTTTTTTTCTTGATTCTTTGATGTGATTATATAAATGGGTATATTGTATAGTTTGTTCAGTAGTTTAAGCTCGTCTAACAGGGTGATTTTTTGCAAATCTTGCTTCGGTTGTGGCTTTGAATTTAAAAAAGTTTCCAGAACTTTCGTATGCTTGCTTTTCTTCGATGCTGCGTTAATTGTTGACACTGAAAATATAAAGTTTGATAATGGCATTTAATTAAAGTTATGACGGATGAGCTCTTGGGTAAATAACTACAGCCGCACAGGCCGATCTTCCGGGTTAAGCCGCGCATGCCGAGGTTTTTCTGTGGATGGGTGACCATCTGTCATAGCAAGTTTCCTCCGTGCCTCGGAAAGCACGTAAAGCCATTGGTCCCGGCTGTCATTTGTAGATCTTTGACAGTGTCGTTAAAATCATTGAGATGAAAACGTTTTCTCTTTTAGTATGGAAGAGCGCTCGGTAGACGATCCTCTTAAGGTGCCGGTTCACGCGCAAGACCGCGACAAGAGACCGAGACAGGAAACCGTGACAGGAGACCGAGACAGGAGATCATGACAGCAGACCGAGACCGACCGGAGATTACTACCGTATCGTTCCTGTCGCTGTCTCGCTCGCGAACTGCCGCTCATACCGCGACAGTACTTGACATTAGGCAATCCTAATGTCAAGTACTGTCGCGGTCTCCGGCGCGAACCGTCACATTTAGAGAGCATCTTCTGCAGAGCTAATTTGAGGCCAAGAGAAAAACGCACACAAAGCTGAAAAATATTTACCTGAGAAAATTATAACCAACAAGGCAAAAATACCATGTTTCTTCATTTTAAAAGTAAAATTAACATAACTTAATTTATAAACGCTAAGGTAAATTCTTGATTAATATTTATTTAAAACTACATTTGATTGCCAGAACGATATTTGACGGCCGAAGTTACTCCGTGAAATTAAAAGGAAAAATTAATTGCCAAAGTAATGAAATAGTTATTTGTTATGCAAGGCTGCAAAGTTGATTTTTGGCGCGAGTACTTGAATTGAAAACTGAGCGAGTGAAGGATTCTAAGATTGAACCGCGAGAGAAACGAGCGGTTCAAATATAGAATCCTGAGCGATGCGAAGTTTTCAAAAGTACGAGACGCAGAAAAACTTTGCTGCCGAGTGCAACACACAACTTTTCACCTCACACAGCGAGGAAATGTAGGGGGGGCGGCTCGCCTATAGTGTAGAAAACAATTGAATACAAGACGTGTTCGAATTTTGAACAACACTTTGTGCTCTAGAGCACAAAATGGAGTTTTGCGCTCAGATTTTGAATGAGAAATAGAATCTTTCCGAGCGGGTGAGGTGAAAAATTAATACCGGCCCAGTGCGAGTCGGTTAGCATAAGTTTTTTGTATGGGACCGTGATGACGTTTCGACTTATTAGAGACTAACCGCCTTACCACAAAAAAATAAACATAAATGTGCTGAATGAGAAGTTTAACTGCAAAACGACCCTTATACCAACCGCCCCGAATTAAGCCGCTCTTACCGAGGTTGGTCTGTGGATGGGTGACCATCTGTCATAGCGAGTTTCCTCCGTGCCTCAGAAAGCACGTAAAGCCGTTGGTCCCGGCTGTCATTTGTAGATCTTTGACAGTCGTTACTGTTAGTTAGAAGCTCTAAAGTCTGACAACCAGTCTTACCATGGAGTATCGTATTACCCAGTTACTGGGTTGTGGAGGTCCGATATAGAGATGTAATGGTGGAGATTATCAACAGGTAATAAACAATAAAACAAAAAAATATAATATCATATATTTATTTCTAGTCATATAAAATATTCATCGGCCCTTAACATATTCTACTCCACTCACGTTCAAAACATAATTCAGTAAATCAAAAATTAATAATAAAAATACTGCGATCAGCAAAAATTGTGGTTCAAAAAAAAAAAAGCTTCATAACAAAGCTTTCAGACCGCAGAATGGGGAAGGCCGGTCAAAGCTAATTGTAGATGGCGCCACCATAGCTAAGTCCTAATCCGACCAATGAGGTAGTACTATTTTGAAGTACCTATAAGATTTGAACCAATGACGATGCTTGGAACTAGCTATAATAGCGCCATTCGTTTCCCAGTTGCCATCCCCATTATAAAAAAAAACCCTGATACTCTGGCCTATAACTTACAACAAATTCATCGTTAAAATTACAGCGTTTTAAAACTAAGGCAGATTACCAATGATGCGATTCGTGCGATAAAAATGAAAATCGTCCTTGCCACTACGATATAATGATGCAATTCGATTGACTTGACGTCGTCGTGGCGATCGTGTTTTTTTTTGTGTTGTAAACAACCGCTCGTTTTATGTCATATGTCGTAGTGGTAAGGATGATTTTCACTTGTAGTTGAAATCGGTCGGATTGCGTCACATCGCGTCATGGGGAAGCTCCTTTACATGTGAAATTTTCATGACAATGTCAAAGTGAATATACATTTGTCAATTTTTTGACAAATTTCGTCCGTTATTAATTAAAATTAAATAATGATACAAATGATTTAATCATACTGATATTTTTTTTAATACAGTAGCATCGTTACAACAAAGAATTTATAAGCAACAGGCATGTTCACAGCATAAATAATTTGGAAATCGAATAATAGTCTTTCAGTGTATTAAAACATACCGGTCAAAATCATAACCCTCCTTTTGGCTTTGCCGTAGTCGGGTAAAAACAACGACGATATAATACTAGACTCCGCATGCACGATCTAAGGAACAAAAACTATTCTGTCAACTCGCTGAGGTACTACGTAAGCGAGGGGGACGGGGTACTGCGTTGTGATTGGCTAACTCAAGGTCTGTTCTGTCTCAACGTATGTTTACGGCTCACAGGAGTGGTCGAAATGAGACGGATATAAGACTTTTTTGCCTAATGTGTTGACAGACATCGGTCGCCTGTTATTAGGAGTCTAGTATTATATCGTCGTTGGGTAAAAATAATGTACACGTCAAAAGAGACGATGACCTCAGAGTTTGTTTCGGCTGGTTCTTTTCATGGCGGCTCCACATTAGTCCGTAAACACCCGCGAACAGGCGCGAACGAGAATGTGCACCGTTTTCGCGGGGTTCACGCCTGTTCCCCGATCAGTGTCGGTATTGTGGCGAGAATTCACGGCGTGAATTCACGGCACTAATGTGGAGCCGCCATCAGAGTAGTCAGGTACGAAACACCGTCCTCATCCAGCTTTAAAAGTAATCGATTGTTAAAATTCGGGTAGAAGACCTGCTGGCGTCTGTACCTAATGTTGCTCGTAGGCCACACCAGAATCAGACCAGACCAAGAAATTATAGGAGTTTTATAATAAGAAGGAAAACACCCTTTGATTCAGGGTTTTATTCTTTACAGAATAATTCAATAGCGTATCACAAAGTAATTAGGGCGCAAACATAAATGTTCTTCAAAAAATAGGTATATTTATTCAAATTTGAATCTCAAGGACAATAGCTGGTTACGCTGACAGAACGATTAAATCTGTTTCACACTTCATGTCATTGGACGTCTAATCTGATTGGCTGTGACGTCCTACCCTAATTGTCCTTTTCTTGCACTTACCTACTCGCTTGCGCACGAGAGAGTGTGCCGCTGTTAGCTCGAAAAATCCGAAACGATCGGTTATCGCGTCGCGCGCTCCTGGGTGGTGCAACAAATTCGCGAGTGCCGCTTCTTAGCTCTAAAACCCTTCAAGACGGTCGTCACCACGCGCACCTGAGCAGCCTTACAGCAGAGGAAGTGGAGCCGCCCCAAGAACCTCTTCGGAGAGATTAAGGTACAGTGCCATCCTTCCTTAGCTTGTTCTGCATTCTAAACCCTCTGTGTCTCCCGGCAGAACGTCAATTCCCGTTTTTTTCGTCATAGCCAATTAGTCTCTAGCTAACCCGCGCGTCCAAGTTAAACGTGTCAATTTATATAGTTAAGCAACTCTTGCCTATGGTGACCAATATACCAATATGATTGACTGACAGATTTCCAAGTAAAGCCGTTGGTCCCGGCTGTCATTTGTAGATCTTTGACAGTCATTACTATTAATCAGAAGCTCTAAAGTATGACAACCAGTCTTAACATGGGGTATCGTATTACTAAGTTACAGTGTTGTGGAGGTCCGATAGTCAGTCGCTCCATGTAAAATACTGATATTCAGCTGCATCTGGTTCGACTGGAAGCCGACCACAATATAGTTGAGAAAAGGTTAAAAAAACAATTTGTCTACCCCCTAATTTTATCAAAATCATATATAACCCACCCCTACTATACTAAAGTAATATTAATTTTATAATAAACTAGCTGTGCCCGCGACTTCGTTCGCGTGGATGTCGGAACTTAACAATGTATTTTTTAGTGCCGCGAATCCCTATCGGTGAAAGTCTCCAGACTCACGTGAGAGGGCGTCATGCTCTCGGTCAAAGGCGCTTTGCGGTCCTCGCTGCTTTCTTGGGAGAGCAAAGTCGCGGTCAGAATTCTCTGCGAACTTAAGCGCGACTGCCTTTCGGTGAAAAGTCTCAGACTCACTAAAACAAAAGTACCCTATGTTATTCCTTATTACATCAGCTACCTGCCAATAAAAGTCCCGTCAAAATCGGTCCAGCCATTCCAAAGATTAGCCGATACAAACAGACAGACAAACAGACAGACAGACAGACAAAAATTTTAAAAAATGTTGTTTTGGTGTATGTATTGTACATATATTCATATGCAAGTGGAAAAAAACGGTTATTTCAATATTACAAACAGACACTCCAATTTTATTATAGGTATAGATAAACACCGGACCACCATTATTATAGATATTTACAAGAAATTAAATAATTTTTTGTAGGTAAGCCATCAGATTGAAAACAATCGAGAGCGCTTTAGCGAGCATTGTAAAGAACGTTCAGAGTGCTTAGTGCGAGTTTTTTTACGTTGACGCGATAGTAACGTTTAACCGCGTTTGGTGCTCTCATTGGTTGAGAGTTCTCACGACCTTGCAGCGGGCCAATAGGAGCGCCAAACGCGGTTAAACGTTACTATCGCCTCAACGTAAAAAAACTCGCACTAAGCACACTGGCGAGATTTTTGCCAAACCGACTAGTCTGGTCGCGGGACTTTTCCAATTACAGTGACCCTGGAACGTAAAGGGCTATTGAAGGACACCGTGGATTTTAGTCAGTACGAGTCTGACAGTCCCTCCCGCTCTGCCCTGGGTGGGAATACTCATTTGATGATTTTACCACGAAAACAAGTCTAACTTCACTTACTGATGGACATACATAATATTACTTTGATTGAATTGATTTATTTATTATAGTATGGTTTGACATGCTTGTAATATTCTAATTTTTTTTTTTTGACTTTTCTGTAATTCTTGTTGGGCTGACATATAATTTCCTAAATAAATTATTCCTAAGTAATTTTAATATACCAATGAACATTATTGTACACTGTTTGCATACCCATGTCGGTAAAATGTGGAGAACTTAATTATAAAGAAATAACATCTATGTACTATTAACCCATGTTTGCAAAGAAATAAATTATTTGATTTGATTTGATTCTAACATCTTGATGAAGAAATTTTTTTGACGACCATCGATTACAGGGTTCGCTAGTTAGATCGTGAATAATATATGTTCCTAGCGATTTTTCTATGCTTTTTTTTAATTTTTTTAGCGTGTTAAAAGGATCAAATGAGCCTTCCCACTCAGGGTAGGACAGGAGGGACTGCCAGAATTGTACTGACTAAAATCCACGGTGTCCTTCAATAGCCCTTACGTGCCGGGGACACGGTAGTTCGTTAGTCTCGCGACCCCGTTGGCTCTGATCGTTGTTCAGTTTGAAATAATTAAAAACGGCGAATGCTCGATGCTGCTGTTACAAATGAATTCTCAAATATTTCAGCATTTTACTGCCATCAAATCTAAAACAATAATTTTACAACAAGCAAAGCGTTTAACGCATAATTCAACAAAAAAATACTCACATACTAAAACTATACTAAAAACTAACAAAAAAAATAGTTTTGTGCTAAAGGAATTACGTAAAAGGTACTGACGATAATAATTACTAGTTTTAGCTTTACAACGCTGTCTCTATCGCTCACTACCTGTTTTATCGTTCTTTGTGGTTGGTGCGACAGAGTCAACGCTATACTAAGCCGAAACTAGCCGAATGTCTCTTTCTAAAGGTCGACAAGCAATTTTTATCGCTAGTACCTTTACAAATAGTTTTATGCAAAAATTCTTAGTGTATTTTTACTACACACTATTAATTTCCGCCTCTACTCCACTAAAATAAGAACTATTTTGGTCTGCAAAGGATGTCGTAATTAATAAATGCTATAGGATCTAAAAGAAACTAAATTACAGCGAAAGGAAATCATAGCTACTAAACATCACGCCTGTAATTCCCAATGGGTTATACAGAGAAGTACTTAACAGTAATAACCATATATCGCCAGTTCGAGGCTAGGCTACATTTGGACGCGACGCGAATTTCAAAACATGATTTAATATAAAACAGGTGAAAAATAAAAAAAATAATTCTTCGTCGGTGGCAAAGTACAACTATCTCTTGCATTGTATAGAGTGTATTTATGTAGTATTATACAATGTGCTGATCTGCAACCTAGTCAAATTCAAGGACGTGATTATACTCATGATTCTCGACCCAAATCAACAATAAAATAGGTAGGTATTTTTTTATTTTATTTTTCCTTTTTACTGAAATCCGTAAGTGTGAATTAGTTTCGTCAAGAGTAGTAGATTCAATTCACGCACACCAGCATTCCATCGCTGTGTGCGTACGCGCGGACTGCGTAGTCGGGTGATTCTCTTTCATTTGTATTGAATTAAGGGTTTAATTCTGAAATACTGTAAAATTTCAACAACAAAAAAAAAGCAGCGCTTATTAGTTTTGCCCGGTACTGTACTTTCAATTGATTATTTATGACTTTTGTGACAACCACCTGAAGTTTGACGAAAATGCAAAAAAACAGCGTGTATAGCGTCATAGCCAGCATTGTGTGAGTACCATGTACTTCAGAGCTATGTTTGTCTAGAAACCTACGTCTTTCATTGACTTGAATGACTCTGGCGGTTAAGAGTATGTCATGCTCACTCAAATGTCTCGCTAATGGTGGCGTGTGTGTCGGATCATTTAGTTTCCTTCAAAATGGTTGAGCTGAATGGTGCTGATATATGCGTCATGTTCGTGAACGGGCGCTGTCAGTTGGGACTGGTCATCTCTTAGCTGCCACGGTCTATTTTAATTATTAATACTTAACGGCTAAAATTTAAATGCGCATCAATAATTCTTTTTGTATACCAAATATACTGAATGTGCACCAAATCTAAAACTCGCTTTAGCAAGGTTTCAGGGACACCCCGAACTTCGGTTTGGTTAGGTTCTTTTAAACCTTGTACACAGAAATAGAAGCCCCGCGAAGCGGGGCTTCGTCGACCCTGCTTAGGTAGATTTTTTTTATTACACCTCGTTATGACATATTTTAATGAACATATTTTGGTGCACATTCAGTATATTTGGTGGAACACAGGCAAAATTAGGTAAATGAAATGGGAATAAATTGAAGTACTTTTAAATATCATCCATACTTAACTTTATTTTTGAATTGTCTTTTTTATATTTTCTATGGACACTAATAACTTGCCACATCGTTCTCTCATTATCACATAATGTACCATCTGATGATGAATGTTCATAACAAAAGTTCTGTAATAATTTTGGCGATTGAAAAAGAGTGTACATGGAGTTTCTTGCTCATTCTTCTCCATAGAGATCTACGCTTTGGAATGAGCACCTACGGTACTTTCACAGTTTTTATGTCTTGTGACTGGGACTGTAGCACCATAACTATTTTTGTACTTGTTTTATTTTATGTCTTTTGACAATTCAAAAGTGCCTGTAATTGGACTAGTTGAAATAAACGATTTGATTGTTTTGATTGATTGATAAAAAAAAAAACAAAGCCACCGACTTCCAAAGATATTTTAGTTAGTTTTTTATTTTACCCATTTTAGTTCACATATTCAACCCAAACGTAATCCGTTGGGTAAGACAATGTTATTATTTATGTACAATCGACAAAGTGGAATCATGACCCATTTTGACAATAAATCGTTTGAATCCGTCAAACTGACAAAGATCAAAGTTGTTACCATGGATACGTCTGTTTACGCGAATGTGGACTTAATTGTATTTGAATGTCTGTAGGAAAATAAGCTTATGGTGGGTCATAATTCCACTTTGTCGATTATACATCGCTGCCTAGTGTAGCCTCAGCTTTAGGCTCATTCTCTTATAGTGAATAAGCTAGAAAATAGCTCCAATTTCGTCAAAAAACTATTTTAATAGGAATGATAAATAATTTTTATGCGTCTATATATACAATTTTAGGAAAAACGATGCATACCTAATAAATATTATTATATGGGTGTCTATCTTTATTTTAACATATATAAAAACATGATTCAAAAGTATATTTTAGGTAACAAATACAATTGAGAATAATTCATATTAAATACTAGGTTTTTTCAGCAGCTTCGCTTGCGTATAATTTGTAAATTATCCCACAGGAACATAACACTAGGATAAAAAATATCCTATGTGTTAACCCAGATTATAAACTATCTGTATGCCAAATTTCATCCAAATCTGTTCAGTAGATTTTGCATTTAAGACGGGATTTAGCGGAATTCGCACCTTATGGGGTTATGTTTGGGGTGGATAGTTTGTATGAAACAAGTGCGGAGTCTCAAATTATTGGTGGATATTGATTTAGATTTTCCAATAGCATCTTATAAAGAGGATTGCCGGGAGTAGAAATTCACATAAGAAAAGTAAAAAATTTCTTTGGATGAAGTCGCGGGTGCATGCTAGTGTTTTTTTTTTTTTTTTGAAAAAAATGCGGTCGAATTTGCCGGTAAAGTACTAGTTTTAAATATATTTGTTACCTAAAATATAAATTCAAATCGCAATAATTATTGCCATTACTATATTTTATTTAAACAGCGTAACGTTCATGTATTTCAAGACTAAAATCAATAAATCACTTTTTTTTTTAAACCTGTTGTATCGTATTACCCAGTTACTTTGTTGTGGAGGTCTGATAGTCAGTCGCTCCTTGTAAAATACTGATATTCAGCTGCATCTGGTTCGACTGGAAGCCGACTGGGAAAAGTCAGGTAAAAATAAAAGTGATTTATCAAAACGGGTCTAAGACGGTAAAACGATTTATTGTCATTTTACAATCAACGACCTAATTTGCCGAACCGAATCTTAAAATAATGTCAAACACAAAACAATGAATGGTTTTACATGATATTTGGCATACAGATAATGATACTTATTATCCCAGTGGTAAGTTTATGTGGGATAATTTTTGACCTTTACGAGAAGCTAATTTACATAAAAGTGCAGTAAGTTATAGGAATCCAGAGGTAATAAATAAATAGAATCGTTCTACCGTCTAAATAATACAAATCTTTGCAAAAATGTATAAACAACCATGCCCATAATATATATAACATTATATAATACAACATATCATCAGAAAAACGGTTTCTAAAAACAATATCGACTAAAAAGTGCTATGTATTCGTTCGGGTCGGCACAGCCGATCGGCAAAACCGGATAACTACTAAAATTCAATTGAGCGGCCGATTTCCGGTATCTCAATAAGCCGCTTCGGCTTCTTCGGGTCGGCATTTTTAGAAAAAAGTTACCGAACCGAAATTACCGACCCGAAAAAAATTATAGCACTTCTAAACAATATACTAATATTATATGATTTTATCATAATTTTAATATAAAACGTGCGTCGAGTTCTCTTTGTATATGTGTGTTTTAATTTCTCTTATAAATAATAACAATCCCCAAAGTGTTAGCGATTCGCAATTTCTACTAACTAAAAATGAAAATCGTCCTTGCTACTACGATATAATGATGCAATTCGACTGACTTACGTCGTCGTGGCGAGCGTGTTTTGTTTTTTTTCATATACGCGTAGATAACCGCACGTTTTATGTCATATGTCGTAGTGCTAAGGATGATTTTCACTTGAAGTTGGAATCGGTTGAATTGCATCGCGTTATCAGCAAGCTAAGTGGTCGTTTTAAACCCGCAGGTGTTATATTTTGTGTTTTTTTTTATCACTTTTGTATGGTTTTTCATTGCACAAATTAAAACTAAATTTAACTCCCTACTACAATAGACATTAAACATGAAACTAATAAAGAAACAAAAAACTAAAACACATACATACAGTCTTAAGTTACCTCGAGGCGGCAACGCAATTTGAGCCATATAACAAGGCGGTTAGGGTGTGAAGTCTGTTCATCTCTGTGCGGCGGCCGGAGTGTGGCGGCGGCGCGTTTGTTTGGTGCTGTCCAGGTGTAATAGGCAACCTACGGCGCCGAAGTAACTGGGGAAGAGGAAAAAGTTCCATTGCTATGGTTTTTCTTTTTTTTTACAAAACAATATGAAAACAGCGACATTTTTGGTAAAAAAAAAACCTTCCTTCTGAGAAGCAGTCATGATAGCGAAAGAGGCGGGACGCGTGAGGGAGAGGACAGCGTACCATACCACTGTACTCAGCCGTATTGAGAAACCCACGGCAACGAACGTCACAGGCGATCCCCGGCCAACAGGCGCGAGCATGCGGCCGGCGAGTAATGGGCGACTCGCTGTCCGACCATGGACCATGCCCGGGTCACGGCGCGTTGTGGTCCACGCGCGCCTCAGAGCCTGTAAAACGACGGGACCCCAAAGCCTGTCGGGGTCGCGAGACTAACGGGTATCCGTGGCCCCGAACCTAAAGGGTTATTGAAGGACACCGTGGATTTTAGTAAGTACAAGTCTTACAGTCCCTCCCGTCCTGGCCTGGGTGGGAGGACTCATTCGATGATTTTCTGCATGCTCGCGCAGTTGATCCAAGTCTGGGTGTTTTATGTATGTGAGTTTCTGTGTTTCTAAACGCGGCCACAATACAGGAGAAATTTTTAGTGTGGGGCAATCACTACGTAGTATAAAACAAAGTCGCTTCCCTTTGTCCGTCTATGTATGCTAAGATCTTTAAAACGACGCAACGGATTTTGACGTGGTTTTTTTTTTAATAGAGTGATTCAAGAGGTATAATATACCACTTGAATCACTCTATTATACCACAATACAGGAGAAATTCTTAGTGTGGGGCAATCACTACGTAGTATAAAACAAAGTCGCTTCCCTTTGTCCGTCCCTATGTATGCTTAGATCTTTAAAACTACGCAACGGATTTTGATGCGTTTTTTTTTAATAGATATAGTGATTCAAGAGGAAGGTTATATGTTTTTAACATGCATAATATAGTAGAGATTACACCCGTGCGGAGCCGGGGCGGGTCGCTAGTGTTAAAAATAATGCTTACCCCTCGTGCTCCAAAAATAGCGCTTTGAGAGCTCCTCTCGACCAATAGGACATCGCGTACGATAATAACTTCATTGACAGCGGATTTACTCGCAAGAAGTTGCCGCAGAATACTACCTGTAATTAAATAAAATAACATAATTATTAGCCTGCAAAATAAATGCACAATTCAGTCACAACAGTCCCAGTCACTGTTGTAACATCACTAATTAGTATTATAGTAAGCATCCACCTCACTATTGATTGTCTATGATATACAACATTATTTTTAGTATATGCGAAACCTGAATTTAGTTTGTTCAGAATCAGTAACTGATTCGATTCCAATATTTTTTACACCATGTTGTATTTAGTTTTTATTACCAGTTAATTACAACACAATCATCGTATGGTTAGGAACCTATTGCCAAACTATTATCACGAGTGTATAACACAGAAGACGCGGTTTACGCGGGTGTACCGCGATATGAGCATGTTTTTGAACGGACAACCAAGTAATATACTCGTACAAACTTATTATAACTTTGCGATTTTTAATGATACGGTTTTAAATGTACATAGATTCTTTACACAAAAATATTGGACAGGTGAATGGGGTTTCGCATAAACAAAAAATAACGTTGTATATTTATATCTGGAGTCTATGGATCCGGTCGTTCACTCCGTCACTGCACTGTACTGAACGCATCTGTCAACTACTCACTACTGTAACCTCTCTGTTACTATTGTGTGTCTGCCTACTATTAACACGTTGGTTAGATCAAGAAGCATCTTTTATTTAAACGTAACATAACAGTCACAAGACATAATAACTGTGAAAGTACCGTAGATGCACATTCCCGGGAGAAAATTTCTATGGAAAAGAACGTGCAAGAAACTCCATGGACACTCTTTTTAGACCGCCAAAATTATTACAGAACCTTTGTTACATCATTCATTTTCAAATGGTACATTATGTGAGAACGATGTAGCAAGTTAAAAGTGTCCACAGAAAATATTTATAAAAAAGACAATTCAATAAAATTATAAATAATTAAAATAAATCGTGACAGCTAAGAGATGACCAGTCTCAACTGATAGCGCTCGTTCACGAATCATTCTCCAGTCACCACCATTCAGCTCAACCATTCTAAAGGGAACTACATGATCCGACACACGCGCCACCATCAGAGAGACAATTGAGTGAGCATGACATATTGTCAACCACCATTCAAGTCCATGGCTCAAAATTAATCACCGTTCCTATTACGACGTCATCTGCGTGAAAGAGTTGAAGAAATAAAGGTTCACTGCTCGTTCCCCGTAGGTGACAGCGTGATAATATGTAGCCTAGATGTTGACCCGACTTCTTAATAATATTCGTGGAAGTAAATCCATGCAGTACTTTTTGAGTTTATCCCGGTCATACAAACAGACAAAAATTCAAAAACTATATTTTTGGCTTCGGTATCGATTGTAGATCACACCCCAAGTAATCTTTTTTTTAAATTATCAATGTACAGAGTTTTGACTTGAATAGAAGATGTATTGTACTCACCCTCTCAATATGTTCATTGGAGGCACACAATCTTGCTATCGACCCGATGTTGTTAGTAATGGTAACCACGGTAGCGCGCGCCAGGTCCGCGCGGGACACCTTCGCACGACGCTCCGCTGAACACATCTGACCGAAACTGAGGACAATACATAAGCTAGATAATCTTGAGGGGAGGACAGCTTCCTCCTCACAGCCCAGCTGCAGTGGTAGACACCGACGATTTCCGGTCACCGTAGGCGCGGGTATGCGGGCGGCGAGTAATGGCCGACTCGCTGCCCGACCATGGAACATGCCCGGGTCGACGCGTCGTATTCCACGCGCGCGTTAAAAGAGTGTCAGCACAATGACGGGGCCTCCCTTTAGAGGGCCAAACCCTGCCGGGGTTGAAGGACTAAACAGCTACCGTGACCCCGGAATTTAAGGACTATTGAAGGACACCGTGGATTTTAGTCAGTACGAGTCTGTAGTGTGTGGTGGCCCAGTGGTATCGGTCCCGACTTACGAGTTGTAGGTCGTGGCTTCGAACCCCGCCAGGCTCATTACTTTGTGTAATTTATTTCATCACCACTGCTCTCAAAACGGTGAAGGAAAACATCGTGAGGAAACCGGCATGTCCTAGAACCAAAAATTCGAAGACATGTGACATCCACCAATCCGCACTGGGCCCGCGTGGTGGATTATGGCCCACTCCCTCTCACAGAGAGGAGGCCTGTGTCCCAGCAGTGGGAACACTATAGACTGATGATGATGATAATGCTGCAATCAACAATACTACCTCGGTTGGCGTCATGATATCGACTGCCTTATGAAACAAAACTTCGTGATGTCGCCAGATATGTCCGGCGAAATTTAGCAGTCACACGACTTCTTCTGACGTCGCTGCGAACATAAGTCGCGCGTTGTTGCCATATTTGTCAAGCGAAATCGGTCGGCATGGCTGACATGTCGCCGATACATGTCGTGGCACATTTGTCCCCTAGTGTATCCTTCGCCTTATGTCTCGCCTATCCTTCTTATACACTGTTTGCCTATATCTATAGATATAGTATAATATCTCACCTGCTAGCCACCAAATCTCCCGGCAGTCCAAACCTAGCATAGTCCCCTCCATAGATGTCCCTCACCAACTTGTCCACCGTGGTGTTGTCTCCGGACGCCGCCAAAGCTATGGCCTCCTCGAAACTACTGCACCCGGTCAGAAGACAGCAGAGACCAAGGAATGTACCACCGCCCAAACTGTGGGTGAACAGGAATTTTGAGTTTATGGTAATCATCATCTGCCTGCCTTTCCCAACTATATTGTGGTCGGCTTCCAATCGAACCAGATGCAGCTGAATATCAGTATTTTACATGGAGCGACTGACTATCGGACCTCCACAACACAGTAACTGGGTAATACGATACCCCATGGTAAGACTGGTTGTCAGACTTTAGAGCTTCTGACTAACAGTAACGACTGTCAAAGATCTACAAATGACAGCCGGGACCAACGGCTTTACGTGCTTTCCGAGGCACGGAGGAAACTCGCTATGACAGATGGTGACCCATCCACAGACCAACCTCGGCAAGCGCGGCTTAACCCGGAAGATCGGCCTGTGCGGCTGTAATTATTTAGCACCGAGCTCCTCCTTTTTCAAGCCAGGTTCACACTGAAAATAGTCCATCTTCCAGGTTATACCGCGCCTGTCAAGGTTTGTCTTTGGATGAGTGACCAAAGTTAAGCAACGTTTAGCGAGGTAAATAAATAATTGGGTGACCATTTGTGGTTATGGAACTCTTGATATGGTTCGTCTATGGATGAGTAACCAATAGGGAGTTTCACTGCGAGTTTTAACCGTCAGTGGCGCTACCAGCGCATAACGTAAACAACGTTCAAGTGTAGCTTCGAGCGTGTAGTTATATTATCTGTGTTGTAGTGTATGTCAAGTTAATCATACAGTGAATGACATCATGCGCTGGTAGCGCCATCTGAGCCGAGCTTTGCGTGAAACTTCCCATTAAAACACATTTAATAATACGCGGTCGGTCTTAAAGTAAAGAAACACTTTCCAAGGTAAATTCATAGATGGGTGGTCAACTTTCTCGTCTTAAATATCATGTGTCCCAGCAGTGGGGAACATCGTATCACTTACCTAGTGCCGCTAACACGGTAGTAGTCATTGGGCGCGTTCACAACCAGCACGGACACTCCACTCCCGATGTTGACCAGTAAGAACGGGTAGGGAGACGAGAAGTCGAATGGCTTGCGGACGTACTGGGACAGAGCTGCTTCTGAGTATGGAGGCTGTAGGACAGAGTGGATTAATTAGGACAATATTATTTTTATAAAATCCTCAATCTTATCTAAATTTATACAACGTGTAATGTTAAATGCGCAAAACCTCTCGTGGGGTAACTCAACCCATGTTACTGAACAATGTTTGTCCTAAGACTTTTGGAAAAAAAATGAAAAATAAAATGGTTTTTCATACAAAATGAGAAATTGATCGGACCCATCAGTATGAAAAACCATTTTATTTTATATTTTTTTTCCAAAAGTCTAAGAACAAAAATTGTTCAGTAACATGGGTTGAGTTACCCCACGAGAGGTTTTGCGCATTTACCGTTACACGTTGTATAACTCAAAGGTGACTGACTGACATAGTGATCTATCAACGCACAGCCCAAACCACTGGACGGATCAGGCTGAAATTTGGCATGCAGGTAGATGTTATGACGTAGGCATCCGCTAAGAAAGGATTTTGATCAATTCTACCCCCAAGGGGATAAAATAGGGGATGAAAGTTTGTATGAAACTTTGTCAATTTAATAAAAAAATAAATACATTGTTAAGTTCCGACATCCACGCGAACGAAGTCGCGGGCACAGCTAGTCGTCATATATCTCTCCGGCCACGGTAGGCGCGGGCATACGGGCGGCGAATAAAGGGCAACTCGCTGCCCGACCATGGACCATGCCCGGGTCGACGGCGCGTTGCGTACCACGCGCGCCTCAAAGAGTGTCAGCAAGATGACGGGGCCCCTCTCTAGAGGGCCAAAGCCTGCCGGGGTCGCGGGACTTATATCTTTACCGTGACCCTCGAACGTAAAGGGCTATTGAAGGACACCGTGGATTTTAGTCGGTACAAGTCTGACAGTCCCTCCCGCCCTGCCCGGGGTGGGAGGACTCATTTGATGATTTTACCAGGATAAAAAAAATACTGTTTAAAGGTTTATGCGCAAAAAGCGTTATTCGCAAAATGGCAATTGAGTCGCAAAAGCACAAGTTTTCAAAATGGCTAATTCTTTCAAAGCCGAGAAAAAAATGGCCAAATCTTTTGGGAATTAGGTGATTTTGAGAATTTGTCATTTTGAGAACTTCTTCTATTTCAGGATTTCTAATATAACACAAACTGAGTTATGCACGACGCAAAAAGCATATACATAGCATCAATAAATTGCAAATCTAATAACAGGTTAAAAAAATACCCTGTATTAGCTATTCCCTGAGATAAGCGCCTTCAATCACACTAACAAACTCTTCTACTTTACAATGTAAGGATATATTAAAAAAACTAATTAGAACTGTAATTTATTGATGCTGGCAACACAGACATAAAGAATACCACTCCACGAGTTAAAAACCCAACAGCCTAGACGAAGTGACATTTTGATTGACGTAAGCTTCCGAAAAGTTCTGACAAAATCAATAATTCATTTATTTCAAGTATTTCATTAACAGGCACTTTTGAATTGTCAAAAGACAAAAAATTCAACAAAATTACGGTGCTACAGTCCCAATCACAAGACATAATAACTGTGAAAGTACCGTAGATGTCCATTACAAGGAGTAGATCTCTATGGAGAAAAACGGGCAAGAAACTACATGGACAATCTTTTTAGATCGCCAGAATTAGTACAAAAACTTTGTTACATCATTAATTTTGAGATGGTACATTATGTGAGGGCCAAAGCCTGCCGGGGTCGCGGGACTGTTTTAACAGGTATCCCTGACCCTGGAATGTAAAGGGCTATTGAAGGACACCGTGGATTTTAGTCAGTATGAGTCTGACAGTCTTTCCCGTCCGACACTGGGTGGGAGGACTCATTTGATGATGTTATCATGATAAAAAAAGTGTTCCAAAAATTGAAGAAATATCTGCGTGTTTGTAAGCGATTGTCACTTTATCTAGGCCAATATTTAGTTAGTAAGCGAAACACAAATCGTTTCTTTTTTTTTATAATTAAATTTTATAGTAGTTAGAAAGAAAAACCTTACAAATGTGATGACTAATTTGATATAATCGAATTTATGCACAAATTCTAGGGATATCAAGAAAACTCGGATAAATTAGACCATGTCTATGATATTTATGTTCATAAAAGTAAATATTTATTTTTAATAATCATGTCTATTTAAGATGTTTAATTTAATAACAAAATTTAAATGTTCAAAATACATTGAAACCCAGAATTCGATCCCTTTGAAGAAATTAAAAAAAAAAACAATCTCCGCCAACTATAGGCAGTGTACCAATTTCGAATTAGTTATCTGTGGATATTTAAAGATAAGAAAAAGAAGAACATAGTGTGATTAGTGTAAGCAGTAAATTATATTTTTTCAACCATCACATCGGTAAGGTTTGTCACTAAAAGAAAAACCTTAGTAAAAAACATCAAACAGCTTATAATAGTTTCGCTAGCTAACACCCGCCCCCGTAGAACTAACCTCGTCACTAACATGTGTATGTACGACGCTCTCGTCGGGCGGCGCCCAGTAGTAGCACTCCTGCGCATTCATACAGTCCACGTATAACACGCCGGCTATCAGAGCGTCTAGCTCGTCCATCTTTGATAGGCGCATGTTTACTTCCTGTGGGGAAAAATAGAGAATAGATACATGAAAGTACATGAAAAAAAAAAGGGTAAATTTATAAAGATTTCGACATAAAGCCGTTGGTTCAGCTAGAAGATCTAAAAGTCTGACAACCAGTCTTACCATGGGGTATCGTATTACCCAGTTACTGTGTTGTGGAGGTCCGATAGACAGTCGCTCCATGTAAAATACTGATATTCAGCTGCATCTGGTTCGACTGGAAGCCGACCACAATATAGTTGGGAATGGCAGGCAGATGATGGAATCAATTTTAAGTCTATCCAAGAGGTTCCTACCTTAATAAAGTCCTCCTCAAACTTGTAAGCGCCGCCGCCGGTCGCATATATAGTGTTGACGAGGTCGGCCATGCCCTTGGAGCGAGCCAGCTGCAGGAATGCGCCCACCTCCGACGTGGGGAAGCGGATGAAGTGGAGGGTGCCGCGGCGACCGCGGATTGTTACGTTGTCCATCTGGAAGAGACAAAAACATTTAAGGATTCGCTTATTACGGAAGAGAGCGGCCCTCTTCCAACGCGGTGGGTCCACTACAGGATGGACGGGAACTGGTTATCTCCCTTTCCAAAGCTTTCTTTCTACGAGATAATTGATTTGTAGAAAGTCATCGTCGTACTCTTAAACTTATAGTGATCTCTAATCCTGTCAAAATAAAGTTGCTATTAACGTAACTGAAGATGCACATCCCATGTGGCCAGTCTTCGTCTAGGCTAGAGCCCCTAGAGTACTCCAAATTAATCTCCATTCCAATAAAGATAAGGTTGTTAATGGCCCAGCTACAGATGCAAATCCCGTCTCCAAGTTCCAAGTCTTCGCTTAGGCTAGAGTAGTACTCTAAATTGATCTCTGTACCTATGAAGATAAGGTTGCTATTGGCCTACCTGCAGCTGTACATCCCGTATGCCAGTCTTCGCTTAGGCAGGAGTCCCTAGAGTACGATCTTGGTCTACTCTAAATTGATCTCCATTCATAGGAGTATAAGGTTGCTAATGGCCTACATGCAGATGCACATCCCGTCTCCAAGTCTTCCCTTAGCCTAGAGTCCCTAGAATACTCAAAATTAATCTCTATTCCTATACAGATAAAGTTGTTAATGCCCTACCTGCAGATGCACATCCCGTCTGCCAGTTTTCCCATAGGCAGAGTTCCTGGTGAGGTAACGACGGATGTTCTTCAGGACTTCAGTCTCCTTGTCTAACTCGCGCCGATTCGTCTCCCGAGGCTCGAAGTAGACCAGCTTGGTCAGGGTACCGCCGATGTCCATGCCGAACCAGGGCATTGCTGAAAAGGGAAAAGCTGAATAGAAGATTGCTTCGTTGATCGCGAGAGTGGGGTTCTGCGTTTGTTCTTAACTTTTATTGGCCCATTTTCATTTGCATTTGCAAACGCCTTGTGCAAATTAGTGGAATTCCAACTAAGTATAATCTGGGGGCACGGTAGTGCCCCCGCCAAGACGAGCCAAGCGAAGCGCAAGGGCACTACCTACCTTTTCTCGAAGTGTTTCGTCGTTTTTTATAATATTCCACAACTATCACACAACGCCATCTAGTCCCAAGCTAAGCAGAGTTTGTGTTATGGGTACTAGACAACTAATAAACATACTTATATATTTCTAAATACATAAATATTATAGATAAATTACACCCAGACACAAATGATCGTGCTCATCACACAAACATTTGCCCTGGGTGGGAATCGAACCCACGACCTCCGGCATAGCAGTCAGGGTCACTAACCGCTAGACCAACAGGAACAACAGTATGGATGGTATAAAACGAATTAAAATTCGAGAGCCGTTTCGTGATGTCAGAATACGTCGGTTTACTTAGCAAAATAAAAAATACGCCCTAATTTTTTTTTGAAATCTAAGGGTGCTTACTCATAACGCGACGCGATACGGAATTGCATCGATGGACGATCATCATCAGCCTATAATGTTCCCATTGCTGGGACACAGGCCTCCTCTCTGTGGGAGGGAGTGGGCCAGTGCGGATTGGTAGATGTCACATGTCTTCGAATTTTTGGTTCTAGGACATGCCGGTTTCCTCACGATGTTTTTCTTCACCGTTTTGAGAACAGTGGTGATGAAATAAATTACAAAAAGTAATGCGCCTGGCGGGGTTCGAACCCACGACCTGCAACTCGTAAGTCGGGACCGATACCACTGGGCCACCACTGCTCAACTGCTCGTCGATGGACGATATCAGTCAGATATCGCGCAAAACAAACTTCCAGCCGAAGAAAATGTATGGACAATCGCTAATGTTTGCTAATGAAGTCGCACGGATTGATGATATCGCTCACAGATCTCCTCGATATCGAATTGCATGTACTAATGACAATGCAAATGATTCTGTGTTCGAAATTCGATTGCGCAACTACTCGTCACTGGCGACATCTTTTGTATATTGTTTGCAGCACTTTTACGTCGTAGTAGTAAGGTGGATATTTGTAGTTCACGGTCGAATTGCATCGCATCACTCCATTAGCAAATACGTGCGACTTTAATCGGCAATCGACTCGATAACGCACGAGTCGCGTCGCGTCATGAGTAAGCAACTCTGCCGTGCTTGTGATATATACAGTAAGTGACATAGAGACACTTTTGAGAAAAAGGCGGTTAAAGTTTTTATTTTTGTTTTTGACATATCTCCCGAACTATAAGTTATAACTAAGTTTTTTTTTTAAGTTTTAGATAAAAATTTGTTTGTTTAATAATATACATATTTTTATTTATTTTTATTAATAATATTTAAATTGTAAAGCTTGAAAAAATATGTATGTTAAGGAATGGACAATTAAAAAATATTTTTTTTTTTAGTATTGGTACAGTAAGTGTATGGCTTACTGTAACAATGTTTAGTTTGTAGTACATACTGCAACTATGATAACAGATTGAGTTAAATGTTTAAACAGAATACCAAAATTGCAAAATTTGCCTAATGTTATTTAATCACTTACTGTAATTATAGCTAGGAGCAATATGAAATCTTATAGCATCTACCATGAATCATAATTAATTACTCTTCCTTGATATTTTTGGTAAATAAATGAAATAAAAGATATCTGAAATAATAGTTAATTAATAAAATTAAAAGGTACAATTATAGTTTAAGTACACAGCTATATTATTACTTTAAAATTTAAAAAAAAGTTCCATTTATAGCATTAAAAATTATAATAAAACATATCAATTATAATTCGGCTTCAAAACTAAGTATTGTTTCGAAACAAAATGACACTTTTACAGCAATTTTTTTCATTCAAGTTTGTACTCCTTCGCACACAAAATAAAAAAGCAATAAACATCACAAACACAAAAAAAAACAAACAAAAACCGCGCGATTTTTTCTCGAAAAATCAGTTCGAGTACATATTAAATAAAACGAGTAGTTTAATTAAGCTTATTACAATTTACATATAAGAATGCGGATTTATTATACCTACTTTAAAATTTAACAATAAAGCATTTCGTACGACACAGTCGAGGCGCAAATATTTTTCGGGCGCAAATTTATAAACCCGATTTGTTTTTCAAACAAAAACATTTTTTTTTTAATGAAATCTACCAATCAAAAAAGAACACGCATTTTTATTTAACGATTCCTATTAATTATATTACCGTGATTAGGCATTTGTAGAAACCTTTTTTACTGTCTGTTCAACCGATTTTAATTTCTATTCAGTAAGCATAATAATGGCATTAAAAGGAAAAAGTCGTGAAACAAAACAACTATTTACTGCAGCCGTTATTTATCATTCCACCTGCGTAATAAAACTGAAAATCGGTTGAACGGACAATAAAAAAGGTTTTCTTAAGGCGCGTCCCCGAGCAAAACGCAGCGGAAGCCGTTTAACTTCTCTTTGTGTAAAACAAATACCAACTAATAAAAAATACATAAAATTTGTAGACATTCTTGACGCTTGACTCTTGAATGGTATTTTTTTTTTTAGTTTTAAGCAGAATAATGTCTAATTATAGGGTCACAACAAAACCTCACAGAAATGAGAAATAATCACTAATAAGATGCATCTTTTCGTAAAGTAACTATTATTTTTATTTGCTACCTAAACGAATAGATAGGTAATTTATAATGAACATTATGGTAATTTTGTTTTTTTCAAAACATGAACATTTTATTTTATAAACATTTTAATCCAAAATATGAGCGTTCTCGCTACGTATTTCTTGCGCCGAGTTTGTATGGCGCAGAGGCTTAAGGTCATTTGCTCAGGGTACCGTCTTAAGGTCAAACAAGTCAACATTTTTTCATAGAAACTTCGTTGGGGTTTTACTCCACTACTTGACAAGGTACATCCAAAATTAAACATGGTTTCGTTTTGTCTCATTATAAATTTTGTCTGTACGGAAGCAGAATTGTAAAATATGAAGCTATTAAAAAGTTACGAGCTTCTAAAGATTCGTTTTTTTGCTAATTTTAACACAACTTTAGGTGTAAATTAGAAGTTAAAGAAGCATCAAATTTCCAAAACGAAGTCCGTACTGACACAGCAAAATCGAAGAATTTAATAAATTTTATTTGAAATTAATTGGTGCAGTGGATTTTTCATAAAACCCCTTCTTCCAAAGGCTTCTTGGTATTTTTTTACGCGCGCCTTTTACTCTGAATGATCGTGCATCTCACTGAATAATGTTTTCCCCTGTTTACTCCACGGGGGGATGACGCTCGCGCACACATGTACAATATGGCTCGATTTCCGGTGAAATATCATGGTTTTTGACCATGCCTGCCAGTGAGTTCGAGCTCGCGACTAGCGCCGCCTTAATGTCTAACGTCGTTTACATTACATCTAACGGAGTTTAGTTACATATTTATTTATCACTAGTGTATATTTCATGTTTAATATAAGAATAACACGTAATTTGTATATTATACGTATGTAGGTAGGTACCATAAAGCGAATGCGACAAAATTATTCTAAAATTTTTAAAATAATGCAAAATTAGTGCTAAAATTAATATTTTGAACTTTTAATATTAATTCCTTTACATTGCACTAATTATAAAAAGCTTTAATATAACCGAATACAAAAGTAAGTATACTTACAAAGCAAATTTACGCACTTGCCCCTCCCCGCACTACCCATTCAGACCCTAAACGCATTAGAATATTTGCAGTAAGTAACGTGCTTACCTTATATGTTCCAGGCAAGTCTACGCGTAAAATGTAATATTCCTAAACATAATTACAGTAGTGAATCTTGCTGTCACTACGTCTACACATTTAAATATATTTTTTAATTCCTTGACTAATCATATACACAGTAACTTCCACTTACTGTAGATATGTTAAGGTTTAGTATGCTAATGTTTATTCCAAATACTTAATATAATGATAGCAATTGGTACTTGCTGTTAATATGTTTAGTGATACTTATTGAATAATAGTCATAATTTAAAAATAATAAGAGTATTATAACTTACTGTAGCAATACCTAGGAAATAGTTTTAATTTTATGAAAAAATCAACCGTATGTGCCCATACTGTAATCATAATAAGTATGCATTGGCGCCAAACGTGTCTTACTGTAATTATGCTTGAGCTTACTTGAGTTTCTATACCACATTTTAAAATTTTAAGTATACAGAAATGTAGGTCTTAATTTCTACATTCCAAATATATATTTAACTCAATATCGACCAAAATGTGACTTACTGTCATTATCATAAGTGCGGCAGAACTGTAGGTCTAATTAAATTGTTTCAATCAAATACCCTATTATACATTCCTTCGAAGGTTCCTATGTTTGAAGAGGGGTGTTACTCACGAGGGGCATCATTAGCAGGCGGTGTTGGAGGCACGTCCTCGCAACACTTGCGTTTCTCTTGGCATAAATTGTGTTTTTCAACTGCGCAACAATGTTGAGGCATTAATTTATAAGTTAAGACACTAACTGTCCTACTACAAGAGTTAAACAACTGTTAAACACTTGTCAAAAAACTGTCATTTTCACGTTTGTTACGAGTGAGGAAAAATCGGGATTATTTTATACCATTTTGTCACCTGTGGGTATAATTGGGGAAGGTTTTTCCCATTGCTTACCAGTGGTGACAAATAATGCATAGAAATAATGACTTTTAATTTTAATTTTCTAATTATGTTACAATAAAATATTTTTATTTGTATTAATATTGTTACCGTCGTTTAAGATCATCATCTATTGAACACTTGTCTAAAAAAAACGTACTTAATTGAAAAACGACCCTTTTTCCCAATTGACCCAATTTCTTTTAGAAATAAGCAGTGCCTTTGTACTTTTCTCCTCTTAAAATATTTTCCTGTATTTATCTGTGTGTGTACATAAATAAATAAATAAAAAGTAAAACAAATACTGTTTTGACGTTATCAGTTTTTTTAGACAAGTCTTTAACACATGTTTAACTTTTTTTTTTAGAAAGACGGTATACGTTTATAATGATCATACTTACGAGGAGCATCATTGTCGGGAGGAGTGGGAGGCGTGTCCTCACAAGACTTGGCGCAGTTCTCTTTACTCATTTTGTGCGTGTACGGAGCGATTCTTGCTTTGGTTAATAATTTGGTTCTGAAAAAGAAATAAAACAGTAATTAAAAACAATTCCGACTGCGATGATGCGATTGGCGCATTGGCTGAGCGATTCCGGTACGATCCCCGCACGGAACAAAGTACTTGTTCCGGGTCTGGGTGTTTGTGTATGTTAGTTTATATGTTTGTTAACACACCCACGATACAGGATAAATTAATAGTGTGGGCTAACGTTTAAAAAAAAAAAAAAGATTAACTCGATACAAAAATTCTTTCATAAAATTAAATCTACTTATCATCGTATCTTAATATCTGAAAAGAAAACATTGTGAAGAAACCGGTATGTCCTTTATTTTTTCGTAGTAAAATCATTGAATGAGTCCTCCCACCCAGGGCAGGGCAAAATCAAAATCAAAATCAAAATCAAAGCATTTATTTCATGTAGGCCAGTTACAGGCACTTATGAATTGTCATAGACAAATAAAAATGTAATTAGATATTAAAAAGTTATGGTGCTACAGTCCCAGTCACAAGACATAAAAACTGTGAAAGTACCGTAGGTGCTCATTCCAAGGAGTAGATCTCTATGGAGAAGAATGAGCAAGAAACTCCATGGACACTCTTTTTCAATCGCCAAAATTATTACAGATCTTTTGTTACATCATTCATCATCAGATGGTACATTATGTGAGAACGATGTGGCAAGTTATTAGTGTCCATAGAAAATATAAAAAAGACAATTCAAAAATAAAGTTATCAATAATTAAAATAGACCGTGGCAGCTAAGGGATGACCAGTCCCAACTGACAGCGCCCGTTCACGAACATGACGCATATATCAGCACCATTCAGTTCAACCATTTTGAAGGGAACTAAATGATCCGACACACGCGCCACTATCAGCGAGACATTTGAGTGAGCATGACATACTCTCAACCGCCAGGGTCATTCAAGTCAATAAGAGACGTAGGTACTCAGTGAATGATAGCTCCGAGGTACATAGTACTCACACAATGCTGGCTATGAAACTATACAATACTAGGAAGATTGAGTCTATACAATGCAAATCCAGTTGTACAATCTTCAGCAGCTCCAACAAGAATACTAAAAAAAAACGCTATCAATATTTATCCTACACTGTCAGGTGGAGCAGGACCAGCATGGAGCCAAGCATTATTATCAGCGATATAATCGCCTAGTTTATAATAAGCCCGCTTACATAGTGTGCGTTTAATACATGATTTAAATTTAGTCTCATTCAATTCAAGAACATTTTGTGGTATTTTATTATAGCACTTTAAACAGTACCCCATGAAAGAATAGTCCACTTTGGCGAGTCTGAAGCCCGGCTGAACTAACTGATCCCTATTTCTAGTGTGATAGTTGTGTCTGTCACCTCTCTTACTAAAAAGATGCAGATTTTTCCTAACGTACATTATATTTTCATAGATGTATTGACAAGGTACTGTCATAATGTTAATTTCCTTAAACAGTTCTCTGAGAGAATCGCGTCTACGGAGATTGTATATGGCCCTGATGGCTCTCTTTTGCAGAATGAAAATAGATTCGATGTCGGCAGCCCGTCCCCACAATAAAATGCCATAAGACATGATACTGTGAAAGTAACTAAAATAGACAATTCTAGCAGTATCTACATCGGTAAATTGACGGATTTTTCGAACAGCGTATGCTGCTGAACTTAGCCGCCCCGCAAGAGTTGTTAAATGGGGACTCCATTGTAGCCGTGCATCAAGCGTAATCCCCAGGAAAACTGTTTTATCGACAAATTCAAGTTTCTCTTGATTCAATACTATATCATAATTTGTGGTTTTAACATTTGGTAAAGCAAATCTTATACATTTGGTCTTTTTTCCGTTTAATACTAAGTTGTTTGCAGTAAACCAATCGTGGACCTGACGTAAAGCATTATTTACGTTGTCTAGATTTTGGGCCCGTCTATTTATCTTAAAAATTAGGGAAGTGTCATCAGCAAATAACACCATATTATTGTGAGGTTGATTTTTGAATAAATAGGGTAGATCATTGATATATACAAGAAAGAGAAAAGGACCCAATATTGAGCCTTGCGGAACCCCCATTTTTACCTTTAAACCTTCCGAATTCACACCATTTATCTGAACTTGCTGCTGTCTATCACACAAATAAGATTTTAACAAACTAATTGCAAGTTTACCTAGACCGTAATGCTCAAGTTTAAAAAGCAAAGTATCGTGATTTACGCAATCAAATGCCTTGGAGAGGTCACAGAATATTCCTATGGCGTCTTGTGCCTCTTCCCATGCAGTAAATATGTGCTTCAATAGGGTGACACCGGCGTCAGTTGTACAACGTCCCTTGGTGAAACCATACTGTTGATCATGTAAAATTTTATTGGTGTTAAAGTGGTTAAGCATCTGATCAAGCATTACCTTTTCAAAAACCTTGCTAAAAACGGGCAACACGGATACAGGTCTGTAATTATTAGTGTCTTTAGTGTCTCCGGATTTAAAAAGAGGTATGATATGGCAGGAGGAACTGTCAGACTTGTACTGACTAAAATCCACGTTGTCCTTCAATAGCTCTTTACGTTTCAGCGCCACGGTTACTCGTTAGTCCCGCGACCCCGGCAGGCTTTGATCATCTAAGCCCCGTCATTTTTGCTGACAGCTCTTTGAGGTGCACGTGGAACTCGCCGTCGATCCGGATATGGTCCATGATGATCGGACAGCGAGTCGCTCATTACTCGCCGTCCGCATGACGGCGCACCGGTGTATTCTAGAACATACCGGTCCAATAATTTGAAGACATGGGACATGACAAGTAGTGCCAGGAACATACCTGGCTATAGTTCGTGGTAAGGTATTGAGCGGCGTGGCGCGGCGCTGCCGGCTGCACGCCGCGAGACACCCCTCACACCGGTGCAAGCGCATCTGTAACAATAACAATATACACGTTAATACTTGAAGTCACAACTGTAATACTTAAAGTTACAACTTTAATACTTGAAGTAACAAGTTTAATATTTGAAGTAACAATTATAATACTTGAAGTGACAACATGAATACTTAAAATAACTATATTAATACTTGAAATAACAACATTAGATGTTCTTAAAGTAACAACTTTATACTTGAAGTAATAACAGTAACTACATTAACACTTTAATTAACAACTTTAATACTTGAAGTCACAGCATTTATGCTTGAGTACACTAAACTACGTCGTTAAGAAGTTAAACATCGATTAAAGATGGTAATGTCTTCGACAATAGAACCTCATCAACATTCCGACAATTAATTCAGTCTCATTAAAACGATGCCAGAAATTGCATGCGACGTTTGACTACATTGCAGAATAACTTTTTTTACTCAGTTTAAACATCACCTTTTTACTCATTCTTTCATAGGTTAATCTTATCCTATAAACCACCGTTAAACACTTCTCACTGCCTTTGAAAATAGCTCTTAGCAAATATAATTATTATCTTTTGAATTATTTTAATTGAATTTTTGAACTTTTAGTGCACCCGATACCTCTAATCGTTGTGCAAAAATTGTTGTAATTAAGGATAACAAAAAAAAAAGATATAATTACATAATGATAAAAATTATATCTATAATATCTTCTTATCTTTTATAATATTATTGTATCTGTTGTAATAAACCCGCATAGATAATAATGACACCCGCCGCTAGGTTTATCAGGCTAATTTACTGAGTATGGACATCATCTGCCTGCCTTTTCCCAACTATATTGGGGTCAGCTTCCAGTAGAACCAGATGCAGCTGAATATCAGTATTTTACATGGAGCGACTGACTATCGGACCTCCACAACACAGTAACTGGGTAATACAATACTCCATGGTAAGACTGGTTGTCAGACTTTTAGAACTTCTGCCCAATAAAACGACTGTCAAAGATCTGCAAACGACAGCCGGGACCAACGGATTTACGTGCTTTCAGAGGCACGGAGGAAACTCGCTATGACAGATGGTCATCCATCCACAGACCAACCTCGGCAAGCGCGGGTTAACCCGGAAAATCGGCCTGTGCGGCTGTTCTTACTTAGCCACGAGCTTCTCTAATAGTCTGTACTAAACTAAAGGCTGGTATTACGGACTCGTAGGATAATTTTCAAGTTAAAACGGGGACGAAGTGGTGGCAACAGCTGCTAGTATTAAAGCTTATACAACATTATTTTTTGTTTATGCGAAACCCGATACACCTGTCCAATATTTTTGTGTAAAGAATCTATGTACAAAATTTCAAAACCGTATCATAAAAAATCACAAAGTTATAAGCTTGTATATTGGTATCCTTTTTCGTCACCTAAAACTGTTTGTCCGAAAATCATTATCCATAACACGTTTGCTATAAAATTCAGTAACCATAATGATCAAAAGTTCTAAATATTGTTTTACATAATTATCTTCACTTCTAAAGCTGTTCTGGCATAATATCGAGTATCATAATAATTGAATCTCCTAATTTTGTATGAAATAAAGTCATATGTCCTAATCATTGTATTACATAATGTGTATTATTCCGAATGTTCAATAAGGTATAGTAAAACTGATATTTCATTAAATTGTTTAGAAACCGAAGATCTTGGGATCCAAGAGCGAGCGAAGCGATCTCGGGACTTGTGGGCACCCCGACACGGACAGGTTAGGTTCGAAGGAAGGAAGGTTCCTTCGTGTTAGGTTACTTTAAACCTTGCTCGCAGAAATAGGAGCCCCGCGAAGCGGGGCTCCGTCGATTTTCCTTATTGGGTGGTAATCAGTAACAAAACAAACTTTAGGACTAATGTATTTTATGGCAATCGGTTTTATGTATTTTGTATATAATTGATTGTTATATTTATGACAAACGAATTTAGGACATACAGTATTTAGGAATTTCAATGTTATGGCATTTGAAATTATGTGGTATTAAGTTCGGGCAAATTATCATTCGGACAAATGATGATTAGGACAAAAAAAAATATGTCACATTAGATTATGTATAAAAAAGTTAGGTAACACAATAGAGAACCTTGTATATTACCTAGTTGTCCGTTTAAAAACATGCTCATTTCGCGGTACACCCGCGTAAGCCGCGTCTACTGTGTTATACACTCGTTTATAATAGTTTGGCAATAGGTACCTAACCGTACGGTGATTTTATTGTAATTAACTGGTAATAATATTTAATTAAAATATTTTTGAAAAAAAATATAACATGTTGTAAAAATTATTGGGATAGAATCAGTTACTGATTCTGAACAAACTATATTCAGGTTTCACATATACTAAAAATAATGTTGTATAACAAGACTAGACAGAGTATAAATACTTTTATACTGAAGGTCTAGACCTTCAGTATAAAAGTATTTATACTCTGTCTAGTCATTTTAATTGTGAGTTGTTATAACGCAATAAAACTATACTGCTGCAGAATAGATATAAATTATAATTATAATGGTTTGTTACGAAGTTATAGGCAAAATTGAGACTCGTGTCTTACTACAAAAAGTTAAACATCTGTTGAACATTTGTCTAAAAAAAATTGTAACTGTTAAACGACCCTTGTATCAACGTCAAATACCGATTGGCAGTTGACACTTTTCTTAGAGAAGTATCCTAAAAAAGTACTCAAAAAGGTTTAACAAATAGGATACTTTTTATCCCAATTTTATGTTCCTGTGGAATATTTGTCCCTTCTGGACAAGGTCTAACTTGTGCCACACAATGTGTGCAAACTGATAAAGGTTTGTTGAACTGTATAATTATATTTTAATAAGTAAAGCTTGCACTTCGTTAACGACCGCTTTAATTGATGGCCATTTAGTTAGGTGACATCTACAGCAAAGTATCCAGTCAGAAATCATTTGACTGATAAAATGTAATAAGTCTGTCAGTTATGCTAGCCAGACACCATACTGCCTATCGTCCAATCGGCTGCCGATTGGATCAGTTAGAATTGATCGTGTGCGAGCGTGGAATCACGCAATTGATTCGTTGCGATGTCTAATTTCGGTAACTTCTAGCTGTGGCGTCGAACAAAAATAAGGAGTTACAATCGATTTTAAAATGACACACATCCGTGCCTAACACCACACGCAAAAGAAAGTGATGGCACTGAAACGTGCCATCCGCAACGAATCGGTTAATAGGCTTGATCATGCCGATTTGATCCTTCCGATTGCGAACGCGTATGGGGGTCGGTTTATTTGATTTCAGTAGGACAAGAATGGAGAAGGCAACTGTGAAAGTGGCGCTGCTTATGGCTTCAACTGAACGTCGCTGCCGATTTGAAAGTTTGATCAAACCTTCGTGATGCCGATTGGACGATAGGCAGTATGGTGTATATGGACGAACTGTAAATTTGATCCAATCGGCAGCGTCATGCCGATTGGACATTAGGCAGTATGGTGTATGGCTAGCTTTAAATTATGAAACCAAAATTGACGAAGATAGGACACTTAAAATTGGCAAAACGTCACAAGCAAGTACAGTTGTAGAATGTAGAAAAAATCTACCGTTCTATTCGTCGCAATGTTTAAAATGTTTTATTGTTTTTTCTATCGGGCATCTCTAATTTGTTTAAATAAAATAACAAAAAACAGTTATCTAATTAATTCCAGTGTGTCGACAAGACGGAAAATGTTCAATTACTTAGTACAGGTACCAGCTATAAAGAATGTACAGGGAGTTATTGCAATGAACTGATCCCCCTTTGCATAAATAGTTTTTCTTTTTAATTTTCCGAATACGAATTATTAGAATTTTATTTACTACGGTCAAGTATTTATTTATAAAGGTTTTTCAACAGCTTCTGTGTACAGTAAAGCTGTGCGACTTACACAGTCGCCAATTATAGGTTAACCAGCCTTCACAATAAATAAGTGATAACTACAGAAAAATAAACAAAGAGAAAAAAAATTAAAGCTTAAAAACCTAGTCTAACAGATTCTAACAGATCGGTTGTTTACCCAAAACATCAAACGTCTTACCACAAAAAAGTTAAACATTTGTTAAACACTTGTCTAAAAAACTGTCAACGTCAAAACGACATTTCACGTTGATAAACACCCTTTAGGTCGCAGTTACTTTTTTCAGACAAGCGTTCAACATTATGTTTGTCTTTTTATGGTAAGGCGGCAATTTTTTAGTGAATAGGTAGATACTGCCGCTTGAATAACTACAAAACTTTGGATTTAGACGTGGAACATCACAAATCCAAACTAAAAATTCTGAATTTGATTTTATGAGACAAATGAGAGGGTTCTGGTTTGCCCCACAGAGATTCTAAGAAGCAAAACTAACTTATTATCTGTTTTTTAATCTCAGAGAATAAATTGACAAGTGAAAATGTCAAAACTGACTTAAATGCTATTTAAATCTAGCAGTTTGTTATTTGCATGTGTCAATTTGGTCTCTCTATAATTAATAAACACACTATTTATTTCCAACGCTCGTTGTGCCTTTTTTATAGCCAGTACCTGTGGTTTTGTGTGGATAGAAAAGAGACCAGTTCACGACCTTTCCAGTTCATTCATGAATACTAACGATGTATTACAAACTAATGGATTTAATTCAAACATGTAAGTTAACTAGAATTAAGGGCGCATAACCAGAAAGTTGGCAACGTCGCTAATAGCTGTCAAATATTTACAAGTTTTATTTAATTTGGCAATGTTACTGTATGGAAATAAGAAATATGGCTATTTATTTATGAGTATGTATATTTATTTATAGTTACCTACCTATTATCTTTGTTAAAATGTGTATATTTTAAGTGCACCACTGACTACCTCCTTATTTTTTATTTTAAGTTCATACAGTTCATAAGGTTGTCTGGAAGATATCGCTATTAGCGATAAGACCGCCGTTGTAACCATAGAATTAGAAATATTATAAAACAGTTTTTGTAACAATTTTGGTGTACAATAAAGTGTATTCTATCTATCTATCTATCAATACAAAACACAGTCATTTAAACGCAGTACTCTCAAAACTGCGCTATTACATAAATATTTTTCAGCCAAAAATGATAACCCAGTGCTGATTATAAGAATTCCTGATTTATCTGACTTATACAAGACCGCGCCCGAATGATATCTGAATTACCCTACTTTTAAAAGATAAATACACTTCTCATCAAAAAAATCGAAACACCTCGCAGTTTATGATTTGATAAGGATTATCAGAAAAATGTGTATATTTAGGAATAAATGTAAAATGTCATTTAATAGTGAGTAGTATGAGGTTTTTAAATCCTAATGTTAATGTTCTAAATTCAAATTAAGTCTTCATAGGTTTCGTATTTTGTATAATGAGTAATTTTTACCCTGTATGGAATATGAAGGAAATGGGTAAAACAACACGCGTAAATGAAAAAAAAATGTAAGAAACGTTTATTTAATAACTTGTATTCCCTCCGCGAGCTCTTATTACTGCTTCCATACGGTTCTTCATCGATCGGATGAGAGTCACGATCACATGTTGTGGTATATTATCCCATTCCTCTTGGATTGCATTTTGCAGCTGGCTAAGTGTTTCTGGGGCTGGATCTCTTGCTCGAATTCGTCTCTTTAATTCATCCCATAGATGTTCAATGGGATTCATGTCCGGGCTTCTTGCTGGCCATACCATAATGGAGATACCGACTTCGGTAAGATAATCTCGTACGACGCCCGCGGTGTGAGCTCTAGCATTGTCGTGCATGAATATGAAGTCGTTGCCAATAAAATGTGCATAGGGCATCACATGAGGTTCAAGACACTGTTCGATGTACCGATGAGAGTTTAGTGCAGGCAGCCGTGGCCCAGACACAAAGGCAAGTTCTGTCTTACCGTCGGCGCTGATTCCTCCCCAAACCGTCCACGAACCGCCACCATAGCTGACCTTTTCTTCAATGCAGCATTGTGCAAAGCGTTCTCCATCTCTTCTGTAGACCTTGTTCCTTCCGTCGTTACCATACAGCATAATTTTACACTCATCAGAAAACAGTACTTTGCTCCACTGAAGGTATGACCAAGTTAGGTGCTCGCGTGCAAAGTTAAGGCGCGCTCTTCGATGGTCTGCAGTTAATTTCGGCCCATTCGCTGGCTTATGCGGTGCCAATCCGCGTTCCTTCAACCTTCTTCTTATTGTAGAGTCACTTACAGCTACTCTTCGTACAACGCGAAGCTGCTGCTGCAGTTGAAAAGCGTTAAGGCGTCGATTTCGTAAAGAAGTTGTTACAATAAATCGATCATCTCGCTCAGAAGTGACCCGATTCCTGCCAGATCCTGAACGGCGCGTGAACGAACCAGTCTCCCGATAGCGTTTGTAGACTCTATGAACAGATGATAAGCTTAGATGCAATCTTGCAGCCACAACACGCTGACTAAGTCCAGAATCCAGCAATGCCACCACTTGGGCGGCTTCTGCGGGCGAAGTATCCATATGTTTTAGAAAAAAAAGTTTTTTCAGACGTCCCAAAGTCACAGTAAATGAAATAAGAAACAGAAAGTTTAAAGACAAGCGCTAATTTTTAGTTTTTAAACGAGAAACGTACTCCAACCCTAAATACACATTTGTCTCAAAACAGTGATTAATTTCATTTATAGGATAAACAAATGAAATTATTTCGAATTTTGATTTTTTTCTTCTTACTGTAATGACCAAACTGCCAGCTACACAGTAATGTTTTTTTTTCATGGAATTAATTCTCTTTTGTAAAAAATTAGGACAAAAACAATAAAAACGAAAGTGTTTCGATTTTTTTGATGAGAAGTGTATAATAAGTCACACGGTGTGACTTTTTTGAAAAATCCATACATCAACAACCTACGCCGCGAACGTTGATCTGCCCGAATAAGCCGCGCTTGGTCTGTGGATGGGTGACATATATCTTATAATTTGATAAATAAACATAATAAAATCTATGTTTTGTACTCTTGACAATATAAGGAACTATATGAGAAGCTAAATAATTCCGGGTTAAGCCGCGCTTGCCGAGGTTGGTCTGTGGATGGGGGACCATCTGTCATAGCGAGTTTCCTCCGTACCTCGGAAAGCACGTACAGCCGTTGGTCCCGGCTGTCATTTGTAGATCCTTCACGGTCGTTACTATTAGTCAGAAGCTCTAAAAGTCTGACAACCAGTCTTACCATGGGGTATCGTATTACCCAGTTATTGTGTTGTGGAGGTCCGATAGTCAGTCGCTCCATGTAAAATACTGATATTCAGCTGCATCTGGTTCGACTGGAAGCCGACCACAATATAGTTGGGAAAAGGCAGGCAGATGATGGACTTAGCTTAGCTGGTCTAGGACCGGGTGAAGTCGCCGAGTTCATCAGTATAAGTATGGAAGCAGCGCCATGTCCTCTTCATTAGGTCTCATACAATGATACATAACACGTCCCAAAATATAATAAAACGATCAATTGTAATGCCATCTGCCAATTGATATCGTCACTCAAAACTCTCAAGAATTTAATAGACCGAGCTATGTAGGGAACACGCTATAAAGATCTGCCCTACAGCTAAAGAGAAAGCGATTTGCTGTCAATAATTTTCTCGGTCAAGAAACGTCGGTATATTATAATCCTACGAAATAATGATTATAATTATAGTAGCGGCTGATAGCGTTTTCACCCGCTACAATTCCAAAAACATCCCGTGAGAACATACAATCATCGGGATAAAAACTATCCTATGTGTTAATCCAGGTTATAAAACTATTTTTTTACCGAATTGTGGTTTTAGCGTGAAAGAGGAACAAACATCCATCCATCAAAACAAACTTTGACGTTTATATTATTATCAAAAACATTTAACAGTGAGTTTGGACCCACTGATGCTGTCAATAGATCACAGCATCGCTAGCTCTAATCGCTTCGCCTCCTTCTGCGAAGCAGTCATGCTCGCGAAGGAGGAGGCGCGCCGTGAGAGGGAGAGAGGACAGCGTCGTCCCTCAGCCCCAGCCGCAGTGGTAGACACCCACGGCGTCGGACGTCGCAAGGCGATCACCGGCCGCCGTAGGCGCGGGCATGCGGGTGGCGAGTAATTGGCAACTCGCCGCCCGACCATGGACTATGCCCGGGTCGACGGCGCGTTGTGTTCCACGCGCGCCTCAAAGAGCGTCAGCAAAGTCAAAGCCTGCCGGGGTCGCGGGACTTATTCCATTACCGTGACCCTGGAACGTAAAGGGCTAATGAAGGACACCGTGGATTTTAGTCGGTACAAGTCTGACAGTAAGGGGTGGGAGGACTCATTTGATGATATTACACGCTAAGAAAGAAAAAACTCTAATCGCTTCCCGCTAAACGCTGGCAGTGGGACCAGAGCTTTACGTTGGCATAGTAACACGAGTACGCTAGACAGAACCGTCGCCGTACGACGTATAGAAACGAAACGTAGAACAAAAGCGTAAGTGGAATCGTGTACTGATGAAAATTAAAGTTATGGCGTGATTAGAATTTCAATCATTTGCTACCGCGTACGTGTAGACTGACGAAAAACCAACCAAATGTGCCGTAATTTATAAAATCGGGAATAATCTACATGTTTGTTGTATGGAAGGCCGCTGAAATAATTATTTAATTATGAATTTTAGTATGTTTTGTTACAGCGGCAACATAAATACGTCATCTGTGAAAATTTCAACTGTCTAGCACGGTTTATGAGATATATTCTTGTGACAAACGCACAGACAGACAGCGGAGTCTCTTTTTTTTTCTTTACGTGGTTAAATCATCAAATGAGTCCTCCCACCCCGGGCAGCTCGGGAGGGACTGTCAGACTCGTGCTGACTAAAATCCACGGTGCCCTTCAATAGCCCTTTATGTTCCGGGGTCACGGTAATGAGATAAGTCCCGCGACCCCGGCAGGCTTTGGCCCTCTACAGGGGGGCCCCGTCATTATGCTGACGCTCTTTGAGACGCGCGTGGAACACAACGCGCCGTCGACCCGGGCATGGTCCATGGTCGGGGGTATTCCCGTTTGAGGCAAATATTTCCTAGTAATATTATAAATGCTTCTTTGAAAATAGTTGCTCCATGGTCGGACAGCGAGTCGCCCATTACTCGCCGCCCTCATGTCCGCGCCTATGGTGGCCGGAAATCGTCTTGCGACGTCCGTCGCTGTGGGCGTCCACCACCGCGGGTGGGGCGGAGGGAGGACATTGTCCTCTCCACGCGGCCCGCCTCCTCCTTCGCGAGCATGACTGCTTCGCAGAAGGAGGCGACCGCTTCCCACTCCGTCTCGCCCGCCCCGCAGCATGGCCGCGACCAATGCCGGACGCGAGCGGTCTCCGCCTATCGCCGAGGCAGCGGAGTCTTGGTAATAAATATGTTTAACTATAGTTTTAACTCTTTAGTATCCTAAAAAGTTATTCAGTTTAAAAGAACTTTAAAAACAATACGTATTTTTTTCTACGCTTTTATTGGAACCCGGAAGACCGACTAAATAATGGAAAAACATTAACATATCAGAAAATGAATTTTTAAGTGGCTAACAATTTATGACTATTTTACTAGGTAACTACGTAAAACAAAGTGTTCAACAAAAAGTTTATACATATACAAATGTCCAAAGTACAAGATTTTTTAACTTATTTTATTGTACCTAAATGAAAACTAACCAACTATTGAGCTAACGACATTTTTTTTATCACAATTATTGTTTTGAAGAGAAAATTTTAGTTTTTTAACCGACTTCAAAATAGTTTGCGCGAGAAACACTTCCAAAGTGGTAAAATGTCTGTCCCCCCCCCCCCCCCTGTAACTTCAAAAATAAGAGAATGATAAAACTAAAAAATGTATGATGTACTACATTACAAGTAAACATCCACTGAAAATTGGTTTGAACGAGATCTAGTGAGCAGTTTTTTTTTAATACGTCATAATTCGTAAACCGCAATTTACCTTTCAAAGTTACAACGAACTACAAGAACTTTTATATAATACTTGTGGTTGCCCGCGGCTTCGCTTGCGTTAATTTAGAATTTGAGAAACAATACGGATCGTGTAAGTGGCGCCATCTGGAATATGAACGTAATTGTTTTCTCGGCAACAGCTGTCTTCTGTTATTCGGGATGAAAGATACCCTATATCCGTGTCTACTATACTCCTGACAACGTATAATACAAAATTTTGGGACGATCGATTCATTTTGTAGTTTTCGTGAAAACTTAAAAAACAAACATACTATTGCATTTATAATATTAGTTTAGATCAATAATGTTATAGGTACATAGTTTACAGTATCGCGATGAACGTACGATAGCATTGCTCTTCTCCCTTTAGCATACGAGTACCGCGTGATACCTAAAAAATAACTAATTATTTGACTCGATGAGTAAAATTTGTCGTCGTTTAAAACAGAATCTATGTACTGGTTTGAGCACCAATTCAAAACTTAAATAAACACAAAATAATAGAAAGACTGATTGTGTTTTTTTTTGCGGGCATGCGGGTAGCGAGTAATAAAGGGCAACTCGCTGTCCGACCATGGACCATGGCCGGGTCGACGTCACGTTGTGTTTCACGCGCGCCTCTAAGAGCGTCAGCATAATGACGCCCCCCCCCCCTCTAGAGGGCCAAAGCCTGCCGGGGTCGCGGGACTTATCTCATTACCGTGACCCCGGAACATAAAGGGCTATTGAAGGACACCGTGGATTTGAGTCAGTACGAGTCTGACAGTCCCTCCCGCCCTGGCCGGGGTGGAAGGACTCATTTGATGATTTTACCACGCTAAAAAGAAAAAAAAAGACTGATTGTTTTCTAATGTTTAAAATCGAAACAATAAATTACGGTTTGAATAATATCCAACTTACCTACCAACAATTTAAATCAGCGCAGATTTATCCTAGAAAAACTACTGAAAAATATTAGAAAAAAATTAAATTGCAAATAATTTTGAAATAAAAGTATGCATAAAATTATTTTTAATTATTTAAAATTCTCACAGGATAAATAAAACCAAAAAAAAAAATAACCACAAAAAGTGAAAAAGAAAAAACCAAGATGTGATCCTGAGACCCATTGCACGAGAGGCAAGCAGGTTACTAACCAGACTGGGTGGTTCGTTGACAGTAAGTTTCAAATAGCGGTTCTTATACAAATTTCAACAATGACTGAAAATCAACATACTATAACATTGCTAGTCCCCCAAGGGGAATAGCGTAATTATACATACCCTATTAATTGAAGGGCAAGTTAAGGAATATTTGAGGGAAAATTGAATAAATAATATCCAGTGGTTTAGCTTCCAAATCCAAACATAAAATATGTACATTTAAAAACAACAAAATTCAAAATTGCTTATCTCCCGGGAAATAATCTCCTGGGAAAATAGCGTAATAATACATAGCCTATTAACAGAAGCATATTATTAGGTATATTAGAGGAAAATTTGATCGACAACTTTACAGTAGTTTCGGAGATTCAATGTACAGGAATGACAGCTCTACGATTTTATTATATGTAAAGACTACTTGCTGCTACGGAACCCTTCATGGGCGAGTCCGGCTCGCACTTGACCAATACTTTTTGTAAAGAAAGAAGTGTGTTTTAGCGTTTTAAAATCATCAAATGAGTCCTCCCACCCAGAACAGAGCGGGATCCCTCCTGCTCTGCCCTGGGCAGACTCGTTCTGACTAAAATCCACGGCGTCCTAAAATACCCCGTTCCGTTCCGGGGTCACGGTAGTTCATGAGCCCCGCGACCCCGGCAGGCTTTGGCCCTCTAATGGGGGGTTTTAATGCTGACACTCTTTGAGGCGCGCATGGAACACAACGCGCCGTCGACCCGGGCATGGTCCGTGATCGGACAGCGAGTCGCCCATTACTCGCCGCCCTCATGTCCGCGCCTATGGTGGCCGGAGATCGTCTGGCGACGTCCGTCACCGTGGGCGTCTGCCACTGCGGCTGGTGTGGAGGGAGGACGCTGTCCTCTCCCTCACTCGGCGCGCCTCCTCCTTCGCAAGCATGACTGCTTCGCAGAAGGAGGCGACCGCTTCCCACACCGTTTCGCCACGCAGCATGGCCTCGACCAATGCCGGGCGCGAGAGGTCTTCGCCTATCGCCGTCGTGAGGACACGGCGGTGCTCTGCCCAAGCAGGGCAGTCCTGCACCGTATGCTCCGCTGTGTCCTCCGGGCGATCGTCGCAATGGTGACACCCAGAAAGTGTATTGACATAGATTAAATATCCATTATTATCAGCTACAAGACACGAACGAACTGCCTCGGCTCGTGACAAACCCGTGACACAGATTACATATTATCAAGGCATGAGGTAGGTCAACAGGTTACCGTAAAAAGATAATAAATTATTAATACAATATCGAACTGCAACATTGTTTCACTGCGGAGCTCTTGAGTCAATGTCAAGTTCAATGAAAACTGGAAATTCATAATTCTCAGCCTTTTGCCAACATGCCTGGCTGATGCTCTATGGATGATTATAATTATTTATTTTACAAACTAGATGAAGCCGGTGTTTCGTACCCGACTACTCTGAGAAGAAACAGCCGAAACAAACTCAGAGGTCAGTCTCTTTTAAAGTCCAGACATTATATTGGTCATGTCATATGAGGACCATGTGGGTGTCTGAGATGGTCTTTTGAGGAAAGAACCACACAGATTTGAGTGGACCTGTCCAGTCAGTGCAAGCATTTGTCAGTTATCGTAGCTCGACTCGACTCGATGACCAACCATTTATCACAGGAGGCCGTCAGCGCAAAAGTGGCCTAAGCTCAACATACTTAGTATGGAGATAATGAGATTTGAATTTTCATGAAATTAAATTGAATACATGGTAGTTATATTATAATTGAATTTAGTTTGCAAGTGTATTTTATTTAGTTACTATGGTACATTCTTTTTGAGGAAGAAGATTATTTTTCAAAATAATCACAAATTATTATTTTTTGTGGTTTAGGCCACTTTTGCATTTAAAGTAACAATATATTTTCCCTAATATCCAGAAGGTTAGGCCAAAAAAAATTAATATGTTAATGAAATCACCTTTTATTTTTAAAATTATTAGAAAAAAAAACATTTTAATTTAAACAGTATCTACTTGAAAGAGAATTTATACTAGTCATCAATAGGTTCATCACTGAAAATAATATCAATTTCAGCAGCTGATATCCATAACTCGTTGTAAAAACAATGATTTACTGGTGGTATAAAATATGTATAAGTTCATTAAATCTTTCTTATCACTTACGACATGACCATCAGAATAAAAATATTTAGGTTCTGGATGAAAACAGAATTGTATTTCTTCAAATCAACCTCTTCAAAGAGAACATCAATATTATTGGACTACTTATAAAAAAACTTGAATGGTTTTCATGAAACATTGACCACTGCATTTTTAGCCACTCAACTTAAACCCTTGCTTACAAAGAGCTTGCTTAGAAACTTTTCTGCTTGTTATGTTTCTTTCAAGTAACTGAGTGGGAAAAAAAATATCTTTTGTCATATTAATGATTTTATGAATGGTCTGGTTTTCTGGGCAGCCAAAATCACTTGATTCCAGTCGTGAGGAACATAAATGTTTTTTATAAAACGTTTTTGTTTTTCTACTAGACTACTAGACCGAAATCTTAATCACAAGTCATGTACGAATGTCCACTTACTAAAAATTTGTTGGGTTAGGTCACTTTTACACTGCGTCGCAGGCAAAAAAAAATTGACGCAAAAAGAATGTTTACACCGCCATCTGCTATCCATGGATGAAAATAAGGATAGGCCGGTTTTGCATGAAAATTTATTATATTTTAAATAAATTGCAATAGATAAGTACGAAAATGAAAAATTGTGGGTTAGGCCACTTTTGCGCTGACGGCCTCTTCATCCGTGCTTCGGAAAGCACGTAAAGCCGTGGTCACGACTGTCATTTATAGATCTTTGACAGTCGAAGCTTGCCGGGGTCGAGGAACTTACGAGTCAGTACCGGCGTTAGGGTAAGGCGCGGTAAGGCGACCGCCCGGGGCGCCGAATACGAAGGGGCGCCGCAGGCCTACTTTCTCGTAAATTTCCCAATTTCTTTCATCCCATTTTTAGGGGATAAGCTCAAAACCCGTCTAAAGAAAACACAAACTGGAACGTTAAACGTTTACTGTGCAAAATTACATGCTTTTCGTCACTCAATTGAGTAAAACGCCATCTATTGCAACGCATTGCAAACATGCACAAATCCATAACAGAGAGTCACGTTAAGTTGAACTTTTTCATTCTGTTTGATCGAACGGAAGTAAGTCTTCAGTTTTCTTTTTTATCGAAATTACGTGATTTATCAGCAAAGCACCGCACCGCCGCGGCGGTGCTCGCCACGGAACGCCGGGTGGTCACGACGGCGATAGGTGGAGACCTCTCGTGCCCGGCATTGGTCGAGGCCATGCTGCGGGGCGAGACGGAATGGGAAACGGTCGGCTTCTTCTGCCAAGCAGTTATGCTCGCAAAGGAGGAGACGGGCCGCGTAAGGAAGAGGACAGCGTCCTCCCTGCACCCCAGAAGCAGTGGTAGACGCCCACGGCGATGGATGTCGGCAGACGTCCATCGCGTCTCTGGCCACCGTAGGCGCGGGCATGTGGGCGTTGTTGACTCGCTGTCCGACGATGGACCATGCCCGTGTCGACGGCGCGTTGTATTCCACGCGTGCCTCAAAGAGTGTCAGCATAATGACGGGGCTACAGCCTGCCGGAGTCGCGGGACTCACGAATTACCGTGACCCCGGAACGTATAGGGCTATTGAAAGACAGTCTCTCCCGCCCTGCTTTGAGTGGGAGAACTCATATGATGATTTTAGGTACCACGATAAAAAAACCGGCCAAGTGCGTGTCGGGCCACGCACAGTGTAGGGTTCCGTAGTTGCCCATCAAAATACTTATGCGAACTAACTAAACTGATTCGCTGAATTCAATTTTGAAAAGAAGAATTTTCAAAAACGGTCCAGGCGTCTTTGAGAAATCGGGGAAAATACATTAAAAAAAAAGATTACGACAAATTGAGAACCTCATCCTTTTTTTGAATTTAGTTAAAAATAGTTGACAATAAAAACCTACCTATCCCCAAAACATACCCACCTATTATTGCTGTAAAAATAAAGTTGACAAACTTACATTTGCAGTTGAAGCACATGTTCTCCGATACATTTTGTTTAGGAAAATATGTTATCCAAGTACGTTTTATAAGTTGGTCGACTATTACTCGTAAACTTGTAAAGCCTACTTAGTCATGATAATTTTCTTTTAAACTTCGTTATATATGCCACTATTCTGAATTTTTTCACACCCCCAAACATAACCGTTTAGCTGGTAGAGGGGGGGGACACACGAGTCGAGCAAAAATTTGCACTTTAAAGCTTAATATTTCACAAACGAATCTTTTTATCAAAAAATTGTTAATGAAAACTATCAATATTTTTTAAAGACCTATTTAATGATACCCCACACTAAGGGGTACGCGAGAAAAAAAAACGTCCCCACTTTACGTGTACAGGAGGTACCCTAAAAAAAAATATTTTACGAGATTTTATTTTACCACTTTTTCGGCACAACAAATCCGTATATTTACACCAAATTACAGCTTTCTAGTACTGGGCGTCTCTGAGCTAAGCTGCGGACAGACGGACGGACGGACGGACGGACGGACATGGCGAAACTATATGGGTTCCTTGTTGACTACGGAACCCTAAAAAAGTACAGCTATATCTATCCGAAATTCCGAACTAGACTATGAGACAAGCTGCCTGCGACATGGTGACCCCCCCCTGATGTAAAAGCTGGATCCTCCCTTGCAGTTAGGGGGCGCCGTAGAAAATCTCGCCCAAGGGCGCTGGTAGTGCTAAAACCGGCACTGTTACGAGTAACCGTGGCCCCGGAACTTAAAGGCCATTGAAGGGCACCGTGGATTTTAGTCAGTACAAGTCTGAGTCTCTCCCGCCCTGCCCTGGGTGGGAGGACTCATTTGATGATTTTATCACGTAAAAAAAAACAGCGCCACTTTGTTCCCTCACTGCAACTTCTCTGGCTTATAGAAGTCTTGGTAGACAACCAGATGACGTCAAAATCCAGTTTCAATGCTAGGCCTTTAACCTGTAGTAGGATATACCAGTTTAATTTATCTTTTAGGTATTTTTTAAACGACACCTTGGGTTTTTTTTTTATGAGCAGTGAGGTAAAGGGTAAAATACTTGGGGGAAATACGACAGTTATAGATCTTGAATGAAGGATCATGATTTTGCTGACGCACATAATGACATAAAAATACAGGGTGTATTTTCCAACTGGATGGATGGCTACATCCGAAACTATGCGGAATATTTAAAAACATTGGAAGGAGTTTCGAGGCCGATTTTAACGAAAACTAAAACTGCATCATTGGATTTTAGAAAAATCAATTAGGGAAATTAGCGATCCTGTAGATTTTAGAAAAAAAATCACATCCTGTAGTTATTACACCAATCAATAGTGTTGCTAATAAGGATCAAATTCTGGGAAGACAAGTATTTTTAAACGACTTCAAAAAGAAGGAGGTTATCAATTCGACGGTATGTTTTTTTTTTTTGTATGTTACCTGATTACTCCGTGAATTGTGGACCGATTTTCAAAATTATTTTTTTGTTAGAAAGGAGATACTTCTGGAGTGGTCCCATAGTCACCAAGTCAGGATCTGATGATTGGATCTTGGAGAAATCGAGGGCAACCCTCAAATTTTATTGGCTCACACATAGTTTTTCGCAAATCTTATGAAGTAATTCAAGTACTTGCGTATGGAAATCATCATCTCATGTAGCTGAGCTGATGATGGAAGGTACAACTCGTCTACTAAGGACTCTGCATCGAGTGATTTAGTAAATTATGTTTGTGTTCGCATATCTCCGGAACTACAAGTCCGATTTAAGTAATTCTTTTTATGTTGTACTAGGTATCGTTCATCGTAAGGAATACTGCAAGTTTCATCAAAATCGGTTCAGTAGTTTTTGAGATAGGGAAGGAATGAAAGAGATGTTAACGATGCTATTACCGGTGCTACGGATTACAAAATTCTAGTGCATATGTAAGAAAATGATGTATTTGCAGGGTTGGAAAAAAAACAGTTTTTTTTAATTTATATAAAACAAACAGTTCAAAATGATTTAAACAAGTGTTTTTTTTGTTTTTTTTTAGTTTAGGGCATTATTTCAAATTAATTCGACAATGTTTCTTTTCTAGGCTAGATCTTTATAAACTCGCCCTAATAAATTAAATATTTACAAAAAAACGATCAATAGATCATTTATTTGTATGTTGCGTAATCAAACGCTTCACATTCACCCGGTAGGTATGTTCTAATGTTGATTTTATATTGGGCGACACGTAGGGACTTTCCTAGCGGGACAGGCGGCGCGCCTCCTATTCGTTCGTAGAATAGTTCATTGTTCATAAGGTATATCCCCGCGCCACGGTGCGGGGCTTTACCTTATGAACAATGGACTGAGAAACACCGATCTAGGTACTTATATGTCTAAAAAATAGGGGAATTACCAAATATCTTTCGACAGCCGACATTAGGGATCGAAGTTTACGTTTTTTATTTATGACTGATGTTGTTGGGGAGGGCGCCACAGTGCCACGGTTGACATCGTACTCGTATTTAAAATAAATTTATAAATAGTTTTAGTGGTTATTATGAAGAAAAAAGTGATTAATAATGTAAACAGTGCATAAATACATCGGAACTACATAAAATACTCAGTGCATAATCTAAAAAACTGTGGAAATAGTGAATAATTATGAACCATCGAAAGTGGTTTGAAAACCCTTAATAACAGTGAAATAAAACTTATACAGTGCAGAATTACTACCATTTTGAGTGAATATCAAAGACAGATTGTGGACAAACTACGTGTCGTGAACATTTAAAAAGCTGCAAAAATCTATAACCCCAAAAGTGAAAGATATGACTCACTGATTGACAAAATTCAAAATTCAACCTTACACAAACGCCATCTATTGTAAATAGGAAGTACTATGCACTAACCAAACAATCGATCAAACACCGTGCACCGTGCACCGATACGGAATAGCAAACCTACTCTGTACTAGCGCCATCTAGCAGGATTTAGGAGTATTGCTGACCTGCTGCCACCTAGCGGCCACCGCCGCTACTTTTTGCCACACACAACGCAATTTCGATCTACTAGACTCGACCGCCTACGTCAATCCAACCGACTTGCCTGTTATCTCTCATAGAGGGCGCTGGGTGGTATCATATCATTCACTATGGAAGAGATAAAACAAATGTTGTTAAAAATGCAACTTGACATAACACAGCAAAAACAAGACATGCTAGATATGAAGGAAGATATTAAAAATACAATAAATTCCAATATTAACGACAAATTCAACATTCTGGAACAAAAAAATGAACTATTGCAAAAAACGATAGAAGAGCAAAAAGAAAAAATAAACAACTTAGAAAGACAGATTAGACGCAAAAACCTAGTTATATTTGGAGTAGAAGAACGCGAAAAATCCTACGAAGACCTAGAAGATACGATAATTGGTATACTAACCACATACTTTACACTGCAATGTGATAGAAACCACATTGAAGCTGTCAGAAGATTAGGGAAAAAAAGCGAAAGAACCAGACCAGTTGTAATAACACTCACTACTGTGGGGTTAAAACTAAAAGTTCTGAAAAACTGCTCATGTCTTCGTAACACTTCATACTCCATAAGTGAAGACTACCCCATAGATGTCCTAAACAAGCGCAAGGAACTGCAAGTTGAACTCAAGAAAGAAAAAGAGGCAGGCAATACAGCGTTCATTAAATATGATAAACTCATAGTAATAAATAACAACAAGCGCACCCAACCAAACAAAAGGAGCCTATCTGAGTCTCCAGAGACATCACACTTTGGTGGTCAAAAAACTCTAGATAACAAACAACCATCGAAGAAAAATAAAGCCACCAATATGAGGGATTACATCATACAAAAACCAAAACAAATTTACACTCAGACAGTAATCCCTGAAAATCAAGTGATGCCAGCCCAGCACAATATCATATAGCAACGACAGTCGAAACCCTTACTTACCCCTCATCCTTATCTCCCAGTACGGCCGGTCACCGCGGGAGAGATCGACCACAACCCTCCAAAGAGAAATGAACATAAGAAAAAAGCTATATACATCTGCTCTTACAATGTTAGATCTTTATCTTCAACAGAAAAACTCATTGAATTAAAAACAGCATTACAACAAATAAAATGTGACGTGCTCGGCCTTTGCGAAATTCGTCGATATGGGGAACAAATAATAGAAGATGAAGATTATATTATGTATTACATAGGACAAACAAAAGGTCTCTACGGTGTGGGATTTCTAGTCAAAAAAGAACACAAAGAAAATATTGTAAACTTTACAGGCATATCAGAAAGAGTCTGTATATTGGAAATCGAATTTGAAAAGAAACCCTTCGCAATCATACAGGCATATTCTCCAACGGAAAGCTCTACGCAAGAGGAATTACAGAACTTTTACAAGGACCTAACATCTGCTCACCAAATGGTTTCCACCAAATATATAATCTCAATGGGTGACTTCAATGCTCAGATAGGAAAAGCAATGCCTTATGAAAACAAGGTGGCTGGAAAATATGGCTTTGGAAAAAGAAGTAAACAAGGTGATAGATTGATCCAGTATGCATACGAACATAACTTAAAAATATTAAATACCGAATATCAATTAAAAAACAAAAATAGATGGACTTGGATCTCTCCAGATAAGAACACGAGAAATGAAATAGACTATATGATGACAACAACACCACACTTGTTTTCCAAATATGAAGTGTTAACCACCTTTAACTTTGGATCAGACCACAGACCAATCAGAGCTACTCTAAACCTAACAACAAAAAGAAGCCGACGACACTTTAACAAGCAGCAATCCACTCTGAAAACAGTAGAAGAGCAAAAAACCTATATCAATCATCTTAATGACCACCTACAAAATTTACCTATATCACATGAAGAATGCACAATCGATCAACACTCCCATTTAATTGAGAAATGTATAAAAGACAGCCTAAAAAACATAAATGGAAAATCAAAACAAAATATTTTGACTGAAGAGGCTAAGGAACTCATGAGGCAAAGAAGCTCATTACAAGGTAAAGCCAAACTGAGCAAAGAAGACAAAGAGACGTTGAAAGAGCTGTACAAAAGAACAAATAAAACCATAAAAAAATGCTACGAGGCGTACCGAACAAATATAATACGCAAGCACCTAGAAACATCAAGAAGTGCTAAAAAAGCCTATAAAGAGCTGAATAACTCAAAAAACTGGATTCCATTCTTACAATCTGGATCAAATCTAAGTAAATCGCGCGCAGAAACTATTAACATGGCAACGAATTTCTACGCTAAGCTATATGAAACGCCAGACTCGGTGCAGACATACAGCAAAGCTCATACCACACAGTCCAATATCGAATTGTTTAATAAATCTGAAGTATTTGAGAATATACTGAAACTGAAGCAAGAGAAATCTCCGGGACCGGATGGCATTAGGAACGAACATATTAAATATGCTAAGACATTACTGCTGGATTCACTCACATGTCTATTTAATAAAATCCTTATTAAAGAGCAAGTGCCAGAGGACTGGACTAAATCAGAAATTATTCTGCTCTACAAAAAAGGAAATCCGGCCGACATAGGAAACTACCGACCCATAAGTCTCATGCCGTGTCTGTACAAGCTGTTTGCATCGTGTCTGCTGAAGAGAATTTCTTTCGACATCGATAACCATCAACCCTTCGAACAAGCAGGTTTTAGATCTGGTTTCAGCACTGTCGACCACATCCATGCAATAGAACAGATAATCGAAAAATATGTTGAGTTTCGCAGACCGCTATATTTAGCATTCATAGATTATAAAAAGGCCTTCGACTCTATTTCTCACAACAGCATCTGGGAAGCGCTTACTTATCAAAATATAGATAACAAATATATTAACATTCTGAAAGACATCTACAGCAAAAGCACAAGTAGAGTCAGATTAGAGAAGACAGGAGAATGCATACAAATCAAGCGAGGGGTAAGACAGGGGGACCCACTCTCACCAAAAATATTTATAGCGGTATTGCAGAATATAATGAAAGATCTACCTTGGTCAACACAGGGTATCAACATAGACGGAAGGTTCATGAGTCATCTAAGGTTTGCAGATGATATTGTTCTGTTATCAGAAAACCCTGAGAAACTAAATATCATGATACATGACCTGCAACATGCAAGCAATCGGGTAGGATTGGAGATGAATTTAAGCAAAACCAAAATTATGACCAATAACAAAAAGAAACCCATTTTAGTGAATAATGAACCATTGGAATATGTACAGGAATATATATATCTGGGGAAACAACTGTCATTCAAAACAATAAGAAATTCAGAAGAAATAGACAGACGAATAGCTTCAACGTGGAAGAAGTTCTGGGCCCACAAGGAGATTCTAAAATCTCAGCTCCCAGTGAAACTGAAGACAGTTGTTATGAACTCAGCAATACTACCATGTCTAACGTACGGCTGCCAAACATGGATATTCGATAATAAAACAAAGAAGAAAATTCAAGCCACCCAGAGAGCAATGGAAAGAAGTTGTCTGGGAGTCACCTTAAGAGACAGAATAAAAGCCACTGACATACGTGATAGAACCAAGGTTTATGATGCAATAATCTTTGCTCAGAGACTGAAATGGAAATGGGCTGGTCATGTAGCAAGGTTCACTGACGAAAGATGGACACTTAAGACAACGACATGGAGGGGACCACAGGGAACCAGAGGCAGAGGGCGACCATGCTCTAGGTGGTCAGATGAAATAAAGGCAATTGCGGGAAAAGATTGGATTGATAGAGCACAACACAGAGACATCTGGCATTCTTTGGAGGAGGCTTTTACCCGAGAGGGGTCCATGCATGCAACTTAATAATTAATCAATCATAAAGTAAAAGTACCTAAACCAATTTTGTTATTGTTTGACATAAAATACATCTAAATTATTTATTATTATATAACAATAAGCTGTAGCAATGAATTTCACTATTAATTTTATTCTTAAATGTCACAATGAACTGATTATTGTAATTTATTATTAACTATTTTTTTAGGCATGAATTTATGATTATTAATGATTTGAAATCTTATTATTAATTTTATTTTTTAAATTCACAATGAACTGATTATTGTAATTTATTTTTAATTTATTTTTAGGCATGAATTTGTGATTATTTATGTGATTAATTGATTGATTAATTTTAATTTTTAATTTATTTTTCTAATTGTAAATCTTCTGCATGGAATTAATAAAGCTATTTTGATTTTGATTTTTGATGTTGTTTATTAATTAAAATTGTTACAATTTTAATTGTTTTGAAATTATTATGATAATGTTTCAAAAATAGGTGCTATCTTGTCCCAAACAAATCCTGGTACTTAGATATTTGTTTGATTGAATGAAATACCTACATAACATAAAAATAATGTTGGCGGCATGTTTGAGTTTATATGTTTGTAAACGCACCCACGACACGGTAGAAATTCCTAGTGTGGGGCAACGTTTTATAAAAAAAAAATATTAAGTCAATTACAATGCCATTGAAAGTTCAAAAATATAACTATAGTAGATATACATAGTTCAAAATATAATATAGTTCAATAGAGACTCGATTGGTTTTATGTTGAACTATTCAGACTCAAATAGGTACTTATTATTTTATTTTCATTTTATATTCAGTTATTGCGACATGAAAAGTAGTTTTAAAACATGTTTTTTTTCGTACTGTTTTATACAATGTTTTAAACTTGTTTTAATCTTTGTTTTTAAACATGTAATAAAAAACACTGTTTAATTTCAAACTGTTTTAAACACTGTTTTAAACATGTGTTTTAAAACAACTTGTTTTAATCATGCCAACCCTGTGTATTTGACAAGAATTTTGGTTGAATATTTAAACTAAAAAGAGTAAAATAAAAACTTAAAAAAAAAATGTAACCGCCTTCAAAAACAACCACAAAAAAGGGTAAAATAACCTACAAAACTTTTCTTTCGGAAGTCGGTGGCAAAAAAACAATGAAAATAATAAAAAACCACCGACTTCCGAAAGAAAAGTTTTGTAGGTTATTTTACTCTTTTTTGTGGTTGTTTTTGAAGGTTGTTACATTTTTTTTTTAAGTTTTTTATTAGCTGTGGCCGCAACTCCGCCTGCATGTAACTTGAAAGTTATCCCGTATGAACGTAATATCGAGATAAAACCCCATCAAATTCGCAGTAGCAATTTCTAAGATTAGCCCTCACAAAAGTATAGAAAAGACAAAAAATATAACAACCATTGTTTTGGATTCATTGTTGCAGATTTTTATTCTAAAATGTAAAAAAAAAAAAAAAAAAATAAGTTACTTGTATGGGAATGTTTATATTTTTAAACCGGCCAAACGATGTTTTGTGTTCAAGGTAAGATTGAGGTAAACACGGACGGCTACACACCAACCTACACAAAACCAGTTTATCGTGGTCTCGCGTCGTGCTACCTTCCGACACATTCAACGGTCAGCTTATTCTGGTTTTTTAAAATCAAAAATCAAATCAAAATCAAAAGTCATTTATTCAAATTAGGCTGATTTATCAGCACTTTTTGAAGGTCAATTTTTGCATAAGACAGCCCCCCAAAGCGCCCCCCCTTCGACACTTCCTAGTGTTTTGGCTGGGAAGAAGAAGTGGCGGAACAAACTCCCCAGCAACACATCTGTCTGTACAGTTAGAAGAACCAAGATTTTACACAATTTGTAAATCAGAATATTTACATGTTGTCGTTACATGTAAATCGAACCAGTAGTTCCTGAGATAAGCGCGTTCAACCAAACAAACACTTTAGCTTTATAATATTAGTATACAACGTGTAAAGTTAAATGCGCAAAACGTCTCGTGGGGTAACTCAGCCCATATGAACAATGTTTGTTCTAAGACTTTTGGAAAATTCGCAAAAAAAAAAAATGATTTTTCATACTGAGAGGCCCGATCAATTTCTCATTTTGTATGTTTTTTTTTTTTTGCGAATTTCCAAAAGTCTTAGTACAAACATTGTTTAGTAACATGGGCTGAGTTACTCCACGAGAGGTTTTGCGCTATTAACGTTACACGTTGTAGAAGATGAATCATAATGTCTGATAATAACGAATGACACGATGATATTCATTAGCTAATATTTTGATGATTTGCCAATATATTTGTTACGTCCGCATATCTACAACATAGCTTTCTTTATTGTCGCATTTTTTTTTTGTGTATTTATAAATGACCAAGAGTGGTATAGCTAGGCAGATCGGAAATTAAGAGATGGAAACTGATAGAGAACTATATAGGGTGACTGGTAAATAGTGTACGATACTTAAACACGTGATTGTGCTCATGATAACCAACAACTTTTACTATGGGAACAAACCTGAAAACGCGAAAAAAAATCAGCTGTTCAGTACATTTATGTTTGCTTAATGTACTGAACAGTTGATATTTTTTTCACGATTTTAGGTTTGTTCCCATAGTAAAAGTTGTTGGTTATCATGAGCACAATCACGTGTTTAAGTATCGTACACTAATTACCAGTCACCCTATATGCTATAACATTATTGGGCGCCATAAAATCTACCAATCCATCCCAACTTCCATTCTTTTCTTGTTGTGCTAGTTTATTCTCAAATTATTGTCAAATTCATAGTTTTCTTACATGTGCACAAGAATTTAATTTACACCCAATATTTTTGCTGAACTGGGCCTACTTGGCGCAGCCACACAACAATTAGGTACTCTTTTTTTTTCTTGTAAGTAGGTATAAGATTTAAGATTTTTTTATGTTTATTTTAAACTTGCGACCCGCCCGGCACCGCACGGGTGCAATCACTATTATAATAATTATGCTTGTTATATACATAAATAAACCTTCTTCTTGAATCACTCTAACTAAAAACCGTATCAAAATCCGTTGCGTAGTTTTAAAGATCTAAGCATATATAGGGACAGACAGCGGGAAGCAACTTTGTTTTATACTATGTAATGTAGTGATAGTGATGATGTGTACGTCTTTCGTGGCCCCTTTGCGCCAAGTAAATGTTTATTTCTTTCTTTCTTTTAATACTAGGATCCACTAACTAAACCTTCAGAAAATTACTGCAATAAAGCTGTTTAACCATGTAGATTACTTTTCGCCCTAGGGACATTCAGAAACACTCGTCACAGGCGTTTGATGATCATCTTCTCATTTCCTAAAAGTCACAACCACGATAGCAGTTCATGTTATTTATGCCCTAGGGGTCAATCAATAGATTGTAATTAAATGTCGTCAATCTTTTGCTGATAATTAACGTATGCGGACACGTATCTATAATTTTGTTTATTTATATACATAATTATAAGCTAGCAGGCTGAAATTTTCAGGGTAGCTTCAAACCCGATGACATGAAAATATGGGGGACTGCGGACACCCCGACACGGACAGGTTAGGTTCGAAGGGGATGGCGGGGTCTTTCAGACCCCGCCATCCCCTTGTGTGTTGGGTTACTTTAAAACTTTCTCACAGAAAAAGGAGCCTCGCGAAGCGGGGCTCCGTCGACCTACCTTGGTAGGTGGTAGTCAACAAATCGACCAAGGATGTAAGAGCGAGCGAAGCGAGCTCGAGACTTGGGACACCCCGGCACGGACAGGTTAGGTTCGAAGGGGATGGCGGGGTCTGAAAGACCCCGCCATCCCCTTCGTGTTAGGTTACTTTAAACCTTGCTCCCAGAAATAGGAGCCCCGCGAAGCGGGGCTCCGTTGAACCACCTTGGTGGTGCTATTACTCAGGATGCAATAGCGAGCAAAATGTGTCTTGAGGATCCCCGACTCGGACTTTTCGACCTGACGGACCCGAATCGGAATTCCAATAATCGGAATTTTTAATATTCGGTATTCGTGTTTTTGATGTTTCGGAAAATATGTTAAGTCGGAATTTTGGATATTCGGTCTATTGAAATTCGGTATTTTGAAAATAGTTATTATAAACGTTAGGAATTTATTAAATGTATTTATTAAAATAGGAATATTGATCCATCGGAGTTGTTATATTAGGAATTTTGAACCATTCGGAATTATGAAAATCGGTATTTTGAAATGCGTATTTATGAATTTCGGAATAAAGTTTTTCGTATTATCGTAGTGTACCCGAAAATATGAAAAGATTGTAAGTAAATTTTCAACAACAAAGACAAAAATATTAAAAAAAAAAAACTAAAAACCCTCATTCACTCAAAACGTGGGGGCGTATCTTTGCAAGTTACACCCACGATCTATACACTTCATGTTATACGATTTGAGTGGCCCCTCTCTCAGCCCCGTAGGGTTATTTTCTTATTTTTAGAACATTTAAAAACGTGGGTTTTTAGAATTTATTAAATCTATTATTTTTAATAGCCAAAACAAAGTGTGGACTGACAAGAATGGATAAAGGAATGAGTTTTTAAGGGGAAGTTTGAAAGTGGCGCCTGTTACAGACAAAATGAAAAGGAACGGTCTATCTTGGTATGGACATGTGATGAGGAGGGATGACACTCATGTGACTAAGAGAGTGATGAGTATGAATGTTGATGGATGGAGAGGAAGAGGAAGGCCAAAGAAAAGATGGATGGATTGTCTAACTATTAAATGAAAGAAAAAGTAAAACCACAAATAAAATGAAAAGGACAGAGGAGAAGGACGAAACAGATGCAGCTGAATTTCAGTATTTTACATGGGGCGACCCTGTCGGAAGAAGAACCAAAAATTCGAAGACATGTGACATCCACCAATCCGCACTGGGCCCGCGTGGTGGATTATGGCCCACTCCCTTTCACAGAGAGGAGGCCTGCGTCCCAGCAGTGGGAACATTAATAGGCTGATGATGATGATGACCCTGTCGGACCTCCACAACCCAGTAACTGGGTAATACGATACCCCATGGTAAGACTGGTTGTCTTGACTTTTAGGCCCGGTATCCACTAAAGCGGAGAGGAGAGGAGATGTGTTTGAATAACCAATCAGATATCAACAGATGTCAACTGAAGCTAAGCGGAGAGGAGATGTGGACATCTGATTGGTTATTCAAACACATCTCCTCTCCTTTCCGCTTTGGTGGATACCGGGCCTTAGAGCTTCTGACTAACAGTAACGACTGTCAAATATCTACAAATGACAGCCGGGACCAACGGCTTTACGTGCTTTCCGAGGCACGGAGGAAACTCGCTATGACAGATGGTCACCCATCAACAGACTAATCTCGGCAAGCGCGACTTATCCCGGATATATTATTTTAAAAACCGCTTTAAAATCGCTGTCTGGATACTTATTTTGTTTACTGTGCATAAATAATACCCATAAAATGAATTTGTCTTCCGGGTCGTTAGTTTGTTATTTACTTTAAACAAGTAAATATTACACATAAATACGTAGTATCGCGCCATTTTCTGAATAATTATTGACAAAGCTATATTGGACATACGTTGTCTATAGTAATACATATTATAACACTAGCTGTTCTCCGTGGTTTACATCTGCTGCTCGTCTCCTATTACTGATAGCGTGACGTTACATAGCCTATAGCCTTCCTCGATAAATGTACTATCCGTCAAAACTATATTTTTCAATTCGAACGAGTAGTTCCTGTCGTTCCTGAGATTGGCGCATTAGTTCAAACAATTAAACTCTTCCCGTCTCACCACAAGACAGTTAAACATCTGTTGAACACTTGTTAAAAAAACTGTCAACGTCAAAACGACATTTCACGTTGATTTATGGTACGTTTTGCAGGGACACTTTTTTAGACACGCGTTCAACAGATGTTTATCTTTTTGTGGTGAGGCAGTTCAGCTTTATAATATTAGTGTAAATATTATTAAAGCTTTCACAATTTTTGTGTAGCATGTCGGAAATAGCAATAGCGCGGGCTGGCGATGGATTGCGACGCGAATCTTTACATGAACGAAATCACGGACAGAAAGATATTGAATAAATTTTATTAGTCTAGCAAGTCGGAAAAAGAAAGTGGAAGTCGAGGGCAGAAACCGCAGAAATAAATATTAAATAAAACCAACGATAAGACGACCAAACCCACAAGAAAAACCTGCTTTTTTTTAGCGTGGTAAAATCATCAAATGCGTCCTCCCACCCAGGGCAGAGCGGGAGGGACTGTCAGACTAGTACTGACTAAAATCCACGGTGTCCGTCAATAGCCCTTTACGTTCCAGGGTCACGGTTAAACAATAAATAAAAGTCACTTACTTGATGAATAGTAATAACTCCAGCTTGTTCCGTCATTTTAATATTTTTTTAAAACACTAATACACTAATATCACAGGTTGAATAAATAAATAAATAATTTTCTTCTTTAAAAATCACAGCATTATCACTTCAATCATCCTCTATGTCCAAATCCCATAAATTAGCTAAACCACTCAACAATCTCTGAATTACAGAATCAACAATAGTATTTAAAAAAATACAATAATAAAATAATATCCACCAGAATTCTATTACTATGCGCAAGTCCGCAGCAGTCATGGACACGACACGTGCGAGCCGCGCGGCGCACGTCTACTGAATGCGGTATTTGGCGCCGGGAATTTGTATTTGGAATCTGCGCGTGCGTCGATATCGGTTATCAATGTTGGTGGAGTGACTGTGAATAGTTGGTGAATGCAATCTGTGAATGCAGTGATGTTTATGTATATAATTTTTTTTTTGTCTTATTTGTTAAAAATAACAAAATTAAGTTAAGCATCTGTTGAACAGTAGTCTAAAAAAAGTGTTACTGCAATACAACCGTTTAATGCTGTCTTTGAGAATTAGGCTTTTAGAGAATTTGCCATTTTGAGAACTTGTCCTTTTGCGACTAGATTGCCATTTTGCGAATTAGGCTTTTTGCGCCTAAACTATTAAGAGGGATGACACTCATGTTACAAAGAGGAGCTCGTGGCTAAATAATTCCAGCCGCACAGGCCGATCATCCGGGTTAAGCCGCGCTTGCCGAGGTTGGTCTGTGGATGGGTGACCATCTGTCATAGCGAGTTTCCTCCGTGCCTCGGAAAGTACGTAAAGCCGGCTGTCATTTGTAGATCTTTGACAGTCGTTACTATTAGACAGAAGCTCATTAGTCTGACAACCAGTCTTACCATGGGGTATCGTATTGCCCAGTTACTGTGTTGTGGAGGTCCGATATTCAGTCGCTCCATGTTAAATACTGATATTCAGCTGCATCTGGTTCGACTGGAGGCAGACCACAATATAGTTGGGAAAAGGAAGGCAGATGATGATGACACTCGTGTTACAAAGAGAGTGATGAGTATGAATGTTGATGGATAGAGAAGAGGAAGGACAAAGAAAAGATGGATGGGTTAAAAACGAACAAAAACCAGTTCATTAAAATAATTCTAAATTAAAATCATTTGCAAGCGACGCGTGAACAGTTTGAATAAATCAAGAACTGAACCTGTGACCCTTACAGTGACGTCTTACTGACTAGGGCGACGCTACCGGTTGACAATGTCCGTATGTTTATGTTTTGAACTAAATCGGATTGAGGCAGGATTGTCAAGAACCTATTTAAAATTAATTAAATTGATTGGATTTTTAGTTTTTGGTTGGCGCATGACTTTGAGATCGACTGCTGCGCGCGCGCAGTCGCGTATTCAAACCCCGCACGTTACAAATATTTGTATGAACTACTTTATTTATTAAGTCTTTATTTTATATTTAAAAATATCAATGATCAAAGTCGTAAAAATGGATATGTATGTTTACGCGAATGTGGACCTAATTGTATTTTTAACCGACTACAAAAAAAGGAGGAGGTTCTCAATTCGTCGGAATCTTTTTTTTTTTTTTTTATGTATGTTCCCCGATTTCTCGAAGACGCCTGGACCGATTTGGAAAATTTTTCTTTTGTTTGAAAGGGTATACTTTCCAATTGGTCCCATAATCATCAGGTCGGGATCTGATGATGGGATCCTAGGGAAATCGAGGGCAACCTTCAAATTTTATAGGCACATAGTACCATTTTCATATACACACATCAAAAGTGTCTAGGGATCAAACATTTTTATGCGGATTTCTTGAGATTGAGATGTGGCTTTGTAATAAATTTATGATTTTATAAATTTATATGGATCCTTTTTGGTGCATTTCATAATTTGAATCAGGAACTGTAAATCAAATTCGAGTAAAAGATGAAAATCAGCTGTCAATATTTTCCCTATAAAAACATACAACGCATTGAAGACATTATTAGTGCTACTGTTTCCCTACTACTGATTAAAACCAACGTTATTATGGAGCGGCGACGTCATTTAAGCAGGGAAGAAATGCTCAGAGCCGTGGGAATGATAGAAGCTGGTTCCCGGCAACGTACTGTGGCTTTAGCTCTGAATACAAGTCAGAGTGTTATCAGTCGACTTTGGACACGTTACCGAAGCACTGGTACCGTGGCTGAGCGCCATGGAGGACGGTATCGCTGCACCACACGGAGGCAAGACCGATACATTCAAATCTTAACTCGAAGAGCTCCAACAATAACCGCCATGATGTTAGCCGTGAGGCTTCATCACTCTTCAGGGAACTTAATTAGCGACCAAACAGTCAGAAACCGCTTGCATGAAGTGAACCTTCATTCCCGAAGACCGCTACGGGTACCACCTATAGCAATGCACAATCGTAGGATTCGATATCAATGGGCTCTTGAACACAGAAATTGGGCAGAAGAACAATGGCGTTTCGTGTGCTTTTCTGATGAGTCTCGTTTTGGTATGAGACCGGATACAAGACGTATACGACACTGGAGAACCCCTGGACGCCAACAGCGATTAAAATCCTGCCAGGAAGTCCATCCTTATAGTGGTGGAACCATCATGGTATGGGCGGGTATTTGGATCGGCGGAAGAACTGAGTTGATTTAGATCAGAGGCAACCTCAACGCTCAAATTTATGCTGAGACGATTGTATCAGACGTCATCGTTCCTCTACAAGTGCAAATCGGTCCCTTATTTCAGTTAATGCATGATAATGCACGACCGCACACCGCAAGAGTTGTAAGACAGACTCTTGCCGCAGCTAACATCAATGTCCTGCCCTGGCCTGCTCAGTCGCCAGACTTGAACCCGATTGAGCATGCATGGGATATGCTACAGAGAAGAGCTCTGCCGAATATGGAGGGTATCCAGTCGCAAGAAGACCTTTTTTTGTTGTTGCAACGAACATTGGCGGCCATTCCACAGCGTGATTTGGATGAACTCATTTTGAGTATGCCAAACCGATGTTCTTGTGTTGTTAGTGTTCGCGGTAGAAACACGGATTATTAATTGTTTAAGTTACCCAATAAAATTTTAAAGAAAACTGTTATTTCAGTCTTTTTTTCGAACTTTAATGTTAGTGGTTCAAATGTCAAAAATCCCTTTATTAGGAAAATGGCAAATTTCTTTATGAATGCAAAGGTGACTTGGTTTATCGTTACTGTGACAAACGATAACACTTTATTTGATGAATCCTTAAAGAACATTTTAATTAATATCAATCAGGAGAAAAGTTATTGCAAAAATATATGTTGATCCCTAGACACTTTTGATGTGTGTATTTTCTAAAGCTGTTCAAGTATTTGCATCTGATAATCATCATCTCAGGTGGATGAGCTGATGATGGAAGGTAAAACTCCTCTAGTAATAAGGAGTCGGCATCGACTGATTTAGTAAATTATGTTTGTGTTCGCATATCTCCGGAACTACAAGTCCGATTTAAGTAATTCTTTTTATGTTGTACTAGGTATCGTTCAACTTAAGGAATACTGCAAGTTTCATCAAAATCGGTTCAGTAGTTTTTGAGATAGGGAAGGAATGAAAGAGATGTTAATGATGTTATTACCGGTGCTACGGATTTCTTACATATGTAAGAAAATGATGTATTTGACAAGAATTGTGGTTAAATATTTAAACTAAAAAGAGTAAAATAAAAACTTTTTCAAAAAAAAATTTAACCGCCTTCAAAAACAACCACAAAAAATGGTAAAATAACCTACAAAACATTTCTTTCGGAAGTCGGTGGCAAAAAACACAATGAAACTAATAAAAAAAAGTCACCGACTTCCGAAAGAAAAGTTTTGTAGGTTATTTTACCATTTTTTGTGGTTGTTTTTGAAGGCGGTTAAATTTTTTTTTGAAAAAGTTTTTAATGTCTGTAAGAAAATAAGCTTATGGTGGGTCATAATAATTCAACTTTGTCGATCGTACATAATAAGCCAAAAATGTTCATAAAATAAAATCTACTGAACCAAAGCGCCTCTTACTTCTACTTCTTCTTTTTTCGAAGTCGGTTATAATGGTCTTAATTAAATATTAAAATATAATTTATTATCTATTTGCTTAAGAGCCAAAGGCCACCTTTTTACGAGCTTATCTAACTCAGACTTTATAAAATTAACGGCAGTCATAAATTAAATATGACAGGTGAATAATTTATGGCCAATAGTTCAAAACGTTTGACCTATCATTAATAGACTGTAAACGGACCTTCCATGTAGACGTCAACTAATATTGATGGCACGGTTAGCCCAATGGCGGGACGCATGAAGGAGAGGACAGACTCCACCTCACGACCCAGCAGAAGCGGGAGACGCTCACGGCAACAGACTTCGCGAAGCGATAAGCGGCAGGCGGACGGCATTAATGGGTGACTCGCCGTGTTCCACGCGCTCCTCAAAGAGCAGTCAGCAATCTGACAGGGTTTTCTTTAGAGGGCCAAAGCCTGCCGGGGTCGCGAGTATTTCTTATCAGGTAGCCGTGACCATAGATGATGAGCTACTCATTTCTCGCCGTCTAGCACCGTCCACGGTGCGTCCGCATGCTTGTAGCATGAAACTGCAAGCACACACGGGCGCACCGTGGTCGGGTTTCACAGTCGGCTACCACCCGCCCCCGTTTCGCACGCACTCCGTACATATTTTTACTTTATTGATTTTAGATTTGTTTGTTTTTGGGAAGTGACACTTCTGTACGTAGTACTAGTATTCTGTGCCTACGTTGACATATCCCTCCGACCAGGGCGTCACTGTCGTGTGAGAAGGAGGATCGCCTCTACCTCACGATATCTGCACAGTAACAAGGACAGGTGTCACGTTATCATCACCCAGCCTCTGATAAAGGTCACATCTTCATATCACGTGTGGAAGGTCAATTTGCTTCATCTAAGCACGAACCCGATTAATTTTCACGTGTTTCCTTATCATAGACGAACTCCATCATAGCTTTACTTACGCAAATTCATAATTTCATGCATGTAATCTGTGGAGGGTTTGATGGAATTCTTCGATTTCCGTCCACACACATTTCCTCAAGTCCTGGTTTTGTAACCTACCTACTTCAAAAAAAGGAGGAGGTTCTCCGACTGTTATTTATTTTTTGTTTGTTATCTCGTAAGTGACGACTGGGTGAGCCAACTCTGATGATTCTTTTTTTGTTCGTTGCAGTATATCTGTCATTTGGTCCCATAAAAATTTCATTCAGTTTGGTTCTAGTTTTTTATTTTTATTTTATGAGCATTTTTCGCTTATTGTGTATTTGGACGATCTTGGACGCCATAAGAGGTGAATGAATCCCATCCACACTAATAATGTAACTGTGTAACCCATAAAAAAAAGTTAAACATCTATTGAACACTTGTCTAAAAAAAGGGTAACTGCAAAACGACCCTTATTTCAACGTCAAATGTCGTTTGCAGTTAACACTTTTTTTAAACAAGTGTTCAACAGATGTGTAACTTCTTAGTAGTAAAACGGTAAGTGTCTACAATCTACATTTTCATCTATTGTGTTTACCCGACTGCTGTGCTAAAGTATTCCGTATTTCACCATGAACTTCGCGGTTACATTACCGTAGTCTCGAGGTCCGTATATTAAAATGTTCGCGCTAAATATATAATTTGCATTCATTAAGAATTCAATGTCACACTGTTACGTTGATTGGGCAACGTATTTATGTAATAGTTATTGACATACCTCGCGTCTTCTATAAGCGTCATCATTGAACCTTTTCCCAACTATATTGGAGCCGGATTCCAGTCGAATACATCACAATCATAATCAGCCGTCGGACGTCCACTGCTGAACATAGGCCTCCCCTATAGCCTTCCAATAGGACCGGTTGTCGCGGCTTGCATCCATCACGATTCTGTGACTTTCAGATCGTCTGTCCACCGTGTTGGTGGACGTCCTACGCTGCGCTGCCGGTGCGTGGTCTCCATTCGAGAACCTTACGGCCACATTGGCCATCAGTTCTGCGTGCTATATGGCCTGCCTACTGCCACTTCAACTTGCTAATTGGCTGGGCTTTTTCGGCAACTTTGGTTCGTCTACGAATCTCCGCATTTCTGATTCAATTAGTTCTCGGTTGAATTCGATACCCTACCCATACCCTCTTGTTTTGATTAAAGTTCTTTAAGTCCATCCTAAGGTTGTCTGGAAGATATCGCTATTAGCGATAAGACCGCCGTTGTACATTTAAAATTATCAATTTTTGTAAGTTTGTATTCAATTTGGTGTACAATAAAGCATATTCTATTCTATTCTATTCTAAAACTGATGCTAAATATGTATCGAAAGATCAAAAGCTCTTGCAACCGGGCAAGCATACAGTCACATTGAACGCAACCAGCGCTGTGTTGTTGGTCCCCCATAGCACAGAATTATGCTGTGTGGTCGCCTTTTGTTTCACAGACATGGCGTGCAGCTGTCGATTTCTGTATTGGTTATATGTTTAGATTTAGTTGGAGAGGAGCTCGTGGTTAAATAATTACAGCCGCACAGGCCGATCTTCCGGGTTAAACAGCGCTTGATCATCTGTCATAGCGAGTTTCCTCCGTGCCTCGGAAAGCACGTAAAGCCGTTAGTCCCGGCTGTCATTGCATTCGTAGATCTTTGACAGTCGTTACTGTTAGTCAGAAGCTCTAAAGTCTGACAACCGGTCTTGGCAAGGGATATCGTATTACCCAGTTACTGTGTTTTGGAGATCCGATAGACAGTCGCTCCTTGTAAAATACTGATATTCAGCTGCATCTGGTTCGACTGGAAGCCGACCACAATATAGTTGGGAAAAGGAAGGCAGATGATGATGACATCACCGGGAAGATGGTTTGTCAATAAATTAGTTACGCCAATATAGTCATGATCGAATGTTTGATCTCAAAGTGGAGTGGCAACAATTTTATTAGCACTTAAATATAAACTGCAAATATGACATTACGTAAGACATTTTCCCATTTATATTGATAAACTTATTTCTTTAAGTATTTCGGATACCTATGGAGCTCGAGCTATGAACTGATGTTTCACCGTAATGCTACCAGTCCCATAGCGATAGGCGGCGACTTCTCGCACCCGGCATTGGTCGAGGACATGCTGCGGGGCGTGACAGAGTGGGAAGCAGTCGCCTCCTTCGGCGAAACAGTCATGCTAGCATGCGAAGGAAGAGGCAGGCACCGTGAGGGTGAGGACAGCCTCAACCTCACAACCCAACCACCGCGGAAGACGTCCACGATATTGGACGTCGCGAGGCGATTTCCGTCCACCGTAGGACGTCGAGAAATGGGCTCGCCGTCCGATCATGGCCCATGCCCGGTTCGACGGCGCGACGTGTTTCAGGCGCGCCTCAAAGAGCTATCAGCAATATGACGGGCCCCCCTTAGAAGGCCAAAGCCTGTCGGGGTCGCGGGACTCTTCAGATAACCGTTGCACCGGAACGTAAAGGGCTATCGAAGGACACCACGGATTTCAGTCAGTACAAGACCGACAGTACCTCTCGTCCTGCCCTGGGTGGGAGGACTCATTTGATGATAACGTAAAAAAAGGGTTAAGCTCCATTCGTGCATCTAATTTTTTTTTCTCATGATAAGAAAAAATTATACAGCGCGATTCGAGTCTCATGCAATGTCATTTAAATCAATTTACATGCACATGAGAGCTATGATTACTGAGCAAATATTTTGAAGAATATCACAATAAGAATAATTATGTGAGTTATGACGTCATAATCAAAGAGACACGACATCACGACAAGACGGTATCAGGAGACACACCCACTTCTTAAAAATAACATGTTTGTGTCAATTGCAGTTATTCTAAATATTTTATTATATTATCAGTGCTAACAAGGCGTGTGACCGATTGGGTTTGCAGTTAAAATTATGATTTTTCTTACAAAATTTCACCTCTACGTCAAATTGTAGCGTGTGAAAATCAAAATCTTCCCTTCGCGTTAACTATCGTTAGAAGAATTATATTACTCGCAGTAAATGAATGAATGTATTTAAGAATAGAAAAAACTTTATAAGACAAAAAAATACCGAAATTTTTTATACGTAATTCACAACACGTCACGTTTTGATATAATTTTTGGTGTGTCTTGACGCCATGACACGTCATAATATTTTGTCTATTTTTCTTTATTGTTCACGTAACTTGTGAAAAATAAATGTCTCAGTTATTTTTCAGTACTGTAAAGGTGCGTACAGACTATATAACATAACATGTTATATAACATTGTTATATAACATGTTTCAGATGATGTGGACACAGAATGTTATATAACATTGTGGGAAGCACTGAACAAACGACAATTGTTATATAACATTGTTACACTAAAGGGCTTCACACACAGCAGCTATAATGTAAAGATGTACATTATAGCACGATACATCTCATAACATCATTCCATAGAGATTCGAAGATGTAAAAATATACATTATTGCTGCAGTGTGTGGTCTCCTGACGATTTCTATGGAAAGATGTAATGAGATGTATCGTGCTATAATGTACATCTTTACATTATAGCTGCTGTGTGTGAAGCCCTTTATGTGTACGGTATTGTTTTATGTTGCAATGTTATATAACAATGTTACATGGTGTGGACGTGTTATATAACATTGTTACATGGTCTGTACGCACCTTAACTGACTGTACAAATAGATTTGCAATTTATTAACGCTGTAATCTAGCCTATTTTGACCACGAGTAGAAGATAGATAGATGTATCAATACTTTGACATTGGCCTCGGTATTACATTATGCTTTAAAATGACATAACTTTAGTCCAAAACCAAGGCTTATAGCAGCAATACTTGACATCATCAAAAACAAAAACGTAATTCATTATCTCATAGATTTTCTCGACTATACACATACAGTGGACGGCTTCCAGTCGAACCAGATGCAGCTGAATATCAGAATTTTACATGGAGCGACTGCCTATCGGACCCTCATAACCAAGTACCTAATTGGGTAATACGATACCCCATGGTAAGACTGGTTGTCTATCGAACTTCTGACTAACAGTAGCGACAGTCAAAGATCTACAAATGACAGCCGGGACCAACGGCTTTACGTGCTTGCCGAGACACGAAGGAAACTTGCTATGGTAGATAGTCACCCATCCACAGACTAACCTCGTCAAGTGCGGCTGCTATTATTTAGTCACGGGTTCTTGAACAAACTACTACGTAATTATTTATTAATACTTCTATACTAATATTATAAAGCTGAAGAGTTTTTGTTTGGTTGAACGTGCAAATCTCAAGATAAATATGGAATCAGGCGTTACTTTGCGGAAATCCATAACATTAAATGTTATGAAAAATATCTAGTTTTAATTCCGCGACAAAAATCCAGGCTTGTTGCAGGATGCAATCCCACCCTGTGCAATCATGCATATGCACATGCAGCAAAGGAAACATGCATATGCACAAGTGCAAGAAACAGAAAAACCTAGGCGCTAGGCCTCGAGGCCTCGAGGCCGAGCGCTTGTCGAGTCAACATCTCCTGAGGATGCCCCGTGGAGGGGAGAAACACGTGTCGAGTATAGGTTGGATTGCATGGCATGTTTCTCTGTTTCTTGCACTTGTGCATATGCATGTCTCTTTTGCTGCATGTGCATATGCATGATTGCATAGGGTGGGATTGCATCCTGCAACAAGCCTGGATTTTTGTCGCGGAATTAAAACTAGATATCTTTCATAACATTTAGTGCTAATCTCAGGAACTACTCGTTCGAATTGGAAAATTATTTTTGTGTTAGGTCCATTTATCGAGGAAGGCTATAGGCTATATAACATCACGCGGCGACCAATAGATGCTGAGCAGCGGGTGTGAAACGACAATGCATGGCTAGTGCGAAGATATTATACGTGATAAAGATTCTTGCTTTCGGCAATCAATAAATCCTATACCGGTTAACTTTAAACCGGGGTCAGTAAACTAACTGTTTTAATGGCCGCATTCACAAACGACATTTTCCGCCTTTCCACAAAAAGATAACAAGTGTTGAATCCTGTCTAAAAAAAAAGTATACCTAACTGCGTAACGACCCTTATATCAACGTGAAATGTCGTTTTGACTTTCACAGTTTTTTTAGACAAGTGTTCAAAAGGTTTTATTTTTGGGGACAAACCCACCACACTATTCCCAAACCACTGCAACTCCTGTTCGCCAGAATCAACAGTGGCAACCACCAGAAAAGCGCCGAGACAATGAAGCTCGACGTGTCCCGGAGAATGAGTTTATTTGTCTTGGATTCTGCAACGAAATTAATCAGAAAAGAATAGTGGAGGAGTAGGAAAAATATGTTAATCTTTCTTGGGGTAAGGTTTGGTTTTTATTTGAAACGTTTTTACCTTCTGTTCGGCGCCTATGCCATTGCCGGCTGTGGCACCATACCTTCATAACACTTCAAAAGTGCCTTTAACTGGCTTACTTGAAATAAATGACTTGATTTGACAGGCCTGTTGGTCTAGTGGTTTGTGACCGTAAACTGCTATGCCGGAGGTTGTGGGTTCGATTCCCATCCAGGACAAATGTTTGTGTGATGAGCACGATCATTTGTTCTGTGTCTGGGTGTAATTTATGATCTATAATATTTATGTATTTAGAAATATATAAGTATGTTTATCAGTTGTCTAGTACTCATAACATAAGCTCTGCTTAGCTTGGGACTAGATGGCGTTGTGTGATAGTTGTGGAATATTATTATTTTAGTGAGCAAGGATCGTAGAAAATGGCGTTCTGTCTTTTCTTTCACCAAACTTCGACTTGTAACTGACGTCTCAGAGTGAGGCTATTACAACTTAAAGTTCACACATCTTATAATTTATTTATTTACGCTTCTTATAATAATACCCATAAATTATTTATAAAGACATGTTGTTGACATTGTCCTAGTTTGCGAAACTTATCGATTTTGTAACACATCGATTTAAGAGATAATAATTTATAATAATTTGATGATCTTTTATTTCTTCTTCATTTTTTTTTGTTTGTTTGAACGCGCTCATATTAGAAACTGCTGGTTCGATTTGGAAAATTCTTATTGTGTTGGATAGTCCATTTATCGAGGAAGGCTATAGGCTATACAACATTATTTTTTGTTTATGCGAAACCTGATACACCTGTCCAATATTTTTGTGTAAAGAATCTATGTACAAAATTTTAAAACCGTATCATAAAAATCACAAAGTTATAAGCTTGTATATTACCTGGTTGTCCGTTCAAAAACATGCTAATTTCGCGGTACACCCGCGTAAACCGCGTGTCCTGTGTTATACACTCGTGATAATAGTTTGGTAATAGGTACCTAACCGTACTAGTCCAAGAGCTACTGAACCCTGCGACTAACGGTCTTCCTGTAAGGTTAGAAATTTGTACACGTAATATTTATAGCATGCTAAGACCAATAGCGACGACCTGGCAGGCGTCAGCCGTGCACATCATTAGACAATTTAATTTTCAAAGTGTAAAAAAAAATTTTTAAAAAAACTTGATCCTGTAAGCTTAAAAATTTAACAGGATGTAGTTTATTTATTGTAAATCTTGGAAAAAAAATGACAGGCGATTACAAGGTGCACAAGTATGTGACAGGCGAATTGAAAAGTGCAAAGTTGATGAGGAAAAATAAACTTTCTCCTGTAAGATCAAAATTATCTCGCGTTTGGCTGAACTGATTTTGATGCCGTTTTCAGAAAAGTGTGCGTTACATTCCGAGAAAGGTTTTAATATACAGGGTGAATTTTTCAACTGGGCGTGGATGGCTATCTCCGAAACAATGAGGAATATCGAAAAACGTTGAAAGGAATCTCGAGGCTGATTTTGACGAAAATAAAACTGCATCGTTGGATTTTAGAAAAATCAATAATCCTGGCCAGGAATCGAACCCGCTGATTTTGGAAAAAAAATCACAGCCTGTATTATTACACCATTCGATAGTGTTGCTAATAAGGATCAAATTCTGGGAAGTAATCATATACGGCAAACTTTAGGAAAACGTATAATTGAAAAAAGAAACTGATGAATGTTCAAGACGATAACTGTATTCGGAACATAAGTTAACCGTTTCTTCTTTGAAATAACGCTTATTTTTGTTCAACTCAATAATTTCGCATTGCTGAATACACTGGCATTGTTGAGACATCAAATCCACTGAATTATTGAAAACAATTATAAATAAATTATGGCTCAGTAGAACATAGTAACATAGAAATATAGCAATTTCATGAAAATCTGCTATTTCCTTAAGTTTGCCTTATATGATCACTTCCCAGAATTTGATCCTTATTAGCAACACTATCGAATGGTGTAATAATACAGGCTGTGATTTTTTTTCCAAAATCAGCGGGTTCGATTCCTGGCCAGGATTATTGATTTTTCTAAAATCCAACGATGCAGTTTTATTTTCGTCAAAATCAGCCTCGAGATTCCTTTCAACGTTTTTCGATATTCCTCATTGTTTCGGAGATAGCCATCCACGCCCAGTTGAAAAATTCACCCTGTATATTAAAACCTTTCTCGGAATGTAACGCACACTTTTCTGAAAACGGCATCAAAATCAGTTCAGCCAAACGCGAGATAATTTTGATCTTACAGGAGAAAGTTTATTTTTCCTCATCAACTTTGCACTTTTCAATTCGCCTGTCACATACTTGTGCACCTTGTAATCGCCTGTCATTTTTTTTCCAAGATTTACAATAAATAAACTACATCCTGTTAAATTTTTAAGCTTACAGGAACAAGTTTTTTTTTTAATTTTTTTTTACAGTTTGAAAATTAAATTGTCTAATGATGTGCACGGCTGACGCCTGCCAGGTTGTCGCTATTGCTCTTAGCATGCTATAAATATTACGTGTACAAATTTCTAACCTTACAGGAAGACCGTTAGTCGCAGGGTTCAGTAGCTCTCCAGCTATACGGTGATTGTATTGTAATTAACTGGTAATAAAATTTAATTCTATATAAAATTTAATATTTTTGAAAAAAAATATAACATGGTGTAAAAATTATCGGAATCGAATCAGTTACTGATTCTGAACAAACTATATTCGGGTTTCGCATATACTAAAAATAATGTTGTATAACATCACGCTGCGATCAATAGGAGCCGAGCTGCGGAGGTGAAACCACGGGGAATGGCTAGTATATTAATATTTGTTCCGTGTGGGGTTCAAACCCGCGACACGCTGCGCAGTAGCCGATCGCTCAACCGTGCCGTCGAGAACTGAGAACCTCCTCCTTTTTGAAGTCGGCTAAAACGGCCAGTAGATGGTAGTATCTACTACTCCGGACGTGCTTTTTTTTTTTTTTTGATAGTGTCATCTCGCAGGTCAACCTAGAAGAGGTTGTGTGCTGCTTAACCGGACTTTCCTGTGGTTGCCAAAGATGACTCTGAGGCCTCCAGCCAGGGGCTTACAACTAAATAAAATTAAGTGACCACACGCTAAGGGCACCCCCTGTGGGGTTCGAACCTCGGCTTAGGGCGTCACTGAGGGAGGATAGCAAGGGACAGGCTGGATCTCAATGATTCATTATTTAGGGGCTAATTTAAAGCTACAGGCTCAGCATCGCGGGCTGGCTCTTGCAAGGGTCGGGGGGGGCATTAATTTGGGCGTCGCGACGGGCGTCCTCGGCGGCGAGGACGACTCCGGACGAGGTCTTACACAAGGAGTTTTATACTCCACACCGATCGCAAAGATTGATAAAGAACGCATTTGCGGAAAACTGTAATTAACTAATAATACTAATTGCAAAGCATTGTTAAATAGTTACTACATGCAGACATGCATAATGAAATTTATTGGTGTTTTCATTTTGCAAGTGCGCTTTATATTTTACTATAGGGTTTCGATAGGAACCGTGGTTGCATATGATAGCAGAAGATATTTTGAAAAAAAAAATATTGCGTATTTTTCGCGACTGTTTTTCCATATTTGCCTGTTGATCTAGTGGTTAGTGATCCTGACTGCTATGCCGGGGGTCGTGGGTTCGATTCCCACCCAGGACAAATGTTTGCGTGATGAGCATGATCATTTGTTCTGTGTCTGGGACCTGGGTGTAATTTATCTATAATATGTATGTATTTAGAAACATTTAAGTATGTTTATCAGTTGTCTAGTACCCATAACACAAGCTCTGCTTAGCTTGGGACTAGATGGCGTTGTGTGATAGTTGTGGAATATTATTACTATTATTATATGGGTCCACCCTTTATAGCAGAACTTTTTACGTCATAATTTTATTTTGCATAGCAACGGATAGCATAAACCTCTTTTCGCAGAAAATCGTTTGGCATACACTCATTTACCATAACACCGAAACCCATAATTTTGTAAGTCAGAATCATCTTTAGGCATAAATTTCATTTCCATAATAATCAATAAGTATAACCATCATTTCGTAGAAAGTTCACAACCAGAATCATCTTTTGCATAATTGTGTGGTTTTTATTTCCCAGACAGTAAGATGATGCAGTAAGCATGCAGCAAGCATTCAGCACATGCAGCAGGCATGGCTTCTGTCACGGCTCCGGCGCTGCGGGTCTCTGGCGGTCCCACGCGAGCTAATCGTCGCAGATGATTTTACGCCCACCACCGCAGCTTCGGCTTACTGGCCGGCAAGCCGGCCAGCCTCAGCCGCGGCGGTGTGCGTTAAAACCACCTGCTCCTCAGCTCACGGGCCGCCTCGCCCCTCCGCGCCTACGCGATTATAAATTACACTCTAGGGGTAGGGCAGACAAGACTACGTGAAGTCGGTTTTGCAGCGATTCATTTCTGTCACTAACTTTTGTAGCACACCATATTGATTTTATAAAACAATTTTTTTATTTTTTATTATGACTATTAAATTATTTCTATTCTGAAATTCTGTGATCTTCGAAGTATACAAAGTCAAATTATTCCAAATAATCGGCGCTCTAAATAAACGTTATGCTAAATGAAAATAATGCAAAATTGTAACTCTGACAAAAGTAATTATGCCCAATACAATTCTGCCATCTTAAAAGTATCCCAATTTAAATTCGGACATAAAACATTAGGCCAAAAAACAATTATATTAAAAAAAAATTATACCATAACAATGTTCGTTTAAAAAAGTTTCTGCCAAGTGAGTTCTGCCAAATAGGTTTCGGAGAAACAAGTTTCTGCCAGATAGAGGGCACCCTTATTATATACCTATTTAGCCAGTTATGTTTAACTCCCATGTAAAAGTTTATTTTATACGTGTCACCATAAACCGGGTACAAGTCCAGACTATAACTGAAATTTTCCTGAAAGAATCTTAAAAAAAAAACACTACCCAACTTGACAAGCCGCGCATATCACCAATAGACCAAGATTCCTCTTATTTTTGGAGGTTATATAAAGTCCTACCGCTCTGGGCGGAACATAAGGGACTGTTGAATTGCCCTTTACATTCCAGGGTCTTAATAACTTGCTTAGACAGTCCCGCGACAAGAACAACACACTCTAGACACATGTTTTCAGTTAGATATCCAGTTAAATCCCGTTTGAACGCACGTGCATGACTTACGCGTATCTTTGACTTTTGACCTTACTATCTTCAAATAGGTTTATCATCCTATCACCCTGAAGTCACAGCTGATGATGGATGTCCCCTAGTTGAACAAGCAGAAGTGGATTTTTTATCGTTGTAAAATCATAAAATGAGTCCTCCTACCCGGGGCAGGACGGGAGGGACTGTCAGACTTGTACTGACTAAAATCCACGGTGTCCTTCAATAGCTCTTTAAGTACCAGGGTCACGGTTACCTGATGAAACAGTCCCGCGACCCCGGCAGGCTTTGGCCCTCCAAGGGAGGCCCCGTCAGATCGCTAACAGCTCTAAAGCAAGACGCGGCGTAGACCCGGGCATGGTCCATGATTGGCCAGCGAGTTACCAATTACTCGCCATCCGCGAAGTAGAAGTGTAAGTTAAGAATACCACAGTGCCTGGATTAGTCCTTTCCATCATCGGACTACAAGACGTACGGCAATGCGCCATCGTTACATGGTGGACATCCCTGATACGTACAAAGCGTTTTGCCAAAAACTAAATATTTACTCATTTACACTATAACATAGAGATTTCATTTCACAAAAATGCAATTATTGATTACTTTCACTAACTCAAAGAAATACTGTACTAAGTAGGTACTGATATAAGTAAAAAACGTTAAAAGGGTAATCAGTATTTTTAGGGAAATTAGGGTAATCTACGCATCCAAGGTAAAATAAAATGGGTAATCTACGGATGCAAGGGAAAATAATGGGTAATCTACGCATGCAAGGTAAAACAATGGGTAATCTACGCATGCAAAGGAAAATAATGGGTAATCTACGCATGCAAGATAAAATAATGGGTAAACGACGTATGCAAGATATAAACAAAGCGTAATCTACGCATGCAGTGTAAAATAAAGGGTAATCTACGCATGCAGGATATAAATAAAGGGTGAACTACGCATGCAGGATAAAACTAAAGGGTAATCTACACATTCGGGGTAAAAATGCAGGGTGAACTACGGAATTAGGGTAAAATAAAGGGTAATTCTCACTAGGCGCGACAAAAGACGTAACGAGGCGGATACACACTTCAGCTGTCTTAGGTTGCAAACTGGGAAAAAGGATAGGATATTTAATAGGATGTAGGATGCATAATATTAAACTTATATCTGCCAACATTCTACAGAAACTTATTCTTTGTATACATCAAGGATAAAATTAGCTTTCGGTAGTTTTTGTGTCGAAGAGTAATAAACATCCATAACCTTCATCCGCTAAAACTCGAAAATTATCCCAAGGGACAATAAAATCGGGATAAATATCCTATGTGTTAATACAGGTTATAAATTATCTGTGTACCTAATTTCATCTTTTGTTCAGTAGTTTTTGCGTGGAAGAGTAACAAACATAGCATACATCCATCCTTACTAACTTTCGCATTTATAATTTGTACGAGCTGTTACCAGCGGCTTCACCTGCTACAACTCGAAAATTATCCCACGGAAACATAAAATCCGGATAAAAACTATCCTATGTGTTAATCCAGGTTATAAACTATCTGTGTGCCAAATTTTATCCAAATCCGTTCAGTGGTTTTTGCGTGAAAGAGTAACAAACATACCTACATACACATACATCCTCACAAACTTTCGCATTTATAATATTAGTAGGATTTAGATAAGTTATACATATTGTGCTTAACTCTGTCGAGTAAATAAATAAAATTAGTAAGACTAGAACGATTACTAACGCCATCTTGTTAAGTTTGCTTGAACTACCAGCTGATAAACTTGACCTTACTATCGAGGTTTATTGAATTTATTTATAAATCAGGTTTTGTTGTAACAACGCCATCTAGTATTTTAGTTAAGAACTGTATTATTACTAACGAGCGGTATGATCAAATGTAAGTATAGAAATGTTTGATGCACGCCACGGGATGGCACTCATTAACGAAAACGCGTGCGCTAGGATCGGGGTGGAAACAAAAAAATACGCGAGGCTTTTTTTTTTAGCGTGGTAAAATCACCAGATGAGTCCTCTCACCCCGGGCAGAGCGGGAGGGACTGCCAGACTTGTACTGACTTAAATCCACGGTGTCCTTCAATAGCCCTTTATGTTCCGGGGTCACGGTAAGGAGATAAGTCCCGCGACCCCGGCAGGCTCTGGCCCTCTAGAGGGGGCCCCGTCATTATGCTGACGCTCTTTGAGGCGCGCGTGGATCACAACGCGCCGTCGACCCGGACATGGTCCATGGTCGGACAGCGAGTTGCCCTTTACTCGCCGTCCGCATGCCCGCGCCTACGGTGGCCGGAGATCGTCTTGCGACGTCCGTCGCCGTGGGCGTCCACCACCGCGGGAGTCCACCACCGCGGGTGGGGCGGAGGGAGGACATTGTCCTCTCCCTCACGCGGCAAGCCTCCTTAACTTGGACACTTAGGTGTTTTTTTCTTATTTTTTCTGTTAATTATAAAATTTATAAAGACACTTACCTAACACCATACCGGGTGTAGTTCACCGCTGCAGTTCGCCAAAAAACGAATATTCATAGATGTAAGCGAGATCTTTCACTGTCACCGACTGGCTTCCATGCTGTGGAGAACCTGGGGAAGAAGAGAAACTTACATTAATATCAATGTATTTATTAACCAATTCGAAAAAAGGAGGAGGTTCTCAATTTTTCGATTTGTTTGTGAAGGTTACTCGATGAACGCTTGGATCAATTTGGAAAATTCTTCTTTTGTTCGAAAGATCCTTATTGGAGACATTATCGAATTGTGTAGAAATCAACAGGTTCGATTCCTAGTCAGGAAAAATGATTTTTCTAAAATCCAATAATGCACAATTAGGCCCGGTATCCACCAAAGCGGAGAGGAGAGATGTGTTTGAATAACCAATCAGATGTCCACATCTCCTCTCCGCTTATTGACAGACGCTTATTACAGACATCTGATTGGTTTTTCAAACACATCTCCTCTCCTCTCCGCTTTGGTGAATACCGGGCCTTGGTTTTTAAAAATCGGCCTCGAGATTCCTTTGAGCAGTTTTCGATATGCATCTTAGTTTCGGATTTGGTCATCCCCTCCCAGTTGGAAAATTCATATTGCATACTTTATTCACAGATAGTCCCATGGTAATTAGGTGAGGATCTGATGTTAAGATCTTGGTGAAATCAAGGGGACTCTTCAATAAATGAAAGAAAATCAACGGCAATTGCTGTTATCACATATCTATGCATTGTTTACGCAATCCCAAAACATAATAATACGCCTGTACCCAACCCACTAAAAAGGGTAAAATAAAAAACTTTTTGAAAAAATTTAAACTGTAAAATAACTTTTCTTTCGGAAGTCGATGACAATAAGTCAAGAATAAAGAAACAAAGTCACACGACTTCTAAAAGAAAAGTAATTTTACACTGTTTTGTGTTTTTTAAGAAGTCGTTGTGGTAGTAAAATGTTCATATTCGACGCAGTTGACACCATGGGCAAATACAAGTACTAACATTAGCGATACTTACGTAAAAAAAAACTAAACTTTTTTTGACACTTTTCACGGCTATAATTTTCCTATATTATTTTTTAACTCAAATCATTCACAGCACAAACTCCATCCGAAGTTCTAAAGAGGAATAAATGAAAAGAAATCTTCACTGACACGAGTATTACAATATAAATGAATATTTAAAAACGAAGATTTAAAATTAAAATGACTTCCTTTGAAAGTAAAATAATATTCTTTCATACAATCACAATACAACTGATTAAGCTAGGTGGCGCTGCTACCAACGTAAACAAAGTGTCCGTATAAAAATTGTATTTTAAATTCGTAGTTTGGCAAATAAGTCATAAAAGTTATTACATTCAATAAAGTAAACTCCAATTAATAAGTGAAAACGTTTTACAGTGATAATATTCATAAATTCAATAGTTAAATAACATAATCTTAGAAACAGTGATAAAAGTGAAACAGTCGAGAAAAAGTGACAATTAAGAGTTATTTTACAGTGAACTAAACCAAATGAACCATTATTTATGGTGTTATTGTGTTCCCATAACATAATTTGGTGATATTCTCGGTGCAAAACAAACTTTTTAGAAATTTTGAAACATTCAAAAGTTGTTTACTACTTTCAAAATAAAAAACGGTTTTTTTTTCTCTGCCAACCGACGTTTTTAGAAAAAAAAAAACATTCACCGATAATAGTACTCAACAATTTCGACCATATTCTTAAGTGTTCAGCTGGCTCAGTGGCGACAAGCGCTGCTTTTTTACGCTATCTTCGAACCATAGTCTTGATCGAAGGTGCGTGCGTTCGAACCCAAGTCAGACCGAGATCCTCTTTTCGAAGATCATTAAAATTATTAATATGAATTTCCTCGAAAATATAACGTTTAGAAAAGCAAAAACAAGGTCCATGACCGAATTGCCAACTGATGAAGTTAATTCGACATGTTCACCGCTAGATGGCTCTACTAACAGCTTACCAGATTTATCGGATGACGAAAATACACGGGGATTTAAGTCTCAAATAGAAGAACTCACCATAAAATTATTGGCTGCTCAGGATGAAATTAATAGTTTACGCACAGAGAACCAAGAGCTCAAAAAAACACTCATGTCCAAAGAATTACAACCAAATGATACGACTAAAAAAATATGTACATTGGCGAAAAAATCCGATCCTATATCCGGAAAAACATCTACCCTGTCGCAAATGAGCGATATGAAGGTACAGAATGACGCGATGTTATTAGAAAAAAAGGCAGAAGCACCAATGCATAGTAAAATCTGCATTTTAAGTGCAAATAAAACAAATAAAGTCACATCGATCGCTGAACAAAATCTTCAAAATTTTAAAATTTGCCATTATATTAAACCGAATTGCGGAATTGAACATCTTATTAACAACTTAGAGACAAAACTAAAAGATTTTTCAAAGAAAGATTATTGTATAATCCTAATTGGAGAAGAAGATTTCCGCAGTACTATGAATTATTGTGATATTATTATACATCTCAGAGAAACGTTACAAGCTATAAACTACACCAACATTATATTATGCTTGCCAACTTACAAATTCCATCAATATTCAGTATGGTACAATTGCAGAATAGAAGCCTTTAACAATTTATTATATCTAGATATTCAAACGCATAAATACGCCATCTTATTCGACTCAAACTTAAAATTATCCTGTGATTTTAACATGTTTTCAAAATACAATGGGTCTTTAAAAGACTATGGAATGAACACTATATTTGAAAACATAGCGATGTTAATAAGTTCATCATATGATAGAGAAGAGGCAGCAATTAATAAAATGATAAATATAACACAATGTGAAAATAATGATGAAGCTATTGAATCTAACTCCGAGTTTTTTCTATTATAAACATATGAACATCATGCATCAAAATATTGCAGGACTTCTGAACAAAACTGATATGCTGACCCTATATATACAAGAATTGCTCACTAATCAAAACATAGATATCGATGTATTATGCATATCGGAGCATTTTGTAATTTCCGGACAAGAATCATTAATAAATGTACCTAACTTCAAGCTTGCATCGTGTTTTTCAAGAAAGCAACAGAAACGTGGAGGGGCTTGCATCCTTATTAGGAATGGTTACGAATATAAGGAACTACCCAACAACATGTCTATCGCAGGTGTATTCGAATACTGCGCAATTGAGTTAAGTCAGCAGGGACTAATTATTATATGTATGTATAGACCGCCAAACATGTCTTGTGTAAATATTTTTTTAGATTATTTAGATACTTTATTGAAGAAATTGTGTAAGCCAAATAAAAAAGTAGTTTTGTGCGGGGACTTCAACATTAACTTACTTAAAAGAAATAATTATTCATTCGATTTTGAAAATTTGCTGTTTAAACATAACCTAAAATTAGAATTCAGGCAACCTACTAGACCAAAAAGTGGCACTTGTCTAGATAATTTTGCTCATAATTCCAAACAAAAATGTATGAGTAAAGTAATCGATTTCTCATTATCAGACCATACTGTGCAAATATTAAAAATACAGGTAAATAAAACATGCACTCTCAAATCTTGGCAAATTCAAAAACGTAACCTGTCAAAGGAAAATTTAATATTATTCAAAAATCACCTTCAGTGTCTATCTTTTTCAGAAGTATTCGAAACTGATGACCCAAATGATGCCTATAATAACTTTATCAATCTTTTTCGTTTAATATATGATTTATGTTTTCCAACTCAATTAATTAATGTAAAACCGAATAAAAAAATTAAGTGGATTTCACGTGGGATAAGGATCTGCAGTAGAAAACAAAGACATTTACTATGGACATCAAGAAAAAATCCAACACGTGAAAATAAAAAAATATTTAAAGATTATTCACAAAAACTTAAAAAAATTATAAATCTCACTCAAAAAGCTCAAAATAATTACATCATTAACAGTTCACAAAACAAATCTAAAGCGTCATGGCAGATAATTAAAAATAATAATACGATTAACGAACCTATTTTACAAATAAATAAAAATAATACAATAATTAAAAATCCAAAGCAGATTGCTGATTCATTCAACGATTTCTTTGTTGACCAGGTCCAGAATATTATGTCTAGTCGTGGCAACCATCCAAATATTCCAGTTAGTATCAATACAAATCCAAACTCTTTATTCATGTCGCCGGTTGTACCACAAGATATTAAACGTATAATTAAAAACTTAAAAAATAAAAAAAGTTTTGGCTTCGATGGCATTTCAACTGTTGTAGTAAAATTTGTCTCTGATATTATAGCTACACCGTTAAGTCATATAACAAATCTATGCATAAGTTCTGGTACATTCCCAGATAATCTTAAGACTGTAATTATAAAGCCCCTATTTAAGAAAAATAACAGAGAAGACATGTCAAACTATAGACCGGTAGCTTTAATTTCGATATTTTCTAAAATATTAGAAAAAATAATATATGAATCTATTTATACATTTATAACTAAAAACAATATACTATGCGAAGAGCAAAAGGGCTTCCGTAAAAATAAAAATATTAACATGGCAATATTTGATCTCTTAAATTTAATTATGAAAAATGTGGATAAAAAGAACCCTATATGTGCAATATTTACAGACATGACAAAAGCATTCGATTGTGTAAAACATGACATTCTCTTAAATAAGCTTCACGGTTATGGTATCAGAGGTAATGTTTTAAATTTAATTAAATCATACCTCACGGGCCGAAAACAATACACAGAGATATCAAGAATATGTACCAAATCAAAACGGGAATTTAAATATCTATCTAAATGTAGAGAAATTAAATATGGGGTACCGCAGGGCAGTGTTCTTGGACCATTACTATTTATTATTTACATTAATGACCTGCCTAGTCAAATTCATCAACCAATGACACTATTTGCCGACGATAGTACTGCAATAGTAGAATGCGTCGATAAAACAAAATATGCAAAAGAAATAAATAATGCATTAGAAACAGTAATAGATTGGCTCAATAAAAACAATCTAGTTATAAATTTAGCTAAAACAAATGTCATGCATTTTTATCAGCGTTTACAGCCAGATAATATAATCGTTCAATATAACAACCAAACCATAGACACAACTTCAGTAGCAAGATTTTTAGGTGTTCAAATTGACAGTAAATTAACTTGGAAACCTCATGCAGAGCATGTGTGCAAAAAATTAAGTAAAACTGCCTTTATTTTATATAACTTGTCCAAAAAAGTGAACATAAATACGTTAGTGATAGCTTATCATGGTTTAGTTGCTTCTGTATTAAGATTCGGTGTCATATTTTGGGGTAATTGCAGTGAGAGAGAAAGGATATTTAAAGCTCAAAAATGTTGCATCAGATCAATGACAGGCCTAAAGACTACAGAAAGCTGTCAACCAGTGTTTAAGTCCTTAAAAATTTTAACCTTACCCAGTCTTTATATACTTGAAGTAGCCATATTCGTTAAAACCAACAAGAATTTATTCACGTCAATGGTTGATATAAGACAACGTACAGGACCAATACGATCCCAATATAAAAATTTATTGTACACAGGTGGGCATAAAACAGCCCTATTAAAAAAATAATATTTTGTCCATGGGTCCTATTGTGTATAACAAACTGCCTCAAAATATTAAAGACCTACCCATAAAAATGTTTAAAAAACAGTTAACTAAACTGTTAATAAATAAATGTTACTACACTGTAAAAGATTTCTTAAACGATAATTTAAATTAAAATATATCAGTTGTCATAGTTAATAATTTATTGATCCTTGTTTATTTTTTTATGTTAGTTTGTTTTATAACATTGTTAATAGCATGATAATTGTTATTGAAAATTTTAATTTATTATGTTTGGATTATTCTCTTCTGTAATTTAGTTTGGAATTTATTAATTTTATAATAGTGTGACTGTGCACTTACATTTTAATATCTGTTCTCTGAATATGTTTGCATGCCGCAAGGTAAAATGTAACGGGACTATTTACTATTTAACACCTTATTTGTATACCTACATTTTTAGCAAATAAATGATTTCTATTTCTATTTCTATTTCTAAATCATACGATTATATTTGATTTTATGCGTGTGAGTTCTTTACGTTATCTATTTAGGACAAAGATTAAAAAATACTATAGTAGCGTAACATGACGTTTTAAAACCAGAGTAGTTCTAGTGTGGGAAAGAGACAGAGCTATACAAGTAGTCTAGCACCACCTCGTTCCCTCATACTTTAAGACGAATGACGAATAATCGATCAGTCAGTTCGTGGAAGATGGCAAGCCTACAAAATCAAGCATTTTTTTTATTTTCTTGGATATAATTTTAACAAAGATTTTTGCCCTTTTTTTTGCTTAGGACAAACCCAATGCACTATTCCCAAACTACAGCAACTCTTCGGGCACCGCGGCGGTAAGACCCCTCTTTGAGGAGTAGCTGGAGAGACGTCACGGCGTCCTGATCTATCGGATGACGCAGGTCCTCACCGGACACGGAAGTTTCGGGAGGTACCTGTGTCGGATAGGGAGGGAAGAGACGCCCGGGTGTCACCACTTCGAAGATCGCCCGGAAGACACGGTGGAGCATACGGTGCAGGACTGCCCCGCTTGGGTAGAGCACCGCCGTGTCCTCACGGAGGCGATAGGCGGAGACCTCTCGCGCCCGGCATTGGTCGAGGCCATGCTGCGGGGCGAGACGGAGTGGGAAGCGGTCGCCTCCTTCTGCGAAGCAGTAATGTTCGCGAAGGAGGAGGCGGGCCGCGAGAGGGAGAGGACAGCGTCCTCCCTCCGCCCCAACCGCAGTGGTAGACGCCCACGGCGTCAGACGTCAACAGACGATCTCCGGTCACCGTAGGCGCGGGCATGCGGACAGCGAGTAAAGGGCAACTCGCTGTCCGGACCACGCCCGGGTCGACGGCGCGTCGTGTTCCACGCGCGCCTCAAAGAGCGTCAGCAAAAATGACGGGGAGAGGGCCAAAGCCTGCCGGGGTCGTGGGATTTATTTCCTTACCGTGACCCCGGAACATAAAGGGCTATTGAAGGACACCGTGGATTTTAGTCAGTACAAGTCTGACAGTATGGGGTGGGAGGACTCATTTGATGATGATATTACCTCGCTAAAAAAAAAAAACTACTGCAACTCCTAAAAGCCAGAATCAACAGTGGCAACCAACAGAAAAGCGCCGAGACACTTGACTGATCCCGCAACTAAATTGACGAGGGAGATTTAAAATATTTATGGAGCTGTGAGCTCCGAGAGTTTTTTTAGACAAGGGTTCTATTATGTCAATGAACTTGGTCAGAGGTGACTTCTTTAGTGGTCGTTTAAAAGGCACTTCTGTTGCTGAATCGTATATTTTTTATGTGACACAGCTATTTTGTTTCTAGACGAGTTCAATGTGAGTTTAAAGGCAAATGTTTCAGTTATTCAATAGGCTTCTTTCCTTAAAAATTTTATACGTCAAAAAATATTCTACACGTATTTTTCTTTTGTTACGTCGTTACGTAAATCAAAATTGACGAAGATACAGCGCTTCTAATAATTACAAAACGTCACTCGGTCGGTACAATTAAAAGCAAAACTACACGCGAATGAAGTCGCATAGGCAGAAACTACTCAATGATAAAAAGATGTGACATATCCGTATAAATTTCTTCAATTTATCTTAGTTGACTGATCACAGTCTTGTGTGTTTAAGAATAGAGCAGATTGTCAATGTGATAAGATAAAATATAGAAGTATTGTTTGTACATACTAGTAACTGCGCCTTGCTTCGCCTTTTGTGAGCTTGTGGAGGTTCTTTAGAAAGGTGAAATGCCTTTATAAACCCTGATACAGAAATAGAAGCCCCGCCAAGCGAGACTTCGTTGACACTACATTGAAAGTAAAAATTATTATTTTGGTTTTGTTTTTTTGTTGAAAATGTGTTTATGAGAATAAAGCAGTGCAGTGGTGGCCGAGTGGTATCGGCCCCGACTTACGAGTTGTAGGTCGTGGGTTCTAACTCAGCCAGGCGTTTCATAACCACTGCTCTCAAAACGGAGAAGGAAAACATCGTGAGGAAACCGGCATGTCCTAGAACCAAACATTCGAAGACATGTGACATCTACCAACACGCACTGGGCCCGCGTGGTGGATTACGGCTTACTCCCTCTCACGGAGAGAAGGTATGCGTTCCAGCAGTGGGAACATTTATAATTATAGGCTGATGATGATGATGATTATGTGAAAACGCGTAAACTTGGAACAGATTATGAATTGCCTTTTTTGTCAAACTTGGAACAGATTACAAATTGGCACATACGATAAGCGATAACGTGCAGCGTAACGAATATTGATAATGACACATGAAATTGAAATAGCTAAATCATCATTTTACCATATCCGTACCAGGCGTGAATAGGTTGATAAGTCGACTTACATTTTATTACATATTTTGATTAATAGTAAAAGTAAGAGAGATAAACAAAAGTTGTGCAAAACGACCCTTATTTATCAACGTGAAATGTCGTTTTGACGTTGACAGTTTTTTAGACAAGTGTTCAACATTATCTTTCTTGTAGTAAGACGGTTAATGGTTTACAAAGAGGAAAGATTTTTTTGCCTCCAATTGCGTCCCCTCATTGCCACTCACATCTGCCTTATAAAATAACTAGCGACCCGCCCCGGCTCCGCACGGGTGCAATCTTTATAATATTATTAAAATTGCGACTATAATTTGAGATTTAAACTATCCTATCTCTCAAGTTGGATCGAACTGCACATGGTGTGCGAATTTTATTATAATCGGTTAAGAGGTTTAGGAATAGGAGTCCATTGAGGACAAACATTGTGACACGAGAATTATATATATTAAGAAGATTACGTTCCTAATGTGACTAAAGAAGTTAGCTCAGTTAAATAATTACAGCCGAGGTTGGTTTGTGGATGGGTGACCATCCGTCATAGCGAGTTTTCCCCGTGCCTCGGAAAGCACATAAAGCTGTGGGTCCCGGCTGTCATTTGTAGATCTTTGACAGTCGTTACTATTAGTCAGAAGCTCTAAAAGTCTGACAATCAGTGTCACCATGGGGTATCGTATCATCCAGTTTCCCTTTGGCATTAATTTTTATTAAGTTTGTATTGTTATAGTTTTAAGTTTTAGCACAAGTGCCAATAAACGCAATTTTCTTTCTTTCTTCTTTCTTTCTTTCTTTCCTGGGTTGTAGAAGTCCGATAGTCAGTCGCTCCATGTAATGTAAAATACTGATATTCAGCTGCATCTGGTTCGACTGGAAGCCGACCCAAATATACCTAGTTGGGAAAACGTTAGGTAGTTGATGTGCCTAGAACAGTTATCGGCAGGTACATCGTGTGTGGTAATGGATGCGTTAGCATTTACTCATGACAGTCATCCTCATATTTTCAGTTTTAAACGGCTTACAAACATAATCAGTTATCAAATCTGATAACAACAACAGTATTATGATCAATTGTACAGATAGAGAGAGCAACTCATCGCACTTTTTTTTTTTTTTTTAGCGTGGTAAAATCATCAAATGAGTCCTCCAACCCCGGGCAGGGCGGGAGGGACTGTCAGACTTCTACTGACTAAAATCCACGGTGTCCTTCATAGCCTGTTATGTTCCGGGGTTACGGTAAGGGAATAATCCCGCGACCCCGGCAGGCTTTGGCCCTCTGAGAGGGGGGCCCCGTCATTATGCTGACGCTCTTTGAGGCGCGCGTGGGACACAACGCGCCGTCGACCCAGGCATGGTCCTTGGTCGGGCAGCGAGTTGCCCTTTACTCGCTGCCCGCATGCCCGCGCCTACGGTGGCCGGAGATCATCAAGCGACGTCCGTCGCCGTGGGCGCCTACCACTGCGGCTGGGGCGGAGGGAGGACGCTGTCCTCTCTCGCTCGCGGCCCGCCTCCTCCTTCACGAGCATTACTGCCTCGCAGAAGGAGCTGACCGCTTCCCACTCCGTCTCGCCCCGCAGCATAGCCGCAACCAATGCCGGGCGCGAGAGGTCTCCGCCTATCGCAGCCGTGAGGACACGTCGGTGCCCCGCCCAAGCTGGGCAGTCTTGCACCGTATGCTCCACCGTGTCCACCGGGCGATCTTCGCAGTGGTGACACCCAGGCGTCTCCTCCTTTCGCATCAGACACAGGTACCTCCCGAAACTTCCGTGTCCGGTGCGGACCTGCGTCAAGCGGTAGGTCAGGACGCCATGACTTCTCTCCAGCCACTCCTCAAAGAGGGGTCTTACCGCCGCAATTGCGGCGTGCCCGGCCTTCGGTCGCTACAGTCGTTCCTTCCATACTGCCCTGAGATCGCGCCGGAGCTCTTCCCGCCGCGCCTCGACTTCTCGAGGCAGCGGGGTCACGCCCCGGCGCTGCGCCTCCACGCGCCACTCATAGACGCGCTGGAGGGCAGTCGCCTCCAGATCGACTCATCGCACTTGCTAAAATGATAGCAAAATCAAAGTTCATTTATGTATTTACACTAGGCTCAAACTTCCGGGCATGCCGCAATCGCGGCGGTAAGACCCCTCTTTGAGGAGTGGCTAGATAGGCGTCCTAACCTACCGCATGACGCAGGTCCTCACCGGGCACGGAAGTTTCAGGAGGTACCTGTGTCGGTTGAGGAAGGAAGAAATGTCTGGGTGGAGCATAAGTTGCAAGACTGCCCCGCTCGGGCAGAGCACCGCCGCCGGATAGGCGGAGACCTCTCGCGCCCGGCGTTGGTCGAGGCCATGCTGCGGGGCGAGACGGAGTGGGAAGTGGTCGCCTCCTTCTGCGAAGTAGCCATGCTCGCAAAGGAGGAGGCGGGCCGCGTGGGGGAGAGGACAGCGTCCTCCCTCCACCCCAGCCGCAGTGGTAGACGCCCAAGGCGCGGGCATGAGGGCGGCGAGTAATGGGCGACTCGCTATCCGACCATGGACCTTGCCCGGGTCGACGGCGCGTTGTGTTCCACGCGCGCCTCAAAGAGTGTCAGCATGATGACGGGCCCCCTCTAGAGGGCCAAAGCGTGCCGGGGTCGCAGGATTTATCGCATTACCGTGACCCTGGAACGTAAAGGTCTATGGAAGGATATCGTAGATTTTAGTCAGTAAAAGTCTGACAATCCCTCCCGCTCTGCCCTGGGTTAAGTCTCATTTGATGATTTTACACATCTGTTGAACACTTGTCTAAAAAAAGTGTGATTGGCAAATGACTATTTTAATCTACATCAAATGCCGTTTTCAGTTGACACTTTTTTTAGAGAAGTGTTCAACAGATGTTTAACTTTTTTATTGTAAGACTTGACGTCTTGGCGTTTATTTCTGCTAACGAATGAGGAGGAATGCGTGAGAGAGAGGACATCCTCCGCCTTACAGACAGCCGCTACGGGAGACGCACAAATCGAAAATCGTAAGATCAATGTATAGAAACGTTTGAAACACTCCACGTGACTCGGCTCAAAGCGAACTCGGTTTTGTCAGAGTGAAACTCAAGGGCCGTTTTATGCAGCAAGCTTATCAATTCATTAAAAAATAAATCTTGATTTATTTCCACTGTCATTTTGTTATATCAAGGATACAGATAAGATAATTGAAATCAGCGTCGATATCTGCTGACCCTAAAAAAAATGGGGTTAGGAATATCATTGCTTGTGTACCAAACTGATAACAATAATGTAAAATAGATAAAAAGGTATTTAAAACTAACTAAGCCGAACAAATAGATCTAATCTGAGGTGTTTTTTTTATCGTGGCAAATGAAATGAGTCTTCCCACCCAGGGCAGGGCAGGAGGGACTGTCAGACTTGTACTGACTAAAATCCACGGTGTCCTTCAATAGCCCTTTACGTTCCGGTGTCATGGTAGCTGTTAGTCCCGCGACCCCGGCAGGCTGTGGCCCTCTAAGGTAGCCCTGTCATTATACTGACAGCTTTTTGAGGCACGCGTGGAATACGATGCGCCGTCGGTTTAAACGGAGGTAGGACTATGGATAAGTGTTTTATCGAGGATTGTATAGCGGCTGCCTTTTCAAAAAATTGGTATTTAGAAAAACTCGTGCTGTCCCTCTCGCTCGTTGAAAAACCCCCGATCGTGCGATAGAGAGCGTTGCAGCTCGCGACTGACTGTGAGTATTTTTATATGAAATTTGTCTCTCGGGAGAAAACGTTTTTCACATACTAAATCACGTCCAATCTCTTAGATTCTAGTGTCAATCGTTTCAGCATATTATATTCTAGGTTTGTAGGTTTTGCGTTTTTTCTAAAACTTCTTTGTTTTTAAAATACAAAGGTTTTACTTTAATGAAGATTTTGTCATAAAAATAGTAACTTTTAGGCGCCTGTTACTTTCAAACCAACGACGATATAATACTAGACTCGTAATAACAGGCGACCGATGTCTGCCAACACATTAGGCAAAAAAGTCTTATAACCGTCTCATTTCGACCAATCCTGTGAGCCGTAAACATACGTTGAGACAGAACAGACCTTGAGTTAGCCAATCACAACGCAGTACCCCGCCCCCCTCGCTTACGTATTACCTCAGCGAGTTGGCAGAATAGTTTTGTTCGTTAGATCGTGCAATGAGTAGTCTAGTATTATATCGTCGTTGTTTCAAACTATTATAAATTTTGAAAAAAAGAAAACCTACAAACCTAGTTTTTTACAGTGTCAGAAGCATTCTAAAAAATCATTGAGATAGGATAACATTTAGGGGTAGGAAAACGTTTTCTCTTTTAGTATGGACGAGCGCTCGGTAGACGACAGTCTTAACAAACAAATAATAATTATGTATCATAAAGAGGTTACGTTTGTATTTGGGAAACTCATCAAACATCATCATCTCATCATCAGCCTATAATGTTTCCACTTCTGGGACACAGGCCTCCTCTCTGTGAGAGGGAGTGGGCCATATATCACCACGCCCACCGGGCCCAGTGCGGGTTGGTAGATGTCACATGTTTTCGAATTTTTGGTTCTAGGACATGCCGGTTTCCTCACGATGTTTTCCTTCACCGTTTTGAGAGCAGTGGTGATGAAATAAATTACCTACACAAAGAATTGCGCCTGGGGGGTTCGAACTCACGACCTACCTCGTAAGTCGGGACCGATACCACTGGGCCACCACTGCTCTCGCATCACCAGCATCATCATTCTGTCTATCCACTATCCCATTTACTTGTGTACTTGTCGTCGCAACACTTTTTCTTCTTGCATTCTCCCCTATCAGACGTCACAGTATCATTTTAACATTACAATTAGGGATGCATCGATACGCCTTTTCGCCGATACGATACCGATATCGATACTCTTAGAAAAATGTCGGCGATACCGATACCTAAATTAAAAAAATTAGATAAAATAAATATGTCACAAGTCAGATTATTTTTTTTATTAAAAAAAGTAGTGACATGGTTGATATTAGATAATTATAAATTTTAGTAATTAAAATTAACATTAATAAGATTTTTGTTGCGTACCTCGATGGCTGGTCCGAAGTAGCACAAGTAAAGAACACTTGGAAGGATATGGGGGAGGCCTTTGCCCAGCAGTGGGACATAAATGGCTAATTAAAAAAAAAAAAAAAAAAAAAGATTTTTGTTTAAAAAAAAAACAAATGAATCTTTTCGGAGAAATGCGATTTCGCGAGTCTGTTTGAATAAGACCTGCGCTGGAAAATAGTCTCTCTGATGCGACAGAACTCATTTAGAAACTTTTTTGGAATTAGTTTTTTTTTTTAATTAAAAATTATCGTTGAATCGGTCATAAAAATATCGTCGATACCGATATAATGGCTAACCCGAAGCATTTCCGAAATATCGGTATTGGTTGCATCACTAATTACAATGTTATCAAATGATGAAAAGTCAACATAGTTAATTTTCATAGGCAAATAGGGCCTAAGTTAAAAATATCAATTTGTTTTGTATGCTAGACTGATCAGCGATACTATTATAAAGTTGAAAAGTTTGTTTGGTTGATTGTGTTGATCTCAGGAATTACTGGTTCAAACTACAAAAATATTAATTGTTTGTGTTGGATAGTCCATGTATCAAGGAGGGCTATAGGCAAAGACATTAAACTATATATGAGCAATAGACGGGACATCACAAAGAAATTTGTGATCCAAAACTTTTTACCAATAGGTAAAAAGTCCCTCAGTCTAGTAGTCGCGTTGCTATGCAACGCTTAGATAGCGCTACTGACGCACAGCATCAACAATTTTGTATGACATTTTATCAATGCCTGCTCTATAGGTTCTTTTAAATCTCTTTGGCTATAGGCTACATTTTAATGCTAGGAACTATACAAGCCAAGTAGCGGGAATGAAACTGCAAGGAATGGTTAGTCTACCTATATAGCAAGAAAATGCAATTAATAAAGTTGTAAATAAGATAACATTACTTTGATCCTACTGGAATCCACTAAGACTTTTCTTAACTACCTGTGTTGGTTTTGATTTTTTACCTCATCGGGTAAAAAATAATGTCATTACCTATTTAGCCATAGAGCGATTGAACATGCATATCTGCTGACACCACTAATTAAAAACGGCGTGAACATGCACTTCATGTAGGTCAAATCGTAGGTTCGAAACAACCTCTTAGAACTGGCTACCTACATAAACAATTTAAAAATTTATCTACAGACCAAGGTAAAATCTATTCATCCTAACGACGATTTTTCATATTGCGCACTAAAGTAGCTTTGTAAATAAGTGGCCAGACTGAAGTAATTACTGTACCTAGGTAGGTACTTCGGTCAAAACCAGTTTTGCTGTTTCAAGTACAAATAATGGTGACAAATAATGTTTAAGATTTACGTCATGATGTAATAAGACACTAAAAAACTACGAGTGTTGTAAAAAAGACCTGATTACTGATATATCATTTTAACAGCGGAATTTATCTAAATAGATGATACTTCAAGATTGATGTACGTCGAGAGTACCAAATCGAGAAGTGATTTTCGTATTAAACTTTGTTGAAGTTTGGGTCAAAAACTTACCGGTAGAGAGTAATAGTACGTGTCCGTGGTGCACTTGTAACAATTTATTAGTAAAACAACGTGGAAAATTGGGAAAATACCGTTTAACAATACAGTACGAACGCTACACGAACGTAGCAACACAGATAAAAAATGGCCCAAAATTGCGGAATGTCCGAAAAGAATTTGTTGACGTTTCTCGTAGGTGTTGCAAGTAAACCAAAAAAACTTGCTCAAGTCACAGAATTTATTACAACAGTACTAATCGTACTCAAGTTCAAAATATGTATCTCGAAATCTGATAAACTCTACGAAAGATTATTACAGCTTGACATAAAAATGTAGAAAACCGTAAAGCTGCGAACATATTATCGGACGCGTCCGTCAGCCGCGGCTGAGGGACGCGGCTTAGCAGTGTGCACGGTAGTTCGGACGACAGAAGGCCAGACAGAAGGCCAGATTTTGTTCGGACGTCCGAACTCTCAAGGTCACGTCCGCGTCTTACGACCGACAGTTTGCACAGTGTAGTATTAAATGTACTGGCTGGATAATGAATAAGCCGCGTCCCTCAGCCGCGGCTGACGGACGCGTCCGATAATATGTTCGCAGCTTTACGGTTTTCTACATTTTTATGTCAAGCTGTAGATTAGATTATTTATCAAAAATTATTATAAATATTTACATTGGAACGAGACTACACACATCAAAAGTGTCTAGGGATCAAGCATTTTTATGCGGATTTCTTGAGATTGAGATGTGGCTTTGTAATAAATTTATGATTTTATAAATTTATATGGATCCTTTTTGGTGCATTTCATAATTTGAATCAGGAACTGTAAATCAAATTCGAGTAAAAGATGAAAATCAGCTGTCAATATTTTCCCTATAAAAACATACAACGCATTGAAGACATTATTAGTGCTACTGTTTCGCTACTACTGATTAAAACCAACGTTATTATGGAGCGGCGACGTCATTTAAGCAGGGAAGAAATGCTCAGAGCCGTGGGAATGATAGAAGCTGGTTCCCGGCAACGTACTGTGGCTTTAGCTCTGAATACAAGTCATTGCAGAGTGTTATCAGTCGACTTTGGACACGTTACCGAAGCACTGGTACCGTGGCTGAGCGCCATGGAGGACGGTATCGCTGCACCACACGGAGACAAGACCGATACATTCAAATCTTAACTCGAAGAGCTCCAACAATAACCGCCATGATGTTAGCCGTGAGGCTTCATCACTCTTCAGGGAACTTAATTAGCGACCAAACAGTCAGAAACCGCTTGCATGAAGTGAACCTTCATTCCCGAAGACCGCTACGGGTACCACCTATAGCAATGCACAATCGTAGGATTCGATATCAATGGGCTCTTGAACACAGAAATTGGGCAGAAGAACAATGGCGTTTCGTGTGCTTTTCTGATGAGTCTCGTTTTGGTATGAGACCGGATACAAGACGTATACGACACTGGAGAACCCCTGGACGCCAACAGCGATTAAAATCCTGCCAGGAAGTCCATCCTTATAGTGGTGGAACCATCATGGTATGGGCGGGTATTTGGATCGGCGGAAGAACTGAGTTGATTTGGATCAGAGGCAACCTCAACGCTCAAATTTATGCTGAGACGATTGTATCAGACGTCATCGTTCCTCTACAAGTGCAAATCGGTCCCTTATTTCAGTTAATGCATGATAATGCACGACCGCACACCGCAAGAGTTGTAAGACAGACTCTCGCCGCAGCTAACATCAATGTCCTGCCCTGGCCTGCTCAGTCGCCAGACTTGAACCCGATTGAGCATGCATGGGATATGCTACAGAGAAGAGCTCTGCCGAATATGGAGGGTATCCAGTCGCAAGAAGACCTTTTATTGTTGTTGCAACGAACATGGGCGGCCATTCCACAGCGTGATTTGGATGAACTCATTTTGAGTATGCCAAACCGATGTTCTTGTGTTGTTAGTGTTCGCGGTAGAAACACGGATTATTAATTGTTTAAGTTACCCAATAAAATTTTAAAGAAAACTGTTATTTCAGTCTTTTTTTCGAACTTTAATGTTAGTGGTTCAAATGTCAAAAATCCCTTTATTAGGAAAATGGCAAATTTCTTTATGAATGCAAAGGTGACTTGGTTTATCGTTACTGTGACAAACGATAACACTTTATTTGATGAATCCTTAAAGAACATTTTAATTAATATCAATCAGGAGAAAAGTTATTGCAAAAATATATGTTGATCCCTAGACACTTTTGATGTGTGTATTTGAATTTTTCGACAAAACGCGTTACCAAAAACAGTTTTATAATGGCAATGATCATTTGAATTTTTCTCAGGTAACTGGTATCCCATAAAAAAAAAAAAAACTGGTATCCCAAAACGTCAAAATTTTTCGCACGCCATTGTGTGCGGAAATCACTCATTTTTTAAATCACAAAAATCACAGTTTTAGAACAACAAAACTCATAAATTGACCGTCAAAATAGATTTTTCAATAAAAAATGGGTCTGCCAAGTTGCGGAATACCAGAGGCTGACCTCCCCCAGTGCTGGTCTGACGACGTTCGTATGAACGCGCTGTTCGCACCGTTTCGTCTGAAGGCAGCGAATCCGGAATCCTGGGATATGAAGATGAAATTCTGGTCAGATATGTTGCGGCAGTGGTGTAGGAGCAGAAAAGATCCTATAGTATCTGCTGCGGACGCGAAAACTGCGTTCAATCGAAAGGGACGCACCCCTGCATGCATGGACATCGTTGTTGAAGAAATGTATCGGTGCGTCTTGTTCTTATCTTTTATTTAAAAAACAAACCATTTTACCCTTTGGTCTCTCTATAGGTGATCTTCGCTCCTTTTCCCGCGTATTCATGCTATTTTTATGGTTAATGGCAAATGTAAACAAAGACAGCTGAATGTAAATTTTAATTTATGCTAATTATTTCTTAATTACTATGCATTTTGAACAAATTCACTAAGCTAAGGCTTTGATTCTATCCGTAAATGATGCAAATAATCGTGACTATGTCTGCAAATCACTGCTGTGTTCAATTAACAACATAATGCCAAACAAGGGTCGGTGGGTCATCTAAGTTCCAAATAGGGATGTCGATTCTTTCCGAAAAAGAGCGATTTTTAAATCGATTCGAATCGGGACCTAATGAATCGATCCACAAAAAAATCGAGGCTGAAAAGATCGATCTCTGAAAAATCGATCTTTTTTCAAGTTTTTGTTTCATGAAAATCTATTTTATTAATAATGTACCTAATATAAATCTACTAGATAAAACTAGCTGAACCCGCAAACGTTGTTTTGCCATATAAATTAAATAAAAAATAGATAGTAGCTGATTCTCAGACCTACTGAATATGCATACCAAATTTCATAAAAATAGGTCAAGCCGTTTCAGAGGAGTACGGTAACTAACATTGTGAAATGAATGAATTCGGAAATTTTATATAAGATTTTATTAAAAAGAAGATAAATATTTTAATTTAACGATCTCTTTTCAGTAAAATCAGGTAAGTAATTCAATGATAAAAGATATTTTTATTACCTTACCGAAACATCAGATCAGGTATAAAACAAGACATTCATTTTTAAATGTGTTCGTTTACAAAGTTAAGAAAATAGATAATACGAGTATAGCTTATAGTTCCCAATGCTTCTTAACTAAACTTTTTAAAAACAACTGTCTGTCAAGTCTACAGGGATCCAACAGGAGGTATTGCTCATCGCTTGCCATGTTTTTGAAGCACTCTTATAATACGGGTACATTCAATTAACTGTAAATACTATTTTGGTTTATACCAAAAAATGAAATAAAATCGAATGTCGATTTTTAGGGGTGAAGTATCAATGGGGATGGCAACTCAAAGCTAATCGTAGATGGCGCTGCGATAGTTGGTCCCCACGTCTACCTTGTACAAAAAAACAAACAAGATTATTTGTTATAAAAATTGAGTATAAATACAAAACAAATATGGAAAATTATTCGTCCATGCAAGTACTATATACTAAAAGAAGAATTAAGACGCCGCGGCGCATCTACAAGAGAAAAAAAGTGATTTAATTGAGTGGTTATACATTTGATTTTACCGTAATAAATCCACAATTACTTGTAGTTGAGGTTTCTATTTTTGAGTTTAGGTATGTTTTACCTGTCCTCTCCTTTATCAAGAATATAATGCTGCTTTTGACTTTCTATTTTGATAAAATATCATAATGTTTTAAGTCAGTAATTTTAACCTTTTTTTCTATTTAGATTCGAGAAATATCACAATATATTTAATTTCTTAACACCACAACTATTACAAAACTCGTTCCAGGTGATAATTCTTCGATTTTCGAGCGATGCAATACTGGTACATAACCTCCAAAAGAAAAGTAGATATTATTTTGAAAAGTGTATTCCATCATTTTTACAGCTTATTACACAACATCTAGTCATTTTACATCAATAAATGTTTTTTTTTCTGAAAATTCCTTTGATTTTACAGTTCTTTGGGGACCAAACTGTCATTTTCACTTTGACACTTGCCTTCCCCATTCACTGAATCGATTCAGTACTACATATTGATTTAAAAAATCGATCAGTTTGGCTCCAAAAATCGATTCTTCGATTAATCGATCTCAGATCTACATCCCTAGTTCCAAAATGGTTCTTCATCTGAACCTAAGATGACCCACTGATCAGGTGCTCTGAATTGAAATAGTTTCTTCAAATGTCTTAATGTTCCAGATACACGAAAAAATTAAATCAATTACCCTGTTAGCAGATTTATTGACATCTTTTTCAAGGAATTTTTAGTTTTCATAGTTGAACTAGGCATTTTTTTTTTCAATGTCCAAATGTTTAAATCAGTCCTGCTTTGTTGGACCCCTCTATTATCAATAAGCAATCTCAAAGATAATTTGATGTTACTCTGCCCTACAGATACTTATAGTTGTGATTAACATTCATTAACAGATTTAAAGATTAATAGTTAAGTACTAATTAGAGTAATTTATTGAACCTTTCTTTTGTGGCAGCAAGCAGAGCAGGGTTGATTGGAGGGGACTCTCAGACTTATTGACTAAAAGGACTTCACTCATGGTGCGATGCAAACAAATTCCAACTACAAGTGAAAATCAACTTTACTAGAGAGACATCCATCCAATCCAAACTATCCAAACTAATATTATAAATGCGAAAGTAACTCTGTCTGTCTGTCTGTCTGTTACACTTCGCCGCTTAAACCTCTCAACCGATTTTGATGAAATTTGGCACAGACAATCTTTAGACCCTGAGAAAGAACATAGGCTATCAAAACACCACGCGGGCGAAGCCGCGGGCGGAAGCTAGTAAGACATAAAACATGTTGTTATCTATGGATGAAAAAAGCTATAAAATGTATATATATTTGAAATGTGCTCATCAAGCCCTTTAATTTGATACCCATGTCGAAACTATGCGAAAAAAAAGAAATTCGGTTACAACTTTACATCCCCTAGAGGGCGCCATATTGGATTTAGTGACAGGTCACCTATCCTATAACCAGCGGACAACTGAGACGCTTTAACGACACCTCATTTGTCATGTAATGATAAGGAGTTTAGAAGTTATGAGGGAACAGACAAACATACATACATACATACCGGTCAAAATCATAACCCTCCTTTTGGCTTTGCCATAGTCGAAAAAACAAAATACGATGGCCATGACAACGTTAAGTCAATCAAATTGCATCTTTATTTATTACTGGCAAGGTTGATTTTCACTTGTAGTTGGAATTCGTTTGAATCTCGTCGCATTGTGCCATGAGTTAAGTCCTTAAGACCCACTGTTCCTTCACACATGCTTCGTATCTTAGAGTGCCAAAGCCTGTCTGGGTTGCGGAACTGTCTTGTCAGGCAACCGTGCCCAGAGGCGTCTCTAGCCCTTGTGGCGCCCGTGTGCAACCAGTACCCTGGCGCCCTCTAGTCTAGTAGGAGCGGGGCCAAAATGGAATATTAGGGGACTTTACTCATGGCACGATGCGACGCGACGCGATTCGTGCGATATCGAGTCGATTGCCGATTTAAGTCGCTCTTATTTACTAATGGAGTGATGCGATGCAATTCGACCATCATCATCATCATCTCAGCCATAGGACGTCCACTGCTGAACATAGGCCTCCCCTTTTGATCTCCACAGATACCGGTTGGAAGCGACCTGCATCCAGCGTCTTCCGGCGACCTTTATAAGGTCGTCTGTCCACCTTGCTGGTGGACGTCCTACGCTGCGCTTGCTAGTCCGTGGTCTCCACTCTAGCACTCTTCGACCCCATCGGCCATCTGCTCTGCGAGCAATATGGCCTGCCCATTGCCACTTCAGCTTGCTAATCCGGTGGGCTATATTGGTGACATTTGTTCGTCTACGGATCTCCTCATTTCGGATTCGATCACGTAGAGAAACACCTAGCATAGCCCTCTCCATAGCTCGTTGAGCGACTTTGAGCTTTGAGATGAGGCCGATAGTGAAAGACCACGTTTCGGTGCCGTAACTCATCACTGGTAACACACATTGGTTGAAGACTTTCGTCTTGAGGCATTGAGGTATGTCGGACGAAAAGACATTGCGTAGTTTCCCGAACGCTGCCCAACCGAGTTGGATTCGGCGGTTGACCTCTTTCTCGAAGTTGGACCTACCTAACTGGACTACTTGTCCTAAGTAGATATATGAGTCAACAACTTCGAGTATCGAGTTTCCAACAGAGACTGGGGTGGGCACAACATTGGTATTTGACTTAATTTTCGTCTTGTCCATGTTCATTTTCAAGCCCACCCGTTGTGAAACTCGGTCGAGGCCATTGAGCATCATGCTGAGTTCCTCCATCGACTTTGTCATGACTACGTCTGTCGGCAAACCGAAGGTGAGTGATGTATTCGCCGTTGATGTTGATGCCAAGTCCTTGCCATTCCAGGAGCTTGAAGGCGTCTTCCATTGCGGCAGTAAACAGTTTTGGGGAGATAACGTCCCCCTGTCTTACGCCTCCTCTCAATGGAATCGCCTTCGTGCTCTGCTCCTGTACTCGGACCGACATGGTGGCGTTGGTCGCGCCATGAGTAAAGTCCCTGACAGTTACATTATTTTCAAACGGAAATTCGGATGCAAATGGTGTAATTTTAAATGATGATGAAATTACGACTTTGTTTTGCGTCCCTGGGAATTTGAACTTTATAGCATTCTAATACAGCCAAGTTAGCAATGATTGTCGGCGTGTTGTCAAACGAATCAAAACAAACATGCCGATGCCCCGGCACGCGCCTTTGGTAGCGATGCGACATTACGCCAATTTAATCTTTAATTATCTGTTTTAAGGCTGATTTCACGTTGAAACAAAAGTTATTGTGTAAGTGCAACAGTATCATCGAACGGTCACTTTCACCGTTCTAAATTTGTGATTTTTTTTCTCATAACACACTCCCTGCTTGTCCAGTTCACCTTAGTCATTGGCATATGGCCGACCCAGCCCATAGTTGCCATAATAATAATAATATAATAATAATAATTTATTTGATTAAGTATCTGACAACAAATCCATAGTGTTTGTTAGTAAAGGATAACTTATAATTACTGTTAGTAGACACAATAATTTCTTATTATTTATTATGAATTCTTCTTATACATAAATATGACATCATAGTGAGTATTGGTTGTCGTTAGACTACGTCGCCCTATCCACTCGTACTAGTTTAAACTGTATCACGAGCGGATAGTCTCCCCAGCCCCTAGTAGAACAACAAATGCCCACCAGATCCTAGAAAGAACTGAACAATTATCTTGAATTGCTAACTCTATTGATTAATTAATAACTATTTATGGTACGAACAAAAGTATTTGCATGTTTGTGTAGTGTATATGTCAATATATGTGTAGGTTGGTGGGTTTGTTTATGTGTGTTTGTGATAAGTATAATTATGTGCTTTATGAGCTCTCTATATGTTATTATTTATTTTATTTTATTTGTGCCTCACTTATTTGTAACAGGTTTAAGAAGAGCCTCAGTAGTATCGTAGTCTAACTGTTTTAAAAATTCATCAATAGTTTTCTTGCACGTTCGTGCATTAAGTTGTTTTAGATTTATATTTTTACTCACGGTGTTATATAGGCTGGGGCCGAGATAGTTGGAGAATTTTTGAGCAAAGGAAGTCTTTTGTTTCGGTATCTTATATACTATGTCAGCCCTTCGTCTTGTTCCAAAGTGTGGTTTAACTCTATGTTGTGTAACGATGATTGATTTAATAAATAGTTTTCGCACTGTGAGGACGTCTAATTCTGAATATAATAGTGTTGTCGGATAGGTATATTTCTTTCGACTCATAACTTTGAGAATCATACGTTGAGCTCTTTCGACTAATATCATAGTCGTTTTTGCAGCGCCTCCCCAGACATTTAATCCATAGCCTAATATAGACTGACAAAGGGCAAAATAAACATTGCGTAGTAATTCAATATCACATGCGTTTCTGATAGTCTTAAATACGTAAATTAATTTTCTTACGCGCTTATTTAGGTTAATAATATGTTGTTTCCAGCTTAGGTTTTGGTCTATTGTTACTCCAAGGTATTTGACAGATTCAGCCCTAGAGACTGGTTTACACTGGCACTTACTTGTATTGACACAGTTATGTGCTTTTATTATAATTGAATTTGGAGGAGGTTGTGTTTTAGCGTTAATAGTAAATGTTACAAGTTTCGTTTTGTCAAGGTTAAGCGTCAGTAAATGCTTATCCAACCACGAGGTTGCCGAAGCAAAACCCTTATTTGCTGCCTCTGCCACATCCTTCCAAGTTTTCGAGTTAAACAATAGAACTGTATCATCAGCGAATGTTATTATTTGACCATTATGTAGCTGCAATTTACAGAGGTCATTAATATAAATTAGGAACAGTGTAGGACCTAACACGCTACCTTGGGGCACACCGAAACATATGTTTTCTTCTTGGCTTAAGCTGTCATTAATTTTTACCATCTGTTTTCGGTTGGATAAGTAGTCGCGAAAAAGTTGAAGTGGTATTCCACGAATGCCTAGGCTCTCAAGTTTTTCTAGAAGTATGGGAACAGAGACGGTGTCGAAAGCCTTTGCCAGGTCAAGGAAAATACCAAGAGTTTTCTGCCCCCTATCCAAATTCTCAACTACGTATGATGTTAATTTATGTAATGCGTCGCTGGTAGATATTTTTTTTCTAAATCCGAATTGATTTGCTGAGATAAATTTGTGAGACTCTAGATATTTTTTCAGCCTTGTGTTTATCAACCTTTCCAACAATTTTGAGAGATTAGGTAGGAGGGAAATGGGTCTATAATTCGACACCAGTTCTCTGCTCCCAGACTTATAGACAGGCACAGTAGTTGCCTTTTTAAATGCGTCTGGAAAGATTCCCTTAGAGAAACAAGTATTAAATATCACAGTTAAGGGTTTGACCAAGATATCTGCTGCTTTTTTAATAAAGGTTGTAGAGATTCCGTCCCATCCTGAGGAACTCCTAGTTTTTAAGCCAATTATATATTTTTTAATTTCTATCTCATCAGTTGGGAGAAGTAAAAAGGAGTTTAGGGGTCCCATATTTGATTTCTGTGCACATTGCTTGCTTAAGTTTAGCTCATTGGTGTTAATCCGCGACAAAATTATATTTGCTAGGTTATTGCCAACATTAGCGAAATATTTATTTATAGTATCCACTGTATTTTGAGTGGTCGATTTGGTTGACAGTAGCTCCGATGGTATTTTTTGTTGAGTTTTTAGATTACACATTTGTTTAACTAATTGCCATTGACCCTTTATGTTACACTTTTTCTGTGAAAATTCTGATTTAAAGTAGTTATTCCTCATATTTTTTAATAAATTATTACAAGTATTGCGGTAGCGCTTATATGTTAATTTGAGGATTGAGTTTTCAGGGTCATTTTTTAGTTTTTGGTGGAGTTTGTCTCGGTTTTTCATACATCTGCACAGCCCAGGTGTGATCCAGGGTTTAATAGTTATTTTTTGCCTTGGTATTTTACGAGTGACTGTGTGTTTTGTTAAGATTTCTCTTATAGTATTTAAGAATATATTTGTCATTTTATTTGGGTCATCCAAATCAAGCTTCTCTTCCCAATTAATATTTCGAAGGTCTCTTATAGCGGCATCATGGTCGACTTTGGGGTCATAAAGGTTCCTTTTTAGTCGGCTACTAGTTTTTAGGGGTAATGAGACCATAACACTGTAGTGATCCGTTAAAGTTGAATGACATACCAGAGTTAAAGTGCTAAGTTTAGTTTTAACAAAACAGTGATCCAGACAGTTTGTGTCTCTTGTGGGGAGTGTATGAGTGGTAAGCAGTCCATAGGACGCCAATAATGTCAAGTAATCAGAAACCTTTGGTCTATTACTTTCTAGATTAATATTTATGTTCATATCGCCCATCAGAATAATGTTTTCATATTGTTTAAGACTTGTTAGGATTTTGTCTAAGGATTCTAGAAAGAGATCTAAGTTTTTGAAAGCCGGGGGTCTGTATATTGATATAATTGCTAGGTTATTACCGAGTGTTGACACTAGACAATTCATTTCTCGACAGCAACTTGGTTCAGAGACATTGACTTGTATTGTTTCTTTTGTATATAATACGATACCATCATTTTGATTTAAATGTGACTTTGTGTGAAATGATCTGTAGTTCTCCATTTCCGGTATTATCGTGTTTTCGGTTAGCCAAGATTCAGTGAGCATTATAAAATCATAGTTAATGTCTAGTCGTTTGAGAAGAACAATTAGTTCTTCGTAGTTGCGATTTAAACTTCTTATATTTTGATTTAAAACTGAAAAACTATTTAGACCAGTGTTGAATGCAGCTTTACAGTGCTCTGGTATGTCTATAGCCATCGCATCTCCAACATTGACGAAATCGTCAATGTCATTTGAAATAACTTGTATGTCAACCATAATCTAAAGTGTACACAAGGATGTAGTGAGTGAAGATGCGATAGCAGAGACAGGAGACATGAGCAGTATAAGTCACAGAAGCTGGTAGATTGTGGGCACATAGTAGATGTAATTCTTGTATAATCGAAATTATAGAGAGGAACATATGATTTTTTTGATTCAGTGTATAGTATCTGTTTAGTGTTGTGTAGTGTGAGCAAGTGTAAATCATAGCTTTTAAGTAATTTAAACAATAACCATAATACTTATCAACTAGCATTTTAAAAATAGAAAACATATAAAATATCAAATATAACATGCATAGTTTAAATTCTGGCAACACAAACCCAGTATTATTGTCTATAAGATAGTCTGTTTGGTACTCATGTAGTCACTTTTCTGGATATAACCGGTGTAGATCGTTTTCACAGTTAATTAGTGTCTGCTTATCTTCTTCGGTTTTTCTCAAATAAACTTTACCAAATGACGTCCAGCAGAACTTGAAACTATTATCTTTTGCAAATTTTCTGGCCAAATAAAATAAATGTTGAGCTTTTGGTGTTAGGCTTTCGGATATAAATATTGGTCTGGTAGGACCTTCCACTTTAATATGTGCTGTACTTAGCTTACTGTCAGGGTTTTTCTTGTTAAAGTTTCGAGCTCCTTTGATGACGTCTTCCTTAGTTTGAATATTAGTGAAGTCGACTACTATTGATGATACGCCTTCTTTCTTGTTGATACGGAATATGTCCCTGATTTCATGCCGCTGGATTGAAATACCGAGTACATTTGTCGTATCTAAGATGATTGTATGAAGATCTTCCTTTGATTCACCTTTAGTTTTAGGAATGTTTCGTAATTCCATTTTTGACAGGTTTGACATCCTTTCTAAAGTTTCCACGCGGTTTTCAAGTTGAATAATACGTTCATGATCTAATTTCCTCTCAGTTTCTAGTTTTTCAGTTTTTGTCAAAATGTCATCATAATGTTTAGAGAGAAGATACATTTTTTCTTTAATTTCTGCGTTTTGGGCGATTATTTCCGCCAGAGCATTTTGTAGGGACTCTAACTTGCTGTCTGTCTGAGCAGTATGTGACTTGAACAACTCACGAATCTCATTCACAAATCTTGAGCAATCATCATCGCGTTTGCGCTTGCGGATGTTGTCAGCTTCAGAGATTGCTAGGTTGGGAGTTGAGCCAGCTTTTTGAGTTGTTTGTGTAAATGATATGGTTTTTATCTCAGAAGAGGTCGGGGTCTTAGGTGGCGTTGGGTTAAGAGGCATCTTGTGAGGTATTTTTTTTTTTTAGAATATACGCAGTCAAAAGTTCACAGCAATTCAGCAGTAATTTATATTCAGAAATCAAAAATATATATGTTACATTTACTGGGTACAGTTTTCCCCCTTTTTTTGTCTTTCTTGATTCTATTTAGTCATATTGTAGTTGACAAAAACATATAATAATCCAAAAAGTATCGCAATATGTGGGGATCGAACTGCCGGACACACATATACAAGTCCAACACTTTGCCGCGAAGCCAAATGTTCAATAAGAATCTTATTGAAATAGTCTATTAGCTTATGCCAGAGGCCAACAAGTAATGTTAGTAGAGTGACCTTACTTTCACTTTAAAGGACATACACGCAAAACAATGTCACCACACCAAGTTCACTTATTATAACGACAATTTAGAAAAATCTTCTGTTCTATTTTGTCCGTATTAGTAATGGAGATTTCTTTGCACAGTTTCACTAGTCACTTGGTCCTCACTAATTGTGAATAAGTTTTAGGCCTAGTTAGTTGCTTTATACCACTTTTTTACAATAAAATGAACGGAGCGTGTTAAAAAGCCGTTAGCTCGCGGCGGTGCTGCGGGGGGAGGTGAGATAATAAAAATAGAATAGAAAAGTTATTGTGTTTTAAATAGAGTAGGAAAAGGAGTAGGCTTGCTTTGCTACCGCGCGCCCGGCGTCGGCCATAACACGAGCGCAGGGTCTTTGATAGCGCCGGTATCGACGCATCTTTGGAGGTGTCGCGTTAGGGGGCGCTCGGCGCCCCCTTAGACCCGGCGCCCGCGTGCACTGCACACCCTGCACTATAGGTAAAGACGCCTCTGACCGTGCCCCTGGAACATAAAGAGCTATTGAAGGATCACAGTGGATTTTATTCAGTACAAGTCTGACAGTCCCTCCCGTCCTGCCCCGCGTAAGAGGACTCATTTGATGAGATTACCACATAAAAAGGGCTGTATTACCCTTGTTAGACAGTCTTAGTACCTACTATGCATGACTGAAACACGAATTCCTCGCAAGCATTAACCCGGCGTCATTGAGGTTGGGTCAAAATGACCCGGCTGGTTTTGAATTTGGAATATTTTTGAAAGTGTGCGTACGACGCTGCCCTTCTGTGCAGTAGCTGGAGCCAATAGTGTGTTCTAAACGTTTCTGACGAGAAATCAATGTGACAGCCACCGAGCTGGAAGCTACACGCGTTTAATTTTCAAAAAGGTAATTTTGACCCATCCTCACAATTGACGTTACCATTTTGTGCCATTATCAAGTAATCAATTTTTATCATTGTTTATTGATTTTTGGTGTGAATGTTAACGGTTTTTTCTTTTCGCTTTTCGATTTTTTTTCTACTCACTTCCGTCGATACACTTTCTCATAAGAGAAAGCAGATTCCTCTAAAATTTACATATTTTCAGTCTAATCTCCTACGCACATTTTTTTTATAATGTCAATCATCAAATAAGCTTCTCTTCAGTCTTCCTACCCAAGGCAGAGCGAGAAGGACTGTCAACCTCGTACTAACTAAAATCCACGGTGTCCTTCAATAGCCCTTTACGTTCCGGGGTCACGGTAATTCGTAAGATCCGCGACCGCGGCAGATTTTGCCCTCTAAATGAGCCCCGACATTAGCTGACACTCTTTGACGCGCGTGGAACACAACACAACACGCGCCGTCGACCCGGGCATGGTTCATGGTCGGACAGCGAGTCGCCCATTACTCCCAGTCCGCATGCTCGCACCTACGGTGGCCGGGGCTCATCTAGCGACGTCTGTCGTCGTGGGCGCGTCTACCATTGCGGCTGGCGTGAAAGGTAGGCGCTGTCCTCTACCTCACGCGTCCCGCCTCCTCCATAGCTGACTGAGGATACATTTTGGGGAAGGATTTGTTAGTGAATTATCAGAAAAGTCTCGTGCAAAATTACGCGATGTCCGCAAACACTTTCAAGTGTGTCCTGCTAAAAGAGACCGCAAAACAAAGCACACGTATCAAGCTGGCCCCAAATATATTAGTCCTGAACACCTCATATATTTTTGTAGTCACTGCGTCTCTAACCATGAGTGTAATTAGTGCTTTTAATTTTTTTTTTAAAGACATAATCCTTCAGGTTAGAAAAATGCCATAACTATACAAATATACTGATTACTATAATGACAATATCCTAAAAGCACAACAGATCCCTATTTCGTTACTTTTTTTATAAGTTTGTGTAAAATTTTATTAAACCTAAATAAATATTTCTGAATTATGTTTTTCTTTTTTATTTTCAACAAATAAATACTCTAATAATTGTATAACAACGCAGTTTACGAATACACTCAATAACTGTGGAAATATCTCGATTTTAATATACGGGTAATATTGACCCACCTCAACGCCCATGTGCCTATTTCCTACCACAATGACGCCGGGTTAACTAGTAACATTACTCGTTAGAGCTTCTTGTATAACTTCAGTCATATACAGCAACTAATCGCTTCAAATGCCTACTTGCCGCAAGATACTGTATGTGGCTGGCTACTTTCAGCGACTAGTTGCCGTGTTTTGAATTCAGTATGTTTGATTATACTTGGAGCGCTGCACTTTGCTGTGTGAGACCAAAGCTTTAGGAAACACATTGAAGTTTTATTGAATGAAATGGCTACCAAAATAAAATGCTATACTGAATTAATGAATAATCTGAATAAACCAGAAGTGATACAAAAATTTATTAGCATGATAAATGGATTGCAGATATGTCAAGGTTGCATAGCAGTTTTATAGTTTTTTTATCTGTTAGGGGCGGAGCTAAAACTCACTGTTGCTATGAAATTATCAGCTACTAGCTGTTGCCAGCGGCTTCACCCGCTACAACTCAAAAATTATCCCACAGGAACATAAAATTGGGATAAAAACTATCCTATGTGTTAATCCAGGTTATAAACTATATGTCTACCAAATTTTATCCAGATCCGTTCAGTGGTTTTTGCGTGAAAGAGTAACAAACATACCTACATACACATACATACATCCTCACAAACTTTCGCATTTATAATATTTGTAGGATTTTGTGATTTGGGAAAACCAAAAAGGTTATCAGAAAATGATGATTGCACATTTGACACACATGACTGAGCATTTGACTACGGCACTGCATTTTTTTTTAAATGTTGATCCACTCTAGGAATGTCCCCTTTGTCGTGGGTGCGTTTACAAACAGAAACTCACATTCACAAAACCCACGCCCAGAACAACTATGTGTAGGTCGTTCAAATATTTGTTCCGTTGCAAGCAACGAACCCACGACACTGCACAGCAGTTGAACACTCAGCCCATTGCACCAATGGTGTCGTCCATGTCAAGCTCTTTTGGGTCTGCGTGTTAGTGTGACTAAGGGAGTACAAACGACTACAAAATAATAAAAAAAAAGATATTTGCAAACACTAGGTTCTTCTCTTATTTGTGTTTACAAACACTAAGGGACTTTACCCACGGCGCAATGCGACGCGATTCGACCAACTACAAGTGAAAATCAACCTTACCACTACGACATAAATGACATAAAACACGCTGTTATCTATGGGTAAATGAAAAACAAAACACGATCGCCAAGACGACGACGTCAAGTCAATAGAATTGCATCATCATTTCTTAATAGCAAAGTTCATTTTCACGTGTAGTTGGAATTGGTCTAATGGCATGGTAAAGTCCCATAGTGTTTGTAAACTCAAATAAGAGCAAATCCTAGTGTTAGCAAATACCTTTCTTTTTATTATTATGTAAAACACAACTCTTCTTCTAGTACTGTTGAGCAAATTTTTTTTTTTTTTTTGTGTCTACGAATTTCAATCTTTTCTTCTCCACAGCAACGGTGACCTGAGTCCTCTTTCGAAGTACCAGCAGATCCTACACAACGGTCCTGAAGGCTGGGTCAAATGGGGAGCCCGACTGGCTTTCAGACCTGCCGCCTTCGCCCTGACAGCTGTTGCTTCATTCATGCCCACGAGGCAGGCCTTAGACAATGATGGACTGCCGAAGGCTAGCATTGATTCCACACAGCGATTTGTGTTGGAATCTGCTGTTAAGGTAAACAGAATTTTAGTAAATTTTGGGGTATCATACCCAAACACATGACATTTACTATGTGAATGTCAGCAAGCTGTACAAGTATCTCATGATCCATAATAGGTATACAGTTGAAATTCACAAACATGAAAATACAATATTATCATGACATGGAGCTTATCTGATAATAAAAATGGAAGGTATAGGAATTCTGTAAAGCAACCAAAGCATCCCAACTAGCGAGTAGTATGGAATCACTTACTTGGAATTGATCTGGGATAGTTCCTTAAATAATGGCGTGATTCGAATATTGGTATCAATTTAAAGTTAACAGTTAAACCTTTAAAATGGTACCACTTAATATTCTCAGGGCTCCCGCACACGGGTCACAAAACGCCGCCACACGCCACTCGCGCGATTCGCACCCCTCTCCTCCATGCGGCCTACCCGAATGTCCTGTCTTTGGTACTGTTCGTCGTTTCGTTGAGCTCCTTGAGTTATGAGTCGAGCTACACGATAACTGACAAATGCTTGCACTGACTGGACAGGTCCACTCAAATCTGTCTGGTTCTTTCCTTAAAAGACCATTTCAGACACCTGCATGGTCTTTGCATAGCTTGAAAAGTATGATGTCTGGACTTTAAAAGAAACTGTGACCTCTGAGTTTGTTTTGGATGTTTCTTCTCAGAGTAGTCAGGTACGAAACACCGGCCACATCTAGCTTTAAAAAATATAATTTGACGTGTAAAAGTGTTTTTAACAACCAACTTGCAAAATAAATATCATTGTCTATAATAAAAATGAATCGCTGAATGTGTTGCTAAGCGAGGATGATTCTTATATTATCAGCCTATTGCCGTCCACTGCTGAACGTAAGCCTCCCCAAAGAGCGCCAACCATCCCGGTCCTGGGCAGCCCGCATCCATCTACTGCCAGCCACATTCCTTAAATCATCGACCCATCTTGCAGCAGGGCGTCCTACACTACGTTTGCCCAGCGAGGATGGTTCTTACGGAGAGAAAAAATTAATAATTTCAAAAAACCGGCCAAGTGCATGTCGGGCCACGCACAGTGTAGGGTTCCGTAGTTGCCCAACAAAATACTAATGCGAACTAACTAAACTGATTCGCTGAATTTAATTTTAAAAAGAAGAATTTTCAAAATCGGTCCAGGAGTCTTTGAGAAATCGGGGACAATACATAAAAAAAAAGATTACGACGAATTTAGAACCTCCTCCTTTTTTTGAAGTTATTTAAAAATAGTTGACGATAAAAACCTACCTATCCCCAAAAAACATACCTATAAAAGCTGTAAAAATAAAGTTGACAAACTTACATTTGCAGTTGAAAAGCATGTTCTCCGATACATTTTGTTTAAGAAAATATGATATCCAAGTACATTTTATAAGTTGGTGGACTATTACTCGTAAAGTTGTAAAGCCTACTCAGTCATGATAATTTTCTTTTAAATTTCGTTATATATACTACTATTGTGAATTTTTTCACACCCCCAAACATAACCGTTTAGCTGGTAGAGGGGGGGGACACTCGAGTCGAGCAAAATTTAGCACTTTAAAGCTTAATATTTCACAAACGAATTTTTTTATCAAAAAATTGTTAATGGAAACTCACATTATTTTTTAAAGACCTATTTATTGATACCCCACACTAAGGGGTACGCGAGAAAGAAAAAAAACATCCCCACTTTACGTGTACAGGAGGTACCCTAAAAAAAAATATTTTTCGAGATTTTATTTTACCACTTTTTCGGCACAACAAATCCGTATATTTACACCAAATTACAGCTCTCTAGTACTGTGCGTTAGGGTGTCCCGAAAATTTTTTTTTTAGATTTTCACAACTCAAGACGTCTCAAAAGTTGCGTAATTTATTGTAGATTACTGGAAAAATAATTTAAAAAATATCAAATTTTATCTTTAGGGCTCTACCGGTCTGCAAAGTTACGAAAAATTGACATTTTTATTGTGATATTTAGTTGTCCCTAATTTTGGCTATTGAACTACCTAATAGTTTAAAAAACATTTTTTTATATTAATTAGGTGTCATACATACACAAAAATCCTATTTGCACCCTTAGAAACGGAAGGTTTTATAGTTTTTGACATGCAAACACCCTTCAGTTTCTGCATGGCGCGATGATTTTCTGCACTTGACCTGCGAATGTTTTTTTCGTATCTAATTACGGTTGTTATTGTGTTTAATCGTTCTTAAATAATGAGTTCGAGGCGGATGAAACTGCTTATGATTTATTGAGGCCTACAAAGAACTTGACGAACGACAGCTATCAATTATAAGGAACGTCATTAAATATGGTTTATTTTTTAAGAATGACTTATGGTAAAATTAAAATAGAAAGAATCCATCCAATTTAGATGTGTTTTCGATTATTTCTGAAAAGATCAATACTATTTGGATTAAATCGTCGATTCCTATCGCACCTTACAGCTTTACTTAAATACTATTAAGTCATCACAAAATTTACAACTGCTTGTCAACTACGTTGTTCGGTTTCGTTCCTTTTCAAACTAAAGAAGTCTTTTAAGGACGGAGCCAAACATATTCTTCACATCTGAAGTTGTTGTTGTTGAGGTTGAAATTGTACTCTCGAATTTCACTTGAAAATCTGAGCTCTGTTGTGAATTCTATCACTACAAGAAATGCTTATCAGAAAACCTTCTTGCCAGCACGCTTTATGATGACAGAGATCACATTCAGGAGCTGGTTTTTCGAAGAATACTAAAAGCTCGAGGAGCTAAAAGTAGTTGTAAACTCAGGATATTTAAACCATTAATAAAAAATAGAGATTACACCGAAACGAGTGTGTGGCACAACTTTTAGGTGACAGCAACACTTGTTTTTAAACGTATTTATAACGAGTACCATCAAATCATGGTAAAAGTAAGGGCTTGTAAATAATTGACTTTTTCTGTCACACACAAGCTGTGAGAAGATGTGTTAAACTATAACAGAGGCCTCATAAAGTCTAACTGACGAAACTTTTAGAGATAGTTACTTAGAACGGATTTGAATGGAAGTGCAAAATTTTGACATTAAAATAATTTTGAATTTCACGTTTTGAATAATATTATAAGCTTAAATTTCTTTTGTAATGCTTTGTTTAACTGATATAAATAATAAAATACCCTTTTTAACTGATTTTTATATTCTGTTAACCATACGGTTTCTGTCTGTAAAAATGAAAATTTACAAAACTTCAAGCTCCGGTAGAGCCCTAAAGATAATACTTAATTATAGTTTTTTTAGCATATTCGTAATCTATATAAAATTACGCAAGTTTTGATACCTCTTGCGATTGTGTAGCTTTAAAAAATTTTTTTTTCATACATCGACGGGACACCCTACTGTGCGTCTCTGAGCTAAACTGCGGACAGACGGACGGACGGACGGACGGACGGACGGACGGACGGACATAGCGAAACTATAAGGGTTCCTTGTTGACTACGGAACCCTAAAAATTGCCAAACTTTTCTAATACAGAAGATTCTTAATAATACTTAAAAAGTCAATTTGAACTTTAATACCTTACCATAAAGGTGTTAGTAGATGGGCTCCGGGAAAACACAACAATTGAGTGACATTAGTTATAGGCAGTACCAAGTTTGCTACATCAGTACCTATACCATGAGTTGTCATTACGATACTCGATCATCGATATCGACCGCGTTTGTCGCTCTCATTGGCCCGCTCCAAGGTTGTATGAAGTCTCAACCAATGAGAGCGCCAAACACGGTCGATGCATATGATCGAGTATCGTAATGACAACTCATGGTAGAGGCTCTGCTAGTCTTTAATAAAGATAGTCATCATCATCATCAGCCTATAAGGTTCCCACTGCTGGGACACAGGCCTCCTGTCTGTGAGAGGGAGTGGGCCATAATCCACCACGCGGGCCCAGTGCGGGTTGATAGATGTCACATGTCTTCGAATGTTTAGTTCTATCTAGGACATGCCGGTTTCCTCACGATGTTTTCCTTCACCGTTTTGAGAGCAGTGGTGATGAAATAAACTACACCCGGGCGGGGTTCGACCCTACGACTTACAATTTGTAAGACGGGACCGATACCACTGCTCATACCACTTGGCCACCACAGCTAAATATAGTAGTTCTTTTTATTTGATTGTAATAACGTATTAACTTCTTTATTTTCCAGGAGCAAGCCACAGAATTCCTGAACAACTTCCCTCCTGGTGTGGAACGTATGGGCACTATTGAGGAACTCATGCGCAACTCTGAGTGGACACACGGACGGGAGACGTTTGAGCTGCTGCTCGGATACCTGGTGTCCGTTGGTCAGGCTGTGAAGAAGGGAGATGTTGTTAAGTTAGGTAAGCATTGAATGGACCCAGTGACCAGTGTGACCAGAACTTCAGCACAGCGTGTAATAAGCTGGTATAGCATTTAGCTTCTGTGTCCACCGTAAAGCTGTGCATAATTTTTGTTCGCAATTTTCACTGAACGTAGTTTAGCAATGAGCGCACACTAATAACGAGTTCACTACTCACACGAGCACCCAGATGTGAGCGAACATTTGAATGTTCGCGTACAAATTGTTCGTGTTCGCTTGAGTGAGTCGGTCAGAGCGAACATGCCCCCCACCTGTGGAATCTCATCTTAACGCTCGTATAACTTTCTCGGGACTGTGTCATCGAGTTACCGTGACCCTAGAACGTAAAGGACTATTGAAGGATCGCCGTGGATTTTAGTCAGTACAAGTCTGACAGTCCTTTACGGCCCGCTCTGGGTAGGATGATGAAAAAAACGGGTCTTATAACTTAAATCTTGTCCACAGCCGAACCAGACAAAAAAGCGTCTCCAGTAACGGAAACAGACGAAGCTTTAGTAAAGCTGATGTGTGCGGAGACCCGGCTCGAGGGCGAAGCCCTACGTCTAGCGAGAGATGTCGCCACGGCACAGGCTGACGCGAAGGCAGCGCTCAACGTTGGCAATAAATTGGCAGTGAGTATTTAAATGTAGAATTAGGTGTAGAATCAATCCCATCCCATCCCTTTCCTTAATTTTAATATTCGACGTTTAAAAGTGCCTCACTGATGGCCTATTTAAAATAAATGATTTGACTTTGACTTTGAAATGTGTATAATTTTTTTACATATACAACGTGTAACGTTAATAGCGCAAAACCTCTCGTGGAGTAACTCAGCCCATGTTACTGAACAATGTTTGTTCTAAGAATTTTGGAAATTCGCAAAAAAAAAATGATTTTTCATACTCATGGGCCCGATCAATTTTTCATTTTGTATGACGAATTTCCAAAAGTCTTAGAACAAACATTGTTCAGTGACATGGGCTGAGTTACCCCACGAGAGGTTTTGCGCTATTAACGTTACACGTTGTATAATGGGTTAAAATACTATATGGATAGGGTATTGACCCCAAAAAAAAAAAGTATTAGCACAAGCTTTGTTGCTGAGGTGAGGCCCTGGGTTCAATTCCCAGATTGAGCAAAGTGTGACTGGGTTTCCGCTAAGAACTTTTTATTTCTCACTCCAGAATTTGGAAATAGGATAAAGGTGGAAACACACTATTAAAACGTGACGCGCCGCAATGTGTCGACATCCCATGTGTACCGTGCATATTACCAACACGCGATGCCACGATGCGCTCGCAATTTCTAAACACAGGCTCTGTACAGCAGTGACCGTGTATGGTTCTGTTCTATGCAACTACTAAACTTCTCGAACAAATGACGGGTGGCGTCGGGTCTGGACTAGGAACACACGACATGTGATGCGTCGGATGGCGTCTTGAGACCCTCGGCAAGTCTGGATTGGGTGGCGTGTGAGCGCATGTCGTCGCGTCGGATGTTCATATGATTCTGGTCTATAGAAAACAATACATTTGATTCGACTCAACACGCATCGCGTTTCATCGACTGGCCTGTTGGTCTAGTGGTTAGTGACCCTGACTGCTATGCCGGAGGTCGTGGGTTTGATTCCCACCCAGGACAAATGTTTGTGTGATGAGCACGATCATTTGTTCTGTGTCTGGGTGTAATTTATCTATAATATGTATGTATTTAGAAATATATAAGTATGTTTATCAGTTGTCTAGTACCCATAACACAAGCTCTGCTTAGCTTGGGACTAGATGGCGTTGTGTGATAGTTGTGGAATATTATTATTATATTATTATCGGGTCGCGTCGCTTTTCAATAATGTTTTTCCGCCTTAAAGGTTGCAAAAAAAATGTAATTGAAAGTAATTTTATCTATACCTCAGTAGATAAAATTATTTCAGGTCTTACCTATTATTTTAAGGATTGGGATACCGTGATGGCTCTATGGTTCTAATCCTGGCAAGTACCTACCAATACTTTTTTTTTATTATATAGGTTGACTGAAAAATTCTAATTAGTCTGTCTTTTAGATTATCAAAAAATGTATGAAACGTATTTTTTCGTTTGTTACGTTTAACTAAAATGACGAAAATACGACAGTAAGCAAGTACAGTTTTTATAAACCGGTGCATTGAAGAAAGGATTCTAAAATGGCGGCTTGTACTTGCGTTGACAGATAGTACAGTTAGCATATAAGATTTCAAATTAAAGTTTTTTTCAAATTAAAAATATTAAAAACAAGACTGGATCACAATCATTTCTCAAACTTAACCTGACAGTAAAACAAAATTAAAACAACAATAATCAACGGGTAACAGCGGAAAAATAACTGAAAACTATAATAAATATTCTTAAAAAAGATCACTGAGCGCGTCAAGACATCAAGACTATTTTTTTTTCTGCTTACGCTACGAGCTGGAGTGAGTATAGACGGCACTACTGTGCGAGCGAGAGAACACGATAAGCGCCGCCATTTAAGAATCCTTTCTTCAATGAACCGGGTTATACTAGCTTCTGACTTCACAAGCCTGGGAGCTTGAAACATCTCTTAAATTTCGATGCAGTATTACAGACCTATTTGATGTAGCCGTGGGACACACAATGTTATCTTTGATTTTTCGTTATTGTTTTTTAATTTGCGATGAGTAGTCACGAGCAATTGTACAGCTTGGCCAGAACGGGTTGAAACGGAACTAAAATTTTTATTTCTGACTGCGTTTTAAAATCTTTGATATTTGATGTAAACAAAGACCGCAGGTTTGTTAGATTTATTATTTTGCCATAAAAATAACGAAATAAGTGAAAAAAAATTAAATAAAATCATTCAAAGTGCTGGTAGCGCGAAGACAGTGGCGACTTCCGGTTTTCTACATTTTTATGTCAAGCTCTATGTATACACTAAGCAGTATTCAAAAGCGATGTTCTGCAACCATATTGATTAAACTTTTGCCTTTTCATTAGACTTCTATTTTGGAAGCCATACTATTACGAAATAGGTCTTATTTTAAAGTGGAAACCAGTATTTTACGCGTAAATTGCATTTGAATTTTGTTAAGTGTAAACATGTTAATGCTCGTGACTGTATTCCTTTGTTATCATGTTCTTTTATTTATTATTATTTATTCTTTACTTGCTTGTTTGTTGTGTGTACGGGCTCTCAAATAAACGTTTTTCTTTCTTTCCTAGTATAATATCTTTGTAAATACGCACTAATTTATCAAAGCAAATAGCGTGTTCATTATTTTTCAAAATTCTAACTGAGGAACTTATTAAATTTGCAATTTATTGATGCTGTAAACATACATATTTATAAATGTACGTACTTTCTAAGTAAGGCGTGGTTTCCATGAGCACTCACTTTTGAAGAGTGTGATTCCTTCCACTGTTGGATTCTTAGACATCACTGATTTATAGATATGTTTCATCAACTATTCAAAGAGTAAAATTAAAATCAATACCTAATGTTAATTTCATTTTCATTCATTGTATTTGAGAGCATTGTATAAAGAAAACACTTCTTTCTTGCTAACACTCTTTATTCACACGACTACACTCTTTGACGATCGAACAACGACTGACTTTCTATCACGATTTAACAATTTAAAATGACATTTACCCCACCTAGAAATAACGTTGATGTCATAGCCGTTATTTCTAAGTGTTGCCAAACTAAAAATATATTCTGATTCTTTATGGAAATAACATTTAACAATTATTATAAAATTACTTACAATATTTATTTAAATATTTTGATAGTGTTGCCACAGTGAATATTATAATACTTTAATAAAATCATGCAATTTTATAATCAAATTAAGGAAATCACAACAATTGTTGACTCAAAAACAAAAAAACTCAGACAGCGCATTACTTTGTTTAATTCATTTCATAACCACTGCTCTCAAAACGGTCAAGGAGCTTGCTCGCAGTGAAAATGCGACTTAATATCTCAAGAATAAAATTTAAAACAGAATGGATTAATTTAGCATACAGTTACAAAGAAGAGAAAATATCTTTCACACATCTTCCAATGACAAAGATTGTATTGCTTTTCATTAAACTTTTACATCTTTTCCAGGCCAAAAATCATTTACGTCGCAAACACAAAATGGCGCTACGTCTGGATCGTTGCAGCAACGCGCTAGAGAACGTGAGACATTTGCTGCAACAAATGAGAGATGTTCACGTCAATGTGGCGATTGTTGATACTTACAGGTATGTATTATTTTATTGTTACTGTAACACAACGTTGCAGCAACGAGCTGGAGAACGTGAGACAGTTGCTGCAACAAATGAGAGATGTTCACGTCAATGTGGCGATTTTTGATACTTACAGGTATGTATTATTTTATTGTTACTGTAACACAACGTTGCAGCAACGAGCTGGAGAACGTGAGACAGTTGCTGCAACAAATGAGAGATGTTCACGTCAATGTGTCGATTGTTGATACGTACAGGTATGTATTATTTCATTGTTACTGTAACACAACGTTGCAGCAACGAGGTGGAGAACGTGAGACAGTTGCTGCAACATGATAAAAAGGAAAATATTTTGAAGAAAATGTCATGTCCTAGAACCAAAAATTTGAAGACATGTGACATCTTCCAACCCGCACTGGTGGATTATGGCCCACTCCCTCTCACAGACGAGGCCTGTGTCCCAGCAGTGGGAACATTTAAAGCTGGTGATGATGAAATGAAATAAATTGATTGTACCTGTACAAAAGCCTCTGCTTCTACGCTTTCGTGAAATACAAGCATTATAATATTACTAAGAGATCATCATCTACCTGCCTTTTCCCAACTATATTGTGGTCGGCTTCCAGTCGAACCAGATGCAGCTGGATATCAGTATTTTACATGGAGCGACTGACTATCGGACCTCCACAACACAGTAACTAGGTAATACGATACCCCATGGTAAGACTGGGTTACTCGCACTTCGTCCCATTCGCACTTCGTCCCTCGTTCGCAGTTGGTCCCATTCACAGTTGGTCCCATTCACAGTTGGTCCCATTCACAGTTGATCCCATTCGCAATTGGACCCATTCGCACTTGGTCCCATTCGCACTTGGTCCCATGCAATAGTTTGTTAGGGAAGTAGGTTTATGGCGGGACGAAGTGCGAGTAACCCGTAAGACTGGCTGTCAGACTTTAGAGCTTCTGACTAACAGTAACGACTGTCAAAGATCTACAAATGACAGCCGGGACCAACGGCTTTACGTGCTTTCTGAGGCACGGAGGAAACTCGCTATGACAGATGGTCACCCATCCACAGACCAACCTCGGCAAGCGCGGCTTAACCCGGAAGATCGGCCTGTGCGGCTGTAATTATTTAGCCACGAGCTCAATATTACTGGGACGTAAATTTATAAATGTATTTCTCTCCAGATCGAGCTCAGACGCGATGAAACGCAACCTCAAAGATAATGGTATGGAAGAAGACGCTGTTCACGATACTATGGACGATTTAAAAGATGTAAGTATAATTTTTAACCGACTTCAAAAAAAGGAGGAGGTTCTCAATTCGTCGGGATCCTAGGGAAATCGAGGGCAACCTTCAAATTTTATAGGCACATAGTACCATTTTCATATATTTTCTAAAGCTGTTCAAGTATTTGCATCTGATAATCATCATCTCAGGTGGATGACCTGATGATGGAAGGTACAACTCCTTAACAGTAAGGAGTAGGCATCGATTGATTTACTTTGTGTTCGCATATCTCCGGAACTACAAGTCCGATTTAAGTAATTCTTTTTTTGTTGTACTAGGTATCATTTAACTTAGAGAATACTGCAAGTTTCATCAAAATCGGTTCAGTAATTTTTGAGATATGGAATTTTATTAGCTTAATGTGTACATGAGTAATGTAAGTACTGGTGCAAAGGATTACAAAATTCTAGTGCACATGTAAGAGAATAATGTTCTTGACAAGAATTCGGGTTGAATATTTAAACTAAAAAGAGTAAAATAAAAACTTTTTCAAAAAAAATGTAACCGCCTACAAAAACAACCACAAAAAAGTGTAAAATAAAACTAACTTTTCTTTCGGAAGTCGGTGGCTAAAAAGACAATGAAAAGAAAAAAAACAAAGGCACCGACTTCCGCACGAAAAGTTAGTTTGTAGAATATTTTACACTTTTTTGTGGTTGTTTTTGAAGGCGGTTACATTTTTTTTGAAAAAGTTTTTGTTTTATGTACATTAAAAAAAATTTTTTTGAAAAGAGTAACCATGGAACTGGCAAGAAATTGCCAGTTCTTCTCCATGGAAACGACCACCCTGAACCATACCATTTTTTTTCTCGTTTTTATAAGTGCCTATAGAGGCCCGTGTAAAATAAAATATTTTGATTTTGTTTGATTTAAAGTTTTTTAGTTCATCCAAAATAGTAGATTGTTTACCTAGGGAGCTAACAACTATTATAAATGCTTTTTTACGTGTTACTATCATCGAATGAGTCCGCCCACCCAGAGCAGGGCAAGAGGGCCTGTCAAACTGGTCAAAATCCACGGTGTCCTTCAATAGCCCTATACGTTCCGAGTCCACGGTTAGGGTTATAGTCCCGCGACCTCGGAAGTCTGGCCCTGTGCCTTGATTGTGAGAGTCCTGACCCTGTGTCTGAAAATAAAAACCTGTTTTTGCTCTCTCCAGGCCCTCCTTGAACAAACTATGTATAAGTTTTTTGAAAAGATGTGATAAAAAGATTTTTATTATTAACTAGCTGACCGGGCAATCTTCTTACCGCCTCGAAATTACCTTTTAAACCTTCCCTGGACTTCCTTAAACAACATGTAACATAATTAACGCACATTCTGAAATTAGTTTGTTCAGAATCGTTTACTGAATCGATTTCTATCATTTTTAATATAGGTAATTTCTTTTATCAAAAACAATTTTTTTTACAAGTTTCAAGTTACATGTTGTATAATTCAAAACAAAAATTAGCCAAATCGATCCACCCGTTCTCGAATTTTAGCGAGACTAACGCGCATCACACACGGCTAAGATATTATAATATTTTATCTTAAGATACTATATAGCTCACCATATTATTCAATGGACCGTCACACACGACGAATATAATAATATATTTCATATTTTCGTATCTTAAGATAGAGAGCGATATTCGTATCTTAAGATACAAAATACATCATAACATCATAAGATATCGTGAAATATTAAAATATCATAAAATAACATCTTAAGATAGAAAATATATCGTAAGATAACATCAGATATAAAATATACTGTAAAATAACATCTTAAGGTATAAAATATATCGTAAGATAACATCATAAGATAAAATATTATAGTATCTTAGCCGTGTGTGATGCGCTTTACGAACAGCAATTGATTTTTAAATTATAGAATTAATACCATTTTTCATAATTTCAAATAAATAAAAACTTATATTCTTTTGCACAGGTAATGGATCAATACAGCGAAGTAGGGAAAGCTCTAGGCACCAACATAGATGACCTGGACGCAGCTGAACTGGAGGAGGAACTGGCAGAACTGCTGGCAGGACCTAACGCGCCGGGAGGAGGCACGCCCGGGAAGGAGGAGAGGAGAGACGGTAGGAGACACTATATCACTCGAAAATTACGTATTTGAACCACTTTTTTGAGCTGTCAAAGCGCGATTCTCCCATAGATTTTGTATGACAATAGCAAACTGTGACGTATAGTCAGTTTGTTGAAGATCTACAAATGACAGCTGGGACCAACGGCTTTACGTGCTTTACGAGGTACAGGAAACTCGCTATGACAGATGGTCATCCATCCACAGACCAACCTCGGCAAACGGCATGCTCCGCGAGCAATTTTTAGATTAGCGTGTTCAAGCAAACAAATTCTTTACCTTTAGAGCACAGCTAGTCTATATTAATATTATAATATAGACTAGCTGTGCTCGCGACTTCGCGTGGATGTCGGAACTTAACAGTGTATTTTTTAGTGCGAACCCTATATAAAACCGTTTTTTTTTTTTTTTTTTTACAAAACCGACTCACATCACTTCACATCATGAGCCTATTAATGTTCCCACTGCTGGGTCACAGGCCTCCTCTCAGTGAGAGGGAGTGGGCCATAATCCACCACACAGGCCCAGTGCGTGTTGGTTGGTGGATGTCACATGTCTTCGATTTTTTGGTTCTAGGACATGCCGGTTTCCTCACGATGTTTTCCTTCACCGTTTTGAGAGCAGTGGTGATGAAATAAATTACACAAAGTAATGCGCCTGGCGGGGTTCGAACCCACGACCTACGTCTCGTAAGTCGGGGCCGATACCACTGGGCCACCACTGCTCCTTTACTGCAGTTTTATTATATGTAACTAGCAAACCCAGCGAACTCCGTTTCGCCACCGCCGGCTTCGTTTTATGTAACATTTCTGTATGTGAAAATAGTTATTTGTTATGCAAGGCTGCAAAGTTGATTTTTGGCGCGAGTACTTGAATTGAAAACTGAGCGAGCGAAGGATTCTAAGATTGAACCGCGAGAGAAACGAGCGGTTCAAATATAGAATCCTGAGCGATGCGAAGTTGTCAAAGGTACGAGACGCAGAAAAACTTTGCTGCCGAGTGCAACACACAACTTTTCACCTCACACAGCGAGGAAATGTAGGGCGGCTCGCCTGTCAGTGTAGAAAACAATTGAATATAAGACGTGTTCAAATTTTAAACAACACTTTGTGCTCTAGAGCACAAAATGGAGTTTTGCGCTCAGATTTTGAATGAGAAATAGAATCTTTCCGAGCGGGTGAGGTGAAAAAGATTTTCCCGCTTATCTGTTGAAATTTTTCCTGAATTTTCTTTGCTATAAACCTCACGGAGCCCGAGACCTTTCCAACGAATGCAAAACCGTGGAAATCGGTTCGTGCGTTCTGGAGTTATAGCGTCAGGAAGGAAAACCCGACTTATTTATATATAAAGTTCGGCCGTTCAGAGAATGCGTTCCTGACAGGTCGCGATTGAACTGACGACGTAACTTTGTAATGGCATTGCAGTTATGATAAAAATATTTTTGCTGGTTGTTTACCGTTTTAACAATTGATGAGCATTAAAACAACATTATTATATCAATAATCAATGAATGTTATAATTTTATGACAAAATCATGTACTAACTGACAGGTGTCAGGAACGCATTCTCTGAACGGCCGAACTTTAGTAGATTACTTATAGATTTTGTAACAATATCTTAATACACGCTGTTTTTTTGCATTTTCGTCAAACTTCAGGTGGTTGTCACAAAAGTCATAAATAATCAATTGAAAGTACAGGCCCGGGCAAAACTAATAAAGGCTGCTTTTTTTTGTTGTTGAAATTTTACAGTATTTCAGAATTAAACCCTTAATTCAATACAAATAAAAGAGAATCACCCGACTACGCAGTCCGCGCGTACGCACACAGCGATGAGCAGCTGGTGTGCGTGAATTGAATCTACTATTGAAGAAACTAGTTGACTGACCTGTTGGTCTAGTGGTTAGTGACCCTGACTGCAATGCCGGAGGTCGTGGGTTCGATTCCCACCCAGGACAAATGTTTGTGTGATGAGCGCGATCATTTGTTCTGTGTCTGGGTGTAATTTATCTATATTATGTATGTATTTAGAAATATATATAAGTATGTTTATCAGTTGTCTAGTACCCATAACACAAGCTCTGCTTAGCTTGGGACTAGATGGCGTTGTGTGATAGTTGTGGAATATTATTATTATTATTACTTACGGATTTCAGTAAAAAGGAAAAATAAAATAAAAAAATACCTACCTATTTTATTGTTGATTTGGGTCGAGAATCATGAGTATAATCACGTCCTTGAATTTGACTAGGTTGCAGATCAGCACATTGTATAATATTTCTCTACACAGGCACAAAAATCCCGTCCCCGCCGTCATCGCAGCCTCGTCGTAAGGTCTCTGAACGAGACTTCGTGTTCGACGGAGAGGAACGGATGTTAGCAGAGTTGAACGAGCTGGGGATTGATGACTCCAGCCCTAGAGTTAGGGAGAGACGGGAGAAGATTGCAGTCGCTGAAGAGGAGATTGGTAAGTGTTAAGTTTTAAAGTAGTTACTGTAGCCTCGATAGATGGCGTTGTTCTTTCAGGCTTAAATACTGAATCTCGGTGTTAAGATTTTCAGCAGAAACATGACCTTCCTTGTAAGAAAATTATAAAACTCTCTCGTCCTGAGCGTGTGTTTTCTTTGGTGTAACCATAAACATCTCGGCGGCTCCTCGGGACTTTTTGGAACTTGTTCAGTAAGCGTCATCAAATGCCTTTTCCCAAGAAAAAGTCTGGGTCTGTCTCTAGGCAGGACGCGTGAGGGAGAGGACAGTCTCCACCTCAAACCCCAGCCGCAGTGGTAGACGCCCACAGCGTCGGACGTTGGCAGACCATCTCCGGCCCCCGTAGGCGCGGGCGGCGAGTAATGGGTGACTCGCTGTCCGACCATGGACCATGCCCGGGTCGACGGCGCGTTGTCTGTGGCGTTGTGTTAAACGCGCACCTAAAAGAGTTATCAGCACAATGATGGGGCGTTTGTCGGCCAGCAAGTTTTATAATAATGGTAGTGTAATGATAGTCTTAATAAACCATGTTTCTCTTTCACAGCACCAGAATCGAAACCACCAACCACCCCAAAGTCTTCAAAACCGAAGCCATCGAAGCCATGGTACCCGCCGTCCGAGGAGTCCTTGCGCGGCGTGGTGTGGTCCACTGACAACAAGAAGTGTACCCTCACTGATATCGCAGGGGGCTTCGGGGAGCTGCGACAGGACGATAGATTACATCCAGGTGAGATATCTTTCTAAACTACCATGTGGGCTATAATCTACTACGTGGGGCCATAATCTACCATGTGGGCCATAATCTTCCACACGGATCATTTTCTGGTCGCGGGACCAACCGTGACCCCGAAACCTGGATTTTAGTGAGTACAAGTCTGAACAGATTATCCCACACATGGGACCTATCTAGATTTTTCCCCCCTTTACTCTAATTTTCATCAAAATCGTTACAGCCGTTTTCTAGAACCGGAAAATATACATAGAAATATACAAATATTGCTCTAATACTCGTAATAGTATAGAAATACTCAAATATACAAATATTGCTCTAATACTCGTAATAGTATAGAAATACTCAAATATACAAATATTGCTCTAATACTCGTAATAGTATAGAAATACTCAAATATACAAATATTGCTTGTTTAATAATTAGAAACAAAGGTTCTTCCCCCAACTATTAATTGACATATCTCCACTCGTGGCCACTAATGAATCATTTACTAAGTAAACTACTTGTGTCCAATCTACACTAAATAATTAGAGATTCACATTAATAGGAAGTAGGTTTTTTTTTTAATATCTAATTAATATAATTATCAATGTTAATGTGATTAACATCACACAAAAAATATGGAAATTTAATTAGTAAATTATAATTAATAATTAATGAAAAAAACCTAAGTTATTTTAATCAATTTTTCTTTGGAACTAGTATTAGAATATCTACACTAATATTATAAAGCGGATATCTGGGGGCACGGCAGTGCCCCGCCAAGTCTCGAGCAAAACGGGCACGGCCGTACCATCTTTTCTCGAAGCGATTCGTGGCTGTTTCGCCCCCCCTATATCTTCGACGTGGACAAAGCTAGGAGTTTAGGTTTTCGGTGAATAATAGTAGGCATTAGATCAAGCTTAAGTTTGAAATTACATGCCAATTAAATTAATAGTTTAGGAGTTACGGTCGATCAAAGTTACACCATTTTGTCACTCACTGACTGACTGACTCACTGACCGATCATCAAAAATCTAAGGTACTTCTAGCAGACTTAGAAACTTCAAATTTTGCACCAAGATAGGTCATTAGCCACATATAAAGGAAAAATTATAAAAACATTAAAAAATAATATACCATAGAAAACAATTTTATATTTGCGGTTTGGCAAGAACATTGTGTATGGATTTTGACTGCATTGTTAACTTTGTTCGTTGTTTAAGTATTCAATTGGATGAATACATACATAGAATAGAAAAGAATTATATAAATGTAATACATAGACTATAATTAATACATAAAGTTCATAATTCATTAAATTAATAAAGCTAAAACTCTATTGTATTGCGATAAATATTGCATGCGCGCTCGATAGATGGCGTTGTACCTGTCTGAATCGTGCTATGGTTTCGTTAAAGAGCGCAGTCTAAGTAGTACTTTAAAATAATTCGATAATTTTCATTTCTCATCTATGATTGTTCATTTCGAAACTAAAAAAATATTGTAGCGAATAGCGATATTCGGAGAACTTAAGTTAGCCGGATTAGATAGTAGATTTATTATTGTTACTGAAACAGTTATTTAGGAAAATAGTTTATTAATATAACATAGACATAGTTACATATCTAGTTGTTTAGGTGTTATTTAGTTTAGTTACATTTAGTTTGTAAGTTAGTAGATATATTATATTTATTTAGTTATTTGTTAGTTAGTTTAGTTCTATTTCGTTTGTTAGATAGAGAATGGGTCCTAAGCAAAAAAGTAGCTGAAGTCCAAGAAATTATGAGGCCACCTAAAAAAAAAGAAAGAAATACACTTACAAAAATGAATGAGATCCCCACCAAAAACATTAAATGTAAAAAAATGCCAAGTCTCTCGATGCAGTCTTTCCATCGTAAAAAGTTTTGAGATCTCATAGAAGCCAAGTCCTATTCAAATTATTTTGTAGTTATAAATCAACATTTAGTAATTATATCAATAGTTTTCTTTATATTATAATTATAGTGACTTGGCAATGAGCACAAATTAAAAGCTGCTTGCTGCCTGGAATTATGAGCAAATGTTACTGATGAGACCTGTGATCAGATTATTTGTTATGTGTGAATCATGATGGTCACTACCGACTACATGTTCCAATACAATAATTAAGAATACCTTACTCTTAACATTCATCATTTACTTTCATAAAGCCATCGCTTTATGAAAGTAAATGATGAATGTTAAGAGAATATATAAAGTAAAAGAGAATGTTTACGCATGCGGTGTGTGTAACTTTCAACTCCTCCAAATATGCCGTTTTATTTGTTTTTACTTGTGCTCATTGCCAAGTCACTATAATTATAATATAAAGAAAACTATTGATATAATTACTAAATGCTGATTTATAACTACAAAATAATTTGAATAGGACTTGGCTTCTATGAGATCTCAAAACTTTTTACGATGGAAAGACTGCATCGAGAGACTTGGCATTTTTTTACATTTAATGTTTTTGGTGGGGATCTGTTTGTTTACATGGGGTAATCTCTAAAAGTACTGAAACTGCCTGCCTAGTCTTTTCCCAACTATATTGTGGTCGGCTTCCAGTCGAACCAGATGCAGCTGAATATCAGTATTTTACATGGAGCGACTGACTATCGGACCTACACAACACAGTCACTGGGTAAAACGCTACCCCATGGTAAGGGTGTCTTTCCACCAGAGATGTGCTATGCAGCTATGCTTCGAGAATATAAAAGCTGAGTTACGAAACTATGTGACCGTTTCCACTGATGCTCAGCTATGTAGCGGTGTGAGTAAATGTACTATGAATATCGCCGCCGCAAAGTTCCATTTTTCTTTTTCAAAAAATTTTTTTTTTAGTTTTCCGGACGTCCGAATGAAATAACAGTACCCTTCATGCGCTCCCTCACCGCGAGCATTCACTTGTAGTCTATACAACATGTAACGTTAATAGCGCAAAACCTCTCGTGGGGTAACTCAGACCATGTTACTGAACAATGTTTGTAATAAAACTTTTGAAAAAATAAAATAAAAAAAAGATTTTTCATACAAAATGAGAAATTGACCGATTTTTTTATTTATTTATTTTTCCAAAAGTTTTATAACAAACATTGTTCAGTAACATGGGCTGAGTTACCCCACGAGAGGTATTGCGCTATTAACGTTACACGTTGTATACCTATATAAAAATCAATGCCACTTTTCGCTGTAATTTTAAAACTCAAGAACGGGCTCACCTATCCAAACCAAATGTTTAGGCTTTGTTCGGACTATTTAGTTTATGTGAAGAATGCACAAAATGGTCGAGTGGTTCTTCATTTATCACATTTTTTGTAACAAATGAATTCAATAAATGGCGAATCATTTTGTTAATGGGGATTTTGCTGTCAAAATAGCGAAGCACGTACCGGGCCGCTCGTGTAACATAAAAGTGCGCAATTTGATGCTCTATTGTCTTCTAATGTTTGAATCTGTAACGTAACATTACAGGTGAGGGAGCGCCCTAACGTTACAGATTGAAATGTGAACATTTCATTCATCATTTCGAATTTCGAACGGAAAAAAACTGATGTATATGGCCGCCCTAAGTCAGTCGAATTGCATCTTTATATCGTATTAGCAAGGACGATTATCACATTTAGTTAGTAGAAATTGCAAATCGCATGGATCGCGTCAATCGCGTGAACAAGTTCGCTAAGCTGAAACATATATGGAGGCGTCAAGAGGCAGACTGAAGAGCCGGAAAAGTTTTCTCAGGTCCACTAAATCAGCCAGCAATAGTAGTGTCGCTGGGGAAGCCCGAAAACAGCTGGGGCTCCGCAGATATCCTCCTCCGGAACATTACCCAGAGCCCACAGAAAAGCTTCCAGCAGGCCACCAACTGCCGCGGCTCACCTGGAAGACCTTAAACCGTTTACGAAGCCAGGTTGGTCGCTGCAAGTATAACATGGTCCGGTGGGGGTACTGTGATGAGGAAAGGTACGACTGCGGAGCCCCAGCACAAACGATGGCCCACCTCCTCACTTGTGCTTTAAGGGACCTGTCCGAGGCCACCACCAATGCAGTAAATGTGGCAGTTTTGGTGGAAGCTCATTTAAACCTGGGGAATCATCGACACGACGAAGAAGATCAATTCCCCTGGCCCAAAAGCAGTGGTGTGTTGTAATAATTTATCCATCGTAATTAGCACAACAACAACAAAAAAACAAATTACTTAAATATTATTTAAAAAAAAGACATTTTTATACTTTTGATCGCTAGTATATAAACAATTATAAATTCATTATCTCTATCACCTAACGACGTCGTTACGAGTACAATATTGTATATACGACTTTCATTATTGATTATGCATTTAATCGAAACTGTCTATATAAAATAAAGACGGTTATATTTTTATTTATTATTGATATTAACGTCAATAAGTAAAGATCTAAAGTGAAAAACATCGAATTTTGTAATCTGCGTCGTGTCCGTCCTTTAAAAGCGTGTATCGTGCTGGCATTTAAAGTAATACTCTTTGTGCTCGGTGTTAAGTTCAAAATTGATACAAAAACACGTGTTTTTTATTTGTTATGATTTATTAAGGAAAATTGCGTCTTAAAATCAATGTGTGAAAGTCTATAGTTGTGTATTTTAAAGTGATACTATACATGACAATTATTTTATCCTAAAGTGTGTAGTGTTTACGAAGTTAGTTAAACGTACTTACTATAATATCTCTGGTGATTCATAAGTGACTTTAAATCGTTAAATCGTGTAGTGATAACTAAAATATAAAATAGACTTAAAAAACTTTTAAACTAAAACCATGGACCCATGAAAGTTTACTATTTAACAATAATTTCAGCGTATAAAACAGTTGTTGCATCTTAACGTGTGTTTACGAAGTAAGCTATATCTACTAAATATAAAATCTCTGGTGATACATAAGTGAATCTAAATCGTGTAGTGATAAAAGTTTTAGAGCTTCTAAAATATCAATAGAGTTAAAAACTTCGCATTTTTAACCGTCTTCAAAAAAAAGAAAGAGATAAGCTATGGCAGATATAAACAATAATAGTGGCTCAACAGAGAAAGATTGCAAGATTTGCAACGTAAAGTCTAAGTTCAAACTTTGCGAGGATATTGAAAAGGAATTAATAAAAAACCCAAAAAATCGAAAAGGCGATCAAGATGCAATGCAAAATGAAAAAACAAGCGAAAATGATAACTTTATCTTTAGTGAAATTAAAATGTCGATAGATGACACATCGCCTAAAAACTCAAAATCAAAAAAATCAAAAAATCAACCTGAAATAGATACTTTTAAAGATATAGTTATTGAATTATTAAAGAATGTTAAAAAAATTATCGACGGTCATGAAAAATCGCTCACTGAATGTAATAAGAAAAATGAAGAAATGATAAAAACGCTAGAAAATAAAGAAGAGCGTATAAAACAATTAGAAAAACAAAATTCTTGTTTACAACATGGTTTTAAAGAAATGTGCCATCGTTTAGATCTTGTGGAATTGAGTGCTAGACGCGCTAACACGGAACTGAGTTCTTTAAAATTAGGTAAGATATAAAATCATCATGGTCTTCCTGTGTGGTAGACGCCCACGGCGTCGGACGTCGGCAGACGATCTCCGGCGGCCACCGTAGGCGCGGGCATGCTGACAGCGAGTAAAGGGCAACTCGCTGTCCGACCATGGACCATGCCCGGGTCGACGGCGCCTCGTGTTCCACGCGCGCCTCAAAGAGCGTCAGCAAAATGACGGGGCCTCTCAGAGGGCCAAAGCCTGCCGGGGTCGCGGGACTTATTTCCTTATCGTGACCCCGAAACCTAAAGGGCTATTGAAGGACACCGTGTATTTTAGTCAGTACAAGTCTGACAGTCCCTCCCGCCCTGCCCGGTGAGAGGACTCATTTGATGATTTTACCACGCTAAAAAAAAACAAATATAAAAAATGGTCTTCCTGCCCTTATGTAATTTAAATCATGAACATCGCAACACGTTTTATCTTTAAAATGAAAAAAAACAGGTTGTGGGTTCGACCCAAACCAATTTGGATGCAGAATAGTGTACATGTTAAATCTTTTTTTTTACGTGGTAAAATCATCAAATGAGTCCTCCCACGCAAGGCAGGGCGGGAGGGACTGAAACAGACTGTCAGACTTGTACTGACTAAAATCCACGGCGTCCTTCAATAGCCCTTTACGTTCCGGGGTCACGGTAATTCGTTAGTCCCACGATCATGTTTGTAATATAACAATAATGGAAATCGCTTGACGTTCTCCGCATGCATTTGTTATTGCCAAATCGGATGACACTTTTTCAAAAAGAAGCTGTTCAAAGACTCCTTAGCCTGTAGCCAAACTGCAAGCGACAATCGTTAACGTTCAGCAGTCGCTAATACATTTTCAACTTTATACACCATCACATAAAGTTGAAAATCTAGTAAAGACTGCTGAGCGATAGCGAACGGAACAAACGAAAACGATTTGTAATCTTTGATAGATTTTCAACTTTATGCGATTGGGTATAAAGTTGAAAATGTATTAGCGACTGCTGAACGTTAACGATTGTCGCTTGCCGTTTGTCTACAGGCCCTTAACAGATTGTTTTCGATAGACACTCAAACCGGCCTACATTTACAACTAGTCAAGTCAAGATGGAGCAGTGGTAGACCAATGGTATCGGCCCCGACTTTGTAGGTCATGGGTTCGAACACAGCCAGGCGCATTACTTTTACTTTGTATAATTTATTCCATCACCACTAAGGCCTTATCATGAGTTTTCACTTATTCTAACGTTAAGTAAACTGGAACTTTGACATTTTCAAATTCACATATTTAAAAAAAAATAGTTCCTTCTTCGCACACCAGAGCTGTTCCATTTTTCCATACAAGAAATGCTGTAAATACTGGAAAGACGCTGTAAAGTAAAATAGTGAAAAAACGTGTTAAGGGTACTGCTCTCAAAAAAAATGAAAGGAAAACATCGAGAGGAAACCTGCATTTCCTAGAACCAAAAATTCGAAGACATGTGACATCTACCAACCCGCACTGGGCCCGCGTTGTGGATTACGGCCTGTGTCCCAGCAGTGGGAACATTTATTGGCTGATGATGTAAATTAAAACAAATAATTTCTTTGTTCACAGGCCAACAGCTCAACGTGGACTTCTCAACACCCCCTCGGCTTTACAACACAGATTTCCAAGTGCGAGATCACAAGATGAGCGGCGGCGTGTGGTTGTATAACAATAGAGATACTAATAGCAATGTTGACAGCGGATTGGCTGCTAGCACTGAGTATTTTAGGTGAGTACCTTACCTGTTGGCATGGGCGTAGCCACGGTGGGGCAGGGTGGGGTGCTTGCCCCACCCTGACTCCGACTTGTTAGGTGTCTTTTAACCAAAATTAAATAATATAGGTACTTACATAATACAATACCTACTTAATATCCGTAAGAAACCTCACACTCGACAATCGTCACACGACACAAACAAAAATCTAGAATTTTGCCCCACCCTGAGCTCATATCTAGAATTTTGCCCCACCCTGTGCACGCGGCTGGCTACGCCCATGCCTGTTGGTCTAGTGGTTAGTGACCCTGACTGCTATGCCGGACGTCGTGGGTTCGGTGGGATAAATGTTTGTGTGATGAGCACGATCATTTGTTCTGTGTGTGGGTGTAACTTATCTATAATATGTATGTATTTAGAAATATATAAGTATGTTTATCAGTTGTCTAGTACCCATAACACAAGCTCTGCTTAGCTTGGGACTAGATGGCGTTGTGTGATAGTTGTGGAATATTATTTATTATTATCATCATAGCACAGGTCCAGCGCTTGCCCGGGCATGCGGGCGGCGAGTAATGGGCGACTCGCTATCCGACCATTGACCATGCCCGGGTCGACGGCGCGTTGTGTTCCACGCGCGCCTCCGAGTGTCAGCACAATGACGGGGCTCCGGACCTTAGTCAGTACAAGTCTGACAGTCCCTCTGGCCCGCCCTGGAGAGAACCCGTTTAATGATTTTACCAAGATAAAAAAAAAGCCTGGGATACACTAGGGAACATTTTGTCCCGAAACACGACGCGCAACACTCAATATACGTGGTGCTGAAACGTTGCATAGTGTGCCGCAACATGACCCGAAACATTTTACGTGATGCGGGGCATGTTGCTTGCTCCCGCCTCGAGAGCGAGCGCACGTGTCCCGCGTCAGTGTCGCGCCATTTGTCACCAAGTGTAGTCGCGTACGCAACGTGCCTCTTAACATGGCTTTAGTGTTACCACCTTCTCTTTCTTCTACGTTTCAACACACTCGATATAATTACTATGTACGCAGCACTAATAATAGCCAGAACCTCCTCGGGCGACATTTCTATAAACACTGACTAGTGTGGTCAACACAATGTTCCATGACATGTATGTCGGCACATTCCACGTAGTTGTTGAGGAACATGTTCCGCAACATGTTGCTCCATTTGTCCCCTAGTGTATCCGTGGCTTTAACTGCGCTTACCGAGGTTGGTCTATGGATAAGTGATCATTTCTCTTAGAGTGGCCTACGTGCCTTGGGAAGCACGTAAAGCTGTCGAGCAGCCGACAGCTGCATCTGGTATCTGAATATCAGTATTTTACATGGAGCGACTGCTTATCGGACCTTCACAACACAGTAACTGGGTAATACGATACTCCATGGTAAGACTGGTTGTCAGACTTTAGAACTTCTGACTAATAGTAACGACTTTCAAGCCAAAGATCTACAAATGTCAGCCGGGACCAACGGCTTTACGTGCTTTCAGAGGCACGGAGGAAACTCGCTATGACAGATGGTCACCTATCCACAGACCAACCTCGGCAAGCGCGGCTTAACCTGGAAGATCGGCCTGTGCGGCTGTAATTATTTAGCCACGAGCTCCTGTCCACTATTGATAAATCCAATATTGTTTCAGTACCGAAAGTCCGGGCAAGTCAACGACGATCACCGGCTTCCAGATGGCTCCTGGTGGGGAGAGGCGGAAGTCCACAACAGAACCTACCCCCAAGGACACGGTGGACGACTTACAGAGAAGGCTCGATAACTTGAGAGGATTCAAGTAATATTAGTTAGATTTTATAGTAATGAGCATAGATCGGAATAGGTAGAGCTGTTTTATGTACTTGCTATAGATCTTCTTCCTTTTCCGCGCAATGTTGAACCGACCATTTGGGCGTTTATAACCGGTTTTTTGAACCAATCCCAAATGGTCAACAGAACATGGTATAGGTAAGAATAATATGGATATTCCCCCAGTCCCAGGGTTTTGTGTGAGACAACAAGTACAAGAATGAGACAAACACAAGTGCGTCACTCTAGCGACAGAAACAAAGACATCATCATCATCATCTCGTAGTATCAGTCGGTATCCCGTGGAATATCCATATTAACATCAATGTTTGCGGTCAATGAACCTAAATAGCTCTACCTATAACGATCTATGGTAGTGAGGCAGTTCTTTGGCAATGATTAATTATTCTTGGTAATTATGTGTCGCCAGTGGCACCGCCCACTAAAACTCGTAAATTATCCCATGGGTACATGAAATCGGGATAAAAACTATCCTATGTGTTAATCTAGGTTATGAACTATCTGTATACCAAATTTTATCCAAATCCGTTCAGACATTTAGGCGTGAAAGAGCCACTAACATACATACACAGACACATGAAAAAAAGTTCGCGATCACTTTGAAAAATCTATATCTTTATGAAAGAGAAGGAAACAATTATTAGAGGACTGTTTATCTCTTTCTTTTGCATTATCAGACATTAGCTAAGTCATACAGAAAAGAGAAGTCTGATTCTATGATCATTTCCTCTCTTTCTAGAAGTTTTTTTTTTTATTTGACGAAATATTCGCTTTTGACCACTATCTCGCCTGATGGTAAGCGAAGATGTGGTCGACGATGAAGCACGCTTGCCTAGAAGTAACCTGTTCACTCTTGACTTGAAGACCACAATGTTATAGCTGTCGGGATATATAGATGGCGGCAGGGAATTCCACTCCTTAGTTGTGCGTACAATAAAGGTATTGGCAAAACGCTTTGTACGTACCGGAGGCAATTTTAAACATTATAATGGGGATTGTCTTAATTTTTCAAACATTCGATTTTATTTTATTTTCTGCAAATTTAGAGCATTTTGAGAAACTAATTTGAATATTTTTATGATTGGCTCAATAGTTTTTTTATTTTTAATATTTTAATTTTTGAGGTAGCTGACGTCACCATTGACCAAAAAGTTGAGCCATTGCCTCACCAGTGAATAATTTAAAAAACTGCCTGACAACACAACGTCACTTTCTCCTGATAGTAGACGTCAGTTAACATCCTTAGTCGGGGAGCCCAGGGAGGGAATTTTAATGTGACTCCAGCGCATCAGATTATCATAAAGGAGAAATCTTGCACCCTTTAATGTACCTGTACCAAGTATCAACCCTTCATATGTTCCCCACCATTGGTTGTGTGGGAGAAACCGCCAGATTAGTAAAAAAAAATCGATCCACAGAAATACTTGAGCGAGTCAGATTACGAAAAGGTAGATTAATTACGTTCAAAAAATTGTTTATGATTATGTACATTGAAGATGGCGGACATTAAATCACGACCGATACTTGCGAACTAACAGGTAGTTCACCTTTTCTCCGCGAGTCTACCGACTTCGCCCCATGGAAAACGTCAGATTATTAGTGAGTATGATTTTTACAGTGTTAGTTTCAATAAAAAAAAATGGAACGCGCTCGAGTATTTCAAGATTACGTTTTTTTTACCAATAGAAATATGAATTATTACTTTGTGCCACATCCAAATCGTCAGACATTTTAATACGACACTTTTTAAGGTCTACTTTACATACACTTTGAATATCTGACGCGCTTGATTAACTTTTTTTTTGGATTTTCAACCGCTTGCCACGGACAGCCCCCTCGAGTTAATCGTCCGATTAATATGTATTGGTTATCAGAAATAGAAAAGCGCGTTTACACTCTAAACAGCTGACGCGCTCGAGTACTTCTGTACAACTGTTTTTTTTACAGTTATAAAACTGTTTACACGCCCTTCCCCCCACTAAAATAGAAAACTTGTCAGAAACTTTTTTCTTTTTAGAACATATTCTTTCAAATCCAATAGGTCGCCATGATGCTCGAGTAACTGCAAATTAGAATCCTCGCCTCCCCTACTATAAAAATACAATAAATTTTTGAAATCGGTTTTTATTTTTGTTTTTTAAAACGGAAAGTCGTCGACGAGGTGACATTATTGTTCGTTTTCCTGAGCAATACTTTAGCATTAACTTAATGAATATACAAAGGTATCTAAAGCTTTGATTTCTTACTTACATCAAAATGATCTTCGCAACAGTAGGTACATTTTATAAACCTTGCAATATTACACGCCTACATCACGGCATCACTTTTCTCGCAAATCTTATAAAGAGATTATGAGGCATGTTGCAGAAATAATCATAAAATATATAAAAAACTAAACATTATTATTTGTTTACATTTTTGACATTTTTAATTTGACACTTGACAGATTGTTGAAAATACTTGCCACTTACTTTTTATTGTCTGAGGCAACGATACAAAACGGTACAGCCAATAATAACGTCACTTGAAGGGCAAGGCAGGTCAAGCGTATTTTATCAAAAATATCAATCAAATATGAACATTTTTCATTTTTGATTGGTTACTAATGATTAGTAACGCTATTCCTAGAAATGGTTTTTCAATTACAACATATTGAAAAAAATGAACAATGCCCATTATTGGTCCATTTTCTACTTCTGTTTTAAAACAATGACAAATTGTGGGACAAGCTATACTAGCGCCATTAGTTCCACATTTGCCTACCTTAAAAGCAATTTTGACAAAGAACTGCCATTTAGTTCGCGCCACGACTGAAGTTCCTTTTGGAGCGGAGCTAGTGTCTATGTCATTACATCAAATTGCATTAAAAACATGATCTTACACGAATTTTCCCCAAATGGGCGACTCGCTGTCCGACCATGGACAAAGTCCGGGTCCGGCGTTGTGTTCCACACGCGCCTCAAAGAGTATGACCACAATGACGAGGCCCCCCTTAGAGGGCCAAAGCCTGCCGGGGTCTCGGGACTAGCGAATTACCGTGACCCTGAAACGTAAAGGGCTATTGAAGAACACCGTGGATTTTAGTCAGTACAAGTCTGTCAGTCCCTCCCGCTCTGCCCTGGGTGGGAGGACCCATTTGATGATTTTACCACGATAATAAAAAAGTACTTCAGTCATGGCGCGGATTATAGTTTTAATGCCGTATTAGTAATAAAAAAAAAATAGAATAATAGGTTTGTAAAATAATAACAATAAACGAAAAAAATTGTAGGTTTAATGCTCTTGTATCACCATACAATCATAATTTTTGTAAATAAAATTTAAATTTTAATGATATTGACTAGTTTTCGATTTATGAAAGAATTTTTAAATGGATAGAAGCCATTTTTCATGAGTTTCGCTGACTAAAAACCACCCTTGCACCTACCGTTGCTCGTACTTTTCCGGGCTGCGGTGCCCTGAAACACAGGCGTTGTATTTGGTTACAATTTAAATGCTCATCAAATAATCGTTTTGCTAACCAAAATGGATAAATGCTCACCAAATGTAAAACTCGCTTTAGCAAGATTTCAAAGACATCCCGAAGTTCGGTTTGGTTAGGTTCCTTTAAACCCTGCAAACAAAAATAGAAGCCCCGCGAGGCGGGGCTTCGTCGACCCTGCTTCTATCGGTTTTCAGATTTCAGACAAGCTTTCAACATATATTATGTATGTTTATTTTGTAGTCGAATGCCACACGCCATATTAGAATAATGAAATTCATAAATAAAATTAATAAACTATAAAAATTGAAAAAAAAAATGTTTTGTTCGTTGTAACAGCAAAATTTAATCAAAAAATAAATATTTAAATAGGTATTTAAGTTTTGTATATAATGTCGTGTAAAAATAAATATAAAATATAGATGGCAGGTTCCACATAGAAATAGAAATTAATAAATAAATATAGGGATTGAATAAAAAAGAAATTGTAAGGTAACATAGCTAGGAGGTGACTATTAAAATTACTGGTTATATAGAAGTATGGAAGAAGTTGACTAAGGCGCCATCTCCACGAGCGAGAGAATCGCGGCGATATTATCGTTGTGTCACGTATTTCCATACACGCTCCATGAACGCGTCTCCACACGGCGATATTATCGCGGCGATGCGACGAGTGGCAATGTGTGACATTAGTCGGGCGTATCGCCGCGAGCTCGTAGCGCTCTCGCAGCGAGCGCGTTGCCAGTAGTAAAACAAAACAAAACTATAGCACAACGATTCGTCGGTGGCGCGCAGCGATTCCGTTGCAAGTCATCGCGCGCGCGCGGCGTTTCCGTGACGATACGCTGGCGGAATAAACGGTCGTCGTGGAGATTCTCCGACGATAGATGGACGGACTCGCAGCGTTTCCCTCGCCCGTGGAGATGACGCCTTAAGATTAAAATCGTATCGTAATAAAATATCGAATAATGTTTGACTCGCCGTCCGATCATGGACCATGCCAGTGTCGACGGCGCGTTCTGTTCCACGCGCGCAAAGTGTAAGCAATCTGACGGTGCAGGTCCATAGAGAGCAAAAGCCTGCCGGGGTCGCGAAACTGTCCAAACGGGAAACCGTTACCCCGGAACGTACTGAGCTATTGAAAATAAATGGTGGATTCTAGTCAGTACTAATCTGACAGTTCCTTTTTAAGGGTGCGTCCACATCTGGCGAATGCGCAGCTCGCGCGCCGTCGCGGCATTGGTTTGGTACGCCAAAAGGCGCGCGAGCTTCGCATTTGCGGTGCATTCGCCAGATGTGGACGCACCCTAATAGATTTTTAATTTTATACTCTTGAGCGTAAAGTTGAAAATTTATTGTAGATTCGGATTATGGGGGTTTGAAGCGATACGATTTGAATCTTTGGTCTCGACCACTATTCATTGAGATAAGGGCAAGACGGTATAATGACTGATATTGTATGTTTATAACTGTTGTAAATTATGTAAATATGATAGAAACATAAGTTAGTTAGAGTATAATTTTTTTATAACGCAAAATAGATAGGTTATCAAAAATTTTTGGAAAAAAATACCAAAAAAATGTTTAAATGTAAAAAATTTAGCTTGTGTAGATAAAATTTGGTACTATTTTTATGGACAGATAAAATCAAGGGGATTTTTCCATTTCATTTTACAAGGTATTTCTCCTGTATAGTGGGTGCGTTAACAAACATAGAAACTCACATACACAAACACCCAGACCCGGAATAACTACTTGTAGATCATACAAATATTTGTTCCGTGCGGGGATCGAACCCGCGACAGGCTGTACAGCAGTCGATCGCTCAGCCACTGCGCCAGCCGTGCTTTCTTCGTGAGATCACCTCAATTCTCTTGTTCATAGAAATGGCATCATAGAATGAATGCATTAATACTAGGCCGTTTGTTGTATTAATAATGTTATTAGAAAAGTTTAAATTTTAATCCAAATTTTTATTTTTGACTGAAATTTTCGCAAATTTTCCAAAAATTTATTAATTATTTGATGAGTTCGACTACACAAATTCTTACTGAATAAATTTTTCGCAAATTTTTGAAAATCTTGTTAATTTTTACTAAATAATATTTTTTGTGGGTGGGACGCAAGGGACTGTCAGACTGTTAATGACTAAAACTCACCCTGTTCCTTCCACTGCCCATTGCGTTCCAAAACCGCGGTAACTTATAGACGTTCTTACTATATTAAAACAAGTTTACGGCCGAAATTAATTGCTGTCACCTAATTACTCTAATTATTACGTTTTAAAGTAATTAAATATACTCTATAATGTGTTGTGATGTTTTATATTATATTTTAGTCATTTAATTGATGTATCGTGTATATAAGCTTGCAGTCAGAAATTCAAAAAGAAATTTTTTTTTTAATAATTCATCATCTGCCATCGGTCCTCCACAACACAGTAACTGGGTAATACAATACCCCATGGTTAGACTGGTTGGCAGACTTTTAGAGCTTCTGACTAACGGTAACGACTGTCAAAAATCTACAAATGACAGCCGGGACCAACGGCTTTTCGTGCTTTCCGAGGCACGGGTATAAATCTTTGTTTTTAGGTCGACCTAAGTCTAATTCTGGCTGCAAAGCAAATAAAAATGGACTTTTGTTATGTGCCTATAAATTTATTTTTATGTGAATGTTAATTTAAGTATATTCGACACTTTCTATGTATTTATTACGAGTATCATCTTTCTAAACTAAGGGCCATTTAAAAAAAATGCTTTCCATTCTTTGAATTAATCCTGTGTTGTGGGTGCGTTTATGAACATGTAAATACACACACACAAACAATCGCCGTCGTACCACAAAAAGATAAACATCTGTTGAACGCCTGTCTAAAAAAAGTGTAACTTCAAAATAACGTGGAATTTCGTTTTGACGTTGACAGTTTTTTAGACAAGTGTTCAATAGATTTTTAACTTTTTTTGTGTATCATTAAGGGCCAAAACACATAACCGCGTTGCGGCGCACAGTGGTGCAGGTAGTACGTGCATGCGGAAAATATTATTTTTTAATGAAAAGACGTTGCGTTTCTTCATAATACTTTGTTAAAATTATAAAATGAATGAACCAGAATACAAAGAGAAAGATATAATATGTATTTTTTTTTCATCATTTATTCACATCATCATATTTTTTCACATGAGTTCAATTCTAAATTTTATGCAAAATATACAGTCTTTTAGCATTTCTATATAAATAAATACTAATAAACTAAATATTAAATAGAAAAGACATAGTTTTCGAGATGGGTGAGAAACACTTATTAATATAACGCACTTTTTCTTAACTACGGAGCGTCATTAGTTAAGGACCTGGTATTTCCAAGATCGCAGGTTTTCGCAGCCAAAACTGATGTATTCCTAATCTATAGGGTCCAATTAATCACCGAAGGTATATTATTACGCAACGGTCGATAACGGAGATTAGTTATGATCTCATGATTGAAAACAAAGGGTTCCAAATGACCTTCTTCACAAAAAATGCAATAGCAAGTAATTATTTACTATATCATGACATTATATTCACGTATTTCATTAATACACACAATGAACTTAAGACTAAACTAAAAATAAAAGTTGTAGATTATAGTATTTAGGTTCTATTCATACTTGAAATAACAACATTTTTTGCACGAAATTTGTTAATTTTCGATCATCCTACTTTGGCATCACATAATTAAATACTATAGCATTATTTATCCGTATTAATTTTAAGACTTGTTTCTACTAACATTCTAGTATGTGTATACCAAATTGTAGACATTTAAAACAAGGTCGAAACAAAGGACTTTTTTCCGCCCTTGAACCAATGTGCGGCGCCGCGCCTCTAAAATCGACGGTTTGCGTTGTGGCGTCGCGGCGTCGCGAAAAAGAGCATTTTAATGTCGTATGGTAGGGTATCCAGTTCCTCGTGATTTTTGATTGTGGATAGACGTGTCTCTGCCATGGACCATCGTGAGAAACTTATTGCTATCTGTTATTAAAAAGACTTTACTCTGTTTTAAATAAACGACAAAGTGCCGCGCCGCTACAATCGGCAGTGACGCTACTGCTGATTCCCGCGGCGCGGTACCGCAACGCGGTTATGTGTTTTGGCCCTAAGTGCAACAGTATCATTGAACAGACACTTTCACCGTTCTAAATTTGTGTTTTTTTTCTCATAACACGATACTTGTTGCCTTAATAAAAAAAAATAGAATGATTTTTATGTGGTAAGATGGTAGGTGTTTAATCAGTTATTTTTCAGAAATTCACAGCCTTACTACAAAAACTTCAACATCTGTTAAACACTTGTCTAAAAAAAGTGTGACTGCAAAACGGACCTTATTTCAACGACACAATCTGACATTTTTATAGACAAAGTGTTCAACAGACGTTTAAAAGTTTTTGTGGTCAGTGTTTAATGAGTTAAAAATCTTTATGCATTTTAAAGAAGTAAGCTATGAAAATTCTAAATTTAATTCATTCATAAATTCAAGCCTTTTAGACTTAATAGCATAGAAAGTGTCGACATAGTAAATTATAATATTATACTCATCATAGTGCCTTTCATGTTTTTTTTTTGTCTATGGTAAATTGGTTTTAACTCACTGCCAAACTTGAAACACTGCCTTTTAAGCTGTAAATTATATTGTCTATTTTTAGGTTATAATCTTCTACGTATATAAAAATCAATTGCCGTGACCGATCTAGCAAATTTTTGTTTTGAATTATTTTTCGAAGTCCAGGGAAGGTTTAAAAGGTGATTTTTTTAAATCATATTTATTTACTCTCAGCAAAGTAAGCCAGTTAGTATTTTATACATCTACATTAATTCAACGTTTTAGTAAAAATACATTTATTTAACCCATTTGGACCCAAACATAAATGAGCAGTAAGAAGAAAGCCATTTCTTGTGTAACGGGTAGAAAACAGTAAAATAAACCAAAAATCATCAAAATAATTGAATATATTTTTTGTTTTTATAGAAAAAAAATGCCGTCCTCAAATGGGGACGATGGGCTCATACGGTGTCAAAATTTCAAAACAGTCTTTACCGATGCACAGTGTTATACAACAGTTTTTGTGTTACCAATAAGCGTTTTCATGAGTGCAACGCGTCATAGTTGTTGGGAATAGCTTTGAGAATAATGACCCACCCCGTTTTGCTGCAGTTATGATACCATCACAACTGCTGGCCGAAAACTTACACAGATTGTGTGTCTCAAACAAAAAGAAGCGATATAACAGTGACATACAAGCTGATCTATCTTGGTTTCATTAGCTTTTAGTAGTTGTACACAAGGCGGTCACAACAGCTAAATCCAGCACATATGTGAACAAAACCCATCAACATTTTTGGCCAAGTAAATCAGAGTGGTGCAGAGAAATAGATTGCATCTAGTTCGATTCCATCCATTCCTTATTGTTAAACATGTGGTATACACAACATCCACTGGCTCTCTAGGATATAGCCAAGGACATTTACCAAAATACTATCCACACACATAGCAGAATTCGTTCGAAATGAATGAGTAAATGAGGTCTTAAAGCTGAATAGGACAGACGTGCCCCTTATAAATTAGAGTATGTCATTTGGCTACAGCATCTCATGCTTTCTAGTTGTTGCTGCCCCATTGCTCTTCGTCCCGTAAACACATCGTATCTGCTTGTTATTCCTCATGGTATGACATAGCTTTGCATATAGTCATCATCACCTTCATATATACGTATATGCGCTTGCTTCTGGTGGAAGACCTACTAAATCTACCTCTCTAAACCATATTTTCCTTCCAATGTAGCACCAAATGCTTCCTGAAGGACATGGTAGTCATTTTGACTTGTAAATGTCACTTGTGCTAGTAGTTGCTCAAAATAAATGTCTCAATAAAAATCGTAATAAATACCTCTGAAGTGCCCAGCGTCCTCAATTGGGGACACCGTTATAAAATCACTTATTGTACTACGAGATTTTTATATTTTTGTTGTGAAATACTTTTATTTTATTATACAGAGTATATTTAAGTGTTTCAATAACAAAAAATAATTTATCTTGAAGAAAAAGTTAAAAATAAAAATTGTTTAATTTTCGGCGTCTACAGAATTTGAAACACCTCATTTAAATGCACTATAGAATCTATTATGACTGTCAATATTATATTTTTGTACTAAAAACATAAAGATATACTATCAAATTTTATTAATCAACAATGAAAACAAGAATAAATTAAATAATTAACAAATTGGGGATACTTCTACAAGTGTCCTCGTTTGGGCACGGCTGGGCCAAATGGGTTAAACAAATACCAACATACCATAGACAGAGGAACTGTTTTTTTCTATTATTTTATAAAACTATAGTGTGATATAATTATTTTTATTTTAGCATAAAAAGGGTATATTTATTTATACCCTGTGTGATTGTAAACTAGGTTATTTTATATTGTAGCTTATGTATTTTATAAGGTACTATAAACAACCTCAATCTATATTTTTTGTAATTGTTTTTTTTTTCTTTTTTATGTTTTAAGGGACTGTATAATTATTACGTTTTAATAATCGATTATTCTTTGCTTAAGTTGCCATTTAAAATGTTTTTTTATTTGTAATTTTCATGCCGCCCGTATTACGAAAAAAAGTTGTAAGATGTAGTTTAGAGATAATAATCAGAGCCTATAATGTTCCCACTGCTGGGACACACGCCTCTATTTAAGAGGGAGTGGGCCATAATCCACCACGCGTATTGGTAGAGGTTTTTTTTGTAATTATGGGGGTAATATGACCAAATTATATACTTAGCAATAATTAATGCGCTTTACTGTCGATAATTTTGTAAGCAATTATATGTTTTTTTGATGTAACGTTATTTATTGATAGACTGTTAAAATAAATATGAATATTGGTGTAAATATTATGTAAATATAATGTACGGACGTGCCAAAGTTTTTTTGTTTTATTTTGTAGCTGTTCCCTGCCGTTTATCTGCCGCTGCTCGCCTCCTATTAGTAGTAGCGTGATGTTATATAACCTATAGCCTTCCTCGATAAATGGACTACCCAACACAAAAAATATTTTCAATTTGAACCTGGCCCTATAGCCAAATGGCAATCGACAATCGCTAACGTTCAGCAGTCGCTAATATATTTCCAACTTTATATCCCATTGCATAAAGTTGAAAATCTATCAAAGATTACAGATCGTTTTCGTTTGTTTCGTTCGCTATCGCTCAGCAGTCTTTACTAGATTTTCAACTTTATGCGATGGGGTGTAAAGTTGAAAATGTATTAGCGACTGCTGAACGTTAACGATTGTCGCTTGCCGTTTGGCTACAGGCCCAGTACTTCCGGAGATAAGCGCGTTCAACCAAACAAGCTGTTCATCTTTATAGCTCTTCATCTAGCCAAGATCTGTTTTTTTCTCAAATTTAGCTACTAATTAGCGAATTAGTCGTCGCCAAATTACGGATTTTATCGACTAATTAGTGATAACATTCTTGTGTAAATTAAAAGCCAGTGTCAATGAAACGGACCAGTTGCACAAAACTGGTCAGACACCCAGTTTTGCAGCTTCTTGGTCGAAGCTTCTGCAGCCAACAGCAACCGGCCAAGCGACAATTAGTGGTCACGGCCGCGTTATAGGAAATAGTCGAAAAAACTTAGAGGTCACATTCGCATAATTTTTGATCATATCTTCAAAAAAATAGAAAAAAAAAAAAAGTTTATTTGGCAGACCGGTACACGCAACATAAAAAATAAAAAACATGGTAATAAACGAATAAACAACATAAAACAAAAACGAAATAACAAAGTTATCATTGTGTCCCGCCCGCGGCTACGCCCATTAGCTCCAATTCAGCAAATTGTCGAGCAACTATTGCTCGACGCTGGTTTTCAAATAGAGCTGTAGATACAGTTATTCAGATTATTTGCATAAGTCGTACACACGGACATGACGAAATTACCCCTAAAAACTATAAAAAATCCGTTTTTGTCATGTCCCAATTTGTTTTGCATGTTAAACATTTAACAACAGCACAGAGCATTTAAAACTTAAAGGTGTAGCCAAACCGATATACGTGTCTGAGTGTCTGACTATAAAATCACAACGACTTTTCTATTTGGCGAGGAAATTTGCCTCAGAAAATGACTTTAAATTTTGTTGGACCTCTTTGGGAAGAGTTTTTCTTCGACAAGCACAGGGAAAAAACCACATACTCATCAAAAATGAGGCGGATCTTAGCCAACTGAAGGTAGAAAAATGACTAGATATTAAGTTTCGTAGTATAATCCACCTTAAGTCAGTTTTGCTAGTATTGTTAACTTATTGTCAATTTTGTGTACCTTTGCTATTTTTAATTTTATTGTTTAATCTTTGTTTTTTTATATCACTATATTCCAACTTCATCCGACATGCTTTCACATCACAAACACAACATTTTATCATTCTCATATATCACACATCACAATCACATACTCATTCTCAAAATAAACATACATACCTCTCTAAGTCAACCCCGTTAAATAATGAAAAAATGCCAGATTCAAGTTCAAATAACTCTATCTCACAACTTGGTAACACCTATGAGTACTACTCCAAAAAACGTTACGTACTATAATGGCTAACACTGACATATCAGTAAATATAGACAATCTCGCAGTAGGATCTGCCTACCACTGTGACACGGACTCATTTGTCCCATTAGTAGATAAGTCAAAGAGATCACTAAAGATAGTAGTGCAGAATATACGCAGTATTTACAAAAACTTAGACGGCTTTCTGGCCCAACTAGCTACAATTCCATGTGACGTAGACGTAGTCATCCTTACTGAATGCTGGCTCTGTGATCACAAACCAATACCTTCTATGGAAGAATACACAGCTTATTACTCTAAAAAATGTCTGAACCAGAATGATGGCATAGTGGTTTACGTAAAGAAACACATACAATGTACAGTGGAAGAACCAGAGCCTAGCGGGGCTAATTTTATGCTTCTAAAAATTAACCCAGACATAATTGTGCTGGCTGTCTATAGATCTCCCTCAATACAGCGTATAGATACATTCCTGTCCTCGCTAGAAAATATATTGAAACCCTTAAAGACTTCCAACATGATTCTAGCTGGGGATATTAATATAGATATTAAGCCAAATAATACCGATAGGAATAGCACCACATATTTAAATCTTGCTGCCGAGCTGGGTCTTTTGCCTGGTCATACCTTTCCAACAAGAGTTCACAACTGCCTAGATCACGTGATGATTAATGCTTCCCGTCCGATAACGATTCTAGTGATTGACTCCACAGTGACTGATCATGCTTTAATATTTCTAAGCCTTTCCCACACACACCAACGCTTACACAAAGCTAAGTCTGTGACTAGGCTGGATTATCCCACCGCTCTCGAACATCTAAAAAATGTAGACTTTTCCTTTGTTTTTTCTGAATCGGACGCAAACGTGTTATCATCACGATTCATTTGTACCTTATCTACAATTATAGCTAACCATTCCATAACAACCCATGTCACAAACAGAAAACAAATAGTAAAACCATGGATAACACCCGGTTTGCTGCGATGCATACGTCACAGAGATAGGATGCATAAAAAAACGTTAAGGGAACCAGATAATGCCATTGTTCTGACATCATACAAGCGTTACCGTAATTTTTGTAACGCATTACTGAGGAAGTTGAAAATTAGTTATGAAAGAACACTACTGGACTCTTCAAAAAACACTAAGGATACATGGAACGCAATAAAAACTATAATAAACCAAAAAAATCAAAAAACAACAGCTGACCACTTAATAAATATATCAGAGAATGCTGAAAAAAGCATTGACGAAATAAACACTTATTTTAGTAACGTCGGTAAAAACCTAGCTGACGCCATATCACTCTCCATAGACAACCACAAATCACCACCATACCAATTCAACATACCGACAACCCCAGACTCTTTTGTCTTACTTCCCCCAGATGAAGCTGAAATTGAATCACTGATCATGAATTTAAAAAATGACTGTGCCACCGGATGGGATAATATCCCCGCAAAGTTTTTGAAAATGGGTAAAGAATCGATAGTTTCACCACTAACAGAACTTGCGGTAAAATGCTTCCAGCAAGGAGTATTTCCACTGGAATTTAAACGGTCTCTTGTAACACCGGTTCACAAGGGCGGGAGTCAGACAGATTACAAGAACTATAGACCAATTTCAGTCCTATCGGCTATATCCAAGATCTTAGAAAAACTTCTAAACAACCGACTCAAATCTTTTCTGGAAAAAAATAAAATTCTATCAGACGCACAATTTGGATTCAGGTCAGGAAAGAGCACAGAGGATGCTGTGACCCAACTGGTAGACTATGTGACAGCAAAAGTTGACTCAAAAGAAAAGTGTTTGGGCGTCTTCCTCGACCTCGCCAAAGCGTTCGACACTGTCTGTATTCCAACCCTTGTGGGCAAGTTAGAACGTGCAGGTGTTCGAGGGGACGCGCTAAAAATTTTTAAGGACTACTTAACAAATCGTACACAAAGAGTGAAAATAAGCGAATACACAAGTACCGAAGCGCAGGTTAGTTTCGGCGTCCCCCAAGGTAGTGTGCTTGCCCCGACTCTTTTCCTAATATATATTAACGACTTGTGTACACTTACATTAAGAAATGGCAAAATATTTTCATATGCCGATGACACAGCGTTAATATTCCATGGAGCGACTTGGGAGGAAGCACACACAAATGCAGAATTGGGACTACATCGAATAAAATACTGGCTAGAAGCAAATTTATTGACTCTAAACCTAACTAAAACCACCTTCATGCTTTTCACCTTTGCCAAGAGCAGGCAACCAGAACTCACAATTAAAGTACACTCTTGTAACTTCCCCAAGAATAGTCCAAATTGCTCATGCTTGTCACTAAAAAAAGTAACATCCACAAAATATCTAGGAGTACTCTTAGACAGTAAACTGAGTTGGAAACTTCACATTGAGCAATTAACCAATCGTACGAGGAAGCTGATATGGGCATTCCGGAGGCTTAGGTATGTGGCAGATACTAAACAATTACGTTCAGCCTATCATGCATTGGCGCAGTCAGTGTTGGGTTACTGCATTACGGTATGGGGTGGGGCATGTAAAACATTCATGATAAACCTGGAAAGAGCTCAAAGATCACTGCTCAAAGTCATGACATTCAAACCATACCGGTTCCCGACCGTCACCTTGTATGAAATTTGCAAGGTGTTATCAGTAAGACAGTTATTTTTACAAAATATTATCATAAGGAAGCATCTTATCACACCTTTCAATCCAAACAGTATACGCAAACGAACCATCCCCAACATCTGTCTCCATGTAAAAACAAACTCTGCATCGGCAAGGCGACAGCACGTGTATTTAGCAGCACACATATATAATAAAGCAAACAGACTACTAAACATTAACCCTCTTACACTGAATAATTTGAAATATAAAGTTAAAATCTGGCTTCAGTCGCTCAGTTATATTGACACTGAAGAAATAATTAAATAACACAACACACCACACCACACATCTTCACACCCACACCTACAAATACCCACTCTCACACCCACACCTACAAATACCCACTCTCACACCCACACATACAAACACCCACTCACATACACCTCACACACCACACTCATACACACATACAAAATACACACATTCAGCATAAAATAGCATTTATGTTTTATTGTGTTTTCTATGTTTATATTTTCCTTATTTTTCTTTTTTCGATCTTGATTTAGATGATTTTGTTGCACATTAATGACATAAAAATGGGAGAAGACACTGACTTCTGTAACACAGGCTTCGCCTAGCTCAGTAGTCAGGGTTACAACACACATTGTATCATTGTATTTTAAATGTCAATAAAAATATTTATTATTATTAAAAATATTTATTATTATTATTATTATTTAGCGCCAACATGATAAATCACAGTTCAAAATTACAAAAATCAATACTTATGAAACAAATGTCGCACATTCGAATCCTTACATAATGTAATCTTTTCCCTTTCTATTGAGAGTAACACTGAATAGCTGTAGCCAATAGGTCAGAGGTTACATTAATTCTAAACAGTATGCGACCTCTTTGCACTCAGTCGCATTGCGAACGCCACGGAAGAGCGCAGTTCCCGAACGGATTAGAAGCTGTCAAAATTTGGCGGGAATACATCGAGTGATATTTTTTTATTTTGTGAGTTAGATTTTGTTCGCGGTTGCTGAAGCAGAGAATTTGAAAATGCATTTCGCAGCTACTTTGTTGATGGTAAGTTTTCAATTAATTTGTTTTATTTAAATTAGCAAGTTATTCATATATATTAAAAATTTAAATCTTACTGTTGATCACGATGGCGATGTAGGAAACTTATTTACTGTATTATGTACTGCTATACAGCAGTCATGATGATATTGTTTATTTTGTCTATTTGCTCTGAAGATCTTTTTTTTTTAATCCAGTTCGGATGGTTGGTTGGGAGTTGGGACTCTATTTTAATTTTCAATATTTTTGTTTAAACAATATTTTTTACACCAACTTAGTCCTCTACAAATAGAATAAATTAATTTGATAGGTATTGCATCTCTATAGACGCGACAAGTTTTTCAAATGAACTTTTTTTACGTTTATTTTTCGCCACATTTACTAAGCAAGCGCTTCTTGCATACAGATTTGTTATTATCTAGGTAGGTACCTAAATAAATGAAATGATAAGTATGCGACAAAATTACTAATGATTGCTTATTTTAGATATGTTTCTACTTGTATAAATAACCGCTTAAGAGGATCGTCTACCGAGCGCTCGTCCATAAAGAAAAAAAGAGAAAACGTTTTCCTACCCCTAAATGTTATCCTATCTCAATGATTTTTTAAAATGCTTCTGACATAGTAAAAAACTAGGTTTATAGGTTTTCTTTTTTTCAAAAGTAACTCTTAGACGCCTGTAACTTTCAAACTTTTATAAATTTTGAAAAAACCTATAAACCTAGTTTTTACTGTGTAGGAAGCATTCTAAAAAAAACATTGAGGTAGGATAACATTTAGGGGTAGGAAAACGTTTTCTCTTTTAGTATGGACGAGCGCTCGGTAGACGATCCTCTTAAACTGCAGTGTAATTATTAGGTTTTTTTTTTCTTTCCCACACACTAGGATCTCTTTCCTGTATCGTAGGTGCGTTTACAAACAGAAACCCGGAGACCCGGAACAACTATTTGCAGATCATACAAATATGTGTTCCGTGCGGGAATCGAACCCGTGACACGGCTACGCAGCAGTCGACCTCTCAGTCACTGCGCCAACCATGTTGTACAGCTTTTTTTTTTACGTGGTAAAATCATCAAATGAGTCCTCCCACCCAGGGTAGGACAGGAGTAGGGTTGCCAATTTTTTTTTGTCTGAATATAGTATTTTTTTGAAAGAGCCTAAAAAATATAGTAGGTACGCTTCAAAAAAAACTTTTAAAAAAAAAAAGTTAACCGACTTCAAAAACAACCACAAAAAAGGGTAAAATAACCTACAAAATAACTTTTCTTTCGGAAGTCGGTGGCTTTGTTTTTTTATTTCGTTGTCTTTTTGCCACCGACTTCCAAATGAAAAGTTATTTTGTAGGTTATTTTACCCTTTTTGTGGTTGTTTTTGAAGTCGGTTAACTTTTTTTTTTAAAAAGTTTTTTATTTTACTCTTTTTAGTTTAAATATTCAACCCAAATTCTTGTCAAATACATCATTTTCTTACAAGTGCACTAGAATTTTGTAATCCGTGGCACCGGTATTAACATCGCTCATGTACACATGCTAATAAAATTCCCTATCTCAAAAACTGCTGAACAGATTTTGATGAAACTTGCAGTATTCCCTAAGGTGAACGACCCCTAATACAACAAAAAAAAGAATTTTGAAAATCGGTCCACAATTGCTCCGCCAATTCAATAATCGCGTACCTAACAAACATACAAAAAGTAATGTCATCCAAGTAGCCGAAATCAATAAAAATGCTCACAAAATAAAAAGTACTGAACCAAATTGGATGAAATTTTTATTGGACCACACTGCAAGTATACCGCATCGAACAAAAAAAGAATCACAATAATCGGACTAGAAACCTCGGAGTAATCGATGTACATACATAAAAAAAAAAAAAAACATACCGACCGAATTGAGAACCTCCTCCTTTCTTTGAAGTCGGTTAAAAAATATAGTAGGTATTTTAATAGTGAAGGATAAAAATAGACTAAAGTTATATTTTTACTTATTCTTTTTTATAAAAACTACCTAGGTACTTATATTTCTTTGCACTTCTTCCATTTTTTAAAGACGTGTTCGAAAATTGCAGGAAGTTTTTTTTATTTTACTAATTTTAGTAATGAAATGGAAACGCAATATATAAACATTGAGTTGTACTGAAATGTACATAGTATTTTCGCGTACTATACATATCGACGCAAGAAAGCAATCTTGTAGTATCTCGAAAAGTGGAACTTTACACCAGAGCCAAAAAACTATTTAAAAAATTCATAACTCGTAAACCAGCTGAAATCGAGAGGTAATTTTTAGAACATATATTTCTTATAATGAAATTCATTAGATAACACTAAAATTAATAATCTAAAGTTGGTATAACATGAGTTTTTGCTAGTTACAGCAATTGGTTTTTCAATTTGAGTCATCAATATTGCTGTATCTTGGTCATAGACGTAGTAATCATATCGACGCCAGAAAGCAATCTTGTAGTATCTCGAAAAGTGGAACTTTAAATCAGAGCCAAAAAGCTATTTAAAAAATTCATAACTCGTAAACTAGCTGAAATCGAGAGGTAATTTTTGAAACACATATTTCTTATACTAAAATTTATTAGATAACACTAAAGATAGTGTTCTAAAGTTGCGAGTTACAGCAATTGGTATTTCAATTTGAAGCATCAATATTGCTGTATCTTGAAAAAAGAAAATAAAATTTTAGACAACGATTATGATGTTGATTTTGTTGTATCTATTTTTTTTTGTAAAATAGCTGATTTTATGGTACTTACAGCATTTTGAAGTATGTTTTCTTAAAAAAGTCAAGAAAATTCCACGTCGTATCATAAAAAAAAAACCTCCTAGGAAAACATGGATCAGACTGTCCGACGCAGTATTTTTTTCTGAATTCAAATATGTAATAAAAAAAAAACCCATTTTGCGAGTTACGACAAAATCGCTTTCCAGCGTCGATATATTTCTTCAACAGTATACAACATTATTTTTTGTTTATGCAAAACCCGATAGGTACACCTGTCCAATATTTTTGTGTAAAGAATCTATGTACAAAATTTTAAAACCGTATCATAAATAATCACAAAGTTATAAGCTTGTATATTACCTGGTTCGTTCAAAAAACTGCTCATTTCGCGGTACACCCGCGTAAACCGTGTCTACTGTGTTATACACTCGTGATAATAGTTTGGCAATAGGTACCTTACCGTACGGTGACTGTATTGTAATTAACGGGTAATAAAATCTAAATAAAATATTTTTGAAAAAAAAAATATAACGTGGTGTAAAAATTATTGTAATCGAATCAGTTACTGATTCTGAACAAACTATATTCAGGTTTCGCTTACACTAATAATAATGTTGTATAGTACGGAGACCATAAATACAGTACAATACTATATATTATAGTACGGTTGGCAACCCTAGGCAGGAGGGACTGTCAGACTTGTACTGACTAAAATCCACGGTGTCCTTCAATAGCCTAATGTACTTACGGTTTTTACTAAGATATGTGCAAGTCTTGAAGAAGGTTTACGATTTTATGTAAATTGAATATTGAAACTTCAGATAAAATCGGGCAGAGTGCATAAAAAAATATTGTCACAAAGAAACAATAAAAATAAATACCTAACTGAAATATAATAGTTATCTTTTATTCAAAACTTATCTTTACTATAATTTTATTCATAAATTCTCAATCTGTTACCCGAGATTGAACATTGCACCACAGAAGATAAAATTTACGATCAATTTTCACAACATTAGTATCTATACTTGCCACGCCCAGCTGTAGTTTCTCAAATATTAACCGATGCTTAAGTAAATATTAGGAAATTAATGGACCAATTTATAATGTAGACAGTTTGACGACAAGGCGCAGTGGATCATCGATTGACTGTTTCGCTGCGTCTCTGTTCCTACATTGAGAAATATTATGATCGTGTGCTCGTGTATGTGAGTTTATATACATATGTTTGTTAACACACCCACGATACAAGAGAAACTCCTGGTGTGGGGCAAAGTTAAAAAAATATACTTACCTACTGCCTTATTCGTTTGGTGGCTACAAGCGCTAATGCTGAGCATGTGGGTGGTCCTAGGTTTCCTTTAATGTTCAAAGGATCTGTTCTTGGGCATGCGGACAGCGAGTAAAGGGCAACTCGCTGTCCGACCATATAGTCCAAGAGCTACTGAACCCTGCGACTAACGGTCTTCCTGTAAGGTTGTAAATTTGTACACGTAATATTTATAGCATGCTAAGAGCAATAGCGACGACCTGGCAGGCGTCAGCCGTGCACATCATTGGACAATTTAATTTTCAAAGTGTAAAAAAAAAATTAAAAAAAAACTTGTTCCTGTAAGCTTAAAAAATTAACAGGATGTAGTTTATTTATTGTAAATCTTGGAAAAAAATGACAGGCGATTACAAGGTGCACAAGTATGTGACAGGCGAATTGAAATGTGCAAAGTTGATGGGGAAAAATAAACTTTCTCCTGTAAGATCAAAATTATCTCGCGTTTGGATGAACTGATTTTGATGCCGTTTTCAGAAAAGTGTGTGTTACATTCCAAAAAAGGTTTTAATATACAGGGTGAATTTTTCAACTGGGCGTAGATGGCTATCTTTGAAACAATGAGTAATATCGAAAAACGTTGAAAGGAATCTCGAGGCCGATTTTGACGAAAATAAAACTGCATCGTTGGATTTTAGAAAAATCAATAATCCTGGCCAGGAATCGAACCCGCTGATTTTGGAAAAAAAATCACAGCCTGTATTATTACACCATTCGATAGTGTTGCTAATAAGGATCAAATTCTGGGAAGTAATCATATACGGCAAACTTTAGGAAAACGTATAATTTAAAAAAAAACTGATGAATGTTCAAGACGATAACTGTATTCGGAACATAAGTTAACCGTTTCTTCTTTGAAATAACGCTTATTTTTGTTCAACTCAATAATTTCGCATTGCTGAATACACTGGGATTGTTGAGACATCAAATCCACTGAATTATTGAAAACAATAATAAATAAATTATGGCTCAGTAGAACATAGTAATATAGAAATATAGCAATTTCATGAAAATCTGCTATTTCCTTAAGTTTGCCTTATATGATCACTTCCCAGAATTTGATCCTTATTAGCAACACTGTCGAATGGTGTAATAATACAGGCTGTGATTTTTTTTTCCAAAATCAGCGGGTTCGATTCCTGGCCAGGATTATTGATTTTTCTAAAATCCAACGATGCAGTTTTATTTTCGTCAAAATCGGCCTCGAGATTCCTTTCAACGTTTTTCGATATTACTCATTGTTTCGGAGATAGCCATCTACGCCCAGTTGAAAAATTCACCCTGTATATTAAAACCTTTCTCGGAATGTAACGCACACTTTTCTGAAAACGGCATCAAAATCAGTTCAGCCAAACGCGAGATAATTTTGATCTTACATGAGAAAGTTTATTTTTCCTCATCAAATTTGCACTTTTCAATTCGCCTGTCACACACTTGTGCACCTTGTAATCGCCTGTCATTTTTTTTCCAAGATTTACAATAAATAAACTACATCCTGTTAAATTTTTAAGCTTACAGGAACAAGTTTTTTTTTTCATTTTTTTTTACACTTTGAAAATTAAATTGTCTAATGATGTGCACGGCTGACGCCTGCCAGGTCGTCGCTATTGCTCTTAGCATGCTATATATATTACGTGTACAAATTTCTAACCTTACAGGAAGACCGTTAGTCGCAGGGTTCAGTAGCTCTCCAGCTAATAGACCATGCCCGGGTCGACGGCGCGTTTCGTTCCACGCGCGCCTCAAAGAGCGTCAGTAAAAATGACGGGGCCCCCTCAGAGGGCCAAAGCCTGCCGGGGTCGCGGGATTTATTTCCTCATCGTGACCCCGGAACAAAAAGGGCTATTGAAGGACACCGTGGATTTTAGTCAGTACAAGTCTGAGAGTCCCTCCCGCCCTGCCCGGGGTGGGAGGACTCATTTGATGATTTTACCACGCTAAAAAAAAAAGGATCTGTTCTTGGGCATAATTTTGGCGCAGCCGTGAGACACACAAAAATTATTCTTTTATTTTTTCTTGTATTGGTTTTTTTTCTTTTTTGTTTATTTTTATTTTTCATGGGTGTGTCTATCGTGGTCCCTTTGCGCCAAATAAATGTTTTTTCTTTCTTTCTTTAATGTAGGCATTTTTTATCATGTTTAAATCATCAAATGGCCTGTTGGTCTAGTGGTTAGTGACCCTGACTGCTATGCCGGAGGTCGTGGGTTCGATTCCCACCCAGGACAAATGTTTGTATGATGAGCACGATCATTTGTTATGTGTCTGGGTGTAATTTATCTATAATATGTATGTATTTAGAAATATATAAGTATGTTTATCAGTTGTCTAGTACCCATAACACAAGCTCTGCTTAGCTTGGGACTAGATGGCGTTGTGTGATAGTTGTGGAATATTATTATTATTTATTTATTATTATTTAATGAGTCTTCCCATCCAGCCAGGGCGAGGCAGGGGCCTGTCAGACATGTACAGACTCTTTCTTTACGTTCCAGGAATTTCTTGCGTAAGTAGTCCCGCAACCCTAAATGTGGCCCTAAAGCAAAAACCCATCAAATAAGTTCAAGTAGGTACAGACAAAAGGTCGTCTAATGTCTACTAATATTATCTATATGTCTATGTATAAGAATTTAACAGTCATGATTCTAAATTACAAATTCATACAAGCCTATGCTTATTAATTTTATACATTGACTAATAACTTATATTACTACAACATCAATAAAATGAATTAAGAGTCAATTCACACCGAGATCATTAAAATGTGCGCGCAGCGTCGCGTACGCTGCGCGCACATTTTAATGGTCCTCATCATCATATCAGTCGTGACGTCCACTGCTGAACATAGGCCTCATCTATAGACTTTCAATAGGACCGGTTGTCGCGGCTTGCATCCAGCGCGATCCTGTGACTTTCATAAGATCGTCTGTCCACCTTGCAGGTGGAAGTCCCACGCTGCACTTGCCGGTGCACGGTCTCCATTCGAGAACCTTACGGCCCCATCGGCCATCAGTTCTGCGTGCTATATGGCCTGCCTACTGCCACTTCAACTTGCTAATTCGCTGGGATATGTCGGCAACTTTGGTTCGTCTACGAATCTCCTCATTTCTGAGTCGATCGCGCAGAGAGACTCCGAGCATAGCCCTCTCCATACCTCGGTGGGCGTCTTGAGCTTACTAATGAGGCCCTGGATGGAAAGACGTGGTTAACAGTTCAATAGAGTGACTCAAAATGTAGCTGTATTAATTACACGAAAAGGTACACATTTCCAGTATCGTCTAGTCACGTCGAGAGAGTCCTGCCATCCAGAGCAAGGCAGGAGGAACTGTCAGACTTGTAGGTACTGACTAAAATCCACGGTGTCCTTCAATAACCCTTTACGTTCCGGGGTCACGATATTCGTTAGTCCCGGGACCCCGGCACAGGCTTTGGCCCTCTAAAGGGGCCCCCGTCATTGTGCTGACATTCTTTGAGGTCCATGGTCGAACAGCGAGTCGACGATTACTCGCCGCCCGCATGCCCGCGCCTACGGTGGCCGGAGATCGTCTCGCGGGCGACGTCAGTCGCCGTGGGCGTCTACCACTTCGACTGGGCTGTGAGGTGGACGCTGTCCTCTCCCTTACGCGTCCTGCCTCCTCCTTCGCTAGCATGACTGCTTCGCAGAAGGAGGCGACCGCTTCCCACTCCGTCTCGCCCCGCAACATGGCCTCGACCAATGCTGGGTGCAAGAGGTCGCCGTGTGCACTGACCCTAAGAATCTGTCCCCGGCTTTGCTCGGATAGCAGATTAAAGTTCTCAGCTCGTAAGATTTATTTATATTTAATTTTTATCATATTTCAATCAATTTACACAATGTCTTAATAAATATATAATAATACACCAAAAGCTTCCTCTATTCTGTCCATTATTAAAGCTATAATATTATTACTATGTAAATCCGTTCGATAGTTTGAGTTTATCGCGTTCGGACAAACAGACATGCAGGCCTACCCTGAACTAATTAAAAACGATTGAAAAGCAAGACATTTCAGTTTGAGTTCATAAACTGCATCGCTGAAAGTCGTACCCTGACGTCCAATAAGCTCAGCAATATTTCGATTGTTATAAATGAATGAAAGATGACGCAATTTGTAGCTGAAACGTTTTCGGGGAAAAAGAGACAACGCTATATAATAATAGCGTAGTCTCTTTCAACGCTAATATCTAATTGGCCATGCCATCTGACAGCAATTGTGCCAAACTGAGTCGCAAGTTTTGGTTTCATTCATTCAATTTTGTACCGGTTTGGTACCTTGATGTCTTATAGCAGCTCAACTGAAACGCTCAAGCTGTCAAAATAAGCAATCCAATAAAAGTTACTATTTCTTAAGATAAACTGAAACGTTATTGATGAATAGCAAGTTTTTAGAGGATTTTTTACAAAAACCGACGAGAGTGTACTTTAATCTTTCTTTTAAAGTTATAATACCTATCCTACATACATTTTTTCAACCACATTTGGTTTTCTGTAATAGTCTAATGATTTATTTTTTTGTGTTTTTGAACGTAAGAGGCTCCAGTTTCGCGGTCAGTTTGACCCCTTCAATAACGATGATGCCGAATTCATTAGGCATTACTTAGTCTATCCAAAGAAACAAAGTTTGTCAAAATCGTTTTGAAACCTTTTCGGTGAAAAAGAGACAACGCTATTTAATAATAGCGTTGTCTCTTTCTCACTAAAAACGTTTCAGCTCAAAATTGCGATCTTTCATTCACTTAAAACAATCGAAATATCGCTGAGCGTATTGGACGTCAGGGTACGACTTTCAGCGATGCAGTTTATGAACTCAAACTGAAATGTCTTCCTTTTTAATCGTTTTTAATTAGTTGCCACAGTACATAATTATTTATTTACCTTTTGCTATTCAATACGAAAAAAAATCTACGTGCAATAATAAAACCTTACTTATTAGGATTTTGCCAGAGTAGAAAAAAACGGGAAAAAAAATAAGGTATTTTACTGTTTAAGAAAAAAATCTTTATAAATGCGATAGTGTAGGCAAGAAAGTGACAGTTTCAGTACATAAAATATGAAATTTATTTTAAATTCAATTTCAAAGTTTTCATTTTCTTAATTTGTGCAGTTACTAAATGAAACGGTAGCCTTTGACACAAAGGCCTCGAAGCCATTCCAAAAACTTTCCAGAAAAAAAACGGTAACCTCCATGATGATATTGCGTCATTGTTGACGGAAGACAAGGCGGTAAGGGTCAGTACCGACCGCGACGCGAAGCGACGCGACGATGCGCTCACTCTTTTAAGAGGCATTCAAAATACGACTTTATGTTCTACACCAAAAGATACACATTTCGTTGTGAGAATTTAGAATACGTGGAGCGGCGTAAGCGGCGCCGCGCTGCGCCGCAGCGCGGCGCATCTCAAAGCAGCGGTGAGTCGCTACGCATCTCGAGGCCGCGCGGCGCAGCGCGGCGCCGCTAACGCCGCTCGAGGCCGCTCGACGATGCAAGATGTTAGACTGGGAGCTAAAGGTGTCTGATTATGCGTAATGCGAGTGTCGAATTTCGCCAACCGATTTAAGTGACGAAAAGGTCAAAGAATAACAATGTTTATCTTGCCGGTCAATTGTCTGGTCCATTTTTTTACGCCCTCTTCTCTTATTCGTAAACGGAATGATTATTTCCGTAATAATTTATAGAAAAATCAGATCACAGGATCACACTTTTTGCGGGACGGATAAAGCTCATAATACTTAATTGCATAAAAATATTTTTTCCAATCAGTTAGGAACTTGTTCTGATTTGCTGAATTAAATGAAGTACTGAACTAAATGAGTGGACTACTTCATCAAGCGAAAAGATACACATACTTAATGCAGGCAGGATATGTATTGTCACTATTTAGGGTCTCTGTTATAAGAATTCGGTCATAGTTGCCTTCATTCGGATTTTGTATACTCAACTACCTCTAGCCCCTGGACTATGTAACTGACACCAAATGGACGACTGCGGGAGGAAGGGGGGTGGGGCGGGAAGCACGTGGCGAATGTAGACACTCCGATGCACCGCGCGGCGTCCAGTGTTGCCGTTTTAGCCACTTTGTGGCTAGATCTAGCGGATTTTCAACGGTTCTAGCCAAATAGAAAACCATTTTAGCCACTAAAATAAATCTAGCCACTTCTGGCTGATTTTTCGATTGTTAAACTTTTACTAAATTACTATTGGAAATCTACCGATTAATTAAACCAAACTACAAAAAAAAAACAATTAAAAATATTAAAAAAAGCTTACCACAATTATGTTTTGCCTACTGAAGTTTTAAACAAAGTCACAAAAACGGTCAAATCGGTCAAACAAATTGAAATACCACCCACATCATCACCCATTGACGAAGAGATTAATGAATCTCTGTCACTGTAGACTTTGGAATTGATTTTTAATTTTAAACCAAATAATAATTGAGAATATTTTTCACTAGCTGAACGTTTATTTTAATCAGCCTTTAATAATAATGTTAAATACTAAGTATTAAAATTGTTTTATTTGACCCATTTATCACCATGCCGAAATTGTAATATTTATCAATAGTATTTGGATAACAGTATCTGGCCAAAAGCACTTTAGCCATTTCTAGCCGAATTTTGAAAGAGATTTTTTTGCAAAACTGGCTACTTTTTTCTTACATGTGGCCACAAACTAGATTGTCGTAACGGCAACACTGGCGGCGTCTGGATACGCAGCGCGGCGCATCGCGGCGCAGCGCATCGTCGCGTCGCTTCGCGTCTCGGTCTAGACTGACCCTAAGTTCGAAAGACTATGGCCTGCCCAATGCTGGGTGAATTAAAAAAATCAAACAAAAAATATTGCGTCATTGCATGTAACATCAAACTGATTCTGACGTTATCAAAATGGCGTCAAAGCATTTGCGTCAACTTAAGCGTGAAATATGAAAAACAAAATAATAAAATAGGTATATATTTTTAGGGCACTAACGGATTTAAGAATTTTTTTGTAATTTTTTAGTACCTACTTTATTATCACTATAAGATTTAATATTTTAAGACACTTTTTGAAAAAAGGTTTAATACCCTATTGTCAGTTTGTCTAGTTATTCTTTATGTAATCTGTGATTTCAGTGGAAAATTTAAGTGAAGTGGATTTTGATTTCAAATAACACTTTATTTAACATAATTCAAAGAATGTCGTAAGTAGGTATTAAACATAATAATTTCCTCAAGAAGAATCGATGCACAATAATTTCCTCAAGAAGCTGTCTTTGTGACAAGAAATTTAAGTTATTTTCTGTTGCATTCTAGTCGAAGAAGGAGAGTAACATTCAATCAGCTGGAGACGTTGTGGGAGATTTTAAACGGAAATCAAGCTCTCGCAACGGGCTTCAATAAAACATCCCAAGCTCGAGAGCATGCAAAAAGGATGTGGATAATAGCAGCAGACAGCTTAAATTCTCAGGGTGATGGTGCAGAGAAAGATTGGAAGGGTTGGTGTAAGGTAAATAAATTTGTAAAATATATTTTATGTTACTGAAATTGCTTCACAATATTGTTAAATACATTCAGGTACTAACATGCGCCATCTTTTCAGTACTGGAATGACTATAAGTGCAAGCTTAAATCTAAAGTCGCCAGTGCACGCACATGCAGCTACCCCGCCCCCTCCGCTAGCGCAGACCCCAGCCCCTCCATCAGCCACAGCAGCGGCGCCACGCGCCTCGTCTACTCAGCGCCGAGTTGTACCCATGTCTTCAGCCACAGCAAGGCAGACAATGGTTAACATGTCTACAGAAAGACTTAGGATTGAAGACCGGAGAAACACAATTTTAGAAAATGTATTCCTCGAACTCGGAGAAATAAAAGGCATTTTAAATAATAGGTAAGAACATAAGTTTCTATTTTAAAAGCGTCCACCGCACAGCCCAGACGCAGTGGTAGACGCCCACGGCGACAGATGTCGCAAGACGATCTTCGGCCACCGTAGGAGCGGGCGGTGAGTAATGAGCGACTCTCTGTCCGACCATGGACCGTACCTGACACGGGCATGTCCATGGTCGGACGGCGCGTTTTGTTCCACGCGCGCCTCAAAGAGTGTCAGCATAATTACGGGGCCCCCTTTAGAAGGCCAAAGCCTGCCGGGGTCGCGGGATTTACCGAATTACCGTGACCCTGGAACGTAAAGGGCTATTGAAGGACACCGTGGATTTTTGTCAGTACAGATGTGACAGTCCCTCTCGCTCTGGCCTGGCTGGGAGCACTCATTTGATGATTTAACCGCAATAAAAAAAAAGAGTTGATAGGTACTTTTTTATTATTACTATTACTGTTTTGATGAATCTTTGGGTTTATTTAAAACCCAACCCTCAACGTCTACAATATATACAAAATGAAACAACAGCTTAATACATTATAATAACTTTGTTTTTCAGGCTTCCCGGACTGCCCACAGCCGATGTCTAGCTCTTGTGGACATGCCTTGCTGTAGGTTATGTTGGCTGCTATCCACAACATCAACATAGTCATGTTCATTTGAGCTTCTTGGTGAACCTCTTCATCTGTCAGTTCTGGCACTGAAAATTTAGCACGAATGTAAAATTATATTTTTTAGTTTAAGAACAAATTGTTGATGGCTACACCTAGTATAGGTGTAGCCAACAACAATTACAAACAACAATTAAGGTACATTTCCAAGACGGGCCGCAGACCGCAAACTGCAGCAGCAAACTGCAAGCGACAGCACTTGTTTCTATGAACATCTATGAAAGTGATTCCAAGCGCGGCAACACTGCTGCCTGCAGACGCAACGCGCAGCGTGCGGCCGCGGCGCGCAGCGACCGCAGACTGCAGCGCAAGTCGTGTCGCGAACCGCAGAGACTTCACACGTATAATGTCGACTTTTTCGGATGACGATGAAGAAAAACTTATTAACATTGTAGCTGGTCATCCAGTTCTTAATAGAATAACTTCCTTCTTTGGTTCGACTTTAAAAAAAAAGATTAGGTGCTTTTCTTTTTCTTTTGGCATATAATAACAACAAGTCATCATCATCTTCCTCTTCTAGTAAAAGACACATTAGTACACTATCTGTAGCGTTATCTAACATTCTGTCTCGCATGAAGCTATTGGAACAACTGAGGCACGGTTCTGTGCATTGTGCAGCCACGGCATGCAGCCGCAGTTGGAATAGCGACCGCAGGCAGCATTGCGGTAACCGCAGCCGGTAGCCACAGTGTCGCCTGCGGTTGCAGTCTGCGGCCCGTCTCGGAATTGTACCTTTAGCGTAACAATTTGTATACAACAACAATATGTATTTGATTTTATTTTATTAAATAATGTAATTGAAAAGGAAACTTTTATTTAACCATTATATTTTATATTTCATCATGAATCATTCCCAAGAATCCTCTGCCTTGAATCTTGCGGGCAGCTGGGCGGTGGCGGCGCGGGAGCAGGGCAGGTATCGCAGACCCGTTCTCTCTTCTTATGGTATTCCTCTCCTCCAATGTGCTTGGGAAAACAATGTATTTATTTCTCATTTGAGGAGAATTTAAAGCATTGTTTATTTCATGCAATACTGATGACACCGTTTGTTGTGCCACTGAATGACCAGCTACGTCTCCAACTAGTTTTTGATAAGACCCTGTGGCACAGAATGCCAGTACAATCAAAACCTTAAACAAATTACAACAATAATTGTACACCCTAATAGTAAACATTTAATAGTTGTAAAAATTGGATGTACTTAGGTATGCAGTTTCTCAAATCTTTTCTCACAAACAAAGACATAGGTTAGGTTTATGAATAAATTAAACTAAAGAGACAAGAAGTTATTTATCTACCTTGTTCTCTATACGGTTAAATCCGTTGGCTTGACAGGCTCCTTGATCAGCGGGCTCAACTCTGCGCACAAATTGAGCACTAGGTAATTCTTTAGATAGCCTGTAGCGCCTAATGAACTCGGCATCGTCAAAGATACTGAAAGGGTCCAACGGCTGCGTATCCGAAGCCTCTTAAGTTTTTGTGCGTAGTGTGAGGCAGAGTTTTCCTCCAAAAACTCAAACAACAGTAGATCATCACACATCTGTAAGAGAAAAACACATACGGTAAAAAGGCACCTATGTTATGTATTTCAGACTATCACAGCAAGATTAAAGTACACTTACTTTGGTTTTGATAGAAATTCACTAAAATAGCACCAAATAACCTTGTGTTCGTCAAGAATCCACCAAACGTTTCAGTTAATGTGTTAGAAAAATAGTAACAGTGACAGTTTGAGCGTTTCAGTTGAGCTGTTTTATGACAATTGAATGAATGAAACCAATACTTGCGATTCAGTTTGGCACAATCGCTGTCAGATGGCATGGCCTACTAGATTGTACGTTAAGCTGTTGTCAGGGTACGAATTAGAAGAACAGTTCAGTTTAGGTCATGAACTGGATCGCGTTAAGAGCTTGGAGTAAGGCCCCTGCTCTGTGAACTAAATATTCGGTGCGCGAGTCCGACTTTGACCGTTTCTTTTTTCTCCTTTCAGGTTTAATGTAAAAAAAAGTAGCCTACTAACGTCTCCAAATTCTTACGCATATATTGTACCAAAATTAATTGAAATCGTTTCGTCGTTTTAGTAGAAGAAGCGTAACAAACAAACTCAATTTCACATTATAATATTATTTTGCCGTTGCTCGATAAGTGGACTAGCCAACACTAAAAGAGTTTATCATTTCGAACCAGTAGTTCTAGAGATTAGCGCGGTCAATCAAACACACTTCAGCTTTAAAATATTAGTACCTAGATTTAAGAAACTCAGTTATTATGCAATAGTATTAAGACTAATCACCACACATTGGAGTTGGACAAGGTTATATAAATCTTCTTAAACTAATATAATTAAGGGAGCGTAGACATCTGACGAATGCGCCGCAAATGCGCAGCTCGCGCGCCGTTTGCGAGCGGCACGCGCGCAATTTATGTGTGTCGCTCCTGCGCCGCTCGCGCGCACTCTATGCGCCGCGTGTGCACGGCTCGCGAGCCTTGCATGAGTTGCGCTAAAGAGGCGCACTAAACCATTGCCGTGACCGCGCGCGCGAGCTGCGCATTTGCGGCGCTTTCGCCAGATGTGGACGCTCCCATATAGAGATTCTGAAGAGTTGGTTTATGTTTGTGTTGTTGAACGCGCTAATCTCACCACTGGTTCGGAACAATATGTGCTACGTGCGGGAATCGAACCCGTACCACGCAGTCTAGCAGTCCAATCGCTCACCTACTGCACCAACCAAGCCGTCAAATTATATCAACCCTAGCTGTTGCCAGCGGCTTCACCCGCTACAACTCGAAAATTATCCCACGGGAACATAAAATCGGGATAAAAACTATCCTATGTGTTAATCCAGGTTATAAACTATCTATGTACCTACCAAATTTTAGCCAAATCCGTTCAGTGGTTTTTGCGTGAAAGAGTAACAAACATAGTACATACACTTACATACATCTTCACAAACTTTCGCATTTATAATATTAGTAGGATTATTGTCACCTTATTCTGTTAGTCGCTAAAACAGCAACAGTTAATGACTAAAACATCTAACAACTCGTCAAACATAATTGATTACAACTTAATGAGCCAAAAAACAAGCTTCATAAATCTATGCCAATGTTATAAAACGCCAAACTTGTTCTGTCTGTCTGTTTGTCAACGTTTTACGCCTGAATGGCTGAACAGATTACTATAAACGTCAAATATCTATCTATATATATAAAATTCAAAACTGACTGACTGATCTGACAACGCACAGCCAAAACCGCTGGGCCTAGAAACTTGAAATTTGGCATAAGCCCTCCTTATACCACGTAGGTGAGCACTAAGAACGGATTTTGCGAAATTCGGCCCCTAAGGGGTTGTTTTTGGGGTTGATAGTTTGTATGAAACTTCGCTACTACAGGTGCTAGGAATTCCAAATTTTGCATGGGGTGTCTTTTTAGAACGTAGATGCTCACTACGACGGGATTTTGCGAAATCCGACCCCTGAGGGGTTTGTTTTTGGGGTCGATAGTTTGTATGAAACTTTGTAACTACAAGTGCTAGGCGTCTCAAATCTTGCATGCCGGTTCTTTTCAAGACATAAATGCTCAATAAGGTAGAAATTTTGTGAAACTCGACCCATAAGGAGTTGTTTTTGGGGTTGATAGAATTGAGACTCAAATTTTTATACATAGGGGTTCTTTTTTGGACGTAAGTAATACCTAAGACGGGATTTTGTGAAATTCAACACCTAAGGGGTTGTTTTTGGGGTTGATAGTTTGTATGAAACTTTGTTACTACAAGTGCTAGGAGCCTCAAATTTTGCATCAGGTTCTTTTTTAGGACGTAGATGCTCACCATGATGGGATTTTGCGAAATACGACCCCTAAGAGTTTGTTTTTGGGGTTGATAGTTTGTATGAAACTTCGTTATTACAGGTGCTAGGAATTTCATGTTTTGCATGAGGTTTCTTTTTAGGACGGACATGGTCACCATAACGGGATTTTGCGAAATTCAACCCCTAAGGGGTTTGTTTTTGGGGTTGACAGTTTGTATGAAACTTTTTTAGTACAAGTGCTAGGAGTCTCAAATCTTGCATGGTGGTACTTTTTAAGTAAAAGCTAAAAATCACCAATGTGGAAATTTTGAGAAATTCGACCCCTAAGGGGTTGTTTTTGGGGTTGATAGAATTGAGACTCAAATTTTTATACATAGGGGTTCTTTTTTGGACGTAAGTAATACCTAAGACGGGATTTTGTGAAATTCGATCCTAAGAGGTTGTTTTTGGGGTTGACAGTTTGAAACTCTGTTAGTATAAGTGCGAGGAGTCTCAAATTTTTCACCGGGTTCCTTTATAAGACTTAGATGCACACTATGGCGGAATTTTGCGAAATTCCACCCCAAAGGGGTTTGTTTTTGTGTTTGATAGTTTGTATGAAACTTTGTTACTATAAGTGCTAGGCGTCTCGAATTTTGCGAGGGGCTGTTTTTAAGACCTAAATGTTCATTAAGACGGTTTTGCGAAATTCGACCCCTAAAGGGCTTTTTCGGGGTTGATAGTTTGGAGACTCAAATTTTGCATAGAGATTCTTTTTTGGACGTAGTTGCGGGTGTTTTGTGAAAATAGACCCCAAGGGTTTGATTTAGGGGTTGATATTTTTTTGTATGAAACTTCGTTTCTACAAATTCTAGGAGTAAGTATTAAATTTTGCAAGGTTGTTCTTTTCTGACGTAAATGCACACCAACGCAACGCAAGGCACTATTTTCTGAAATTCTACCCCTAAGGGGCTGTTTATGGGGTTGGCAGTTTGTATGAAACTTTGTTACTACAAATGCTAGGAGTTTCAGCATGGGGGTTGTTTTAGGACCTAGGTTCTCACTAAGACGGAATTTTACAAAATTCGTCACCTTTGGGGTTGTCTTTGGGATTTGTAATTAGAGGACTCAACATTGCAGGGGGGGTTCTATTTAGGATACAGATTCTCACTAAGAGAGGATGATACGAAATTCGACCCCTAAAAGTTTGTATTGGGGTTGATAGGAGTTTTAAATTTTTAGGACCTAGGTGTTACCTAAGACGAAATATTGCGGGTTGATAGAATTTTTGTTGAATATTGATTGAGTTTTTCCAACAGTATCCCAAGAGGGTGGCCGGGACTAGAAATTCATAAAGGCAAAGTTCGAAATCACGCGGACGAAGTCGCGGGCGTAGTGCTAGTAGGTACATATACTTTACATCCTGGGTAAATTTTTTGGGGGTGGTAAAAACATCAAATCATCCGTGTTGAATTGCCCTTTACTTTCCAAAGTCACGGTAGGTAACTAGCTTCCAACAGTCCCGCGACGCCGGCAGGCTTTGGCTCAGAGTAGCCGTCGGTTTGTTGACAGCGCTTTGAGGCGTGCGTGGAATATAATATGACTCGCCGTCGACCCGAGTATGGTCCTTGATCGGACAGCGAGCCCCCTATAAGTGCTAGCAAGCCCGCGCCTACGGTGGCCGGAAATCGATTTTCGAAGTTCGATTCCTCGGCGTCTCCCGCAGCGGTAGAGTCATGATTTGATGGATAATAAAGATATTCAACGTGTTACGTTAATAGCGCAAAACCTCTCCTGGGTTAACTCAGCCCATGTTACTGAACAATGTTTGTTCCAAGACTTTTGGAAATTCGCAAAAAAAAATTTTGCTTTTTCATATAAAATGAGAAATTGATCGGGCCCATCAGTGTGAAAAATCTTTTTTTTTGCGAATTTCCAAAAGTCTTAGAACAAACATTGTTCAGTAACATGGGCTGAGTTACCCCACGAGAGGTTTTTGCGCTGTTAACGCTACACGTTGTATTTATTTGTAAAAAAACATGAGTAGTATACGATATACAGTTATACACGTCTTGTTAGTAAATGATGAGGTAGCTGCAGGTTTTGCCCTCAATGATTATGTCTTCTCCCTTATAGGTAAGTGCATAATACGTGTTGCGTCTCTTTCGTTAGCATTACTGCTTCGCAGAAGGAGGTGACCGCTTCCCACTTCCCGCTCCGTAGCATGGCCTGAACCTGTGCTGAGAATGCAGATAATTGCAGTTGTGAAACAACATTTCACTATTTCAAAGATCTTATACAATGAAATGAGTCATTGTTCGATAGTTTATAATCTGTCCGTGACATAACGCAAATACACCTAGGAAATTATTATGTTTGCATGCTACATATAAAGGTATTGCAACTTGCTGACTTCTTGGTGAAATGTCAGGATTTTTTTTTTACGTGGAAAAATCATCAAATGAGTCCTCCCACCCCGGGCAGGGAAGGAGGGACTGTCAGACTCGCACTGACTAAAATCCACGGTATCCTTCAATAGCCCTTTAAGTTCCGGGGTCACGGTAATGAGATAAGTCCCGCGACCCCGGCAGGCTTCGGCCCTCTAGAGGGGGGCCCGTCATCATGCTGACGCTCTTAGAGGCGCGCGTGGAACACAACGCGCCGTCGACCCCGAAATGTTAGGTTTTGAAATAAATTCAATACGATTCTGCTTGAGTGTGTCATGTGTGTGTGTACCCTGTGTAACCATTTTACACATAAATTATAAGAATTTTTAATGATTTTGCAGGGAATTTAAATTCCGCACCCACTGGCTCATACAATGTTGGTAGATAGCCGTCCAAAGCCAGAGTATCTCCTAGTTTAATATAATATCTATCTATCTATCTATCTATTCTATACTTATAATAAATCTGTAGAGAGGTCAATTCTGTACATGAAATATATTTCCAAAATAACTATCAGGGGGTGATTAGGGATCGATACTGATGCCAAAAATGCAATTATAAAAATTATTGTCTGTCTGTCTGTCTGTCTGTCTGTCTGTCTGTATAACCGTTATAGAAAACAAAAACTACTAGACGGATTTTGACGAAATTTGGCATAATTTTTTTTCATTCTCCTGCGCTGGTTATAGTAAACTTTTCATCACGCTATAATCAAAAGGAGCAGAGCAGTGAAGGGAAATGTGAGGAAAACGGGAGAAGTTACTCCATACACGCTAATCTTCGGAACTACTGGACGGATTTGATTGTTTTTTTTTTGTTGTATAGCTATTAAGTTTGGGCAACATATAGGCTATAATTTATCTTGGAAACTTGAACACCTGATGCAGAACTGCAATAGATCAGCTAAACTATAAGAGATACAAAAATAGCGCCATAGCAAAAATTGTTCCGCGTGATGAGCATTTTCTGCTGAGAAAATAAATTTGAAGATATGGAACACCTGATGTGGAACTCCAAGAGCCCAGCTACACTATTACATATACAGTAATGACGTCTTAGCAAGAGTTGTTCAGCCTGATGAGCACTCCCTGTTGTCGTATAAAAACTGAAGATCTGGAACACCTGATGTGGAACTCCAAGAGCCCAGCTACACTATAACATATATAGGAATTACGTCTTAGCAAGAGTTGTTCAGCCTAATGAGCACTCTCTGTTGACGTTATGAAAATTGAGATCTGGAACAACTGATGTGGAATTCCAAGAGCCCAGCTACACTATAACATATACAATGAATAACATCTTAGCAAGAGTTGTTTAGTCTGATGGGCATTTCCTGTTGACTTACAAAAATGAAAGATCTGGAACGTCTGGAATCGTCATGCGCGTCCCGTTGTTTTCCCGTCCCCAGGCTCTAAGAATTCGACATCAGACGTTTCAGATCTTCAATTTTGACGACCCCATTGTCGCTGGCATAAGCAACAGGATCCGCGTACGAAGTCGCTGGCAGAAGCTAGTTCATAATAAATTACCAATATTATGTTTATTGTGTAAACGTCAAATGTTTAAGTTCAAAAGGTGTGTCCGAATCATACATATTAATTTATTGATAGGTATTAATTTAAAATGTGCTGATGACGACTTTGACATTGATCGATGAAATATCAGCGTAACATTCATTAATTATGTGTGAAATTGTTTCGGAATCTGCTCTTGTAGATTTCATTCATAATTTTAGAGCAGAGGTGGCTCAGTGAGCGAACACCTCCTTCTGCGAAGCTGTCATGCTAGCAAAGGAGGAGGCATGAGGAGGTAGGATGCGTGAGAAAAATAACAGTGTCCGACTCACGACCCAGTCGCCGCGGGAGACGCCCACGGCATCGGACGTCGTGAGGCGATTTCCGGTTACTGTAGGCATGCGGACGGCGAGGTATGGCCGACTCGCCGTCCGATCATGGACCATGTCCGGGTCATGGTCACATTTTATTTGCATACATATTTGATTGATTATAGTCCTCACTCCACTTGGTAATACCATGACTTGTCGACCATGTTTTTAATATTAAATATTTGAACTAAAACTATTTTTATAAGTTTGTCTTTAACGTCAAACTTAGAAAAATCGTTTTTTAGAGATCCGTACTCAAAGGGGAAAAGGGGACCTTTTTACTAGAGAGTTCGCTGTCCAGTCTGTCGACCGGTATCGGTCCCGGCTTAAGAATTGTGGGTCGTAGGTTCGAACCCCGCCAGGCGCATTACTTTGTGTAATTTATTTTATCACCACTACTCTTAAAACGGTGAAGGAAAACATCGTGAGGAAACCGGCATGTCCTAGAACCAAACATTCGAAGACATGTGACATCTGCCAACCCGCACTGGGCCCGCGTGGTGGATAATGGCCCACTCCCTCTCACAGAGAGGAGGCCTGTGTAAAAATAAATATTTAAGGGGGCTCCCATAACACAAACGTCATTTATTTGCCGTTTTATAGAAAATGGTAGTGAACCCTTTCTGCGGGAGTCCATGTCACACTTTGTCGGTTTTTTTTTTAAATAAATACCTACCTAGTATTAAAATTCATCAACGCGTGTATATTTGTATACCTATCCAAGCATGTATAATACAACGCTTTATTTAAGAGAGCCGCACGTGCTAAGAATTAAATTAAAGCGCATTTCACACAGAGAGCGGGCGCGGGTCGGGCGTGTTTCGGTGTACGGGCACGACCCGCCCCGCGCCCGACCCGCGCACGCTTTCAGTATGAAGTTTCCATTTAAATACAAAGAACTAGACCCGCCGTACTCCCGCCCCGACCCGCGCCCGACCCGCGCCCGCTCTCTGTGTGTAATGCGCTTAAACCTTAGTACCACCATTATTCTGTGGTACCACCACGATAAAAAAGAAACTACGATGGCGCCATAATTATTATGACGTCATGGATAAATAAATAAATAATCTTTATTTAAAATAAAAGATAAAATACAAAATTATTCTTAACTAGCTGTGCCCGCGACTTTGTTCGCGTGGATGTCTTGGAACTTAACAATGTATTTTTTATAATTGACAAAGTTTCATACAGTTTGTATGCAACTTTCATCCCCTATTTTATCCCCTTGGGGGTAGAATTGATCAAAATCCTTTCTTAGCGGATGCCTACGTCATAACATTTACCTGCATGCCAAATTTCAGCCCGATCCGTCCAGTGGTTTGGGCTGTGCGTTGATAGATCACTATGTCAGTCAGTCCTTTGACTTATACACTCGAGAGCAATGAATCCGGGTCACTTAAAGAATCCTAAAAATCTCGGAAACTAAAAATGCTAGGTTAATGCAATAAATTGTATTTAATAGACTCCTTAAATGAAGGTATTAAAACTTCTTAGTTATTGTAAAGTTATATCATAAAAAAATCAAATTTGAAAAAGGGCCACTTTCGAAGATGGAACTACGAAATTACAGCATTTGGTTTTGCTTTTGTTTGTAATCTGTCATTTATGTGGGTACATAAACCATGTTGATAGTGCTCTATATATTCATTATTCAAGCTGAAATTATGTCGCTTACGCCTGAAGAATGCACCAGAATACTTACAATGCTGGAAACCGGCCGGAGACAGCGCGATACAGCCAGGACTGTCGGTGTGTCGCTGTCAACAGTACAAAGAGTTCTCCGACGTTACGAAGAAACTGGTTCTAACCTACGCAGACCAGGAACGGGCAGAACCAGGTGTACCACAGCATGAGAAGACCGATACTTGGTGAACACCATGCTTCGAAATCGCTTTCTCACAGGAACTGAACTTGCACCAATCAGTTTCGACGCCTCGGAGGAAGTAACCCAAGTGCATGGACAGTAAGACGTCGGCTTGCTGAATCTAACTTAAAACCCCTTAGACCTGCAAACGGCCCTAAACTGGAGCGTGGGCATCGTATTTCAAGACTAAGATATGCCCAGAGCCACGTAAATTGGAGTATTGAAGATTGGTCAAAAGTTATGTTCTCCGACGAATCAAAATTTATGCTCTACAAGCACGATGGAAGACACAGAGTGGAAAGATTCAAGCAAGCATGCATCGAAGAAAAAGTAGCCTACGGTGGTGGGTCTGTACTTGTGTGGGCCGGTATTTCTTCTGAAAGTCGCACAGAGCTGGTGATCATAGAAAACGGCTCTTTAACTAGCGTAAGATATGTGGAAGAAATCCTCAATGATCACGTTGGTCCATTTATGGTCAATTTAGGTGAGGATGCTATATTTATGCATGACAATTGACAATGCCCGACCTCATACAGGTAGGATTGTGAATGACTACCTTCAAGAGATGAACATTACTCGTATGGAGTGGCCAGCGCGCAGCCCGGATATCAACCCGATCGAGCATGCTTGAGACGAGCTAGGCAGATGCGTAAAACAACGAAACCCTCCCCCAATCACGCTTCGTGAGCTCAAAATTGCTCTCACAGAGGAATGGGAGAATATTCCCCAAAATCGTATAAGGAACTTGGTGTACAGCATGCCAAACCGCGTAAACGCAGTAATGGAAGCACGAGGAGGCAATACGAAGTATTAAAATTCAAGAAAATCGTAATGAAGTTCAAAAATTTCATGTTTCCTATTTTTGTTTTAAGGAGAGATCAGCAGTTTTTTTTCTATATGTAATTTCTCAGATGAAAGAAACAGGCAGATAGAACGTGCGCGAACAACAACGTGGTGCCAGTCGTTATTTATGTGTGCGCGGCAGATAAGTGGCGCCGTGTACGGACACGTGCATCTGTGTGCGTTTACGGTTGCCAGATATTGAGAAATACTCCCATATTTTTGTTCAGTTAAATTGTTCTCAAATATTGTACTAATATTTTTTTTCAATTAGAAACACGATTTTGCTTTATGGTTATACCTAGATAGCAAAAGCGTGTAGTATTTATTATTTCACAGAATAATAATAAGAAATAAAAGTTAATAATATGCATAATTACTTACTACCTATTTAATTAATTTATATCAGACCAGAACACTTTTTAACGCTTTTTGGTAATTTGTTTAATTAACTATTTAAGAATAGGTATTTTAATTTAAAAAGATAAACAATTTGTTATAACAATCAACATAAATTTATTAAAATAATTTTTATTTTACACACATTAAACCTTAACAGCCTTTGTTCTGCACTAATTATTGTACATACATACTATTATTGTTTAAAATTGGAAACGCGATTTTGCTTTATGGTTTTACCCAGATAGCAAAAGCGCGTAATATTTAAACAGAATAATAATAAGGGAATAAAAGTTAAAGATGCGTAATTACATAACTTAATTCACCGATATTTTTTATGCACAATACACATTCCCCTAATTCAGGGTAATTTTCCCGTCATAAACTAGCAACACAGACGATTTACTGTTAAGGTTTTGTGTTTCAAGTGAGCCGAAAATATTTTATGTAAAATAAATACCAAAACAATAAAAATAACAAGAATTACCTGGGAAAAGATATTCCATCTTGTTTTCTTACTTTTTGTGAACAACTTTTGCAGTGTATAAACACACAAGATGGCATATTTTGACTTATAATGACAAATCACTAGTGACGTGTGAGCGAGACGATGCGTAGCTTGGTACTGTCGCGAGTTTGTAGCAACTTTTGATTTTGTAGTAACTTTGGTGGACCCACTCGCGTGTTCTGAGCGCTCTATCTGTCTATTTTTTTAATCTGAGTGTAATTCTGTGTTAATAAAATGTATGGTGACTCATATTTTTTTTACTTTCATTTAAGGAGTATTACATTGTCTATTAAATACAATTTATTGCATTAACCTATCATTTTTAGTTTCCGAGATTTTTAACATTCTTTAAGTGACCCGGATTCATTGCTCTCGAGTGTAGATTTAACAATGTAGGCTAATGATATTATCTATCTATTATCTATTATCTATTTCTATTATTTTATTTTACTTATAATAAATCTGTAGAGAGGTCAATTCTGTACATGAAATATTTTTCCAAAATAACTATCAGGGGGTGATTAGGGATCGATACTGATGCCAAAAATGCAATTAATAAAATTATTGTCTGTCTGTCTGTCTGTCTGTCTGTCTGTCTGTATAACCGTTATAGAAACAAAAACCACTCGACGGATTTTGACGAAACTTGGTACAATTATTTTTCATACTCCTGCGCTGGTTATAGTATACTTTTCATCACGCTACAATCAATAGGAGCAGAGCAGTGAAGGGAAATGTTAGGAAAACGGGAGAAGTTACTCCATACACGCTAATTTTCGGAACTACTGGACGGATTTGATTGGTTTTTTTTTGTTGTATAGCTAATAAGTCTGGGCAACATATAGGCTATAATTTATCTTGGAAACTTGAAAACCTGATGCAGAACTGCAATAGATCAGCTAAACCATAAGAGATACAAATATAGCGCCATAGTAAAAATTGTTCCGCGTGATGAGCATTTTCTGCTGAGAAAATAAATTTGAAGATATGGAACACCTGATGTGGAACTCCAAGAGACCAGCTACACTATTTGTTAGCGACGAATAATAATCGCACTAAGCAAATCTTGTAAATATGTAGTACTTAGAGATTAGGATAGTTTTAAACAATAAAACTATTGTTATAATGAATAATAAGGGTCGGGTAAATGTAGAAATGTGCATTTAGTAAGTACCTTCTAATAAATTGATAAGTTGTTCTGTTTTTTATTTGTCCCTCCTGGTGTCTCTGCTGATGCCACAAAATAAACCCACAGTTGGGTAGACATATAAATGCGCATTTTACATATACCGTCAAATAAATTGAGAAACTGTATTGATCACTATTTTTGCCGCTTGGAGCACCACTTGTCCCGAAAATGTAAGCGAAGTGTCAGGTAGTCATAAAAAGTGTACATTTTAGAAATACCCTCAAACACAGTGATAAATTGTTGTAATTCCTATTTCTGGCACTTGGTGTCTCTGCCTGTAGGTTGATGTAAATTTAGTTTTTCACCATTTTTTAGGTCTAAAAATTAAGGTTTTGCTAAGATTTTTATGTAATTAGATAGACTAAGTTAACCCTTAGGCTATAAGATAAATTGTAAAACAAAAAGGGAAGGTTTACTATAGAAAACTGCCAAATTAAAGTTCCCCATACAAAGTCGCATTAGTGCCGTGTGCAAAAATGGATTGCTCTGATTGGCTGAAGGGAAAAATATTAGAAACGTGTGCAAATTTTAAGGATTCTGATTGGTCAGAGCTTTCTATAAAAGAGGAGCAGTTTTCTATGGGATTCATTCCGAAACCAGCAGTATTATAATAAACAAGAAATAAGAAAAGTACTCCGAAGTCTCATTAGCGCCGAACCTACTTGAAGCCTCCAGTTTCTACCGCCAGCGAACCAATCCTACAAGTTCAACAGTTTACAAGTGGTCCTTCGTGAAGCCGGATCGGGTTCAAGAAAACTGAAGATGCCTTCTACAAGATCAGGATCAGTGCAGTCCAAGGCTACGGGAGATAGTACTTCGTCAGTCGACGGGAGTGCAAGCACGCCAAGTGAAACCACAAGCGAAGCGACTACGAGCGCGTCAATTACAAGTCGGTCAACGCTCACTAGAAGATCGCCGCCGCCTAGCGTACGAGCCCACCAGTCGTCTATTCGTCAGCAAAATACTGCCGGGAGGGAATCAGCATTGGGGGGAGCGACTCGCACCGCGCCCCTAGCCAGCACCGTGGAAGAGGAAGTTGAAGCGTCTGATCCCGCACGCCGAGAAGAAAGCCACAACACTACGCTGCAGAACCCAGACAGAAGTGTTGCCGTGAAGTTACGTCGAGATGAAGGAAGTGTACCGACGTCAATAGAAGGGAGTCTGCAGCAGCCTCGCCCTAAGAAGCCGACCCGCGAAATAGACACGCAGTCCGTCCGCTCGTCGCATAGGAAGAGAGCAGAAGCGCAAGCAAAGTTAACAGTGGCACTAAGGGAATTGGAATTGGCAGAAGCGCGATCAAGAGTGGCTCAGGCTGAACTAGAACTAGCAACAGCAGAGTCAGAAGAAGAAGATGGTGCCGGAGAAGAGATGTACGAGCAAACTCAAGAAGTCGAGAGGTGGTTCATCCAAGCTGGGGTCAAGCCTAGCAATGATAGCAGGCCGACTGAAACAGAAGAAAAGAAGAGTGACATCCACGAGTTAGCCCAAGTTATAGTCAAGCTGTCCGAGAAGTCACGTGATGTTGCAACACCGAAGCACTTCGAGCTCCCTCACTTCAGCGGGTCCTGTGAAGAATGGTTGCCGTTCAAGAGATCGTATGAAGACGGGGCTGCCTCCTTCAGCGACGCACAGAACTTAGCGCGCCTCAGAAGAGCAATTCAAGGCGCAGCCAGAGAAGCCGTCCAGAGCCTGCTGTTTACAGCTGAAGATCCACGCGAAGTTGTCAAGGGACTAGAAGCCAGATTCGGAAGACCTGGGGCATTGGCACTGGCAGAACTAGAGAAGATGAAGAACCTGTCAAAGGTGGGCGAGAACCCAAGCGACATATGTGTCTTCGCAAGCAGAGTGAAGAACGCCGTCCAAACTATCAAGGCATTGAAGAAGTCGCAATACCTCAGTTCTCCTGAAACTCTGAAGGCCATAGTAGACAAGATGCCACCGTCAATGAAATTCCGATGGTTCGCCTACCATAGAACCAGAAGGGAGGAAGAAATTCAAGAGTTGCTACTCATCGAAGCGTTTCTAGAAATAGAAAGCGACATGTGCGGGGACTTTGCTCCACCTGAAGTGTTTTCGGAGCAAAAGAAGGGGTCAAGAAAACCTGTACACACAGTGCAAGAAGTGTCTCAAGAGAAATATAAGAAGTCGTGTCCAATCTGTGAAGAAGAGCATTTTGTGATAGAATGCAAGAAGTTTAAAGAAGCCAACATAGATGAAAAATGGAGCATTATCAAGAAGGCTAGAATATGCTTCAAGTGTCTTCGGTTCAGGCACTCAAGAATCAACTGCAAAGCTCCAGTCTGCAAGAAGTGTAGAAGATTCTGCACTCTGAAAAACCACCAGAGTCAGCAGAAAAGAAAGAAGACAAGGAAAGTGCATCAGAAGAGACAGTCGCCTCGATCCACAACAGCAAAGGGGAAGAGAAAATTTATTTGAAGATAATTCCAGTGGATCTCTACGGACCGAAAGGTCACGCTCGCGTGCTGGCGCTGCTAGATGAAGGCTCAACAGTCACACTCTTGGACGCATCAATAGCCAAGAAGATCGGAGCCGAGGGAACTAAAGAAACTCTCGCAATCGAAACAGTCGGCGGGAAAGTAATAAAGAAAGATAGTTCTCAGAAGATCCAGTTGAAGATAAAAGGGGCTCATAGAAGAGACAAGAGGCGAATCATAGCAAGAACCATCGACGACCTGAAGCTTTCAGAGCAAAGCATTAACAAGAACACTGTGAAGAACTGTCAGCATCTGAAGACAATTGAAGAGCAACTTCTCTATGTCACAGAAAGGCCCAAGCTGTTGATAGGTCAAGACAACTGGGGACTCATAGTTACAAGAAGACTGAAGAAAGGCAAGCCAGCCGATCCCGTGGCTTCTCTCACTAGCCTCGGGTGGGTGCTGCATGGATGTGAATCAGGGACGAATGCCATTGTAAACTTCATTCACCATGGCAAGTCTACAGTCGAAGAGCAGAATCTAGAAGAGTTAATAAGAGAACACTTCCAGTTAGAATCGCTTGGGGTCCAGAATCGCTTACCAACTAATGACAGCGATAGAAGAGCACTAGAAACCCTCGAGAAGACTACGAAGAGATTAGCCAGCGGTCGATTCGAGACAGGGCTCTTGTGTAAGAAAGAAGACGAGTCCCTACCCAACAACTACAGACAAGCACTCCGTCGCCTAGTCAATATTGAAAAGAAGTTGGATCAAGATGAAGAAATCAAAGAGTCCTATGAGAAGCAGATCCGAAGCTTGATTGAAAATGGATACGCAGAGAAGGTTCCAGAGTCTGCGAATAAAAGAAGATTATTTTACTTACCACACTTTGCCGTCGTGCACCCAGTCAAGAAGAAGCCAAGAATAGTCTTCGACGCAGCTGCCAAGTATGAAGGGAAGAGCCTCAATGACGCCTTGTTATCGGGGCCAGACTTACTACAATCATTGTTCGGCGTATTGCTGCGCTTCAGAGAAGGTCCAGTGGCTGTCATGGCTGATATCCAAGAAATGTTTCTTCGAATCAAAGTAAGAGAAAGTGACCGAGATAGCCTCCGATTCCTGTGGCGTGGAAGTCAAAGAACGGGCAAGCCTGAAGAGTTTCGAATGTCCTCAATCATCTTCGGGGCAGCATCATCACCGGCAACAGCAATATATGTGATGAATAAGAACGCAGCAGACTTTAAGAAGACTCATCCTGAAGCGGTGAAAGCAATAGAAAAGAATCATTACATGGATGACTATCTCCAGAGCTTTCCAACTACAGCTGAAGCAAAGAAGATATCAAAAGAAGTAAAGGAAATTCACGCAGTAGCAAGCTTCCATTTGAAAGGCTGGGCCAGCAACGACGCGAAGGTTCTGTCAGAAGTAGAAGATACTAATAAAGAAGACTCCCTACAACTGACGAAAGAGGAGAAGACACTGGGGCTAAGATGGCTGGTGAAGGAAGACGCGCTAGCGTTCAATGTTGGTCTGCGCAATACATCACAAGACCTTCTTGAAGGAAGAAAAACTCCGACGAAGAGAGAAGTTACAAGCGCCGTAATGTCAACCTTTGATCCTATGGGCTTCGCGACGCCAGTCTTAATACAAGGAAAGAAATTAATTCAAGACATTTGGCGAACAAAAATTGGCTGGGATGAAGTAATCAACGAAAACCAGAAAGAGGCCTGGTTGAAGTACCTAGAAGAGGTGTCGGCGCTGACGAGACTTCGGATACCAAGATGCTTTTCACCCCGCAGTAGAAAAGGGCAACTGCACACATTCACCGACGCAAGTGAAGAAGCATACGCAGCGGTAGTTTACTGGAGGACGGTTGAACCTGGTGATAAGATTCACATCTCCATGATCGCCGGCAAAGCAAGAGTGACACCAACAAAACCAGTGTCAATTCCAAGGCTTGAACTACAAGCAGCCTTGCTTGGCACCAGGCTGGCAACCACAATAGAGAAAGAGATGGAACTTGAGGCAACAGTCCGCACCTACTGGACGGACTCCAGCACAGTGCTTCAGTGGATCAAGGCAGAACCAAGAAGGTTTAACACCTTTGTGGCCAACCGACTGGCAGAGATCGAGGAGCAGACCAAGCCCGAAGACTGGAGATGGGTACCTACTAAAGAAAACCCAGCAGATGACGCCACGAGGGGAACCCCGACTGAATTCGATCACAACGCAAGGTGGTTCCAAGGTCCGTCATTTCTCCGTCAACCAGAAGAAGAGTGGCCATATAAAGACTTCAAACCAGAGGGTACTATGTTGGAAGAAAAGAACAAGCAAAGAGTGACGGCGATAAAGGCTGAGGAGGTCTTACTCAACCTGGAGAGGTTCTCGAGCTGGGAGCGACTGCTGCGCGTGACGGCCAGAGTGGTTGCTTTCGCATGCCTCTTATTGAAGAAGACCCGTAAAGCAACCAACGCCGCCGTCCGTCAGAAGGAAGAGCCCTGGAGACCCCATAGAAGATCCCAGAAGAAGAAGACACAAATCGCCAAACGGCCAGTCAGCAAAGAGAAGAAGAGGTTGTACCTGCCGCTGGAAGACGAACACTTAAGAAAAGCAGAAGAATTATTAATGAAAATAAGTCAGAATGACAGTTTCAAGTCAGATATAAGGAATTTAAAGGCAAAGAAACCCTTGGAAAACGCAAGTCGGCTTAAGAAAATCGACGTCTACCTAAATGACGCCGATATCATTAAATTAAGAAGTAGAACAATGAAGTTTCAAGGCGAAGAAAGAAGAAAAATGAATCCTATCATCCTAGATGGGAAACAGAAAATCACGCGTCTCATCATACAACACTATCACAAGAAGTTTCTCCACGGGAACACTGCCACAGTAATGAACGAGCTACGCCAGAAATATTGGATTCTGGGCTTAAGAGCGACCTTAAAGGCGGTTGCCCACAGCTGTCAGCGATGCAAGACAAAGAAGAGTTTGCCAGAGGTGCCCCCGACAGGAGATCTACCAAGCGAGAGACTGCAACATCATCAGTTTCCGTTCGCTTGCACTGCGGTAGATTACTTTGGACCGATGCAGGTCACTATCGGGAGAAGAGTCGAGAAGCGCTGGGGGGCGCTATTCACTTGTCTTACAACCAGAGCCATTCACCTGGAGTTGGTACCCTCTCTCAGTACCAGCTCAATGATAATGGCACTTCGACGAATGGCAGCAAGAAGAGGTACCCCAAAAACCATATTCAGCGACAACGGAACCAATTTCGTTGGGGCAAGCAAGGAGCTGGAAGAGGCTGCGCAAGAAAGGGGCATCAAGTGGAAATTTATTCCCCCGGGAAGTCCAAACATGGGGGGCGCATGGGAAAGACTCGTGCGAACAGTCAAGACGGCACTAGCGGCAGTGCTCAACGAAAGAAACCCCCCTGAAGAAGTGCTTCATACTCTTATGACTGAGGTTGAACACATAGTAAACTCCAGACCTCTAACCCCAATCAGTATGGAGCCAGAAGATGAAGAAAGTCTGACACCAAACCACTTTCTACTGGGAAGATCGTGTGGAGCAATGGCGCCGGGAGAATTCGACGACACAGAGTTGATCGGGAGGCCAAGCTGGAAAACTACCCAAAGGCTTGCTGACCACTTCTGGAAGAGATGGATCAATGAGTACCTACCACTCTTGATGCCAAGGCAAATCAAAGGGAGGGAGACAACCGACCCGAGGGAAGGAGACATCGTGTTAATAGTCGACGCATCGCTACCCAGAAACTCATGGCCTCGAGGGGAAGTTATCAAGGCGTACCCTGGGCCAGATGGAAGAACCAGAGTGCTGGACGTGAGGACATCAGGCGGAGTTCTTCGGCGACCTACACGACGGGTCATCGTGCTAGTCCCCGCGGCTTCGTCGCTTCAAGAAGATGATGTGCTGCGCACCGTGGGGGAGAATGTTAGCGACGAATAATAATCGCACTAAGCAAATCTTGTAAATATGTAGTACTTAGAGATTAGGATAGTTTTAAACAATAAAACTATTGTTATAATGAATAATAAGGGTCGGGTAAATGTAGAAATGTGCATTTAGTAAGTACCTTCTAATAAATTGATAAGTTGTTCTGTTTTTTATTTGTCCCTCCTGGTGTCTCTGCTGATGCCACAAAATAAACCCACAGTTGGGTAGACATATAAATGCGCATTTTACATATACCGTCAAATAAATTGAGAAACTGTATTGATCACTATTTTTGCCGCTTGGAGCACCACTTGTCCCGAAAATGTAAGCGAAGTGTCAGGTAGTCATAAAAAGTGTACATTTTAGAAATACCCTCAAACACAGTGATAAATTGTTGTAATTCCTATTTCTGGCACTTGGTGTCTCTGCCTGTAGGTTGATGTAAATTTAGTTTTTCACCATTTTTTAGGTCTAAAAATTAAGGTTTTGCTAAGATTTTTATGTAATTAGATAGACTAAGTTAACCCTTAGGCTATAAGATAAATTGTAAAACAAAAAGGGAAGGTTTACTATAGAAAACTGCCAAATTAAAGTTCCCCATACAAAGTCGCATTAGTGCCGTGTGCAAAAATGGATTGCTCTGATTGGCTGAAGGGAAAAATATTAGAAACGTGTGCAAATTTTAAGGATTCTGATTGGTCAGAGCTTTCTATAAAAGAGGAGCAGTTTTCTATGGGATTCATTCCGAAACCAGCAGTATTATAATAAACAAGAAATAAGAAAAGTACTCCGAAGTCTCATTAGCGCCGAACCTACTTGAAGCCTCCAGTTTCTACCGCCAGCGAACCAATCCTACAAGTTCAACAGTTTACACTATTAATACATTACCTATACAGTAATGACGTCTTAGCAAGAGTTGTTCAGCCTGATGAGCACTCCCTGTTGTCGTATAAAAACTGAAGATCTGGAACACCTGATGTGGAAGTCCAAGAGCCCAGCTACACTATAACATATATAGGAATGACGTCTTAGCAAGAGTTGTTTAGTCTGATGGGGATTTCCTGTTGACTTACAAAAATGAAAGATCTGGAACGTCTGGAATCGTCATGCGCGTCCCGTTGTTTTCCCGTCCCCAGGCTCTAAGATTTCGACATCAGACGTTTCAGATCTTCGATTTTGACGACCCCATTGTCCCTGGCATAAGCAACAGGATCCGCGTACGAAGTCGCTGGCAGAAGCTAGTATTTTAATAAAACGAGGTAGATATCGCACTAGCACGCACAAATTGTTGAGGACAAAGTAAGACAATTGTTGCTCTTTGCTATCTGCTATCTCTTTCTATCTTAATACGTTCCGCATTATCTATCGCTGTCGTAGTTTTAAATTACTATACTAAGAACGCAACGCCATTCAGTATGAACATGGCGTATCTTTCTTTATAATATCATTGATGTAGGCACAGATGCATTAAGTCTCCAATTTGTGCGGGATATACTGTCATAACAAGTAAGTTTAGACCCCATAGATAATTTAAAGAGCTATTGAAGGGCACCGTGGATTTTAGTCAGTACAAGTCTGACAGTCCCTCCTGCCTCGCCCTGGGTGGAAGGAATCATTTGATGATTTTACGACATAAAATAAAATATGCCAGCTTGCTGGCGCAATGACTGAGCGATCGACAGCTGCGCAGCGTCTCGCGGTTTCAATTCCTGGTGGCCTACCATGAACTCTTAAAGCGTGAGTCTTTAGGCTGTGGGAAAGAGATGGCGCTAGACGCACTAGACTTGTATAGCTCTGTCTCTTTCCCACAGCCTAAACTTGATCGCGTTAACAGCTCGTGGTAAGGCCTCTGGACGGAACGAATATTTGTATGATCTACAAGTAGTTGTTCCGAGTCTGAGTGTTTGTGTATGTGAGTTTATATGTTTGTAAACGTACCCACGATACAGGAGAAGTTCCTAGTGTGGGGCAAAAAAAAAACAGACAAAGTCACATTTAAACATTAGTTTAAAAAAAAGTCTCCGTCAACTTTGACCTTGTTTAATTCAAGTACATTTTTTTGTTATCTCTTATTTAAATAAGAGATATATTATTATAATCACGTCATTATTATTTAGTTTTCAAACATAAAAATAAAAATTTAATTAGTTTTTTCATCAATCTTCGATTCGCAATAATACTAGATGTCAATAATAATTTTAAAGACCCCGTTTCGTCTGTCTGTCCACGATGAACTCAAAAACCGCTGATCATGATAATTCATGAGTAAGGGCTATGCTACACGGGCGGATCTCCCGCCGCGGGAATCCGCTCGACAAAGCTCCCGCAAACATAAATAAAACCGCGCCGTGTAGTTTGTAGCATACAATGTCCAAAAGAATTGAGTCTAGTGCGGTTCAGAAGCGGATTCCCAGCGGGAGAACCGCCCGTGTAGCATAGCCCTTAGGTTTAGTTGTACACTAGTAGTTAGTCGCGAGACTAAACAGCTTGTCAATTTGAAATTGTCAAAGTTCCAGTTTACTTTACGTCTTAAATACTGTATTAGTCCAGTCAACGAGGCTTTTGTGGTCCGAAAAATTCCTCCGGCGCTGAAATTTGGCATATGATGAAAGTAGGTGATACAGATTATAGGTGCACAATAATCCAACTTTTTTTTTTTAGAGAAGTTTGGTATTTTTACCAAAACAAGAAAATTGCTTATGGCTTATGCTCTGGGAAAAAATCCTCAGCCTGAAATTCTTTCTGTATACGTTTGAATGTATTCATTAGAATAGGTAAGTATAAAAATCCAATAAAATTTCGATTTCAGTGTCACTTCAAATTAACTTTTTACATTTTGCGCTGTAACTTCTAGTGAAAAATTGCTCTGGCGCTTTTTATTTTTTTATGTGCTCTCTTATCCTTAAATACATAGGTTTGTTAAGTAATCCAAAACCTTTTCCTTTTTAAAAATCATTATTTGCTTAATTATGTAATGTGAAAAATTGCTCCGTCGAGTTTTATTCTTTTATTAGTCATATAATGTCATATTTAAACAGATTTATCAATAATCCAACAAAATTTCCAGCGTTCATAATGTTTTACAAGTCGGGGTAGCGTTGCCGCGCAATACGTTTGATCTTCTATGCGATCGCGAGTTTGTTCGTCACCGTTATAATACAGACAGCACATCAAGTAACCAGAATTGTCATTGTTGTCATTCGATTTTGAATTCAATCAACGACTTTTATTTTTATACCCGGTATGCTGTTGACTGTACAGCGGTAATTACTGCAAAAGGCGTTTAGAATTGCGCTGCAATGCAAAAACAATATTTTTAAACGCATTATAAATAAAATAAATGTTTGAAATTTCCAGAGTGTGCACGCCGCCGGTACACACCGGACGGCAGTTCATAAAAATTTTCAAGTCCTTATTTTTGAAATGACTGAACTAATTTTAATGACACTTCACACACATAAGAATCAAACATAGGTAAAAAAGTTGTGAAAACAATTTTAAAAAATATTTTGATTAAAAAAAAGTTTTTTTTTTTAAATGAATTGCTATTATGTAGGTACTAGTGATGTTGCGAATGTCTGTTATTTGACATTTGTGAATGCGAATGCGGATGCGAATATTCATTTTCAATATTCGCGAATGCGAATGCGAATATTGACTTTTCAATAAAACGCACGCAAAATGATAGATAGGTTTGACATTTCATGTCAGACACATTTAAACCGAACACTGGCCAAGTCCATAATACACTCAGGGGCACATTTAACCGGCCACCTACATTTTGTCGATTATTTCAAAATTGTATCGGATTTTAACTAATTTTGTTATAAAAATACTTGAGTGAATCTTGGAGAACACAAATAAAACATGTTGTGTAAGTTGTGAAATGGTTTAAACAAGATAAAAAATTCAAAATGCGAATATGCAGTTTTCTGACCAAAAACGACATTTAGCTAAATTTTAATTTAAAAAAAAAAGTATGCTCTAAATTATCGCACTAATAATGTGTATTCCCTCCTCTGGCCCTAATCACCTCTTGTAATCGATTTGTAAGCCCGTCCATTATGTCTTGGATGTCGCTTTGTGGAATGTTCCTCCACTCCTCAACAGCTGCAGTTTTCAGCTCACTGATGGTCGTAGGAGCTGGTGTTCGACTCCGAATTCGTCTTTTAAGGTTGTCCCATACATGCTCTATCGGGTTCAGGTCAGGACTCCGAGCTGGCCATGGTAATCTCTGAATATTGATGGCGTCCAAGTACTCTGTGACAATTCTCGCGGTGTGTGCACGAGCGTTGTCGTGCATTAAAACAAAATTATCGCCAATGAATGGAGCAAATGGCATCACATGTGGTTCTAGGATTTCTGTCACGTACCTGTGAGCATTAACGCTGCCTCTATCGAAGACCACCAACTCTGTACGGGCCTCGTAACAAATGCCACCCCACACCATAATCGAGCCTCCCTCGTAGCCCACTGTTTCAACCACAGCACATTCAGCAAACCTTTCACCACGGCGTCTATACACCCGCTGACGTCCATTAGGACCTCTTAAAGCGATTCTTGATTCATCAGAGAAGAGAACTGATTTCCATTGCTCTGACGTCCAATTTAAATGTTCTCGAGCAAAAGCAAGTCTCGCTCTTCTGTGAGTTGTCGTTAGCTGTGGTACTCGAGCTGGTCGAAATGATCCCAGATCCCTCTCTGCTAACCTTCTTCTTATTGTTCTTAGGCTCACACTTACATTTCGTACCTCAAATAAGCGGTTACGAGCCTCAGAAGCCGTTGTGAACCGATTTCGAAGAACGTTCGAGACGATGTAACGGTCATCTCTCTCTGTTGTACACCGTCTACGACCTTGTCCTGGTCTCCTTGTGTAGGATCCGGTCTCTCTGAAACGCCGGATAGCATCTTGGATAGTGCTTCGAGGATATCCAAGCATTCTTCCAATCCGACGCTGGCTGAACCCAGCGTCTGCAAGTGCCACAGCTCTAGCTGCTCCAGCTGCGTCTAGTGGCATTTTATTGGTTTAAATAAGGTCGCAGCACTTCAATACCTCGGTTTTACTCGAAATAATGGTAAGACAACGTTGTAAAACAAATTTATCCTTCACACAAAACGAGGGGCGTGACTGTCAAATTTCTACTGAACTGATTATTGTTGAATAAAAACCACTAAAGTAAAAAAAACGCAGGTGTTTGTGTTTTCTTCATTTCAGAGATACCCACCTATAAAGTTACGCCTAGTAGTCAAAGCGTAAGTTAACATAAGCAAACGATAAGGAATTTCAAATGAGTGGACGGTTAAATGTGCCGCTGAGTGTATATAGTTGAATGAATGTCATGAATGTCACGAGTGTTACGACTTATATTTTTTTTTTGTTTTTCTCTTTGTTCTTATAATTATATGCAAAATTATGTAGTAGATTTGTAATATAACTGGGTGATAGGACTCATTTGATGATTTTATCACAATAAAAAGGAATTTTGTCATTTTTGTTGCGATTCTGTTAATACATATTTTAATACAACATAAATAGTTCAATTTAGTTGTCTACTTCAAAACTATTCCGTTACATGCAGTTTCCATATTCAAATCATAGTAGTAAATTAAAAAATGGTGTGCACGCAAATAAAACATTATGAACGCTGGAAATTTTGTTGGATTACTGATAAATCTGTTTAAATATGACATTATATGACTAATAAAAGAATAAAATTCGACGGAGCAATTTTTCACATTACATAATTAAGCAAAAATCAAATAATGATGTTTAAAAAGGAAAAAGTTTTGGATTACTTAACAAACCTATGTATTTAAGGGTAAGAGAGCACATAAAAAAATAAAAAGCGCCAGAGCAATTTTTCACTAGAAGTTACAGCGCAAAATGTAAAAAGTTAATTTGAAGTGACACTGAAATCGAAATTTTATTGGATTTTTATACTTACCTATTCTAATGAATACATTCAAACGTATACAGAAAGAATTTCAGGCTGAGGATTTTTTCCCAGAAAGTTATAAGCAATTTTCTTGTTTTGGTAAAAATACCTAACTTCTCTGAAAAAAAAAAGTTGGATTATTGTGCACCTATAATCTGTATATACTTTCATCATAATATGCCAAATTTCAGCGCCAGAGGAATTTGTCGGAAGTCTTCATACAACAAACATCCTCGTTGATTGGACTATATACCCTTAGCACGAATTTTCACTATTTGAGACGTAAACTGGAACTTTGACAATTTTCAAAGAAAAAATTAGTTCCTTCTTCGCACACCAGAGGCGCTGTTCCATTTAATCATACAAGAAACGCTGTAAATACTGGAAAGACGCTGTAAAGTAAAAGAGTGAAAACTCGTGCTAAGGGTCGGTTGTTCGTTGCCAACTAAGACATGTCATAATACTTTTGAGATTAACAAAAATGTTGGCATATTAATGTTCTACTACCCGTGTGGAGCCAGGAGAGACCGCTAGTTAAAACATAAATATAAAAAGCAGAAAGCATAAGCAAAAAAAAAGTTGAAAAGTACGTCTCTAGTCGATAAGTAAAAAATAGAAAATGATAATTTTATACTGTTCTACTAAAAAAGTGATGTTTTCTTTATATGTGAAATGACCCATGAAAGTCAAAGATCAAAAATATAAATGCCACTACACTTTTAGATTTGTTTTTAATCTTGTAAAGTGAGTTTTTTAGTACGTAAAAATAAACTTTTCTTCAGCCTATAAATGTTCCCACTGCTGGGACACAGGCCTCCTCGGGCCCATTGCTGTTTGGTAGATGTAACATGTCTTCCAATTTTTGATTTATGCACTTTCCTTCACCATTTTGAGGGCAGTGGTGATGAAATAAATTACACAAAGTAAGCCCATTAGTGCAAAACGCAACGTAAGCCTCCAATACCTTACGACTTTTTTTTTAGCGTGGTAAAATCATCAAATGAGTCCTCCCACCCCGGGCAGGGCGGGAGGGACTGTCAGACTCGTACTGACTAAAATCCACGGTGTCCTTCAATAGCCCTTTATGTTCCGGGGTCACGGTAATGAGATAAGTCCCGCGACCCCGGCAGGCTTTGGCCCTCTAGAGGGAGGCCCAGTCATTATGCTGTCGCTTTTAGAGGCGGGCGTGGAACACAACGCGCTGTCGACCCGGACATGGTCCATGGTCGGACAGCGAGTTGCCCTTTACCTACTCGCCGCCCGCAATCCCGCGCCTACGGTGGCCGGGGATCGTCTTGCGACATCCGTCGCCGTGGTCGTCCACCACCGCGGGTGGGGCGGAGGGAGGACATTGTCCTCTCCCTCACGCGGCCCGCCTCCTCCTTCGCGAGCATGACTGCTTCCCAGAAGGAGGCGACCGCTTCCCACTCCGTCACACAAGGTATCGGAGACTTGTGTTGCATTGTGTACGATACGAAGGGGTTTAGGTATGCGATTGACAGCGACACTATCGTTCACCGTTCGCCCTGCACGATCGGACCATCAAAGACGCCTCATCTAAAAGCACATCGTAGAGTTCAGCGATGCGATTTCATAATAGCATCAGTACCGCCTTAACGGAAAGCACATAAAGCCCTAGGTCCCGGCTGTCATTTGTAGATCTTTGACAGTCGTTACTATAACATAGTAGATATGAGCGCCGATGGTCAATCTGTAGGCGGCGGCGCGCCGACTTTTTGAAGTCGGCGGCGGCGGCGTCGGCGGCGCGACGTGATCTTTATTTAACTTTTTTAATATAAGAGAAGAAATAACACAATAGTTTACGTACAATTAAGATTTATTATAACTTTGACGAGTCAAATTTAATTGGCAAGATAAACTTAAAAAAAGAGAAAACCAAATTAACATTACAATAGTGTGTTATTTAGTAAGTTATCTGTAAACCAACAGGAAATTAGGAAACATGAAACCGCTTTCATTACGTTATTATAAAAAAAAAAACTATTAAATAATCAAAAAGGACAGTATCTTTACATCTCAAACTTAAGGTGCTTCATCATCAGCCGGAAGACGTCCACTGCTGAACATAGGCCTCCCACTTAGACTGCCTACGCTGCGTCTTCCGGTCCGTAGTCGCCACTCGAGAACTTTTCTTCCCCATCGGTAGTCAGTTATACGAGCGATGTGGCCTGCCCATTGCCACTTCAACTTGCAAATTTTGTGAACTACGTCAGTGACTCTGGTTGGTGAGGAGCTCGTAGCTAAATAAACACAGCCGCACAGGCCGATCTACCGGGTTAAGCTGCGCTTGCCGAGGTTGGTCTTTGGATGGGTGATTATCTGTCATAGCGAGTTTCCTCCGTGCCTCGGAAAGCACGTAGAGCCGTTGGTCCCGGCTGCCATTTGTAGATCTTTGACAGTCGTTACTGTTAGTCAGAAGCTCTAAAGTCTGACAACCAGTCTTACCATATTGCCCAGTTACTGGGTTGTGGAAGTCCGACAGGCAGTCGCTCCATGTAAAATACTGATATCCAGCTGAATCTGGTTTGATTGGAAGCCAACCCCAATATATATTTAGTACAGTTGGGAAAAGGCTAGGTAGATGATGTCGGTGACTCTGGTTCTTCGCCGAATATTCATGATACGGATTTTATCCCGCAAAGAAACTCCGAGCATAGCTCTTTCCATTGCTCGTTGAGTGACTCTTAGTCTCTCTAAAAGCCATATGTTATCATTGGTAACACACTGGTTAAACACCCTTGTCTTGAGACACTGTGTGATCCTCGATGAGAAGATATCGCGTAGCTTCCCAAACGTTGGCGTTCGTGAACAGTTTCGGAGAAATAACGTCTGCCTGTCTCACGCCTTTCTGCAATTGGATTGGTTTCGTGCTCTCTTCCTGAAGTCGGATGGACATGGTGGCGTTTCTATCCAAACACTTCAATACTTCGATATATGGCCAAGATGTACGGTTAAGCAACCGCACATTGTACTTTACGTTGGCCTAGTTAGAATACTGCAAATTTTGTTAATTTATAAAATGTAATATAGTCACGTTCTCAAGAACGTCAGTCTTCGATGTAATATCGAGCTCGCGCAACATTTAACATTTTAAACATTTTTTTAACATTTTTATTTTATAACATTTTTAATTATTTTCATATTATATTATTTTAGTGCAATTTTTCGTATTAAATTACCTTTTTGAACATTAACATTCATTTTATTAACATTCCACATTAAATGTAAGGGTTGCCCCTTACACCTATAGTGGATATGACTTCGCTGGAGGGACTGCAATACTGCCCAGGTGGCCTACCATGAACTCTTAAAGCGTGAGTCTTTAGGCTGTGAGAAAGAGATGGCGCTAGACGACTTGTATAGCTCTGTCTCTTTCTCACAGCCTAAACTGGATCGCGTTAAGAGCTCGTGGTAATGGCCCAGGTTTCGATTGAATCGAAAGCTTTTTCATAGTCCACAAACGCTAAACACCGAGCCCGATTACTCCTCTGTCTTCTGTATAATCTGGCGGCGCGTGTGTATGTGGTCTATAGTACTAAAACCTTTTCGGAAACCGGCTTGTCCGGGAGGCTGGAAGTCATCGACCCTGTGTTCGAGACGGTTCGTAATGACTCTTAAGAACAGCTTGTATACACGGCTCAGAAGTGAGATTGGCCTGTAGTTCTTTAAAAAGGATGTTTTATAAACATCTACGTCTAGTGCCGCCATTTTGCCAGCATTTATTATCGTACGTTCGGTTTGGTCAGCGTGTTGCTCGGGTTCGGCGCGCCGGCGCCTGCGGACGGCGGCGGCGGCGCGGATGGAATCACGGCGGCGGCGGCGCGCCGGCGCGGCGCTCATATCTATAACATAGTCAGAAGCTCTAATATTCTGACCACCAGTCTTACCATCGGGTATCGTATTACCCAGTTACTAGTTGTGGAGGTCCGATAGTCAGTCGCTCCATGTAAAATACTGATATTCAGCTGTATCTGGTTCGACTGGAAGCCGACCACAATATAGTTGGGAAAAGGCAGGTAGATGGTGACCTCCATAACTATCCGTTTGTTTCAAAAGAATTCTGATTATTACAAAAATATTTTTATCGATTATAATGATCTTTTGTAATCCGCTTATGAATGATACTTAACATATTAATATTGCATAATTACGTATTGTTTTAAAATAACCAAATATTTTTATAGTTTTCACCTTGGGGACTGTTTTAATGAAATCAAGATATGGTAAAAAAAAATGATAGAGTTACAAGCACATAAAATTATCTTCATAATTGTTACCTAAGTATTCGTTGTTGGGGTCCGCTTACAGTCTATTAATTTATTTATTTTATTTTCCTCGAATCTGTAGGTATATACGACCCTCTTATGGAGTCTATTAATTATGACTTGAGAGGAAATCACTGACGAAAATTTAACTTGGCTCCCGCTCTATAACCGTTTTCAGCTTTACCCATGGCGCGACGCGATACAGAATTGCATCGATTGACGATATCGGTCAGATATCACACAAGAGTCCGGCCGAAGAAAATGTATGGACAAATCGCTAGTGTTTGCTAATGGAGTCGCACGGATTGACGATATCGCTCACAGATCTGCTCGATATCGAATTGCATCTATATACCTACGTATTAATGACAATGCACATGATTCTGTGTTCGAAATTCAATTGCGCAACTACTCGTCTCTGGCGACATATTTTGTCTTTGGTTTGCAGCGCCTTTATGTCGTATCTAGTAGTAAGGTGGAATTTTGAAGTGCACGGTCGAATTGCATCGCATCACTCTATTAGTAAATACGTGCGACTTAAATCGGCAATCGACTCGATATCGCACGAATCGCGTTGCGTCTCATCGCGCCATGGGTAAAGTTTATTATCGTTTCTGCATTTTGGCCACAGCTACTGTATCGCACTGGCGCCATCTGTCATCATGTTCGAACGTTATTTCAGTTGCCCTTAGCATTCCAGGGCCGCAGTACCCTGTTTAGACTAAGTACCCGCTTATATTTTTGCGAATCAATTTAAAAAAAAACGTTAGCAAAATCAGAGAAAAATATTAGCTTAGAATCTTATTTTTAATTAATTCGACATAATCATAAACTTAACCATGAAATTAAAAAACATATTAAAGAAAATTGAGAATTTTATTTTTTAAATTATTTTTGAAGTTATTCAATTTCCTAATTGGCACTAATTGAATTCTTGGTCAAACAAGTAGTAGACCGGGGTACAGTGACCTTGGGCACCCCGAGGTTAGGTAAAGTGCCTTTAAACCCTGCAGACAGAAAGAACTGCCCCTCCTTGCGGTTATTACGTGACAAGCTAGTGTGGAATAAATAAAATGAAGATGACAGGGCGCTTCAAAATTTATTTTTTAAACCCTTGTAAAACTTTATCAGTACAGGTGGCCTACCATGAATTCTTAACGCGTTCCAGTTTAGGCTGTGGGAAAGAGATGGCGCTAGACGACTTGTATGGCTCTGTCTCTTTCCCACAGCCTAAACTGGATCGCGTTAAGTAAGGCCTCTGTATCGGTAACCTTGACCCAATGCCCAGGGTCGTAGCTAGGGCGGGCACTGAGGGGCAATACCCTAACTTAAAATACCAATGCTTAAAACTTAAAATTACAAATATTATAAGTACTACCGTTTTATGACAAAAAAGTTAAACATGAGAGATGTTAGATTTTTTGTATTAAGACGGTTAGTGTTTCTCACAATAAGGACCCTTTTCCTGTCACCCGTATTTTAGTCCGCACGCGGGTCTCACAATAAGGCCCTTTTCCTGTCACGTGTATTTTAGTCCGCACGCGGGTCTCGTCCGCATGCGGGTGATAGCACGCTCCGGGCCACACGCAGGACAAAGATTTCGTTTGCTGCAGCAGTGTTGTGCGTGTCGCCAGTGGGTAAACTCTGGTAAAACTTTGCGATTATATGCGGACTATGAGCTTGCGTGCAACCCGGTTTACAGTAAAAACAACACTGAAGGCAGAAGATCACCGCCCGCATCCGGATAGCGCGCACGCGGGCTGCGCGCTCGCAGCCAATCCGCGTTCCACGCGCGGGCTACCCGCATGTTAGGAAAAACATGTATCAAATGATAGGATGCGGGCAGTCCGCATGCAGGCGAGACCCGCGTGCGAGCTAAAATACGCGTGACAGGAAAAGGGCCTTAAGATGAAAAACAAAATACAACTAGATTATCGACATTTCAACGAAGCATTTGTCACAAAACAATATTTTTGGCTGCAGTGCCTGGTGTCCAGCATAATAATGGCCAGTAAGAGTAGTTCCAGTGTGGGAAAAAGTCAGAACTATACAAGTCGTCTAACGCCATCGCCGTTCCCTCAGCGGAACTATTCTCGCTTGGAGACTTCATGGTACGGAGGCCAGTATCATCTATCCCTTAGAAAAAACGTCTTCGTGGTAATCACCTGGGTTTTCAACATCAATCCAACCCTCAATATTACTACTAAATGTGGGATCAGCTGGTTCTATTATAGTTTTATGGGCGAAAGTTCTGGTCGTAGAACGTCTCTTTGTCGTATACTCCCATGTGTTCGGTCTATCAGTTTTCTTCCATCTGTATGGGGGTCTATCTGTAGGTTTATTCCTTCGTCTGTGTGTAGTTGTGGGACGACGGCGTGATGTAGTCCTTCGCTTGGTTGTAGTTCTGCGAGGGGGTTCCGTATACTCGGTTTCTACTTCTGGATCATAACCTGGTTTTGGAGTTATCTTCTCACCTGGGTCGTTGTATTCGTCCGATATAACCTCGTCAGTCTCTACTGAGTCATCTTCACTCACGAACAGATCTATCAATTTCTTGATTTTTTCGAAAAACGTATCGTATTTAGGTTTTTTCGTCTTGGACGCTGAAAACATATTATGTTTAGGTCTTAGATTCTAATTTGAGATAGGTTTACTAATGATTGCTAGATCAGAGGTAACGGAAACAACGTCTGCTTTGGAGTGTGCTTACCCAGAAGAAGGCTGTGTACATAGAAAAGATTCGGGTTATAGGCAGTAGTCCGACCGGCGACGAGAAAACGAGTAACTATTGCCATTTTCTCTCTCAAGAAACCCCAATACATGTACATTCCGTGTAAACGAAAGAGATGCATAGGTACATTAATACACACATCAAAAGTGTCTAGGGATCAAGCATTTTTATGCGGATTTCTTGAGATTGAGATGTGGCTTTGTAATAAATTTATGATTTTATAAATTTACTAGATGAAAACCCGGCTTCGCTCGGGTGAAACATGACTCATAACTACAGATCTGGTACAAAATGTAGGTAGATATTTCTGTAGTCATCGGTTCTCAAGGAATGGGTATTAAAGGTATGCAAGGCATAGATTCGTATAGCTTCATTCATTGTGTTTAATAAATATAGTACCTAAATAAAAACTGCAGTTTTTCGCCCATTGTTTGCGCCTATTGGCCGGAGATCGTTTGCGACAGTCGCTCCCTTCATACCGCCCTGAGATCGCTCCGGAGCTCTTCCCGCCGCACTAAACTTGTCGAGGCAGCGGGGATTCGCCGTACCAACACAGTTCATGCATGTACCACCATACCAACACTTTTCAGACTCCTAATATCTATTATGAAGAGGAAAGATTTGTATTTTTCTATGTTTTTTTTAGTGTGTAACATCATCAAATAAGTCCTCCCACCCAGGGCTGTCAGACTCGTACTGACTAAAATCCACGGTGTCCTTCAATAGCCCTTTACATTCAGGGGTCACAGTAATTCGTTGGTCCCGCGACCCTGGCAGGCTTTGGCTCTCTACAGAGGGGCCCCGTCATAATGCTGACTGCACTCTTTGAGGCGCGCGTGGAATACAACGCGCCGTCGAAAAATATTCAAGTGGGATTCAAAAGTGGGATCCAACGGGAATAATTCGTTGGTCCATGGTCGGACAGAGATAGGGCGCAAGAGGTCTCCGCCTATTGCCGTCGTGAGGACACGGCGGTGCTCTGTTGCGCGCGGGGCAGTCCTGCACCGTATACTCCACCGTGTCTTCCGGCCGATCCTCGCATTGGTGACACCCAGACCTTGCCTCCTTCGTCATCAGACACGGGTACCTCCCGAAAAATCCGTGTCCGGTGAAGACCTGCGTCAAGCAGAAGGTCAGGACGCCGTGACGCCTATCCAGCCACTCATCAAAGAGGGGTCTTACCATCGCGATTGCGGCATGCCCGGAGCTCGGTTGCGACAGTCGCTCCCTCCATACTGCGCGCCGCAGCGAGTAACATAGGCTATAATTATTATATCATGTCCACCCGTGCGAAGCCAGGACTGGAAGCCAGTAAATAATATTTTCATAGGTCCTTTCCTCTCTGAAGCAAGTCGGCCCTTTGACGTGAAGAAGCCGGAGGTAATATCGTTCTCGATCAGAAAGGCATTCGTGGTTGCCACTGTCATCATTGTTTACGGCTACACGTTTGTTTGACACTGACATAAGTTAGGCCAGGTTCACACGGTGACCATTCGATTCGATTTTTTCACGTATACGGTTTTACCGTATACGATGCAGTCGTTCACACGGCAACCATTCGATTCGATTTTTTCGGGCCACGCATGCGAGTGCGTACGATTCTCGAATGGGCGAGTCGTGTGAACGACACAACATGAACATAAGCGCCACTGCGAGTCGTATTCGATAAAATCGTTTCGAGACGCGGCATTCCGGTGACAATTTCGCACGGTATACGGTAAAATATATTTCTCGAACACGGGATTTTCCCGTATGAACGCCGTGTAAACAATTTTTAAGTTTTCACATATATTCTGTTGTCACTCCTCTATTCGATAAAATCGTTTATACGGTATACGGGAAAATAATCGCCGTGAGAACCTGGCCTTACAGTTCATAGTTTTTTTTCTAAATAATATCGCAACGTGTCGAGGAGGTTTAGTACTTAATACACCACATGACACTGGCATGCTAACAGTGCTATCGACTCGGTTGCCAAAAACAAAGAAAATTAAAAAAGCTTCTCAACATGTTACCCGATGTCAAAAATGGCGGCTGCGATCTGTCTGGTCAGAAAATCATTAGAAATGTACAAAATACTCGACAATCCGAATTTTGCGGATATATGTTGTCGACTCGAAATCTTTATTTTTTAATGTTTTATTAATCAGGCAAGCTTTCGATCGAGTCTACCGTAGCCCTGCACGAAATTATTAATATAGATATGGATCCTTTTTGGTGCATTTCATAATTTGAATCAGGAACTGTAAATCAAATTCGAGTAAAAGATGAAAATCAGCTGTCAATATTTTCCCTATAAAAACATACAACGCATTGAAGACATTATTAGTGCTACTGTTTCCCTACTACTGATTAAAACCAACGTTATTATGGAGCGGCGACGTCATTTAAGCAGGGAAGAAATGCTCAGAGCCGTGGGAATGATAGAAGCTGGTTCCCGGCAACGTACTGTGGCTTTAGCTCTGAATACAAGTCAGAGTGTTATCAGTCGACTTTGGACACGTTACCGAAGCACTGGTACCGTGGCTGAGCGCCATGGAGGACGGTATCGCTGCACCACACGGAGACAAGACCGATACATTCAAATCTTAACTCGAAGAGCTCCAACAATAACCGCCATGATGTTAGCCGTGAGGCTTCATCACTCTTCAGGGAACTTAATTAGCGACCAAACAGTCAGAAACCGCTTGCATGAAGTGAACCTTCATTCCCGAAGACCGCCACGGGTACCACCTATAGCAATGCACAATCGTAGGATTCGATATCAATGGGCTCTTGAACACAGAAATTGGGCAGAAGAACAATGGCGTTTCGTGTGCTTTTCTGATGAGTCTCGTTTTGGTATGAGACGTATACGACACTGGAGAACCCCTGGACGCCAACAGCGATTAAAATCCTGCCAGGAAGTCCATCCTTATAGTGGTGGAACCATCATGGTATGGGCGGGTATTTGGATCGGCGGAAGAACTGAGTTGATTTGGATCAGAGGCAACCTCAACGCTCAAATTTATGCTGAGACGATTGTATCAGACGTCATCGTTCCTCTACAAGTGCAAATCGGTCCCTTATTTCAGTTAATGCATGATAATGCACGACCGCACACCGCAAGAGTTGTAAGACAGACTCTCGCCGCAGCTAACATCAATGTCCTGCCCTGGCCTGCTCAGTCGCCAGACTTGAACCCGATTGAGCATGCATGGGATATGCTACAGAGAAGAGCTCTGCCGAATATGGAGGGTATCCAGTCGCAAGAAGACCTTTTTTTGTTGTTGCAACGAACATGGGCGGCCATTCCACAGCGTGATTTGGATGAACTCATTTTGAGTATGCCAAACCGATGTTCTTGTGTTGTTAGTGTTCGCGGTAGAAACACGGATTATTAATTGTTTAAGTTACCCAATAAAATTTTAAAGAAAACTGTTATTTCAGTCTTTTTTTCGAACTTTAATGTTAGTGGTTCAAATGTCAAAAATCCCTTTATTAAAATGGCAAATTTCTTTATGAATGCAAAGGTGACTTGGTTTATCGTTACTGTGACAAACGATAACACTTTATTTGATGAATCCTTAAAGAACATTTTAATTAATATCAATCAGGAGAAAAGTTATTGCAAAAATATTATATGTTGATCCCTAGACACTTTTGATGTGTGTAGTTGCTCTCTGACTGTTCACACTGCCGGCGGTGACTCGCTTTACTAGTTTTGTCGCCGAGCGACGAGCTTTTCAAAAATAAACTCGCTCAGCGATTCTAGCTCGGCTCGCTTGATTAGGTTTGCACAGGACTGAGCGACCGCGGGCGAGTGGCGCGAGTAATCGTTCGTCGCACTCACACACTCGCTTATAGCCCGGCGATAAAACTATCGAAACTACACTCGCTTCCCGCTGATCGCAAACTCTTTTATAGTTTCTAGTTCTACTCGTTACTCGTTCATCGTCGGCGGGCGGACCACTGCCATATGCGTATAAATATCATTCAGAAAAATGCAAAATATAGCAACGTGCTTTTTATACATATCATGTTAGCAAATGCTATTTGCTATGCTATAAATCACACACTCGTTCTGTCTCAGTCCGTCGCGCGTCGCATCTCAAAAATCGCAATCGCATCAAACAGAACGGCACGGCGCGGCGCGCGGCGGCCAGTCGTCGCATGCTGGCGATTGCTACCGGTCGCTCGTATCGTACAACTATTTTATGCACCGCATATTTGCGATCTCAGGCGGTTCACGACATAAAATAGCATGCTAAAAATTATTGCCTTATAGCAACTTTGAACTACACTTTTGCTGTGCGAATTATGAAGGATGATTGGACTTTTGCCGCCTTACCACAAAAAGATAAACACCCGTTGAACGCTTGTCTAAAAAAAGTGTAACTGCAAAACGATCCTTATATCAAGGAGAAATGTCGTTTTGACGCTGTCAATTTTTTTCAACGACGATATAATACTAGACCCCGCATGCACGATCTAAAGAACAAAAACTATTCTGTCAACTCGCTGAGGTACTACGTAAACGAGGGGGACGGGGTACTGCGTTGTGATTGGCTAACTCAAGGTCTGTTCTGTCTCAACGTATGTTTTCGGCTCACAGGATTGGTCAAAATGAGACGGATATAAGACTTTTTTGCCTAATGTGTTGACAGACATCGGTCGCCTGTTATTAGGAGTCTAGTATTATATCGTCGTTGATTTTTTTAGACAAGTGTTCAACGGGTGTTTAATTTTTTTATGGTAAGACGGTGATACTATAAGGAACAGATCAATGCTATGGAATAATAGCTGCTCGTTTCGATCTTCAAAAGTGACAGATAAGAGTTCACATATACAACGAACAGAGCCAAGCATAGAATCAAATATTGCCACGAACATTTTAACGATCTTCCCAAAAAAATAAGTTAAAAATAACTAAAACCCGACTACGAAAAAAACGCGCACTGAAAAGTATAAAACAAGAACAATAATTCATTTGACCGACACTGTGCTAGCCGTGGTCGTATACCACCTAGCCAATAAAGATGGTGTGATACAACCGCAGGTGACACACGACTTGTTTTTTTTTTATTTTATCGTACCTTTTTTCTTTAATTGTGATAATCTTTGCTTCCCTGTTTGGAATAACCCTTGTTTACTGGTTTGGGACATGCTTCGTTTCTTTGTCTGCCAAAGCTCTTGTTTAGTATTGATGAATCTATGTTTTTGTTTAGTCTTGCCAGCTGAAAAGATGGTGCTTATCAAAGTTGAGCACGTAGCTAAAGGATAGAGACTAGGTCTTCAAGGTTAAGCCACCCTTGCCTAGATTGGTCTATAGGCCATGGGATCCTCTATATTGACCAGTTTCCTCCGTGTCTCAGAAAACACGCAAAGCCGTTGATCCTGGCTGTCATTTGTAGATCTTTTCAATCGTAACTGTTATGACTAACAGTAACGACTGTCAAAAATCTAGCTCGAAAGTGTGACAAACATTCGTACTCAGGGGATACCGTTTTATCCTGTGCTAACTGGGATACGGTGGTAGCTGGTCGATCCGTAGAAAATGCTGGCATTCAGGAAGCTAAGCCCAAAGGGAACAAGGGAACAAGCTTGGCGGCATACACCTCCTAAATACGTTGAATTATAAACCGGAAAAACTTAATTTAATAAAAAAAATACGACAGAAAAATCTCCTGTGTTGTAATTGCGTTTATAAACATTTAATCTCACACAAACAAACACCCAGACCCGGAACAACTACTTGTACCAACGACGATATAATACTAGACTCCTAATAACAGGCGACCGATGTCTGTCAACACATTAGGCAAAAAAGTCTTACATCCGTCTCATTTTGACCAATCCTGTGAGCCGTAAACATACGTTGAGACAGAACAGACCTTGAGTTAGCCAATCACAACGCAGTACCCCGTCCCCCTCGCTTACGTAGTACCTCAGAGAGTTGACAGAATAGTTTTTGTTCCTTAGATCGTGCATGCGGAGTCTAGTATTATATCGTCGTTGACTTGTAGATTGAATTGTCATCCACTGCTGACCGTAAGCCTCCCCCAAAGAGCGCCAACCCTCCCAGGTTCTGGGTAGACCGCAGCATCCAGTGCCTCCCACCTTTTTCAAATTAGCGATCCATCTTAACGCAGAGCATCCCACACTACGTTTGCCCATAATGACTCTAGTACATGATGTCTGCTCCATCGACCGTCTGACTGCTTTCAGACATGGCCGGCCCACTTCCAATTTAGCGTGCTGATTCAGCGGGCGGCGAGTAATGGGCGACTCGCTGTCCGATCATGGACGATGCCCGGGTAGACGGCGCGATGTGTTCCACGCGCGCCTCAAAGAGTGTCAGCACAATGACGGGGCCCCCCTTAGTGGGCCAAAAACGTAAAGGGCTATTGAAGGACACCGTGGATTTTAGTCAGTACAAGTCTGACAATCCCTCCTGCCCTGTCCTGGGTGGGAGGACTCATATGATGATTTTAACACGCGTAAAAAAAGCGTGCTGATTCTACTCTCAACGTCGTCGGTGACTTTAGTTCTCTGACGAATGACTTCGTTGTGAATTCTATTCTCCAGAAAAATCCCGAGCATTGCTCTCTCTATTGCATGCTGAGCGACTTTTAATTTGTCGTCGGCCTATGGTTTCTAAGTAGATTTATTTTTTATTTTTACATCCCTCACTCGTGTTATGCTGCCCATGAATAAAAAAAAACACATTACCTGCGATTATTGTTATAGCCAGAAAACAAATTATCACTGTTATCTTCATTTTTGTACCGCTACAGCAACTTAACTGAAACAAAAGATAAACTAATTCTATAATAAATATTCTCTAAGTAAACTAATTTCTGCGCTGTAAACTAAGGCGAGTTCGTTGTCGAAACAGCAGAGCTTGGAGATAATGTAACGCCATGACACTTCCAGTAGCTTAGTGAATACCAAACTGTTATTTCGACGCTGTGGTGACGCTGCACAAAAGGGCTGAGTCATTTTATTTTTTTATAAAGTCGTCCTTCAATTGCCCATTCCGCCCCACGGTTACCTGCGGGCAACGACGATATAATACTAGACTCCGCATGCACGATCTAAGGAACAAAAATTATTCTGTCAACTCGCTGAGGTACTACGTAAGCGAGGGGGACGGGTACTGCGTTGTGATTGGCTAACTCAAGGTCTGTTCTGTCTCAACGTATGTTTACGGCTCACAGGATTGGTCGTAATGAGACGAATATAAGACTTTTTTGCCTAATGTGTTGACAGACATCGGTCGCCTGTTATTACGAGTCTAGTATTATATCGTCGCTGCCTGCAGGGTATTACGTCTTACAACCAGGCTTGTCCCAGTGAGTGAACGAGATGGCGCTAGACGACTTGTATAGCTCTGTCACTTTCAGCCTAGTTTTAAGACGTTGTAATAGGCCCTGTTTACATAGTCCCGCGACCCCTGCAGGCATTTGGCCCTTTATAGAGCCGCTCGCCGTCGACCCAGGCATGGTCTTTGAATTGACAGCGAGTTCCCCATTACTCGCCGTTCGAAAGCCCAGGCCTGACGTTGAGATATAGATCTTTTTTTTATTTGAATAATGGCTGATTTTTCAATAGTCAGATAACTTTTATCTGAGGAATAAAAATGGCGGTTTGACAGCTTATCTATAGAAAATATGTCAAACCGATATTTTTATTCCTCAGATAAAAGTTATCTCACTATTAAAAAATCAGCCCTAAACCAAGAATAATTGTTTCAGAAAATAATACAGAAAAGTAAAAAATATATAATTACTTTTGTCCGGAATTGCTGTTTAATTTCTCGCGCACTCTCAGAAAATGTTCCTAAAATGTATACGTTATGTTTTTATAATTATGTTTATGTGGTAGGTATGTCATTCAACTACACAATATATATGTTTACATTCTAACTTACCTATATCACAAATGCAACAGTAAGTTTGTTTGTTAACGGGCTCGCGGACGGTGAGTATTAGATAGCTCGGTGTTCAATCAAGGACTAGACTCGAGTACACAATGCGTCGTCTACCGCGCATGCCTTTAAAATCTGTAAAAGTGTAAACTGAATAGACACACATAGGATTAAACACCTTCCACCGTCGCAGACTGTCTTGGAAACACACTGGAACGCAAAGGACGTTTGGTTTTTAGTCAGTAAGATTCTAACAATCCAGTTGAAGTCCTAGAACTTAATAATTGCGAACGTTTTTTTTTATAAACTTATCTCGTGAAGGTTTGGTCTCTGCTCCTGAGTCCTAAATCTACTTTAAATCAGATAGTTCATTCATATCGACTCAGTGGAACGCAGAGCTAGGAGGGTCGTTGGCGACGTAAAATTGGTGAACGCCAAGCTCCATAGCTTGACTTATCGCCGCAAAGTTGCCTGCCTGTCGGTCTTCTACAGACTGTACTTCGGAGAGTGTGCCCAAGAACTCCACGATCTCATCCAGCCAGCCCCCTTCTATCATCGTACATCTAGACGCACGGCAAATTACCATCCTCACCTTATTGCTTTACCACCAATTCGCACTAAGCGTTTCCAAACGTCTTTTATAATACGGACAGCGAAGGAGTGGAACTCTCTGCCTGCGTCTGTGTTTCCGAACGCATACAACCCTAATCTCTTCAAAGTTAGAGTGATCCCATCTCACATTAAAAAAAAATATAATTAGAGAAAAATGAAATAGAAAACATTGTGAACCTAGTTTTGAATTTTCACCCTGGGCCCTTTCCGTTCCGGTCCAGTCCGGCCCTGCTTGCTTGATTAAATCCTGAGTTCTTTCTAATACTAAATCGGCCCAAGCCAGGCCAGAACGTTAGTATAGGATCCTATAATTCATCAAATTATAACCTCAACCGTGAAATTAAAAATAAAATTAAGAAATTAGAATTTAATTTCAGTGGCATGTTTTGAAGGTAGCTGGGTGGAGCTCGTGGCTAAATAACAGCAACGGCAAAGCTTTGCTATTCTCTAGAAACGATAAGCGCAACGCTGCATTCGACCACTGAAAAACTTTTTTAAAAAAAAGGGAACCGACTTCAAAACCAAACACAAAAAAACGATAAAATAACTTTCTTTCGGAAGTCGCTGGCTTTGTTTTTTTTATTTCATTGAGTATGGCCACCGACTTCCGAAAGAAAGTTATTTTATCGTTTTTTTGTGTTTGGTTTTGAAGTCGGTTCCCTTTTTTTTAAAAAAGTTTTTTATTTTTCCCTTTTTAGTTGCGATATTCAACAAAAATATTCATAAAATCGGCTTCTTTGAAAATCTACAATCCTAGCAACAAAAACGGATCTATGCGAGCAACTTCACGAGATATCCATTATTGTTATATACTCAAACCTTCCCCAGAATGTAACAAACACTTTTCTGAAAACTGCATCAAAATCGGTTCAGCCAAACGCGAGATAATCACGGACAAACATGCAATCGTCCCTGAAAATCTACGATCGAAGTAAGCAAAACGGATCCACGCTGGCAACGTCACGGGATATCTATTAGTGTCATATACTAAAACCTTCTCCAGAATGTAACAAACACTTTCCTGAAAACTGCATCAAAATCGGTTCAGCCAAACGCGAGATAATCGCGGACAAACATACATACATACATACATACATACATACATACATACATACATACAGGTCGAACTGAGAACCTACTTTTTTTTTTGAAGTCGGTTAAAAAGAGTATTTTACTGCAGAAATCAATTGTTTTTTTTTTTTTTTTTTAATCTCTCTCTAATAGCTTGGCAAAAAACAGTAGAAAACCGGAAGTCGCCACTGTGCTCTCACTACCAGCACATTGAATGATTTTATTTAATTTTTTTCACTTATTACGTTAGTTTTATGGCACAATAATTAATCTAACAAACCTGCGTTCTTTGTTTACATCAAACATCAAAGATTTTAAAACGTTGTCAGCAAACAAAAAGATTAGTTCCGTTTCAATCCGTTCTGGCTAAGCTGTACATAAAAATTTAACATTTATATTCTGTTAAATTATGGAATCAGGCGTTACTTTGCGGAAATCCATGACATTAAATGTTATGAAAAATATTTAGTTTTAATTCCGCGACAAAATGTTGTCGCGGAATTAAAACTAAATATTTTTCATAACATTTAATTTATATTCTGCCAAACTGCAGTACAGTTTGTCGGCAGAGCTGTTTATGCCCATCAGTTAGAATATTGAAAAAAATAACATAATGGACACAATAATATATTATTATCCTGTTTTTTTTTTAAATTCATTATAACTGACAAAGTTTACAACGCTTCCACATTCGGAAGTGGGGTCTTGTGACGTCATAACGCTTGTAAACTATACCGACCGAGTGACGTTTTGTGATTTTTTAACCGACTTAAAAAAAAAAGTAGGTTCTCAGTTCGACCTGTATGTATGTAATGTATGTATGTTTGTCCACGATTATCTCGCGTTTGGCTGAACGGATTTTGATGCAGTTTTCAGGAAAGTGTTCATTACATTCTGGAGAAGGATTTAGTATATAACAGTAATAGATATCCCGTGACGTTGCCCGCGTGGATCCGTTTTGCTTACTTGGATCGTAGATTTTCCGGGACGCTTGCATGTTTGTCCGCAATTACCTCGCGTTTGGCTGAACCGATTTTGATGCAGTTTTCAGAAAAATAATGTACCCCTTCGTTCACATACGTCGTCACACACACATTAATTTATTAAAAAGTGGTTTCACTAAAAATTTTACGTTTTGTTTTGAACACGGAAACTGGACATTTTATAGTTTAAATTTTTATAGATCAAATTAATGCTAATAACAATAAGATGAATTTTTATTCAATTATTTTTTTTTTACAAAAATGTCACAATTTTAGATAACGTCATTTATTAGAATATAAAATGTCAAAAAACAAATAAATAATTTTGATAATGTCAAGCGAGTTTATAAATAAAAGTTGACGGTCATTTATTATTATTTTGTGATAGTTATTTCTTATTTATATTACTTAGTGATACTTACAGTTTTAATAAGACATCATTAAAAAGTACCTACCTTATTTATTAAAAAAAACAAAAACAATCAAAAATATTAAATTAAAAAAATCATCATTTTGTGTTTAAAAAAAAAACAAATAGCGCTTGTTTATTTTTTGTCTTGAAACATCCGCATCCGTAAAGTAGTTTTTTCTTGAAACAGTTACAAATCAACAAGCTCACAAGCTTTAATAGCTGACCCCGCAAACGTTGTTTTGCCATATAAATTATATCTAGTGCTACATTATAAAAAATAAAAAATAAAAACATAAAATTAAGAAAAAAGGTAGGTGTGGATAACCCTTATAACTTAGGGCTATGAAAAATATAGGTACAGTAACCGATTCTCAGACCTACTGAATATGCATATATTTCATTAAAATCGTTCAAGCTGTGACACGATAATTTTATATTATGAGAAGAAGCTTAGCAATATTAAAAAGCCAAACCTGTAAATTAAAATCATCAAGGATAAATATTCTCAGTTAATAATCAAATAAAATCACGTAAATTAGTCAAGTGGTTTTGTATTTAAAAGCATACAAACGAACAGACGAATTGCCGTGACTTACCGAAAATCGCAAGTTATATTGTATTTCGGCACATCATTGAAAAAAGTGAATGTTAAATATAATGAAATCGGTGTATTCAAGTGGATAACTCCTTGAATACTACGATGTGTGCGTGATGACCACAGCCCAGGTAGATTGATTTAATGCACTTGTATCACGAACTGTCATAGAAATAATAACGTGGATAAGCAGCTTTTTCCCTGGATTTCATTTCAGTACTTACGGGATTGAATTGAAATGCACGCAGGCGAAGCCGAGGGCAACAGCGAGTACCTACAAACCTAATTATATGTCTTCATAACAGTTTTAGAATCCCGGAAAAATATCTTTAGAATCCCGGTATCCCACAGAGGAATGTCCATTAATATATACGTTTCATGTTATTGACCCCAAATCAATTTACCTACTCCGGGCTATGGTGATGTCAGCGCCTTAAGGTGAAACAAGTCAACATTTTTTCCATAGAAACTTCGTTGGGGTTTTACTCAACTATTTGACAAGGTACATCCAAAGTTAAACATGGTATCGTTTTGTCTCATTATTAATTTTGTCTGTACGGAAGCAGAATTTTGAAATAACAAGCCATTAAAAAGTTACGAGCTTCCAAAGATTCGTATTTATTGCTAATTTTAACACAACTTTGGGCGTAAATTAGAAATTAAAGAAGCATCAAATTTCCAAAACAAAGTCCGTACCGACACAGCACATTTATCGAAGAATTCCATAAATTTTATTTGAAATTGATTGATGCAGTGGTTTTTTCATAAAACCCCTTCTTCCAAAACCGTTTCGTACTTTTTTACGCGCGCCTTTTACTCTGAATGATCGTGCATCTCACTGAATAATGTTATCCCCTGTTTTCTCCACGGGGGGATGACGCTCGCGCACACATGTACAATATGGCTCGATTTCTGGTGAAATATCATGGTTTTTGACCATGCTTGCCAGTGAGTTCGAGCTCGCGACTAGCGCCGCCTTAAAGTGACTACATTATTACGGGATGTAAGGCCTGTCAATTCTTGCCAACATTACCGTGATAAACATTTTCGGTTTGTTTTTCAATAAACATTAAGTAAAACTTAAAACTGTAGGTACTAGGTACTTACTCGTACCTACTAAAAAAGGTTGTACCTAGTGCATTTTTTTTTGAGTCAAACCCATCACAATATTCCTAAACAACTGCAACTCCTGTGCGCCAGAATCAACAGTGGAAACCACCAGAAAAGCGCCGAGACAGCGTGTCTCGGAAAATGAATACCTAATGCCACAGGGCCCGCATTCGGGGAACCGTTTTCATTATTTGATAGGGCTCGCATGCGGGGTGCGATAGATTTCTGGAACGCACGCCACAGGGCCCGCATTCGGGTATTCCTTTTCATTAGTCGATAGCCCGCATGCGGGTTGTAGGAAAACCTCTATGTTCGTCGCCATTTATTGACAAGAGTGGCAGACCCGCATGCTTTATATCGACCGATGAATTTCATTGGTCGATAACACGATAAGCAAGCGGGGAATCACGGTGTCATAACGAACACGTATCGACTTGTGACTTTCATTGGTTATTATCTCGCATGCGAGGACTCCCCGTATGCTGTATACCGAACGAATTAACGACCAATGAAACTGCGCCAGTATAAATTATGCGCTACTTCGGTAACAAGGTCAATGGGAGAATCCATTTTAAAGTGAAGTGTTTGTTATGTACTTAAAAGTTTATGAATAATTAGCTAGCTTTGACGAATATATCTAAAGGTAAGCACGTACTTATAATTGCGAAGGTCGAAATTGTGGACTAATCGTTTCCGTGGCGTGAAATGTCTTGTCGCCTATTGCCGTGTAGTTATAGAGTCCCGTGACCCAGGTCCAAAATCTGACGTCTTACCATGGGGTATCGTATCACCCAGTTATGGAGTTACTGTGTTGTGGAGGTCCGATAGGCAGTCGCTCCAAGTAAAATTCTGATATTCAGCTGCATCTGGTTCGACTGGAAGCCGACCACAATATAGTTGGGAAAAGGCTAGACAGATGATGATGTATTAAGCAATATATTATGCCAAAGAAATTGAAAAAAAAAACCGTGAAATCAATAATTTTTCACTGTTGCAATTTCTCTCCGTTCACAAACATGTAGATATTGCAATTTCTTTAAATTATAATTGTTTGTTTCAAAAGTAAAGGAATGCGGAAGAGAATTTGGAACACTTTGTAACTTGTTCAACAACTTACGGATGAATGAGTCGGCAATAAAATAAAAAGATTATTACTTAATAATAACTGTCAAATTTCATTATTTTTGGTGACCAATACAAAGCTGATGTTACTTAGATTCATTTATTCACTTGTAAAAGAACATCGAGCATTCACCGTTTTTAATTTTGTCAAACTGAACGACGAACATAGCCGAACCCATAGAGGAAAGTAATAGCCGAACCCAAATCCCGAATTTCGAAGCGTTTTATCTTGGTAAATATGCATTGATCTAAAAAAAAAAAAAAACAAAAAATAAATACGTGATCATTATTTTTCTAAACAGATTTCCAATTTATTTAGGCAGTAAACTACCCAAAAGGGCAATACTTTGACATACTGAATGATAGTTACATGTCAAGACTCCCGCCAAAACGTAGTCAGTTCGGAAACGTTGACAAAACAATGAGACATTCCATCGTGAATGTCAAAGTGTTGCCCTCTTTGATATTTGTCATTTTAAAACATGCATTAAATGTTACCTCTATGTTATTAATTCGGGAGCGCCGTGTTATTTCATTGTTTTAATGTGAATCGTGATGGCTCGGTAATGTATGTCTCTTGTCAAACATGGATAGGGATTTGATTTACCCTCACCGCAAGCATTCACCTGTTATGTACCTAACGTTACAGATTCGAACATTTCATCAGTGAGGGAAGACAATCGAGCATCACGATGCGCACCTTGTATCAAATCAATACTAAATGTACGCGAATGCTCGTCAGTCAGGGAGGTAGTATTGTAATGTAATGCTCAAAGTTGAATCTATAATATTAAAGCGCTCCCTCACCGCGAGCATTCACCTGTAATGTAACGTTACAGATTCGAACACTCGAATCGATAGAGCATTGGCATAAAATTACGCACTTTTATGTACACAGCATAGCCCGGGGGTCCCGGGGTCTTCAGTCTTCCTTCCTCAATAAGAGGAGCTCGTGGCTAAATATCTAATTACAGCCGCACAGGCCGATCTTCCGGGTTAAGCCGCACTTGCCGACTGTGGATGGGTGACCATCTGTCATAGCGAGTTTCCTCCGCGCTTCGGAAAGCACGTAAACCCGTTGGTCCCGGCTGTCATTTGTAGATAGACAGTCGTTCGTTACTGTTAGTCAGAAGCTCTAAAGTCTGAAAACCAGCTAGTCTTACCATGGGGTATCGTATGACTCAGTTACTGTGTTGTGGAGGTCCGATAGTCAGTCGCTCCATGTAAAATACTGATATTCAGCTGCATCTGGTTCGACTTGTAGCAGATCAGAATATAGTTGGGAAAAGGCTGATGAACGGTAAGAACATAGTTGTTCTGGGTTTGGGTGTTTGTGTATGTGTATGTAATAGTGATGTTGCGAATATCTGATTTTTGACATTCGCGAATGCGAATGCGGATGCGAATATTCAATTCCAATATTCGCGAATGCGAATGCGAATATTCATTTTTAAATTAATTACGTTTATAAATTTAATAAATACAAAAAAGAAAACCTTTTTAATGTAATTTTATAACTTGTTTTTAATTTATTTACTTCCTGTCTGTAACGAGAATATGTAAGGTGATTTTTCTAACTGGGCGTGGATGGCCTTATGAAACTAAGAAGAATGTCGAAAAACTATGAAAGGAGTCTCGAGGCACTGCATTTTACTTCACCAAGATTTGATCCTTGCTCCAGCTAGTTCGATTCCGGGCCAGGATTACTGATTCTTCTAAAATCTAATGATGCAGTTTTAGTTTCAGTCAAAATCGGCCTCGAGAATCCTTGCAATGTTTTTCGATATCCCTCATAGTTTCGGATATAGCCATCCACACCCCGTTGAAAAATTCATCCTGTATAAGAGTAGCTCTAAGAGTGGCGGCGGCAGTGAAAGAAAAACAGACAGAAACACGTTTATCTTAGCGTTGTCATATTTATGATTAATTATTGTGATTGATTTGACGAAAATTAATAATGATAAATGGCGAGATAAAGGCAGATTGAACAAAAGATGAACGGAGAGGACGACAAAAGATAAGAATGAATGGAGTGTGTGGAAGAAGGAGTACCAAATATTGGTATTTTTCCAGTCGTTCGTATTCGCAAAATATTCGCATGAATTTTGCGAATGCGAATGCGAATGTCTAAAAATATGCGAATATCCGCATCATGCGAATGCGAAAATTCGTAACATCTCTAGTATGTAAGTTTCATATACGGTACGGAACCATTCAACCTCGATTTAACACGATTTAAAATTAATTCAAGATTTATTTTAGATTCTAGACGTACACTAACCTACTTATAATAAAAATGTAGGTTTGCATTATAAAAAAAATCGAATGAATAAATAAATAAATTAACTTTTGAATGCAAAATTATATTATTATCTAATTAAATGTTACCGAAAATTATGTTATATAAGGAATTTGCATAATATGACGCCTTTATAAGCCGAAAGCGGATATTCAGAGATGCGAACGGCGAGTAATGGATGACTCGCCGCCCGATCATGACTATGCCCGGGTCGACGCCTGCGCCTTTAAAAGCTATCATCATTAATCTGACGGGAACCGTATAACAATCGCAGAACTGCCCAAAAGGACAACCGTGACCCGGGAACGTACAGGGCTATTGAAGGATCACCTTGGATTTTAGTCAGCACAAGTCTGACAGTCCTTTCCGGTCCACCCAGGGTAGGAGGACCCATTTGTTGGCACGGACGGCGCAGTGGTTGAGAGGCTGCATGCTGCGTAGTGTGTCGCGGGTTCGATGCCCGTACGGAACAAATACTTTTGTGTAATCTGCAGGTAGTTGTTGTTTTTGAACGCACCTACGATGCTGGAGAAATTCCTAGTGTGCAAATATTTAAAAAAATAGATTATTTTACCACTACAAAAAAGGGGCTCTGTATTTTTTTTTAATATCTTTAATGTACCTACAGAAAACAGACATATAGGGTGACTGGCAATTAGTGTACGATACTAAAACAAACTTGATAACAAATTTTTTTTATTATGGGAGCAATCGTGAAAAAAGATATCAGCTGTTAGGGAAACATAAATGTACTGAACAGCTGTTATTTTTTTTCACGATTTCAGCTTTGCTCCCATACTAAAAAATGTTTGTTATCATGAGCACAATCACGTGTTTAAGTATCGTACACTAATTGCCAGTCACCCCATATATTGGCTCTTTACAATCCTACTAATATTATAAAGGCGAAAGTTTGTAAGTATGGATGTATGGATGTATGGATGTATGGATGTATGGATGTTTGTTACTCTTTCACGCAAAAACCACTGAACGGATTTGGCTAAAATTTGGTATACAGATAGTTTATAACCTGGATTAACACATAGGATAGTTTTTATCCCGATTTTATGTTCCCGTGGGATAATTTTCGAGTTGCAGCGGGTGAAACCGCTGGCAACAGCTAGTTTGATTATAATTGTAAGTATATGTGTAGATTTCTATCTAATTAATGAAAGGTCATTTAAATGTAGGTATAAATCAATGTCTTTTGATTAATGATTGACCCAGTGTTTGCTTTCAAACACACAGACGGGCGCACATCAAGCTACCACAATCTGTCCAACTGTAAGTAATAGATTTTCTACTTTATCACAAAACATACAGGGTGATTTTTTAGTCACCATCCAAATTTTAATATATTTGTCGGAGCCACCGGTATTGTTCCGTCAGATTCAGGCATCATGTGGGCAGAGTTTGGGTCTCGTGCAATGAAAATACACTGGGTGCGGTTCACTTGGTTATTTTAATTTTAAATCACAAATTAAATCGAACACAATTTAATTTAATCACTCACTACACTTATAATGGGCACAACGAATCGAGTACAGTTTCGGGATGTCTTCACACTGCTGCGGTCAGGCACTGAATGCGCTCCTCGCCGCCCCGATGAAACATCACGACTCTGTATAAGCGCGCGCAGACCACGTGATACTCGAAAATGGCGCGCTTACGATTCGTTTGCTGTCCGTACTATTGACCGGATCCGACACGGCCATCCTGCGATTAACACGTCCTCGTGTGATCTTCTTCTTCTTCAGCCTCTTTCTACCATCTTGATGTAGGCCTCCTTCAACTCTTTTCACTCGTCCTCGTGTAATAATCACTCTGAAACACAAAATAGTCCACGACAGAATACTGTTCCACTCGGTCATTCCTGACCAAACTCTATATTCAGTTCTTTGGTGAAAATAAGGAAATTTCAACTCTACTGTACCATTAAAACCAATACTCTTTAACTAAATCAAAAATTGGGAATAGCCAATTGAAAATACATCAATCACTACCCTAGGCCACTAACAAATACTCTAGGCCACCAACAACTACCCTAGGCCACTAACAACTACCCTGGGCCATGTACCACAGTCGTTCGAATATACTTTCACAACTCTATGCAAAAACTACCAATTTTCCAGTGACCTTCGACTTTCGAGTAAAACTTCTAACGCCACGGCTCTCTAGCCGACCAGCAATCACATTGCTTTCACATCCAACTCATGGATCAGAACTTATGTGCGCATCCACCACGTGGATCGCCCGCTGACTACACAATATGGTCTCTCAAGACCCCAACCTCCGCCAGAGCCACCCGCGCACCGCGCATCCATGGACACCAGGATGTCAATAAGATACGGACTACGGCTACGAAACAGCTACTGGTACGGTTGAAAACAATACGGCCGATAGACCGTTTTACTCGACCTCTCACCACAACATAATCAGAATCTACGGTAACTTCGACTGGTATATGACCCGTTGGCATGTTTGTTGGGTTTCAATGTGTAACGGTCACCATCCCAAAATCTTTATCACTCTAAACAGACCCTTGAACTTTGGATCTAACTAAGACTGATCGGAAATCCCAGAGCATTCAAGTACCTTTGCAATTGTATTATCACAATGCAGCAATATTGTAATCAAAACAGCAGGAATCAAATTCGTGGCCTGTGGCTAACACTAGCCCCACTAACAAACCTCTGTTTGTTTCACACCGTTCACCATGAACGCACAATACACGACCTCCGCCAGTGCCATCCGCACACCGCGCTTCCATGGACACCGAGATGTCAATAAGATACGGATTACGGCTACGAAATAGCTACTGGTACGGTCCGACCAGCCGACCTAAGATTCCACACTATCATCCAACTCAACATCTCTACTTCAAAATGGTACTTGAACCTCAGGCATTCCCCCCAAATCCACAGCACTTAACCAGCACTATGCTTCACTACTTACGCAGTAGTGTAAATCACTGAAGTACTTGACCAGTTCTTAACATTGTAGCGCTTAACCAGCGTTACAAATCCTATCACTTAGACAGTAATAATAATAAAAGCTTAACCAGCGATATTAACTCACTAACGCTTAACCAGCGATAGTCAACATAAAGAACACAAGGCACCAAAGTCGTAAGTAAAAATGAAACGATTCACCTGTGTTGTAACGTGTCTGATGGTGGTTGCACGATGCAGACATCGACGCGTCGCGCCGCGCCTTGGACTTGTCCGTTGCCACTGCCGCCACTACTGCTCGTACAGCGCACGGCTATGTGACCTGGCTTGCCACATTTGAAGCACACCAAGGTCTTCCATGCCGGCTGCTGCGTCACTTGACTTGATGCTGTAGGTCTTCCCTTCGTATCCATCGCCTTACTTCTGCACTCAATACGCTTATGGGCGTTCTAGCACAGTTAGAACATTTAATTGACGTTATTTTTCCTCGCTTTGTGTCACTTGTTTTTGATGATTCACACATAGTGTTCATTTTTCGCATCAGATATGAAACGACTGGCGAACGTGGGTAATGTTTCTTTATCACTTGGTTTTTCGCCACTTATTTTTTTTAAATGAGGGTACCCGCCGTTGTGAAATAAATCTTGTTGTAAAAAGTACCTTAAATTCCTTTGTAGGCTATTTGAGATAGCCAGGTTGATGCTTCACCTTTAGCGCCTTGCTCAGCGTCAAAATAACCTGGTATCCCTCCACTGCACTCCCGTTAAAACAAAAGTCAGTGGTGGCGCACCACGACCGCGCATCGGAATCCGGTTTGTCGGGGTCGAATTTCGGCACTAAAAACTTGTTTTTCACTGGCTGCGTTTTCAAAGTTTGCTGGTTTTGCATTTCAAAAAGTAACTAACTTCCACTGATTGTTATTGTCACTGTTCCCGCGTGTAATTTCATTAGCACGATTTGATCCCAATTCTGATGTCGGAGCCACCGGTATTGTTCCGTCAGATTCAGGCATCATGTGGGCAGAGTTTGGGTCTCGTGCAATGAAAATACACTGGGTGCGGTTCACTTGGTTATTTTAATTTTAAATCACAAATTAAATCGAACACAATTTAATTTAATCACTCACTACACTTATAATGGGCACAACGAATCGAGTACAGTTTCGGGATGTCTTCACACTGCTGCGGTCAGGCACTGAATGCGCTCCTCGCCGCCCCGATGAAACATCACGACTCTGTATAAGCGCGCGCAGACCACGTGATACTCGAAAATGGCGCGCTTACGATTCGTTTGCTGTCCGTACTATTGACCGGATCCGACATATTAATCTTTGGCGAAAATCATTGAATACGTGTTTTTTCTTTTTGTATCAATCAATACAAAAATATCGAGATATCACGTCTCAATGTTATCTATAAAAAGTTGATGAACATGGACACCGCGCTGTGATGTGTCGCTCAGGTGTAGCGGGGCGGGGCGGGGGGTCGTCGGCGGGGTGCGCTCTGCCCGTTTCATGCGTCGGCAAGTGTATATTATTAACGTTTAGCTTAGTGACCACGCAGAGCGGATGAGAAAATGATTTAATATGACAATTTGACGTATCGATTTTTTTTCAAAAATGGGCTTAGTGATTGATACCTAACGCCTAGAAAAATTTTGGACGGTGCTAAAAAAGTCACCCTGTATAGGTTCACTTACGATTGGCATTTTTTGACAGATTCGGAAATGTTGATGCGCTGTGGCGTATGTACAATTTCGTAAGAATGTAGCTTAAATAGGTAAGGTACCCGGCTTCGCATGACTTGACTTAAGAGGATCGTTCGACGATCGAGAGAGAAAACGTTTTCTTTCCCCTAGATGTTATCCTATCTCAATGATTTTTTAGAATGCTTCCTACACAGTAAAAAACTAGGTTTATAGGTTTTCTTTTTTTCAAAATTTATAATAGTATGAAAGTTACAGGCGCCTAAGAGTTACTTTTGAAAAAAAGAAAACCTATAAACCTAGTTTTTTACTGTGTCAGAAGCATTCTAAAAAATCATTGAGATAGGATAACATATTTTAGGGGTAGGAAAACGTTTTTTCTTTTAGTATGGACGAGCACTCGGTAGACGATCCTCTTAAGGTCCTATGTCCCCTAGATGGGGCAGAGGGCGTCTCCATCGCGATCTGTCTTGAGCTTCACGCTTCACCTCGCTCCACGTCAATCCAATGCTCGCCGCTTCCGCTAGCACGGTGCGTCGCCACTGCGCCAGGTTTGACGGGGACGGCCACGCTTTCTTCTTCCCTTGGGGATTCCAATCCAAAGCTTGTTTGGGTATGTGGTCAGGGTCCCTTCGGCGTGTGGCCAATCCATCTCCACTTGCGCCGCTTCATCTGGTGGTCGATGCTGGCTTCGCATGCAAGTTACTAAAAAATAAAAAAATGCGCTACCAAAGCAAAATGAAAAACTTAGGTTTCCGAAGTTTTACAACTTCCGCTGCTCGACTCCTGTTAGTTGTAGCGTGATGGTTATATAGCCTAACAGTCATCATCATCTGCCTGCATTTTCCCAACTATATTGTGGTCGGCTTCCAGTCCAGATGCAGCTGAATATCAGTATTTTACATGGAGCGACTGTCTATCAGACCTCCACAATCCAGCAACTGGGTAATAGGTACATAGGGTAAAGGGAGATTATTGTAGTTGTGGAACTCACTTCCGCCTAGCATCCGTGACTTAGCAACTATTTCACTGTTTAAAATCAGATTAAAAGAGCATTATTTATCATCACAATTGTAATTTATTGATATATAATATATGTATATATATTTATATATATTGAATTAGGTATATATTTATATAACTGTACGTATAGGTATTAATATTTATTTATTCTTATGTATGCATTCTTATGTTATAGGTTAGATTAGGTTAGCATCCACTTTTTGACGATTTTTATTCCTCCTCTCACACACTATAGTCTACATTATTTTTTCATTTCTTCTTTCGCGGGTCTGCTGGCAGAAATTTCTATAGAAATAAGCAGTACCCTTGTACTGAGTTCTATGCTTTAATTATCCTGTGCTGTATTTTGTGTGTACATAAATAGTTAAATAAATAAATAAATAAATAAATAAATAAATTATTTGGTAAGACAGGCAACTCAGTGATACAGTCTTAAAAGTCTCTCAAAACGTTACCTATCCCCCCTCTCAGAGGGCCCGGGGTCGCGGGATTATTTCCTTACCGTGACCCCGGAACAGAAAGGGTTATTGAAGGACACCGTGGATTTTAGTCAGTAGAAGTCTGACAGTCCCTCCCGCCCTGCCCGGGGTGGGAGGACTCATTTGATGATTTTACCACGCTAAAAAAAAAAAAAAAAAAAACGTTACTTATGCATGCAGTAATATATGCGAATTGCCATTCTGAACAAACAATATTCAGGTTTCGCATATACTAAAAATAATGTTGTATAACCTTTTGAAACCTCATCAATAATGTCAGTAAGTATGTCACCTAATTTAATAATTTAAATATCTGAACAAAATATCACAGAAACTATTAGTTTGAAGGAAATGTCGCAATTTAAAAATCATAATGTTTATGTTTACAACGATTTCTCAAAGAATGCAACCTTATATTATATGGATGTTTAAATAACTTTGAACTTAAACGGATACAAATCCGGCAATAAATAATGCACATTAACCTTTAATGTGTAGCCAGTGTAGCTCGCCTTGCCGTCTGATCATGGTCTAAGGCGCGCCGCAAAGAGCTGTCAGCAATGTGACGGAGCCCCATCTAAATGGATGCAAGCAGTCATGCTAGCAAAGGAGGAGGGACGAGTGAGAGAGGACAGTCTCCACCTCACAGCCCAGCCGCAGTGGTAGACGCCCACGGCGACGCGACGGACGTCGCCAGACGATCTCCGGCCACCGTAGGCGCAACTTGCGGGCGGCGAGTAATGGGCGACTCGTTGACCGCCACCCGACCATGGACCATGCCCGGGTCGACGGCGCGTCGAGTTCCACGCGCGCCTCAAAGAGCGTCACAATAATGACGGGATCGCATAGAATCGTTGGACTGTCTCATCAGGTAACCGTGATCGTGTAAAGGGTTATTGAAGGACACCGTGGATTTTAGTCAGTACAAGTCTGACAGTCCCTCCCGTCCTGCCCGGGGTGGGAGGACTCATTTGATGATTTTACTACGATACAAAAGGAGGTGCACATAGACTTGAATTGCTTAGGGCATCAAATAGTCTTGATCCGCCATTGCTTAGGCCCTTAGGGCATCAAATAGTCTTGATCCGCCTTTGCTTAGGCCCTTAGGGCATCAAATAGTCTTGATCAGCCATTGTTTAGGCCCTTAGGGCATCAAATAGTCTTGATCAGCCATTGCTTAGGCCCTTAGGGCATCAAATAGTCTTGATCCGCCATTGCGACTATTACCACCTATTACTCAACTATTGAAATATTTGAACTTCCAATTGACACACAATCGCTAAATACAAATTCCAAATAAACGCTAATATAAAATTACTTCGTAACCCACTTCTGTGAATGGTGTACAACTTGAAAGCAACCGGTTGTGACAGCCAATCGCATAATACAGTTATTGGCGCTTCTCGTTTGGTTTTTTGTAACTAATTTATTTGTATTTACATAGCGCACTAGCACTCCTAGCCCGCGACTTTATCCGCGTTAATATCGGTATAGAAAAAAAACATAAACAAAAAAAAAAAACATTTATTAACCGACTACACATTTTTTGTGATTGTTTTTACTTTTTTTATTTCAACCTTTGTAGTTTAAATATTCAATCCAAATTGAGGTACCTATTTCAAAATTGTAGTGCGCGTGTCAGAAAATTATTGTTATAACTATAGCCCGGAGTAAGTAGATTGATTTAGGGTCAATAACCTGAAACTTTTTCTCACCGGACATGGTAACTTTAAAAGTAGGTAATTTGTTTTCCTTCAAGCTTGCTCCCTCGCCTTTTGTCAATGTTCGACACCTGACTGAATATGAACAATCAGCACATCATATTCTTTGGCAAAACGAACGTAGATATGAGCGCCGATGGTCAATCTGTCGGCGGCGGCGCGCCGACTTTTTGAAGTCGGCGGCGTCGGCGTCGGCGGCGCGGCATGACCTTTTTTTAACTTTTTCTAATTTATGAGAAGAAATAAAATATAATTTTGAGGAGACAAATTTAATTGGCAAGATAAACTTAAAAAAATAGAAAACCAAATTAACATTAAAATAGTGTGTTATTTAGTTAATTATCTGTAAACCAACAGGAAATTAGGAAACATGAAACCGCATTAATTACGTTATTATAAAAAATAAAATAATAACTAATCAAAAAGGGCAGTATCTTTTCATCTGAAACTCAAGGTGCTTCATCATCAGCCGGAAGACGTCCTGCTTACGCCAATATGTTGTTGTCTCTTTCTGGCAAAAGGGAACGGCCATTAGTGAAAGGCGACGCGACCTTCAATCGATACAAGGACAATAACCGTCGCGTGAGTCCTCGAACATTCAGTACAATACTCAGCGCCAACCGCACCGCACCGCTCGCTATAATAAAAAATTAGATCGGCTCCGGGGCCCCGGTAGTTCACGCTCGGTCGCCAGAAACCAGCTCAAGGCCAGACTCCAAGACCAGCGCAGAGAAGACCAAAGGTTAGTGCCAATCCTATTAGCCTTTCCGGGACTCAACAGGCGATCCACCCGCATCCCATAAAAAATTTAAAATCATTTCCACTTAAACGCTTCACCATATTTAATGGTCACTTCGGACCGGATAGAACCAGAATCCTATATAATCCTATAATTTCTTATAATCCTATAATTTCATATAATCCTATTATATTCATTAATATAGAATAATACCTACCTATCTATTGGTACATTCCAGAACAGTCGTTACGACTTACCCACTAATTATCTAATAGCGTATAGTTGAATATTATATAAAATTTACTTGTTCAGTGCTATATTCAAAGTACCTCATACTTACTTACGACAAAATGTCGGCGCAAATTAAAATAAAAATGGTCATTGCTAAGAAACAAGCTACCTTTGCAAAATTAAATGAATATTATGAATCCTCTAAAAAACTTATAACGTCTTCGAAAATTAATACAAGAAGCGTAGGGGAATTCTTAGCAGAGACATCAAACATAGGGAAGTTATATGAGGATTTCGTAAAGTTGTGTGACGAACATAATGAGTGGTTGTTGAAGGCTGACCCCGACTGTGAAATCAGTTTCAGTGACTGGAGCTCATTTGAAACACTTTATTCGCAAATTAAATATAAACGAGATGAATTAATTCATTCGCAAAGTGCGCAAGTTGTAAATGTACCCACATCCGCCAATTATTCGTGCAGGCTCCCGCCTTTGGAACTTTTAAGCTTTGCGGGTCAGCCTGAATCTTGGCCATTGTTCTATCAATGTTTTAAGACGAACGTGCACGATAATAAAACCTTGACCGACGGCCAGCGAGTACAATATCTGGTAGGAAAATTAAGTGGAGTCGCACTTAATGTGTTCGCGGGAATATTGCCCAATGAGGACAATTATTCCACTATTTGGGACTCATTAGTAACAAAATATCAAGACAAGAGGTTACTTGGGTCAACATATATAAATAATATAATGGATATAAAACCGGCGTCGGGTTCATCAACATCACAATTAAATAATTTCATTGAACGAGTAAATTCCTCCTGGTCTGCACTTAAGCAGCTAGATATAAAAGACTTATCCGATTTTATTTTTACGCATATCGTTTTAAAAAAGCTAGATCCGCAGTTGGTTCAAAGTTTCGAGTTATCGATTAAAGATAACGATCTACCCACGAGTGAACAGTTAGTGAAATACCTACGTCATCATATAAAAATTATGGAGAGGTCGGCAGTGATCCATCAGACTGCTGCCACCAATAATAATAAGGCTGTGGATGCGAAATCAAAACCTCGCCCGAATAACAATAAAAACTTTCATAGTTTTGCTATTACCGAGAATAGTCATAACGGTGAAAGCGCTTGTTTATTTTGCAATAAGCCGCAGCATAGCCACCTTTACGAATGCATAGAATTTAAAAACTTGCAGTGAAGGAACGCTTTAATTTCGTGAAGGATAAGAGACTTTGCATCAATTGTTTTAGTAACAAACATGCCACTTCTAGTTGTGGTTCGTCAAATACGTGTAAGCAGTGTCATAAAAAACACCATTCATTGCTACATTTTGAACGGAATCCACCGTTAACGCAAGCTGAGTCGGGGGCTCCCGCTGTATGTATGCATGCGCGTATTGACACGCCGCCGCCGGCGCCCACTGCGCGCAGGTGTTCGTTATCTAAGGAATGTGGTCGTTCTGAGAATTCAATTACGCTAATGACCTGTGACGAATCCAAACATTGTAATTTATTAAATAAGTTAATTGTGTTACCAACGGCACAGGTATATGTTCCGGTGAATGGAAATCGTTTGTTAATGAGATGTTTAGTAGACAGCGGTTCTCAGAATAACATCATTAGCCTCGCTTGTTGTAAGAAATTGAAATTAAATATTCATCCGCTAGTTAATTCATCTTTGAAATCAGTGGGGTCAATCTCAGCCCCAATTAAAGGCTATGTATCTCTCACAATTCAATCGCGAGTGAGTGATGCGCATTATAAACTGAACATGTTGGTTATTGACCATATTACTGAGTCATTACCGACGCGCGGAATCCAAGCATCTTTTATGGATCAGTTTAAGGACTTACCACTGGCAGACGACTGTTGGAACGTGTCTGGAGATATAGAAGCGATTCTAGGTGCTCAACTATTCGCGTTCATTCTGTTAGGGGGTAAGGTTATTCCGCGTCCACTCGCGCCGTCAGCTGATTTAATGGACACCGCTAATTGCATACCTCATGCTATAGAAACCACGCTTGGCTATATTGTCATGGGTGAGATACCTGCTGTCAACCAAGGCAGTATAGCCTGGTCCTTCGGCCCGCTAGTAGATAATTTAAACCAGTCAATCTTAAAATTCTGGGAAATAGAAGAGGTGCCTACTGCAAAAATAATAAGTCCAGAAAATCAGGTTTGCGAGGAACTTTATAAATCAACCGTTACTAGAAACTCAGGCGGTAGGTATATTGTGTCCTTGCCATTCAAGGGTGAACCTAAGTCGTTAGGTAACTCATTCATTCACGCTCAGCGTAGATTGTCTGCGTTAGAGCGTAAATTTCATTCGCTTCCCGCTTTACGTCAAGCTTACAATGACGTCATCGCTGATTATATAGATAAGGGTTACTTATCGGAAATCCCTTATTCTTTTCCCGCTATTCATGAAGGTTATTTCATACCTCATCACGCTGTCGTCCGGCCTGAAAAGTCGACGACAAAAACCCGCATAGTTTTGGACGCAAGTGCTAAAACTGACAGCGGCAAGTCGCTCAATGACTTGTTGCACACTGGGCCTAATTTGCAGGCCGATTTATTTTCGCTTTTACTCAACTTTAGATATTTTGAAGTTGCAATAACCGCTGATATACGTCAAATGTATCTTAGAATTTTACTTTCCGTAGATGATCGCAAATATCAAAAGATATTATACCGCTTCAACGATACTGAGCGTATTCGTATTTTTCAATTTAATTCCGTAGCTTTCGGATTGCGACCGAGCCCATTCTTGGCAATGCGTACTGTCCGCCAGTTAGCTGAGGACTATCAAGAACGTTTTCCTCTCGCCGCAGAGGTTGCTTCTAAAGAACTGCTCGCGTTGTTCAAGAAGGGCGGATTTGACCTCGTCAAGTGGGCGAGTAACTCTAAAGAGCTTCTTGCGCATTTGCCTGAGTCATACCGCGCGGCCATTGAGTTCACGGATGATGACGAAACATTAAAGGTCTTGGGTTTGAAATGGATACCTACTTCTGATGTGTTCTCGTTCGCCGCATCCGCTGCGACTATGGGTAATACCAAGCGCGCCATACTGTCTACGGTTGCTCGCTTATTTGACGTGTTGGGATTCGTCGCACCTGTTGTCCTTTATGCAAAGCTTCTAATACAGGACCTTTGGCTCGCTAAGGTGGGATGGGATGAGGAGCCCCCAGCAGTCATTACTGAACGCTTCGTTAAGTTCAAAACTGAATTACCGTTATTATCTAGTTTACAAATACCGCGCCATCTGGGTGTCGCGGCCGGTTGCGTGGTCAATTTGCTCGCCTTTGGCGACGCTAGTATGAAGGCTTACGGCTGCGTCATTTACCTACATATAACACACCCTAATAGGGATATATCCGTACATTTAGTATGCGCTAAGTCTAAAGTGGCTCCACTGAAGACGATCTCTCTGGCGAGGCTAGAATTGTGTGCCTCACTAATGCTCGCTAAACTTGTAAAACAAGTTCATACTCTTTTCCATAAGCGATATCCTATTAAAGAGATATTCGCTTTCAGTGATTCCACTGTCGCTCTATCATGGATTCACTCTTCCCCGCATCGCTGGCAGACATTCGTTGCCAACCGCGTGACTGAAATACAGTCAAATTTATCTCCAGACCGCTTTTTCCATATTAATGGAATAGAAAACCCTAGTGACTGTTTATCAAGAGGCTTACTACCGTCTGAAATCATCCATCACCCGCTGTGGTGGCAAGGTCCACCATGGACTAGTCATCCAATCACTGAGTGGCCAATAGTGGCATTCGACCCGTCGAATGTCGACGGGTCTATACCTGAAGCAAAGGGTTCCGTAACTTTAACAGTAGTCTCCCATCAATCTCCTTCAATACTTCTGGAACTCTCTTATCGAGTCTCATCTTGGAAAAAGCTACTACGTATCATAGTGTATGTTCTGCGATTTGTTCGCAAGTTACCTCGAGCTTCTTCAATTGAGGTCTCGGACCTTGAAGTCGCTGAGTTTGCGATTATTCGCGAGTTGCAGAACAAATACTTTGCCTCTGAATTAAACAACATTAAAAAGGGTAACTTGCCCTCACCTTCATTGAGAAAACTTAGTCCGTTCATAGATAAAAACGGTTTGCTTCGAGTTGGTGGTCGACTGACAAACGCTCAGATACCATTTGCAAATCGGCATCCATTGCTGCTTCCACGTCGAGATCACCTGGTGGACCTGTTGATAGATGACTGTCATCGATTCAATTGCCATACAGGTTCCCACCTTCTCATGTCATTGTTAAGGCAACGCTATTGGATTATTTCCGCTCGAAATATTATTCGACAACGCATACGTCAATGTAATTTTTGTTTCAAGGTTGCTCCCTCTCATCCCACGCCTATGATGTCAAGTTTACCTCCAGCGCGTGTACAAGAAGCCAAGGCCTTTACTCACACAGGGGTAGATTACGCTGGGCCGATAGCTATCACTATGACACGCAAGCGGGGCGTTAGAAGTCAAAAGGCTTATATCTGCATTTTTGTGTGTCTGACTACCAAAGCCATACACATTGAAATTGCATCGGACTTGAGTTCGGAGACGTTCTTGGACGCTTTAAAGCGTTTTCTGTCACGACGAGGGCCAATATCTGTCCTATATTCCGATAACGGAACAAATTTCATTGGGGCAAAGCGTCAACTAGACGAGTTATACACGTTTCTAGCTTCTAAAGACACGTCTACTGCATTCAAAACGGAACTAAACAACCGTAAAATTACATGGCGGAATATTCCCGCGCGCGCCCCCCACTGGGGAGGAATTTGGGAAAGCAATATAAAGTGCATAAAAACTCATTTATATCGTTGCATCGGGCAACAATTACTGTGCTACGAAGAGTTATTAACAGTATTGACTCAAATAGAGTGTATTCTAAATTCGCGTCCATTGTGTTTGCTGTCTGATCAGCCGCACACCATTTTAACTCCCGCTCACTTCCTCAACACTACCCCTCTGCAGTCGTTGCCAGCTTGCGAGGTGGACGCATCCGTGGGCCTTCATAGTAGGAAAAAATTATTAGATAGCTTGGTCCAAAGTTACTGGAAAAGGTGGCACTTAGATTATCTGCACACTCTCCAGTTAAGACAAAAATGGAATACTCCTGAGGTAACCATTCAGCCAGGTACACTTGTTCTCGTTCACCAAGATGACGCGCCACCACTTCGCTGGCCTACGGGTATCATTGAGCAGGTATATCCTGGCAGGGACGGAGTCGCGCGTGTTGCGTTGGTACGCACGACAAATGGAACTTTCAAACGTCCTGTCGTTAAACTGTGCCCACTTCCGTCCCAATAACTTAACATAATTATAACTTAATTTAACATAGCCTATATTATCTTTGTTCGTCTTAATTCATTGATAGCACAGTTACAATCGCTCTGCATGCTCGTATCCTTAAATGTACATATATATATATATATTCAACTTGTGAGCTATCACATTGCTAATATTCCCCATATACTTCCTTGGATCCATCCTGCTCCTGTTATCGCATCCTATTTTTTGTTTTTTGTTTTTCGTAAATCCTAAGGATTTCCAAAGGGGGGAGGATGCTTACGCCAATATGTTGTTGTCTCTTTCTGGCAAAAGGGAACGGCCATTAGTGAAAGGCGACGCGACCTTCAATCGATACAAGGACAATAACCGTCGCGTGAGTCCTCGAACATTCAGTACAATACTCAGCGCCAACCGCACCGCACCGCTCGCTATAATAAAAAATTAGATCGGCTCCGGGGCCCCGGTAGTTCACGCTCGGTCGCCAGAAACCAGCTCAAGGCCAGACTCCAAGACCAGCGCAGAGAAGACCAAAGGTTAGTGCCAATCCTATTAGCCTTTCCGGGACTCAACAGGCGATCCACCCGCATCCCATAAAAAATTTAAAATCATTTCCACTTAAACGCTTCACCACGTCCACTGCTGAACATAGGCCTCCCCCTTAGACCGCCACGCCGAACGACAATTCGCCACTTTCATCCATCGGTTGCCCGCGACCCTCGCGATGTCGTCGGTCCACATAGTGGGAGGCCTGTCTACGCTGCGTCTTCTGGTCCGTAGTTGCCACTCGAGAACTTTTCTTCCCCATCGGTAGCCAGTTCTACGAGCGATGTGGCCTGCCCATTGCCATTTCAACTTGCAAATATGAACTATGTCGGTGACTCTGGTTGGTGAGGAGCTCGTAGTTAAATAAATACAGCCGCACAGGCCGATCTACCGGGTGAAGCTGCGCTTGCCGAGGTTGGTCTGTGGATGGGTGACCATCTGTCATAGCGAGTTTCCTCCGTGCCTTGGAAAGCACGTAAAGCCGTTGGTCCCGGCTGTCATTTGTAGATCTTTGACAGTCGTTACTGTTTAGTCAGAAGCTATAAAGTCTGACTACCAGTCTTACCATGGGGTATGATATTGCCCAGTCACTGGGTCGTGAAAGTCCGACAGGCAGTCGCTCCATGTAAAATACTGATATCCAGCTGAATCTGGTTTGACTGGAAGCCAACCCCAATATAGTTGGGAAAAGGCTAGGAAGATGATGATGTCGTTGACTCTGGTTCTTCACCGAATATTATTGTTCCGGATTTTATCCCGCAAAGAAACTCCGAGCATAGCATTTTCCATTGCTCGTTGAGTGACTCTTAGTCTCTCTAAAAGGTCAGCAGTCAAAGACCACGTTTCAGAGCCACATGTCATCATTGGTAACACACACTGGTTTAACATGCACCCTTGTCTTGAGACACTGGGATCCTCGATGAGAAGATATCGCGTAGCTTCCCAAACGCTCGCGTTTGTGAACAGTTTTGGAGAAAAAACGTCTGCCTGTCTCACGCCTTTCTGCAATCGGATTGATTTCGTGCTCTTCCTGAAGTCGGATGGACATGGTGGCGTTTCTATACAAACACTTCAACACTTCGATATACCTATAGTCGATACGACATCGCTGGAGGGACTGCAATACTGCCCAGGTGTCCTACCATGGGGGAGGCCTATGTTCAGCAGTGGACGTCTTCCGGCTGATGATGTGTCCTACCATGAACTCTTAAAGCGTAAGTCTTTAGGCTGTGAGAAAGAGATGGCGCTAGACGACTTGTATAGCTCTGTCTCTTTCTCACAGCCTAAACTGGATTGCGTTAAGAGCTCGTGGTAATGGCCCAGGTTGGGCATTACCACGAGCTACCAGATGGTGTAGGTTGGTGGTATTATTATTATTATTATTATACACGGCTCAGAAGTGAGATTGGCCTGTAGTTTTTCAAAAAGAGTGTTTTATAAACGTCTACGTCTAGTGCCACCATTTATTATCGTGCATTCGGTTTGGTCAGCGTGCTAGATTAAAATGAACGCCGCCGTCCGCTCGGGACCGGCGCACAGTGGTCTGGAAATCGAGCTCCATACTCATAGAAACTTAAAGTGAGGAATTAAAAAAATAAAAATTGTAATGGCTCTGGTATACCTCCCTTGACAACATATTAAAGTATGGATGGTATAAGTTACACGAGGCGTGAGAAAAAAAATATTTATGTTTTTTTTGTATGGGAGAAAACACTAAAAGTACGTTTTCTCGAAACTTAATAGAACTGTTAGGCTGGTGCTCACACGAGCTATAGTCCCATACACGGCGATCAAGATGACATACAATTCATGTACCGTTAGGCGCCGCTTCGCACGTAATAAATTTTTGAAATTTTGAATTTTCGACATGTGATTTTTCAAGTCTTTGGCTTGGTTAAATGACGTTGCCAGTCGATTTATTTATATTATTATACGATTAAGCCTGCGAATGACCATTACGATGACAATAATTTAAAAAAAATGATTGTACAAGTTTGTTTGGGCATTCTAAGAACTAACTCATAACTAATTATTTCATCTAAGAACTTCTCCAACTTTTTCATTTTCGAATGAGTATCTTTACTTATATCACATGTCTGCTCTGCTTTACAACATGGCTTCCCATAATAATCCAATAGAAGGCTGCAGTGCTTCAATCTCAGCCTCAATCAAAGCCTGTTCTTCCACGGTGTTTCTTGTTTTCGTTTGAAAACTTAAAATAAGTAGGTCTGTAAAACATGGTGGAACATATTTAAAAACGTATGAGACACGGCTTCAAGAGAACATCAAATGGCCTGAGATCGTGAGGGTAAAAATGACTACTTCTGTAGTGTCGCAAAGTAGAGCAGCAACCATGTTCCAGTTCTGACTTTGGTGTAAATGAGGGTGCATCAACATCCTACACACCGGAGACATGCAATGTTGGAACATCAACACCAGTTGTGACGCCGAGAAAACCATTCGTGGAGCTAAGCCCGCTATAGCAAAGAAGGAGAGTGGAAGAGCTCCAAACGCATAGCACTGAAAGCCTTGCTCATGCAACTGGTTTGAAAGCACAAAACAAGAATATACCTAGCAGATATCATTTAACTGGTAACGGAGAATCCCGAAGACTTGATTGACACAGCTTTTGGTATTTTGACCTCATTGAGGAAAGCCTCTCTAGCCACTTCTAAAGAGAAGTGGCAGTATATTATAACATTAAAATCTTGTGCAAAAGAAGAAGGAATACCATTGTATCCTTCTTGTACTGCCATCCCTGAAGCGAAGAACTGCTAACCCGCAAAATATACCATAGACATCACGGCAAGAGAGGTTAAAGTAAAGCTCCAAGCAGTTTTGGACATAACTGTGGCTAGGCTTGGAAAGTTGTCACGTGTGCAATCTTCGCTGGATGGCAAAGAGTTGATATATGCAAATGGGGCTTTGATGGTGCTTCAGGGCAAAGCTTGTATAAGCAAACTATGGCAGACGAAGACGATTGCAGTATTTTTATGTGTTCTTTTGTGTCTCTGCGTTTAGTTTGTGGCGATGAAAAAGTATGGGAGAACCCAAATCCCACCCAGACCTATTCATTTTAGGTTTACAAACGAAAACAAGTTAAACATCGTAAAGGGCTGGCTCTGTTTGAGGCTGAGATTGAAGCACTGCAGCCTTCTATTATGGAAAGCCATGTTGTAACGCACTCAATGCTAATGATAGCTTCAATGAGGTCAAAATACCTAAAGCTGTGTCAACCAAGTCTTCGGGATTCTCCGTTACCAGTTAAATGATATCTGCTAGGCACATTCTTGTTTTGTGCTTTCAAACCAGTTGCATGAGCAAGGCTTTCAGTGCTATGCGTTTGGAGCTCTTCCGCTCTCCTTCTTTGCTATAGCGGGCTTAGCTCCACGAATGGTTTTCTCGGCGTCACAACTGGTGTTGATGTTCCAACATTGCATGTCTTCGGTGTGTAGGATGTTGTTGCACCCTCATTTACACCAAAGTCAGAACTGGAACATGGTTGCTGCTCTACTTTGCGACACTACAGAAGTAGTCATTTTTACCCTCACGATCTCAGGCCATTTGATTTTCTCTTGAAGCCGTGTCTCATACTTTTTTAAATATGTTCCACCATGTTTTACAGACCTACTTATTTTAAGTTTTCAAACGAAAACAAGAAACACCGTGGAAGAACAGGCTTTGATTGAGGCTGAGATTGAAGCACTGCAGCCTTCTATTGGATTATTATGGGAAGCCATGTTGTAAAGCAGAGCAGACATGTGATATAAGTAAAGATCGAAAATCGAAAATGAAAAAGTTGGAGAAGTTCTTGGATGAAATAATTAGTTATGAGTTAGTTCTTAGAATGCGCAAAAAAACTTGTAAAATCATTTTTTTTTAATTATTGTCATCGTAATGGTCATTCGCAGGCTTAATCGTATAATAATATAAATAAATCGACTTGCAACGTCATTTAACCAAGCCAAAGACTTGAAAAATCACATGTCGAAAATTCAAAATTTCAAAAATTTATTACGTGCGAAGCGGCGCCTAACGGTACATGAATTGTATGTCATCTTGATCGCCGTGTATGGGACTATAGCTCGTGTGACCACCAGCCTAACAGTTCTATTAAGTTTCGAGAAAACGTACTTTTAGTGTTTTCTCCCATACAAAAAAAACATAAATATTTTTTTTCTCACGCCTAGTGTAACTTATACCATCCATACTTTAATATGTTGTCAAGGGAGGTATACCAGAGCCATTACAATTTTTATTTTTTTAATTCCTCACTTTAAGTTTCTATGAGTATGGAGCTCGATTTCCAGACCACTGTGCGGCGCGCCGGCGCCTGGGGACGGCGGCGGCGGCGCGCCGGCGCGGCGCTCATATCTAAACGAACGCAATATTATGTTGGATACTGTTCAGACTACATCTGGAGTCATTTATTATCCTTGTCGAAACTCGATCAAACTTCCGTGCGTTCAAGCGTTTTTGCCAAACCTATTATTGGAATCAAATATAGCAGCTCACAATTTAGGACCCATTAATATTAGTAGTCATTTTACCCGTGGTGCTAGGCAACTGGGCTTCTCCCAGTTGTAATGTCCCTATGTGCATATTGGCCTTGTTTTGTTCTGTCTCCTGCTTGCATGGAGGGAAGACGTGGAAACATATTTTTCCTACTCCTTCACTATTCTTTTCTGATTAATTTCGTTGCAGGATTCAAGACAGGTAAATTCATTCTCCGGGACACGTCGAGCTTCATTGTCTCGGCGCTTTTCTGGTGGTTGCCACTGTTGATTCTGGCTCTCACTCAGGAGTTGCAGTGGTTTGGGAATAGGGTTTGTCCCAATAAAAAACAAAAAAACCTGAAACTTTTATATTACTAAAGAGGTTTTTCCGGAATTTTAAATTGTTAGGAACAAGACGTATGATGAAGACATTGAATTGCAATCGCTGATGCCTGTGGCTTCGCCTGCGTTTTTTTCGTGAACGAGTAGGTACTAAATTAATAATTTTCTGGTATAGGTACACGCATACACTCTATAATTTTCAAATCCGTAGTACCGATATCATCATCCAAGTACACAATTAGCGAAAAATACTCTTAAAATAAAAACTACTGAACCAATATGAATGAAATTTTTATGGAACCTAATGACAAGCTGTATCGGACAAAAAAAGAATCACGTAAATTGGATCAGAAACCATGGAGTAATCGATGTAGGTATGTACATAAAAAATAAGTTAAAGGGACATTATTTAGTGAGACAGGCAACTCAGTGATAGAGTCTTAAAAGTCTCTCAATGATGTGTCACTACGTCTTGTCCACTTGTTGAACTAGTTGCATCATATCGCATTACTGCATGCATAGGGTAACGTTTTGAGCAACGACGATATAATACTAGACTCCTAATAACAGGCGACCGATGTCTGCCAACACATTAGGCAAAAAAGTCTTATATCCGTCTCATTTCGACCAATCCTGTGAGCCGTAAACATACGTTGAGACAGAACAGACCTTGAGTTAGCCAATCACAACGCAGTACCCCGCCCCCGTCGCTTACGTAGTACCTCAGCGAGTTGGCAGAATAGTTTTGTTCGTTAGATCGTGCAATGCGTAGTCTAGTATTATATCGTCGTTGGTTTTGAGAGACTTAAGACTCTATCACTGAGTTACCTGTCTCACCATAACCTCCCTTCACCCTATTGAGAAATGCCACATTTTTGAAGTCGCTTAAAAGATTATTGCCCCCCGACTAGGAATTTCTCCTGTATCGTGGAGTCCCTGTCTCCGGTGATTCCGGATATTACCCTCTACAAACTTACAAACTTTGCCTCTTAATAGGTTTATTAGACCACTGTGAATTGAAGCCAAAGACATGGTAGAAAAATTTACCCCCGCCATTGGGCGTTTTTCCATTAGACCGCACGGCACCGGCACCGGCGACGGTGACGGCGCCGTGCTGGTGCCGGGGAAGCAAAAGCCGTTTAATGGAAAAACGCCCATTCGATTCCTACGTAAAACAAGTGAACATCTCCAAGGAAATATATTTGAATTTGTGCGTGGTGCTCACTCACTTTATAAAAAGTGGCTTCATTACACGAAATCTGGACATTTTATAATTTAAGCAAGTTAGGGACTTTAGATACTCATGGCGCGATGCGATATCGAATTGCATCGATTGACGATATCGGTCAGATATCACACAAGCGTCCAGCCGAAGAAAATGTATGGACGATCGCTAGTGTTTGCTAATGGAGTCGCACGGATTGACGATATCGCTCACAGATCTCCTCGATATCGAATTGCATGTACGTCCTAATAAAGTGCACGGTCGGATTGCATCGCATCACTCCATTAGTAAATACGTGCGACTTAAATCGGCAATCGACTCGATGTCGCATGAGTAAAGTCCCTTAGTCAAGAAGATAACTTCATCGTCATCTTGATAAATCGTTGAAATGTTTGACATGAGCTGTCATTCGAAGCCATTCACTTTTCGAGCGTCAAAACCATCGTAATTCAAGAGACTGTTTTGTAATAATTGCGTAGTATCTCTAAGTAGTCTGTGATAATTGCCTAATTTTAAAGTACCTCAGTAACGCTAACGACTTTCTTTGATCGTCCATTGACAACATCAATAGATAGGTAATATTTCCAAATCTAATTGAACCCGCAAGTTAGAGTTTGAAAAAAAGGATTTGTAAACTCCTTTAGTTGCAACGACGATATAATACTAGACTCCTAATAACAGGCGACCGATGTCTGCCAACACATTAGGCAAAAAAGTCTTATATCCGTCTCATTTCGACCAATCCTGTGAGCCGTAAACATACGTTGAGACAGAACAGACCTTGAGTTAGCCAATCACAACGCAGTACCCCGCCCCCCTCGCTTACGTAGTACCTCAGCGAGTTGGCAGAATAGTTTTGTTCGTTAGATCGTGCAATGCGTAGTCTAGTATTATATAGTCGTTGTTTAGTTGAAACAATTGTGATGTTTTTCCAATTTGAAAATAGTATCTCATATATGTAAATAACTTTAAATTATTTATTTTTAAAATTAACTTTTAAGCGACTGTTGACATATTGAGGTCATTGACGTTTCCGTTCTTATCACGGTTGCAAAGTATTAATCTTATTTTGTTAACAAATTTATAATTAGCTGGTATTGAAGAAAAAAGATTTACGAAACATATTTTGACCGGTTTCAAAAGGTTAATTTGAAATCGGAGATTATAAATTGACAAAAGGTGTTATTTAAATGGCATAGTACTAAGACGCGGTTGCTGGACTTACCGAATTACCGTGACCCTAGTGGAACGCAAAGGGCTATGGATTTTATACCTTAGATTTTAGTCCGTACGAGCACAGAATATATAATAGTACCTAATGGTACGAGTCTGTCAGTCCCTCCCGCTCTGCCCTGGAAGGGAGGACTCATTTGATGATTTTACCACGATAAACAAAAATTATTAAGACCTCATATATTATGTCAAGATAGCAAGCAAGATTGCTGAGTATAAGGTACTGGGTCAACGACGATATAATACTATAGACTCCGCATGCACGATCTAACGAACAAAAATTATTCTGTCAACTCGCTGAGGTACTACGTAAGCGAGGGGGACGGGGTACTGCGTTGTGATTGGCTAACTCAAGGTCTGTTCTGTCTCAACGTATGTTTACGTCTCACAGGATTGGTCGAAATGAGACGAATATAAGACTTTTTTGCCTAATGTGTTGACATACATCGGTCGCCTGTTATTAGGAGTCTAGTATTATATCGTCGTTGTACTGGGTTCATTTTCTCGGCCGTGTAAAATGTTATTGGGTTTTACCAGTCAAGAAACAGACCAGGTCGTGGCTAAATAATTAAAGCCGCACAGGCTTATCTTCCGATTTAAGCCGTGCTTGAACTTGCAGGGCCTGGTCTGTGGATGGGTGACCTGTCATAGCGAGTTTCCTCCATGCCAAAGCCGTTGGTCCCGGCTGTCATTTGTGGATCTTTGAAAGTTGGTAATCACAGTCAGAAGCTCGAAAATCTGACAAACACTCTTACTATTATATGGGGTATCGTATTACCCATCAGTTACTGAGTAGTGGAGGTCCAATAGACAGTCGCTCCATGTAAAATACTGATATCCAGCTGCATCTGGTTCGACTGGAAGCAGACCACAATATAGAAAAGGCTAGGCAGATGCTGCTTTGTAAATAAATGGGTAATACAAAGAAATGCGCCTGGCTGGGTTCGAAACTACCACCTATAGCGTAGGACATCCACCACAGAATACAAATAGTACTACGTACAGAAGATGCACTCCCAAAAAACAATCAAAAAAATGTAAGAACGAGAGAATGGATTTTAACTGGCAGCCGTACCGCCCACCTACTTTTATAATAGCCTAAACCACACATCCACTTATATACAAGGTGGAAAGATCGTCTGTCCACCTCAGTGTCGTAGCGAGACAGAACCCAGGAGAAAGTAAAAACGTTTATTTGGGCAACCGGTACACACAACATAAACAAATAAAAGAAGAAAAAAATAAACAAGATAGTTAAAGAATAAATTATCTACTATTATAAAAATAAGTCGGGTTTTCCTTCCTGACGCTATAACTCCAGCAGGCGTAGCATGGCGCCGTAGAAAGGGGTTTTGTCGACGCAAGAATAGACAAAAAGACAGAACGTATAAATAATTTTAGCGTTTTAAGCATGTTTATGTAAAAAATATGGAAAATAAACGTTCTTTTCTTCAATAGTGTAAGAATGGTGTCATATTTGTGCAAAAAAACAGTCGATTTGTGTAGAAATAACGATGAAATAACTTTGTCTTTTCTTGGTAGAATAGAGATAGAATCGCCATGCTACGCGTGCTGAACGCACGAACCGATTTCCACGGTTTTGCATTCGTTGGAAAGGTCTCGGGCTCCGTGAGGTTTATAGCAAAGAAAATTCAGGAAAAAAAACTAAGCCATCTGGTGGCGAAACGGAGTTCGCCGGGTTTGCTAGTTAGTTATAAACAACAACGAAATAGCAAATACATTTAACATAATTATGAAATGAAACATAACATTTATCATATGAATATCTAAGGTAGGTGGTAATTTGTGTACGATACTTAAACACGTGATTGTGCTCATGATAACCAACAACTTTTACTATGGGAACAAACCTGAAAACGCGAACAAAAATCAGCTGTTCCGTACATTTATGTTTGCTTAATGTACTGAACAGCTGATATTTTTTTCATGATTTCAGGTTTGTTCCCATAGTAAAAGTTGGTTATCATGAGCACAATCACTTGTTTAAGTATCGTACACTAATTACCAGTCACCCTATATAGGGGGGGCACAACGCATTGCGAGGCCCGTTTTCTTTTAGGACGAAAAATACGCCGTTGCTCTGCTCCCCCTTGCTAAAACATTCGCTTTTCGAGGCCTCTTTCACTCTTTCAGTTTCCAGTTAGAAATAAAACGTAACCAAGGCATCCCGCACGGGCAGTGGAAGCGCTAGACCTAAATCTGGTCGTTGGCAACATCAGCTTTGCGAGGTCCCAAACGTTAATTTTCTCTGAGCGCGAGGATTCAGGTGCGAGGCCGGGGGCTAAGGTCCGCTTCGCCCCTGCCTTTCTACGCCACTGGTCCACCTTTTAGATGGACGTCCTACGCTGCGTTTGCGGTGATGCAAGCAGTAAAAGCTTCTGAATGTCTTCTCATTGTTTCAGGTCCTAGCAGCAGTCTCCTACTCGTGTTGCCAGAAAGATGACCAGATCATCAGACAAGACTTCGATGGACCGCATCCTGATGGCTCTTATAGATGGGCGTTGCAGACATGTAACGTTTCTTTTAATTATATTAAACCGATGAATTTATAATTTACAAATTATGAACTTTAATATTCAGAATAAGATACCTACTAAATTAAAACTAAAAACATTATTAAAAAAAGAAAACACAAAAAGGCTTGGCGTCAAAGTACTCCTCCGCATTGCTGTCATCCGGAATGTGCCCAGAAGACTGGCAGCATTCTTCTTCCTGCCTTTATCCCGTTTTATTATCTTGTGGTCGTCACAACTCGTTTTCTTCTTCCATTCTCCCCTATCAGACGTCACAGTATCATTTACTACTTTTTCTTTCATATCATTCCTTAGACAATCCATCTTTTCTTTGGCCTTCCTCTTCCCCTCCATCCATCAACATTCATACTCAATACTCTCTTGGTCACATGAGTGTCATCCCTCCTCATCACATGTCCATACCAAGATAGAATATTCCCTTTATTTTTTTCTGTAACAGGCGCCTCTTTCAAATTTCCCCTTTTAATATGCAGTAAAGATGGTTTGAAAGAGCGTCTGATGTACTGAATCCGGAGGTCACAGGTTTAAATCCTGCTCGCGTTTCAAATTTTTCTTTCCAAAGAAAAGCTATATATAATGCTTTATTTTTTGTCTACAGCCGGCGGAATCTTCCACGAGCAAAAAGGCAGCTTGGAGGCGAGCAGTTCTGGTGAACCAAGCCTGTTCGTTCAGGGACAATACCAGTACACTGCGCCCGATGGACAGGTAATATGCTAGCTAACTTTGTTTTAAAACTCTTTGGGACAATCCCACCACACTATTCCCAAACCACAGCAACTCCTGAAAGCCAGAATCTATAGTGGCAACCACCAGAAAAGCATCGAGACAATGCACTTACTCTGAGAAGAAACATCCGAAATAAACTCAGAGGTCACTGTCTCTTGTAAAGTTCAGACATCATATTGGTCATGTCATACGAGGACCATGCAGGTGTCAGATGATCTTTTCAAGAAAGAACCACACAGATTTGAGTGGACCTGTCCAGTCAGAGCAAGCATTTGTCAGTTATCTTGTAGGTCGTCTCAGAAATGAGGAGATTCGTAGACGAACCAAAGTTACCGACATAGCCCAACGAATTAGCAAGTTGAAATGGCAGTGGGCAGGCCATATAGCACGCAGAACTGATGGCCGATGGAGACGTAAGGTTCTCAAATGGAGACTGTCACCGGCAAGCGTGTGACGTCCACCCACAAGGTGGGCAGACAATCTTATGAAGACCACAGGATCACGCTGGATGCAAGCCGCGACAACCGGTCCTATTGGAAGTCTATGGGGGAGGCCTATGTTCAACAGTGGACGTCTTACGACTGATATAACGATGCATAGCTCTTAGCCATCTTAGCTCGATTAAAACAAGTTTTATTTTTATAATTCCAGGTTATAAATGTACTCTACTCGGCGGGTGAAAATGGGTTCGAGGCGAAAGGCGATCACTTACCTACCCCCCCGCCCATTCCTCCCGCGATACAACGCTCCCTCGACTACCTAGCGACTAAAGCGCCACCTACCGACTACTAAGTGAACGTTTGCTGGACAAGGATATTTTGGCGTGTGATCAGAATTGATATGGTAAGCTTCAGACATGCGATTTCTCTGGAGCTTACCATACCAATCCTACTAATATTATAAATGCGAAAGTTTGTGAGGATGGGATGTATGTGTGTATGTAGGTATGTTTGTTACTCTTTCACGCAAAAACCACTGAACGGATTTGGTTAAAATTTGGTACACAGATAGTTTATAACCTGGATTAACACATAGGATAGTTTTTATCCCGATTTTATGTTTCCGTGGGATAATTTTCGAGTTGTACCGGGTGAAGCCGCTGGCAACAGCTAGTACCAATATAAAATTGGTTTAATCAACCTTATGGCGAAATTTCATTGGTGGTTAACTAATTCGGTGTACAGCATACGGGGAGTCCTCGCAGGCGAGATAACGACTAAAAAAAGTTACAAGTCGATACGTGTTCGTTACACCGTCTGCGGTGATTCCCCGCTTGCTTTATACCGACCTTGATATCGACCAATGAAATTCATCGGTCGATTTACAGCATGTGGGTCTGCCACTCTTGTTAATAACTTGCGACGAACATGGAGGTTCTGCTATACCCCGCATGCGGGCCCTATCGACTAATTAAATTGCGCCATTATCATTATCTCACAGCTGAAACAAAGGCTTCCTCTCTGCGAGAGGAAGCAAAAATTCGAAGACTATGTTCAAATTTTTGGTTTGACTTGGCAGGAATGTGTTTGTTTGTACTAATTGAATTTTTTTAGTACTTAATATTAAAATGGCCAGTAAAAAAATGTACAAAATAAGATTATGTCATAGTTTTTAAGTGTTTTTATTCAAATTAAGTCTATTTACACTAATACTAAGTGATGCCTAGACGAGTACATAAATTACTCGAGGTTCAAGGTTTTGAGTTGAAATTCCAAAGGTGTAAAAATACTTAAACATTTCATAGGCATCGCTTAGAGTTATTGAAAAGGGGACATTTTTTTAAATAAAACAATTATAATATAGCCACTGTATTTTTATTTATTTAAATACAAAAAAAACATAAATCATATAACAAATCCTTATGTACTTATATAAAGTACTATTTACCTAACTTCCAGTGGAACAATACAGGAATAAATAAATAATTTATTGGTGATGAATAGCCCGAAGTAAGTAGAATAATTTTATGTAGGTACTTGTATCACGAGCTGACATAGAAATCATAACGTACCCACGTTATGATTTCTATGTCAGCTCGTGATATCGTGAGTCTTTTTCCCGAGATTTAATTCCAGTACTAACGGAATTTAATTGAATTCCACGCAGGCGAAGCCACGGGCACCAGCGAGTGCTCATAAAAAAAAACAGAATCCCAAAGTCATGTCAAATTCAAATACAAAATATTTTATTGTGGATCATAGGTAGGTACAGTTCTTAAATAGTTGTCAATTACAGCCATGTTCCCGTAGGGCATACAATCCAAACTAATATTATAAATGCGAAAGTAACTCTGTCTGTCTGTCTGTTACGATATTGTTTTTAACAAATAAGTCCTTATTGATATAGGATATGTCGCAGGGATATGATAAACGAGGGATTTGATCAAATCCCGGGAGATGTTAAAATAACAACACGATTTTTATTATTTCCCTAAACAAATCTAGCGATTTGACAAATCCCACTAAAGAAGCGGGTCTTCCAGACCCCGCCATATACGTTTCAGGTTTATTCTACCTATTCCGGGCTTAGCTCACAATTAATATTAATTGGTGATGAGAAAGGTGTTATGTAGAGAAGTACTTCGTTCAGGGTAAAAGTCTTTTTGAGAAGGGAATGCAAGACCGAGCTCGAGCGAAGCGAGCTCTAATTTATTTTTGCAATATCGTTTTACATACTATTCCCAAACCACTGCAACTCCTGAAAACCAGAATCAACAGTGGCAACCACCAGAAAAGCGCCGAGACAGTGAAGCTCGACGTGCCCGGAGAATGAATTTACCTGTCTTGGATCCTACAATGAAAATAATCGGAAAAGAATAGTGGAGGAGTAGGAAAAATATGTTTCCACTTCCCTCCATGCAAGCAGGAGACAGAACAAAACAAGGCCAATAGGCACAAAGGGACATTACAACCACCTTTCGTCTTTAAATAAGGTAACCAGGGTAATCAAACATAATTATAATGGAGTAATCTAACTTCTACAATCCAGTTAGTACTGATAATACAATACCCCTTAGTAAGACTGGTTGTAAGACTAGCAGTAACAATGATAAATAAAATAATTGTGAAAGGATTGTATTTTTTTTTATTACCACCACCAAAGGTATAATTTAAATAAATAATCTTAGTCTTATTTTTGGCTAGAAAGAGATGTCGCTATACATGGCAAAGGCTATCTCTTTCGTACAATAAAATTCAGTCCATGAAAATAATTATAAATAAATATTTATAATTCAATTAAACTTTCGTGAAAATAAAACAAAAATAAAAGTAACGTATTACATATTTAATACAATTATGACTGCATCATTTTTTTGATATTATCAAACAATTTTCGTATTGTTCGGGTCGGCATCAATATTGCCGGTCGGCAAAATTTGATTGAAATATACCAAAGCCCACCGATTCGGTTTTGGTAGCTACCAAACGGTATGAACCAAGCTGAGATCAAATATTGCTTCGGGTCGGCATTGTTACCGCATTCAAATTCTTTCCGTATTTTGGTAGATTTATGGCGCATTTACATTAAGTCGGTTAGACCGTATTCGGCTGCAGGCCGTATTCGGTCACCGACTAATATAAACAGGTATTCGTTTGGCCGTATTCGGTCGAGCCCGTTGTCGGTGTCGAGTGCGCCGTGCCCCGCCCGTCGCCCGCAGCCCGCAGCTCAGTTCGCTTGATCGCCGCATCAATCAAGTCGCCGAATTCGGTTAACCGACCAATGTAAACAACTCAATTTAGGTAAGCGTTTCAGTTAAACCGAATGTGGCCGCCGCCTTCGGTGACCGACCTCAAACCGACCTAATGTAAATGAGCCATTAAGCTTATCTACCATCTAGCGTGTGAATGTGAACCATACCTTATTAAATTCGTTTTATTTATATAAAAATCTTATAGTTAAACGCAGTACGTTTTTTAAATGTATAAATTCATTTTTACTTTAGAATAAAATGGCACAATTATTGCAATAATTCTTAAAGCTATTATAATTTATAAAAAAGGACTACATCTGTCTTATGAAGGACTACAATCGTCCTTTAAACTATAAAAGTTTTTTTTTATTATTATGGAAAATTCATAATTTATTTAACTTATTTTGTTTATTTTAGCATAAATGTTGCTGTATTTTTTTTTTATGGATGGTTTCATCCACAATCAGCCTATAATGTTCCCACTGCTGGGACACAGGCCTCCTTTCTGTAAGAGAAAGTGGGCCATAATCTACCACGCGGGCCCAGTGCGGATTGGTAGATGACACATGTCTTCGAATTTTTGGTTGATTGATATTAGTTTCAGGTGAAAATCAGTTAGTTTTGACGTCATATTGCGTTGGAATACAGCCCATAAGTGGGGTAATTTTAAAGCTGACCTTAGATTATACAGGGTGTTTCTTTTAAATTGGCCAAAAGGGAGAAATCCGAATCCTTAAGAGATACGGGAAAACTTTCTTAGAAACCTTTAGCTCTTTTTTGATGTTGACAATGTCCCGCCCGCCCCCTCCACTCGTTGTAATATAAATTGCGTAGCACGGACGGGCCCCGGCTAATCCACGCTCCAGCCCTGGCACGGCCCGCTCTAATGAGAATCATCTCTTACGCATTTCATTATCTTTTTGGTTAGTACCTGCAGTCACTTATAAAATTGATATAATTCATTATTGTGCTATATCTTACACTAGGACCACACTACGGGAGCTTACCCATGACGCGATTCGTACAATTTACAATTTCTAAAAACTAAAAATGAAAATGGTCCTTGCTACTACGATATAATGATGCAATTCGACTGACTTACGTCGTCGTAGCGAGCGTGTTTTGTTTTTCATCTACCCGTAGATAACCGCACGTTTTATGTCATATTATTATGTCGTAGTGGTAAGGATAATTTTCAATTGTAGTTGGAATCGGTCATATCGCGTCGTAAGCAATCCTAATCAGATAAAAAATATTTTATATAAAACACCTAAAATTAAAACAGCGCCATCCAGCGTTACCTATCAAACTTTTCTTCACCGTTCAGTGGTATCGTTGTGTCTTTATAGATGGCGCTACTTTGATCTTGTAGCATCTTCTGGCCTTCTTCTTGTGTCGCTTCTTGCATCGACACTTGCTTCTCCGCTGTAAGAAGAAAGAAGAGATTGAGTTATTAAATTAAAAATGCTCGCGTAATTGTTCGCGCGGTGTTAGTTTTCCCAAAGGATTCTACTGTCGATATCAAATCAAATCATTTATTTCAAGCAGGCCAATTACAGGCACTTTTGAATTGTATAAGACAAAAAAATATAAATAAACACTACAAAGTTATGGTGCTACAGTCCCAGTCACAAGACATAATAACTGTGAAAGTACCGTAGATGCTCATTACAAGGAGTAGATCTCTATGGAGAAGAACGGGCAAGAAACTACATGGACACTATTTTAGATCGCCAAAATTATTGTACATCATTCATTTTGAGATGGTATAAACGATGATGGTGATGACATAAATTTATTCTATGTGTTATTAGTTTATCAATACTAATTATTATCTATGCTAAATCTATACTTCTATACTAATATTATAAAGAGGTAACATTTGTTTGTAAGTTTGTATGTAGGGGGTAATCTCCGGAAGTAATGAACCGATTTTAAAAATTCTTTCACTGGTAGAAAGCTACATTATCCGTGAGTGCTATAGGCTATAAATTATAAAGATATTTACTGCCCAACGAAGTGGGCACGGGTCAGCTAGTATATTATAAAGAGGAAAACTTGGTTTGTTTGTAATGAATAGACTCAAAAACTACTGGTCCGATTTCAAAAATTCTTTCACCAGTTGAAAGCTGCTTTGGTCCCCGCTTGGAAAAGCTAGTTACAAATATTTTACTATTTTTTTAAATTTTATATTCTGTATAACTAGTCTGTAAAGTGCTTCTTTAAATTAATATTGTAAATAAATTTGCATACCGAATGGTAAAATATGACAGAACTATACATTTTTAACACCTTTATTATATTATTTTTAATCTATTCTATTATTTGGACAAGGGGGGGAGGGTATTACAACGTCTTAAAAAAAACCAGGCTTATTCAGGCGAGTGAAAGTGACAGAGCTATACAAGTCGTCTAGCGCCATCTCGTTCACTCACTGGAACAAGCATGGTTTTAGGACGTTGTAATACCCCCCCAGAACAGAACGGAGTTGTCACTTTAAAAAAAAAGGTGAAACTTCTGGTATTCTGATGGAGCCTTAAAAAGTTGATGGAGTACAAACCTGGTCTTCTATCAATCCTGCTAACAACGGCGAACAGTGTCGCGTGCAGCGCTGAGCTACTAGGGAACCTATGGCGGAACTAAATGATCCGACACACGCGCCACTATCAACGAGACATTTGATTGAGCATGACATACTCTCAACCGCCAGGGTCAATCAAGTCAATGAAAGATTGCTATGCCACAGATGATGGAGTAGAATACGAACCTCGTTTCCTATCGCTCCTGCTAACGACGGCAAACAGTATGGCGTGTAGCGCTGAGCCAACGACGGCACACACAGCCAGCACTCGGAAGGAGCCTCGACCACCCAGCCAGCTGTATAGCTGACCACCCACTAGGGAACCTATGGCGAAACCTGGGCAATAGAGCAGATATTAGAATCCTATACTTCATCATCATCAGCCTATCTATAATGTTCCCACTGCTGGGACACAGGCCTCCTCTCTGTGAGAGGGAGTGGGCCATAATCCACCACACGGGCCCAGTGCGGGTTGGTGGATGTCACATGTCTTCGAATTTTTGGTTCTAGGACATTCCGGTTTCCTCACGATGTTTTCCTTCACCGTGTTGAGAGCAGTGGTGCTGAAATAAATTACACAAAGTAATGCGCCTGGCTGGGTTCGAACCCGCGACCTTCAACTCGTAAGTTGGGGCCGATACCACTAGGCCACCACTGCTCTCCTGATTGAAGCCTATAGCCCACTATAAATAAGAGAAGAGAAAATATATCTCACCAACACCGTCGTCCATCCCCGCCACGATTCCTTGAACTGTGGCCGAGTATCCTTCAGGGGCCACGTGTGCCGCATACCCCACTATCGTTGAGTAGCACAGTGCGTACGTAGGACCCTGCATTATACCCTGTAGGAACCACACTATTTATTTTAGAGCCTGAGCGAGCAAGCTTTGCTGTTAAAATGTTATACAACGCCATCTCACGAAATATTAAGGTAATCATAGGGGACCACGTGTGCCGCATACCCCACTATCGTCGAGTAGCATAACGCGTATGTAGGACCCTGCATTATACCCTATAGGAAAAACATAAATTATTTTAGAGCCTGAGCGAGCGAGCTTCAGTCTTTTAGTGAAAATGTTATAAAGCGCCATCTCACGAAATGTCAAGGTAATTATAGTACAATAAAAAATTACAAAATGGCGCTATTATACAAATGAATCTTAGATACTAGAATGTCCAAATTCTTAGTAGGCCACTGAAGAATAGAGTTCAATACTCGTATGTTCCTTACCTCTATAAACACTAAATGCCATGGGTTCTGTATAAAAGATATACACATCATACGGACCCCGTAGCAGAACAGGGAGAAAGTCAGCGTGGTTCCGTAGCCGAAACGTTTTATTATTTTACCTGAAATTTAATAATTTCATGATCAGAATCGTATTTTTAGTCCCCTAGCAAACGACCATCGTTTCCTGAACGCGCGTTTTAGGCGCCGTTTTTGTCGAAGTCGCGTATTTATGCTTTCAAACGCGCACGGGGGTAGGGGAGTCTAAATGATGATTACGTCATCGGTAGTTATTTACTTTTTAACACGAATGGCAACCCTCACATTATCTTTGCTTGAAAACGAAACGCATTTTCGGAGATTCCCGCAAATTATGTATACGTTTAGGCAAAAACAATACATTGGTTGAAAAATGTTTATGTAAGCATGGGGGGAGGGGGTAAGAGCTTTGCTTACTTTTGCTGACAAGGGGGACGGGGGGTAAATAATTGTAATAAATCTGCTTACTACGACTCTACTTACTTGAACGGCCCCAAAGAGAACAAACATCCATCCATCCAAAAAAACTTTCACGTTTATGATATTTTTAGGATCACCTGTGTCTCAGATATAATAATTATTATTGTAATGTTTCAAGTGTATTAACTTACCGGAGAAGAAAAAGAACAATAGTTCTCCAATGAAACTCTCAGCGGCCACCACAACTCCTTCTATCAATTTGATCTTAGCTGTGTGTCCTGTTTTTTCTGCTAATTCTTCTAAAAACCTGAAAATATAACAAAGCATTTTTAATCCACTAAATTCTGCCTGTGAAGTTTTGGAAAAGCTCTGTGTCCCAGCAGTGGTACCTAACATTATAAGATGAAGTGGATTTTATTGGGAAAAAAAAATCAGGTGTGAGTGGGATTTGAACCCACGTTACGTCTTCTGGATAAGTACTCCAGACGCTTCGATCGTACCAGCAACACGTTGCAGCGCAGTCAATCGCTCACCCACTGCACCAGCCGTGACGTCAATAAAAAAACTTGAGAGGTGTCAAGGGACACCCGGATGGAACGAAGTTACTGTATACACTCAACAAAAATAATCGTCTCGACACCACACTGTTCAATGCGAAATAGAAAGACGAAACGAAAATATCTGGCTTGCTTTCTATGAGAGAGAGAGAGACAGACAAACATGCTCACGCCGCAATGCGACAAGAGTCACGTGGAACGGGGGTTGGGTGAGGGGTACGGGGCGCGGGGAGCGGGGCGTAGTAAAAAGTGTCGTTACAACTTTTCGTCTTAATTTTTTCCGTCTAGCCCCCTTTCGCAACGCGCGATAAGGAACTTCGTTCCAATACGTGTGTATTATTTTTCACAACTATAATTGACGGATTAAATTTATTTGCAATTTATTGTTGCTATCATCTAGCTAGTAAGCCCGGATTTGAACTTACAACTTCATATACGAGGCGAGATTTTAACATTTGGGCCGTAATCCTTATCCCACCAAAAACATTAAATGTAAAAAATGCCAAGTCTCTCGATGCAGTCTTTCCATCGTAAAAAGTTTTGAGATCTCACAGAAGCCAAGTCCTATTCAAATTATTTTGTAGTTATAAATCAACATTTAGTAATTATATCAATAGTTTTCTTTATATTATAACTATAGTGACTTGGCAATGAGCACAAGTAAAAACAAATAAATATTTGGAGGAGTTGAAAATGACACACACCGCATGCGTAAACATTCTCTTTTACTTTATATATTCTCTTAACATTCATCATTTACTTTCATAAAGCGATGGCCCGTAAGGTATTCTTAATTATTGTATTGGAACATGTAGTCGGTAGTGACCATCATGATTCACACATAACAAATAATCTGATCACAGGTCTCGTCAGTAACATTTGCACATATTTCCAGGCAGCAAGTTAATTTGTGCTCATTGCCAAGTCACTATAGTTATAATATAAAGAAAACTATTGATATAATTACTAAATGTTGATTTATAACTACAAAATAATTTGAATAGGACTTGGCTTCTGTGAGATCTCAAAACTTTTTACGATGGAAAGACTGCATCGAGAGACTTGGCATTTTCTACATTTAATGTTTTTGGTGGGATCTCATTTATTTTTTGTAAGTGTATTTCTTTCTTTTTTTTAGGTGTCCTCATAATTTCTTGGACTTCAGCTACTTTTTTGCTTAGGACCCATTCTCTATCTAACAAACTAAATAGAACTAAACTTACTAACAAATAACTAAATAAATATATATCTGCTAACTTACAAACTAAAAATATAACTAAACTAAATAACACGTAAACAACTAGATATGTAACTATGTCTATGTTATATTAATAAACGATTTTCCTAAATAACTGTTTCAGTAACAATAATAAATCTACTCCGAATATCGCTACAATATTTTTTTAGTTTCGAAATGGTTGTTCATAGATAGATGGCGCTATCAAATGAAAATTATTGAATTATTTTAAAGTACTACTTAGACTGCGCTCTGTAACGAAACCATAGCGCGATTCAGACAGGTACAACGCCATCTATCGAGCGCGCATACAATATTTATCGCAAAACAATGGAGTTTTAGCTTTATTAATTTAATGAATTATGAACTTTATGTATTAATTTATATTAATTATAGTCTATGTATTACATTTATATTATTCCTTTCTATTCTATGTATGTATTCATCCAATTGAATACTAACTTAAACAACGAACAAAGTAAACAATGCAGTCAAAATCCATACACAATGTTCTTGCCAAACCGCAAATATAAAATTGTTTTTTAAGGTTTATTATTTTTTAATGTTTTTATAATTTTTCCTTTATATGTGGCTAATGACCTATCTTGGTGCAAAATTTGAAGTTTCTAAGTCTGCTAGAAGTACCTTAGATTTTTGATGATCGGTCAGTGAGTGAGTGAGTGAGTGACAAAATGGTGTAACTTTGATCGACCGTAACTCCTAAACTATTCATTCAATTGGCATGTAATTTCGAACTTAAGCTTGTTTTAATGCCTACTATTATTCACCGAAAACCTAAACTCCTAGCTTTGTCCACGTCGAAGTTATAGGGGGGGCGAAACAGCCGCGAATCGCTTCGAGAAAAGATGGTACGGCCGTGCCCTTTTGCTCGAGACTTGGCGGGGCACTGCCGTGCCCCCAGATCAGCCTAAAAATATTTCCACTGCTCGGACACAGGCCTCCTCTCTGTGAGAGGGAGTGGGCCATAATCAACCACGCGGTTCCAGTGCGGGTTGGTAGATGTCACATAATATATCTGCAAAATTTTAGTTCTAGGACATGCCAGTTTCCTCACGATGTTTACCTCCACCGTATTGAGAGCAGTGGTGATGAAATAAATTACACAAAGTAATGCGCCTGGCGGGGTTCGAACCCTCGACCTACAACTCGTAAGTCCAGGCCGATACCACTCGGCCACCACTGCTCTCTGGGTGATCAAGTGAGTAATAGAGAACTTACCAGAACATATAATAAATGATGAAGCTATCGAAAGTGCCGGCGACCACCGCGAATGTTATGAAAACCATCACTTTGGGTATTTTCAGGACATCACGTAACGCCTTGCCTGAATCTTCAGGACTTGATAGTGAGGGTAACTGAAAAAAAAAAAAAAAAAGATCATCAGAATTGGAATTAGTTAGAAAATGTTTTTTTTTAAGATGGCTTGCTAATTAAACACTTTTGATTTTATCAATTGATTGAGTATGTGTTTGTTTTTTATTTCAAAATACATAATCTTATCAAACGACTTCGAATAAAGGAGGAGGTTGTCAAATTGTCGGAATTCTTTTTTTTTTAATACCTGCATAATATTATTTTTTTATCTTTTTTGGCCTATTACTTGACTTAAACCACCCAAATTATAATTGTGTTTATTTGATATGCCATATACAAAGATTTATATTCACATAATTTTGACATTACAATCAAGACGACCAATAGCACGCATCCATATCACGCCTCCATAGCACGTAGCCATAGCCAGGGCCTGATTTACCCTTAGGCTAATTAGGCTGCAGCCTAGGGCGCGAGGATCGGGGGGGCGCTGAAATCTTGTCTATGATGACCTCTCCTCTTTTTTTAAATATTTTAGAGTAAATATTTTAAAAAAATACTCGAGTCGAAGCAACTTCACGCACTAGATGACCACGCTCATGGTCAATGGCATTGCAAACTAAGTTGTCTAAAGAAACTAAGCCAATATAAGTCATGCGGTCAAACACGACATAGATTTGGTTTTCTACTTGGTAGCCTGCAGTCACTTGTCATGATTTTGGTCTTATAATGCGTGAGGTAGATGCCTTTATGTACGGTCAGCTTAAAAAATGGTTTGCCACCCTAAGGTTGAATGTCATCGGGCACGCCGCAATCGCGGCGGATTAAGACCCCTCTTTGAGGAGTGGCTGGAAAGAAGTCACGCCGTCCTGACCTACCATATTTTTTTTTTCGTGGTAAAATCATCAAATGAGTCCTCCCACCCCGGGTAGGGCGGGAGGGACTGTCAGACTTGTACTAACTAAAATCCACGGTGTCCTTCGGTAGCCCTTTGTGTACCGGAGTCGCGGTATACGTATGTCCCGCAACCACGGCAGGGCTGTGACCCTCTATAGGGGGGCCCCGTCATGATACTAACGCTCCTTGAAGCGCGCGTGGAACACAACGCGCCGTCGACCCGGGCATGGTCCATGGTCAGGCAGCAAGTTGCCTTTTACTCGCCGTCCGCATGCCCGCGCCTACGGTGGCCGGAGATCGTCCCGCGACACCCGTCACCGTGGGCGTCTACCACTGCGTCTAGGGCGGAGGGAGGACGGTATCCTGTCTCTCTCGCGGCCCGCCTGCTCCTTCGCGAGCATGACTGCTTCGCAGAACGAACAGGCAACCGCTTCCCACTCCGTCTCGCCCCGCAGCATGGACGCGACCAATGCCGGGCGCGAAAGGTCTCCGCCTATCGCCTGCGTGAGGACACGACGGTGCTCCGCCCAAGCAGGGCAGTCCTGCACCGTATGCTCCACCGTGTCCTCCGGGCGGTCTGACCTACCACATGACACAGGTACTCACCGGACACGGAAGTTTCAGGAGGTACTGTGTCTGATAAGGAGGGAAGAAACGCCTGGTTGTCACTGCTGCGAGGATCGCCCTGAGGACACGGTGGAGCATATGGTGCAGGACTGCCACGCTTGGGCAGAGCACCGCTGTGTCCTCACGACGGCGATAGGCGGAGACCTCTCGCGCCCGGCATTTGTCGAAGCCATGCTGCGGGGCGAGAAGGAGTGGGAAGCGGTCGCCTCCTTCTGCGAAGCAGTCATGCTGTGTATGGAGGAGGCGGGCTGCGTGAGGGAGAGGATAGCGTCCTCCCTCCACCCAAGCCGCAGTGGTAGACGCCCACGGTGACGGACGTCGGCAGACAATCTCCGGCCTCCCCATAGGCGCGGCATGGGGGCGGCGAGTAAACCATGTGAACAGTGAACCATGACCATGTTAAAATTTTCACACTACTATTTACTTAGTTACGAGTACTACTTTTTAGGCCGTCCTCCGTAACACGCCTGGCGGGGGGCGCGTCTTCATAATAAGCCTAGGGCGGTGAGACACCTTAATCAGTCGCTGGCCATAGCACGCATCCTTCCATATAAAAACACATCTTATTTGAATCCGTTTCCACCAGTGCTGTGCTATGTGCACCAATGAATATGATTGGTGGATATCAAACGCATCCATAGCAATGTAGCATAGCACATCTCTGGTGGAAAAGCAGCGTTAGACTTACCGTAAGAGCCCTGCAGCTATACAAATCGACGGCCGTCGCTGCCAACGCCACAATAAAAGCTGGTGTGAAGTCTTTGTACTCTCCTGATGAAAAGCTATCAATGAGCCATCCTCCCAGTAGAGCTGTTAGACCGTATCCAGCTGTTCCCCATGCCCTTTGAGCACCGTACTTAGAACCACGGTCTGGACCTGTCAAAGCAAGATTTTTTTAAGGTGACTGCGTCGCAGTAACCCGCGAAATTAAAATTTTCTTGTTTTTTTTTGCAATTTGCATATTTTCAGTGACAAGTTGTAACTTGATCAAAACATTCTCTCTATTCGTTCTCGCACAAGCAGCACACGCGGGCGCACGCACCGTGGACTGCGAAACCCAGTCGGCTGCCGCCCGCCGACCGTTTCGCACGCGCTCCGTACATAATTATTTTTGTTAAAATTTACTTTGTTCTCTCGAGTATAGATTTTACATTTGTTTGTTTTTGGGACGTGACACTTCTGTACGTAGTACTATTAAGTATTCTGTGGTAAGAGCAAATGGAGCGAATGTTTAGATTAGATCATTGTTATATTTAAAATTATACTTGTTAATGTCACGAATCATATTTTGATTTGTTTTGAGAGCATTAATGATGGATATATCAACAAAAGTATCCATAAAGTCTGGGCCATTGAGTAACCAATGGTCTTTTTGAAATTGGAGTGAAAAACTGGACAAGAAGTATTATCCTTCTATTCTATAATATAAAAATCAATTGCTGTTCGTTACTCTCACTAAAACCATTATTTTTGTAAGCCGAGGAAAGGTTCAAAAGGTGAGTAAATATGATAAAAATATTAGGATTATAGTAAAAGCAACAATTTCGTTTTCCCTTAAAAATGATTTCTACCTCACACATATTTGATGTTCGTCCCGTCGTTCAGAAATATTTTTTTAAAGTCGTTCAGATATCAAATTCTGAGGTGGTACAAAGTTTGCCGGGTCAGTCAGTATTCTTATAAATAGCAAAAATAGTTCTTACCTAAGACATCAAAGCAAACAGCGTCTCCAATGCAATTAGCCACATTAAAAGCGACCGTACCAATACAAGTCAACATAACAAATGCCCAGAAAGGACCAGTCATATAGAAATTATCAACTTTCTTCTCAACTGTATCTACTCGACTAACATTCTTATTAAAATCGACTAAAGAATTATCATTAATCGAATTATCTATGCTTCGTTTACTTTTATTCCCATTTATATCATACTCATTTTCGTAACAAAGCAAATTACAATCTTCTTTAGGTATACAAGTCACCTCGCCATTTTGAAAATCGTCAAAACCCATAGACAATTTTAAACACGACGAGTTTGACACTTCGCTGTCAATATAAACTGTGTTTATGGTCGGTGCATCTGTCAGATAAACGTCAAAATTTACCGCCACGCTGCAATTCCAATGACATTTGTATTTTTCTAGGATAGTGTTGTTCATGTATGGTTTTAGAAAGATTGTATCGTTTAGTCGATAGACTGATTCTAGTAATGTTGTACTGTTCGCTTCTCGTGGGTCCGGCATTGGTAGGAACCATAGACAACAGTATGAGGTAGACATTATCGTTATAAGTAGCATGAAGACTAGTTTTCTGTGCGCCTGAAAACAAAAGAAAATTTTTACATTAATATTTTATTTGAATGAAAAACAGTGTCCATGGAGTTTCTTGCACATTCTTCTCCATAGAGATCTACTCCTTGTAATGGGCATCTACAGTACTTTCGCAGTTATTATTTCTTGTGACTGGGACTGTAGCAACATATTTTTCGTCTTTTCATAATTCAAAAGTGCCTGTAACTAGTCTACTTGAAATAAATTCCTTGATTTTGATTTATTTTTCAAGGAAAAGCAGTAAAAATTAGCGCCGCGTAGTCTGTCCTTTGTGAGCGGAGCGAAGTGTTTGAAGCACACCACGTGACGTCACTCATAGTGAAAACGAGTGCGGTTTTTTCCGAGCGAATCGCTAAACGGTGGGAACAAAAGTATAAGCGAATAAGTATGACGACACAAGAGATAGAGCGGTTCGGATAGCGGAAGTGGAGAGTTCCGTAACTGCCGCTAACAGCTACCTGTGGGAACGTAGCCTCACCGCCCCGCCACGAACCGCTTAAACCAAAGTCCGGAACGAGCTTTAAAGGATCTTGAGTCTCAAACTGTTAACATATTTTCCTACTCCTCCACTATTCTTTTCTGGTTAATTTCATTGCAGGATCCAAGACAGATAAATTCATTCTCCGGGACACGTCGAGCTTCATTGTCTCGGCGCTTTTCTGGTGGTTGTCAGTGTCGCCGCACACGAGCCACTAGCGACAGCCACAAACGCCGCCACGAGAAGCTTAGAAGCGGCTACAAGGTAGCTGAAGCGTGCGACAGACATTTGTGGCCGGTGGTCGACACTTGCAGTCGGAGGTAAGAGAGAGAGGGGTGCGGAATCGCGCGAGTGGCGTGTGGCGGCGTTAAATGGCCGGTGCGGGCCACAAGAAGCAAGCAGCGACGATTGTAGCGTGTGGCGGCCACCGGCTTCTACCGTGTGCGGCGGCGAGTCCATATAAAATTTGAATCGTTGGTCTTACGGTGTTGATGTTTTAACTGTTGAGATTTTGATTGTTGAGGTTACGTATGTATCCCGTTGATTCTGGCGCACAGGAGTTGCAGTGGTATGGGAATAGTGTGGTGGGTTTGTGCGAAAAACAAAGAGCAATAAAGGATTTACAAGATAGACTTACCGGCCAAAAATCGACGATATAACCAAATATAGGTTTGGCAGCAGCCCACAGGAGTGGTAGGACGGCGGTCACCATACCCATGACTGATGGGGATACCCCCAACTGACGTCCGAAGACATTGATTTGCGGTAATATGGGGCCCAATGCTGGGGAAAAAGAAAAAGCTTAATTATTAAAGCAGTAATGTTTAAAATTTTAGGGTATACAATATTATATTTTTTTATCTATTATAGATTTACTGCGGAGTATAGGGGACTTTCTAAGCAGTTCCTGGAACGCAAATGGTAATTTGAAGGCTGGTGGATTTTAAGTCAGTAAGTCTGAAAACCGAGTCACTAGCTTCCGCACTACCCAAGGCGGGACGAATCAATGAATGATTTTAAGTAATTTTAACATGATTACAAAAAAAAAGACGAAGGTATACCCGTACCTCAAAGATCGGTAACTATCCCATGGGAATTTCCTAAAGGGATAAAAAATATCCTATGTGTTTTTGTATGAAAAGGAGTGTCCATGGAGTTTATTGCCCGTTCTTCTCCATAGAGATCTACGCTTTGGAATGGACATCTACTAATGGGCAGTACTTCCATAGGTATTATGTGTTAATCCAGGTTATAAATAATTTTGAGAGTCCCTTTCCAGGCCGGTAGGACTCAGTTGATGACCTAACCAACCAAAAAAAAAGGTTGCACTCCAGGAGTGCCGGTAGAAGTGAAAACTTTTTTGTTACTATGTTTTATTTTAAAACTGGAGTAGTACAGATATGAAATTAACTAATTTGAATGACGTCTTACTCATTTTCGATCAGGGTCACGTGACCCTGACGCGAGTTTTAAATTTTTTACCCATTACAGAAAAAGTGTACAACGCCGCTAAAGAAGTTTTCACTTCAAAAAAAGCATTCGCGTCAGATTACTTCCCAACAAAACACGGGCGAATCCGTAAGTTATTGTAGTATTATGTTAGTACGGAAGAACAGGCACGTGTCAGTCTTATCAATTATCATAAACAGAGTACCTAACGATATATAAATAACTTGTTTACTAACATTATGTAGGTACATTGTCGATACAATCTAAGTATATGTATGTACTAGTGATGCGCGTTCCAATACGATAACATTATCGAATTATCGATACAATAGTATTCGAAACTCGAATGTTTTCGATTGAAACAGAAGAGACAAACGAATATAATAATCCTCAAAAAACCATATCAGACATGGGCCTTCATATGACATGACCAATATAATTCCTGGACTTTAAAAGAGACTGTGACCTCTGAGTTTGTTTCGGCTGTTTCTTCTCAGAGTAGTCAGGTACGAAACACCGGCCTCATCTAGCTTTAAAAATATTGTTTTGAAAAGTGTTTAAAATTAAATTCTTGGCTAATTTGTAAAAGACCCGTGGAAGCGGTCAGTAAAGAGCCGACCCGCGACGGACGCCCGCACGGGTCCCCGCGCGGGTCCCCGCGCGGTGCCCTATAATGTAGTTCTATAATGGAACTAGACAATGGAACTACTGGGATATGGCGTATCTATGGTCCCCAGATAATGTGCTTACTAGGAGACACTGTCACCTCGCACACAACGTAATGGTTTATTCCACTTTGTTCACTTGGGTGATAACACCTGGGTGAACAAAGTTGTCAAAATTGGTGTCCTCAATTCACCTCGGAAAAATATCACCTACGTTTGAGCACATATTTGAAGGTTATAATCATAATTTATGCAAGCACTTTATTTTGCGACAATCTCATGGATTTCCTCATGTTGGAACTTTGTGAGATAAAAATTATTCTGTTTACACTGTTGTCATTTTCGCAAAATGTTTGGTCTTGCAAAACAGTTTAATAATCTTACTGCTATTACAAAAGTTTTTAAGGATGTATGTCCTTTCTTGCAGCAGTAGAGCAGTGGTGGATCCAGTGGTATCGGCCCCGACTTACCGAGTTGTAGGTCGTGGGTTCGAATCCAGCCAGGCGCATTACTTTGTGTAATTTATTTCATCACCACTGCTCTGAAAACGGTGAAGGAAAACATCGTGAGGAAACCGGCATGTCCTAGAACCAAATATTCGAAGACGTGACATCCACCAATCCGCACTGGGCCCGCGTGGTGGATTATGGCCCACTCCCTCTCACAGAGAAGAGGCCTGTGTCCCAGCAGTGGGAACATTAATAGGCTGATGATGATGATGATGTCCTTTCTTTGGTATTGTTCATCGTTTCGTTCCGCTCCTTGAGTTGAGTCGAGCTACACGATAACTGACAAATGCTTGCACTGACTGGACAGGTCCACTCAAATCTGTGTAATCCTTTCTTAAAAGACCATTTCAGACACCTGGATGGTCCTCGTATGGCTTGAACAGTATAACTGAACTTTAAAAGAGACAGGACCTCTGAGTTTGTTTCGGATGTTTCTTCTCAGAGTAGTCAGGTACGAAACACCGGCCATATCTACTGTAAAACGCTGCAACTTTGCCATGATGGCTATCTTTGTTTCAACGCACAACAGTTGTGCATTGAAATCGTTTGTTGACGTTGCAACGTTTATTCGTCCATCCGTGGACCACCTGTCGACTAAAGGACTTTACCCATGGCGCGAGGCGATTGCAATTTGACCGATACCAAATAAAAGTGAAAATCAACCTTTCTACTAAATCATAATGATGCAATTGGATTGACTTGACATCGTCGTGGCGATCGTGTTTTGTTTTTCATTTACCCGTAGATATCAACGTATTTTATGTCATATGTCGTAGTGGTAAAGTTGATTTTCACTGTTAGTTGGAATCAGTCGAATGTGGAAGGCCGGTCAAAGCTAATTGTAGATGGCGCCACCATAGCTAAGTCCTAATCCGACCAATGAGGTAGTACTATATTGAAGTACCTATTGGGTGCTTTTATAATTTTCCGTTACACGGCACGACGTGAAGAAGAATTTTGTGGCCGTGGACGGCATGCCGTGCCGTAGGGTGATTTTATAATTCACCGTGAAATTATTACGCTTTGCGCGTCTTCAAAGTGCAGACATGTTCTTGAAGAGACAGCGACTACTTTTGCTCTATTTGTTATATTTAAGACGTAAAAAAAGACATATTACTAGAAAGTATTGGCAACATCCCCTTTTAAAAGTAAAATATTTAGAAGGGTCATACTACACGCTATTTGATAAGCTCAAGGAAGACCTAAATAAGTTTGTCAATTATTTTCGGATGTCAACAAAATCGTTTTATCACATACTTTCTCCCTTACATACTCTCGCCCTGCCACCCGCGCCTCTTGGCTACGCACGCACACATACAAATTTCTTGTACGCACACACTACACTCTCAACAATGCCGCGACGATTTCATAGGGAGCGCAGTATGCTACAGCAACGGCACGGCAGATCGTTGCGGTTCACGGCGCGTGCCGTTGCCGTGGACGGTAAATTAAAAGCGCTTGCATACAAATGCATACATTTTGCTTTCCTACTTTACCGTGACGATAAAAACGTGTCGTACCGTGCCGTGCCACGGTAAATTATAAAAGCACCCATAAGATTAGAACCAATGACGATGCTTGGAACTAGCTGTACTAGCGCCATTAGTTCCCCAGTTGCCATCTCCATTGCAATCGCATCAAGCCATGGGTAAATTCCCAAAAACTGAATGTCCGCTTTGCAGTCGAAACGTGAACAACTTTCCTTTGAGAACCAGACCTGTGTGTAACAGAGAGAATTTGCTATGTTTTAGGGGGTTTACCCCCTAAAACATAGCAAATTCTCTCTATTATAGTACAATTTCAGCGTTATCAAAGTAATAATAGATTATATAACAACATCAGCACTTATCGACATGTAATTAAAGTGTTATCAACACTTATCAGTCAGTTTTATTATCAAACAATAATTGTTTAGATTATAAATGATATTATGGCAGCCGCATAAACGTCTGAAAATATCATCTGAGATAAAACTTTGTTAGTTTACAGATTAGTGATAATACGAGAGTTTATTACTTTATACGTAATTTCCAGCAAGGAAAGGCGATTGGTTAGACTTTTAGAAATTAGGTCTAGTAGCCATTGACTTATATCTTCTTTATTATATCTATGACTTACCTATATCGTAAGTACAGGCCCAACCCCATCATCAGCCTATAATGTTCCCACTGCTGGGACACAGGCCTCTTCTCTGTGAGAGGGAGTGGGCCATAATCCACCACGCTGGCCCAGTGCGGTTTGGTAGATGCACAGAATAAATGTAGATGTCACATGTCTTCGAATGTTTGGTTCTAGGACATGCCGGTTTCCTCACGATGTTTTCCTTCACCGTTTTGAGAGCAGTGGTGATGAAATAAATCACACAAAGTAATGCGCCTGGCGGGGTTCGAACCCACGTACAACTCGTAAGTCAGGACCGATACCACTGCTCAGTGCAGTGGTAGACCCAACCAAACAACTAAAATGAAACCAGTTATTTGGCCCCCAGCGGTCAATTCTGGGCCAAATCAACTCAGGTTACGTCAAAAGTGTTTTAGGCATTTCGAAACCTTTATACCTACCTACCTTAATTTAATATTTTAAGGAAGAGAAAATAAATAAGCCAGATCATTTAGTTGGCTTTAACATCTCTCAAAGTAAGAAATCATTTTCCTGCCATTATTTTCATGGCAACTAGCCGTGGCGTAGCAAGACCGAATCTAGGAAGGGGCAAGACGTATCTGCGAGGCCCTTTTCTTACAGGACGAAAAATATGACTTGCCTCGGCTGCTCGCGCAAGGCTCCCTTTTTGCAAGATAACTTGATAAGCAGTGGATAACGCTAGATCTAAACGAAATCGTCGCGACATCGCGACGCCTTTTAATATTTGATGTTAAGTTGTACTGCTTTACTGACTGGTTACAAGCTTGTGATCGCCGCTGTCAAGACTTTTTCTTTTTTTTCACTACGAGGAAGCGCGAGACTAGGGTCCGCTTCGCCCCTGCCTAGCTACGCCACTGGCCATTTATTATTACTACGTTACTAGTGCTACGTTAGCATTTTTGATCCGACAAGTATTTAATATGACCGGATAGGCGTCTTTCTGAATAGCAGGTACGTTACTATCTTTAGTAATTAAACAACTAGATAGAGTGAATACAGTCATTTCAAACACTCATTGTAAAGTCATAAATATACAACTATTCATTATTATATGGGTTAAACAAATTGTTGAAATGTTATAAATGTTAGTGTTTAAAACGGGATATTTACCATGTTTATTATTTGTTTTGAGTTTCCGATATTTCGGCACTGTTGCAAGCACCATGATCACGGATGAACTGAAGTTATTGCGGGTGGATGTTATGAGCAGACAAAACGGTCTACCCTCCGTCTCGTTCGTTTTTTGCGTTCGACCAGGCCTGGCTCACTCCGCAGTGTAGGTATAAAACTGCAAGCATTGGCGGGCGCCATCTCGGAGTGGTCATTAGTCGGCTGCCGCGCGCCACCCACTAAGCACGCGCTTACCTACTTAAATAATATTTAAGTTTGGTGTTTGGTTGTATTTACGCATAAGTTTAAAAATATATATATGATGAAGAAAAAAATACTGCATAACGTTTGGTTGTTTAAATAATGACAGTGATAGGACTATAGGAGCCTCACGTTTCACACACTACCGCGTGATTTCGAAAGGAAAGGAAAAAAGTGAATATTTATCTATGTAGTACATATTTAATAATGATCAAAATATTATCTACCTGCTTGTGATGTGCTTATTAATGTCATTCAAGTACCGGCTAGTAATCATGATCAGTTAATCATGATTAGGTAGGTTACAAATTGGCCTACAAGACGACCAAGATAAATAAAATAGACGAATATCAAACCTGACATCACTCTCACTCACCTAAGCTGAATACGTAGGTAGGTCGAATTATGATCGGTAGAAAGTAGGAAGATGTTTACGTTATTGTTTAGACACGTTCAAACTCAGAAAATGGCTACACTACGCATTCAAGGTCAGCGATCGTAATTCTCATCGCGACTTTTTTACCTACTTACCTACAAAGACACGCCTGTGACAATGAAATGAATGAAATGATAAGGACTAGTTACCTATTTTGCCCTAAACGATAACAATCGATCTTTTTAAAAGTTATGACTACAGCTTGGCCAGAACGGATTGAAACGGAACTAATCTTTTTGTTTCTGACAACGTTTTAAAATCTTTGATATTTGATGTAAACAAAGACCGCAGGTTTGTTAGATTTATTATTGTGCCATAAAACTAACGTAATAAGAAAAAAAATAAAATAAAAAATTCATTCAATGTGCTGGTAGCGCGAAGACAGTGGCGACTTCCGGTTTTCTACAGTTTTATGTCAAGCTGTAAATAAAATTATAGACCAAGAGCCATGGTCAAAAAAGAACATCGAGCTACATATGGTGTAAAAATGTTCGATATACAATTATACATATTTCAGTGGGCGAACGAGCCTATAAAACTAAAGAACTTTCTTATTTAGGACGTATTACAGGACGTAAGGCATCTAAAAAGTCACGGTGTATATATTATTCCTCACGTAAGGTGCCGTAGGTACCTACTGTTAACATTCTGTGCTACCAATCGATATGAATATGAAGTAATCGATGACGAAACAGAAAAAGATATAGGCTGATGATAAAAACAAAATTCCTTGAAGGACATAAGGAGGTAATGAGGAGTGATATATATTTATGTTAATTAATGTTAATTAATAATGTAATTAAACAATGCATAAAATACGTATTCCTACCTAACTGTGCCCAAACTCGCGAGTCGCAACCCTATTGAGCTTGACCGACAGTAACCTTATAATGTCGTTGGCGTCAGATAAACTAAAATGAACTCTCGCGCGTCACTATTCAGTTCATTTTTGCTTGCGCACGGGAAGTTAAGGCTATTATAAAAGTAGGTGGGCGATGCGGGTGCAAGTAAAAATGGACTCTTTCTCTCGTGCATAGATTTTACATTTGTTTGTTTTCTTTTTGGGAGTAACGCTTCTGTACCTTTAGGTACTATTATATATTCTGTGGTTCGACTCCACTATCATTGTCACTAGTCTCACTCACAACACGATATTGTTCCCGACACACAAAACTCACTGTATCTGCTCGCGAAGTAGTTACCGTGTTTTTTCGGTTTTTACACAATTGGACCACTGGGTTCCAGGCCCTCGACAGTTGAAACCCATCCTCACGATTGAAATTTTTATATTTCGTGATTTCGATCGCTTCTCGAACCAATCTCGGTATGTAGTGGCGTTCTGTCGAGATGACCTGAGGGTTATGTAACTCGATCCAGTGGTTAGGACCCGATTCCAACAGATGTTGAGCTATTGCTGATTTTTGGATATCGTTGTTTTTCACCGCCCTAATGTGTTCCGATATTCTGCAAGCTACAGTTCGCTTAGTCTGCCCGATATACGCCTTTCCACAGCTGCAGTCTACTTTATAAACACCGGGTTTCTCCAACGGGAAGCTGTCCTTCGGCGAACGCAACATTTGAGACACCTTCTTGAATGGTCTGGTATAGTCTTCACGGCATACTTTCTAAGAATGTTTGCAACCTTATCTGTCACTCCCTTCACGTATGGCAAAAACGCTGGTTGTCTCTCAACCTCGCACTTCCGGTGTTTATGTCCAGTTTTATGCCTGCGCTGTTCAATTTTTACCGTATAGCCATTCCTCTGTAGGACCTTCCGTACGTGTGCTAGCTCACCTCGTAAGTGTTCTTCATCACATAAATCATATGCTCTGTTTGATTCACACTCCGCTGATTCACACCACCATCCCATACAGCTGAACTCTGTAGTGACGTCACTCACAAACAGAGCATATGATTTATGTGATGAAGAACACTTACGAGGTGAGCTAGCACACGTACAGAAGGTCCTACAGAGGAATGGCTATACGGTAAAAATTGAACAGCGCAGGCATAAAACTGGACATAAACACCGGAAGTGCGAGGTTGAGAGACAACCAGCGTTTTTGCCATACGTGAAGGGAGTGACAGATAAGGTTGCAAACATTCTTAGAAAGTATGCCGTGAAGACTATACCAGACCATTCAAGAAGGTGTCTCAAATGTTGCGTTCGCCGAAGGACAGCTTCCCGTTGGAGAAACCCGGTGTTTATAAAGTAGACTGCAGCTGTGGAAAGGCGTATATCGGGCAGACTAAGCGAACTGTAGCTTGCAGAATATCGGAACACATTAGGGCGGTGAAAAACAACGATATCCAAAAATCAGCAATAGCTCAACATCTGTTGGAATCGGGTCCTAACCACTGGATCGAGTTACATAACCCTCAGGTCATCTCGACAGAACGCCACTACATACCGAGATTGGTTCGAGAAGCGATCGAAATCACGAAATATAAAAATTTCAATCGTGAGGATGGGTTTCAACTGTCGAGGGCCTGGAACCCAGTGGTCCAATTGTGTAAAAACCGAAAAAACACGGTAACTACTTCGCGAGCAGATACAGTGAGTTTTGTGTGTCGGGAACAATATCGTGTTGTGAGTGAGACTAGTGACAATCAGACCCCTCTTTTCCACTGGGCACTCTGGGCAAGTGCCCAGGGCCCCGTGATCGATAGGGGCCCCCTCGTCCCTGCCAGATCACTAAACGATAACCGATTTTTATTGCCGAAAAACTTTTTTGATTCTAATACAACGAACCTAAATTACTGACTACAATACAAATTTGCTTACAGCTTTTGCATGTGCGAAGCTAATCTACTCCTACCCAAAAATTAGGCTTTTTGATTTCAGCATGCTTAGATAAATACAATATATAAAAATACAATTCAATGGTATACTAAGTACGTAAAATTCTCTAAAAGTTATATGCATCATGTCTCGATTTCTGATGCGTTGTTCTCGAGATATTTAATCAACAAAATATAAAAAAAGTTAATTTTTTACAAACGAAAAAAAATATGTACACTTTTGTTTACAAATAATAGATAGCAGTAAATTTCTAAAAAACGATTCTACTGGCCTAATAGCTGTAGATATACAAAAAATATTTGTTAAAGTAATTTTTCGAATTATTTATTGTTAACGGACTGCGGTTCTAGTTCGACAACAAACATCGCTAAGATCTACTCGCAGGATCCCTATAGCGACGTAAAATTGATCGTGACCGAATGACTCAAATAAATCGACTCGACGATCGGGAATTCCCCGTATTTGTCTGTGGTATTGTGACGTTGTTTTCCAAATTGAAAAGAATAAAAAATGAATTAAGAAGTACAATGCTTCAGGAGAGATTAACCAGCTTGTCGCTGATGTCCATAGAATGTGATGTGCTCAAAAACATTGATTTTGAAGAAGTGATTAACGACTTTGCCCATCTCAAATCGAGAAGGGTTCCTCTTCAATCAACATAGATTCTTAAGTACTAACCTGTGAATGTTAAATGAGTTACTTTTGTGGATTATATTACATTATCTATTCATTTAATGTGACTGTCAATAAAAATGAATCTAGAAACTTGCTCATCTACTTTCTTTGTTTATTCTAACAAAATAGTGTTCTGTCAAAGTCATAGGGGCCCCATTATCCTAATATGCCCAGAGGGTGACAATGATAGTGGAGTCGAACGCAAAAAACGAACGAGACGGAGGGTAGACCGTTTTGTCTGCTCATAACATCCACCCGCAATAACTTCAGTTCATCCGTGATCATGGTGCTTGCAACAGTGCCGAAATATCGGAAACTCAAAACAAATAATAAACATGGTAAATATCCCGTTTTAAACACTAACATTTATAATAGTGACCATGTCAGTTTAAAAACTTATTATGTTGAAATGTTATCATCTGTCAGTAATTCAATATAATCTTATATGTATATAAAATTTCCGTGTCACAATGTTAGTTACCGTACTACTCCGAAACGGCTCTACCGATTTTTACCAAATTTTATATGAGAATCGGCTACTATCTATTTTTTTTTTTAATTTTTATGGCAAAACAACGTTTGCGGGGTCAGCTAGTATAAAATGTATAAAAATTGCTCGTAAACTGAAAACTACTGTACCAACCCTGAAAAACAGAATCAACAGTGGCGATCACCAGAAGAGGCCAGAGATGATGATTAAGCTCGATGTGTCCCAAAGAATGAATTTAGGTAGTGTGTAGTGAAGTTAGGTATCTGATTTGGATGTAAACGAAATTTAATCAGAAAAGAATAGTAGAGGAGTAGGAAAATACGTAGTTTCCACTTTCCTCTATATCAAGCAGGAGATAGAACAAAACAAGGCCAATAGGTACAAAAGTACATATCCAACTGGCATTAAGCTCAGTTGCCTGCATGGCCAAATGCTACTTATCTGTACCACCACGTTTTTAATAAAAATATCAGTTTGCTCGACGCTCGCCGTTCTGATCCCACCTTTACATTCTGTGAATGAGTCACAGGGAACGCTGTGTCCTCCACTTATCCACGGCAGCTATTATGTCATTATAAAAGGATATAGCTGTCAAAATGAATGGGCCTTGCTTTTGAACCAGGGTCAGGATCAAAACCAATTCAATCTACATACTATTACGGTGTATTTTCGGTATTTCTTTAACAAAAAACTTAAAACGCCTTAGACTTTGTTGTCACCAGGTGCACCAGGGCCATAATCCACCACGCGGCCCAGTGCGTGTTAGTAGATGACACATGTCTTCGAATTTTTGGTTCTAGGACATTGTCGGTTTCTTCACGATGTTTTCCTTCACCGCTCCGGTTTGTGTGCTCGCTCTGGTTTGTGTTATTTACTTCAACACCACTGCACTCTTTAAAAGAGTGCAGTGGTGTTGAAGTAAATAACACAAACTAATGCGCCTGGCTGGGTTCCAACCCACTATTTACAACTCGTAAGTCGGGGCCGATACCACTGGGCCACCACTGCTAAGTATTTAATATTTGTCAAACAATACTTAATGTAACTTAGTAACTCGATGATGGCATTAGAAATTGACCCAAGAGAATAAAAATACGACAGGCATATCCCAAATAAAACTACAAAGAATTGCTTAACTTTTCTTCTTCAATTTAACTGTTTTAGACCCAAGGGATAACTATATCTTTGACAAGAAGATAAGTGTTGCCAACTTGACATATTAAGTGGCAACGCTGCCAGTCTCTTGGGCACATTACTAACTGTCAGAGTTGAGAAGTTTTTTGACGTTTTGTTTTATTTAGTTTATTTATTTCAGTTTATCATCACTATAAAGTATAAAACCAAGTCATTACCTACTGTCTGTCTGTCCTTATGTATGCTTAGATCTTTAAAACTACGCAACGGATTTTGATGTGGTTTTGTTGAATAGATAGAGTGATTCAAGAGAAAGGTTTAAGTATATGTATTACTATTATGTATATAACATGCATAATATACTTAGTAGAGACTGCACCCGTGCGGAGCCGGGGCGGGTCGCTATTTTTTTTAATAAAACGTACTTTTTACCACGCTAAGCTCAAAAACACATATTGTTGTCGTTGGTCAAAACGCGTACTACACTAAAACGGGACTAGCATGGGTCGGACACGTCTGCCGCATACCAAATGAGCTGTGGGCCAAAATAACCACTTTGTGAAGCCCTGACACAGCCAGAAGGCGTCGCGGCAGACCTCGTAGAAGATGGCGGGATGAGCTGGGCAAAACCAACGATCAGTGGTCCAGTTTGGCCCTGGATCGTGGAAACTGGAAGTTATAGCGAGAGGCCTTTGCCCGGCATTGGGATGAAGTAGGCTAGCGCCTAGCAGTATCAGTATCGTACTTACATGCTTCTACTTGCTCGACTCAAAATTGTAACTGCTAGGCTAATATTCGGGGTCGCGGGACTTTGAATTACCGTGACCCAGGAACGTAAACGGCTATTGAAGGACACCGTGGGTGGGAGTACTCATTTGATGTTTTTACAACGATAAAAAAAAACTAGACTAATATACATGTTATAAAAACGGAAAAAAATCAAGTTCGTTGCATGTGGGAGCCTCCTTTAATATTTATTTTATTCTATTCTTTTAGTATTTGTTGTCATATCGGCCACATAGAAAAGACGTAAGACGCAGACGGGGCGGAGACATTGTCTCTTCGGCTTCTCTTTCATACAAAATGTATAGGCGTCGCGACGTGAAACACACAGAAGAGACGGGGCGCGGACGCGACTCATATACATTTTCGGACGTCAGCGACGCGTCCTCGTCCTCACACACGGCTAAAGAAAGTATGAAATAAATATTATCTTCGTCGTGGTCCATTGAATTTTATGGATATTGTGATAAAACATTATGTATCTTAGCCGTGTGTAGCGCCCTTAACTATCAAGGTTCATGAGATGCTGCCTGGTGACAGACAAAAGGACAGAAATAGGGTCTCGTTTTATCCTTTGGACCCTAAAAATTAGGACAGATAAAGTGCTAGATATTTTACCACAGTGATTATTTCTTCGTCACCTCTACCGAACCCCTCTGTGATTACAGGCTTGGAATTATGTATGTGTATAAAGGCACGGCCCCACCGCGGCGCATGCTGTGCACGGGCACACGGCGCATTTTAGCTGCGTGTATTAATTTAGTTGACAACGTGGATCTACGATTCCACTGGAGTACACACGACTACAGCTTGGCCAGAACGTCTTGAAACGATCCTAATTTTTTTGTTTGCTGACAACGTTTTTAAATCTTTGACATTTGATGTAAACAAAGAACGCAGGTTTGTTTTATTTATTATAATGTGCCACAACGCTAACGTAATAAGTGAAAAAAAAACTTTCAAAGTGCTAGTAGCGAGAGCACAGTGGCGACTTCCGGTTTTGTACTCTAATTTGCCAAGCTATATGTAGGTATATCGTGGTACAGCGCACAGAGAGGCTACGCACGTGCCACTGCAAAACTGCGCTGCGATAAGCGAGCTGTACAATTTTACATAGGCGTGGATCATATTCGCGTACTCTAGCGGAAACGTGACAATGACGTCAATTCGTGCGTAGCCTCTCCGTGGGGCTCGCCTCCTTCTGCGAAGCAGTAATGCTCGCGAAGGAGGAGGCGGGCCGCGCGCGAGAGAGGACAGTGTCCTCCCTCCGCCCCACCCGCGGTGGTGCACGCCCGCGGCGACGGACGTCGCAAGACGATCTCCGGCCACCGTAGGCGCGGGCATGCGGGCAGCGAGTAAAGGGCAACTCGCTGCCCGACCATGGACCATGCCCGGGTCGACGGCGCGTTGTGTCCCACGCGCGCCTCAAAGAGCGTCATCATAATGACGGGGCCCCCCTCTCAGAGGGCCAAAGCCTGCCGGGGTCGCGGGATTATTTCCTTACCGTGACCCCGGAACATAACAGGCTACTGAAGGACACCGTGGATTTTAGTCAGTAGAAGTCTGACAGTCCCTCCCGCTCTGCCCGGGGCTGGAGGACTCATTTGATGATTTTGCCACGTAAAAAAAAAAAAAAAGCCTCTCCGTGGGGTGGGTTGCAGTGGACACCACCACATACATTTTCTTACAAAGCGAAGCTTAATACACGTGCGTAGCCTCTCCGTGCACCGCGGTGGGGCCGCACCTTAACGTGCGATGTTCAACGAGGTCTGAGGAGCACTCCAGTAAATTGTCGCTTCCTACTACACTGGTCTAATAGACCCGCATGACGTGTACACTTAATAGACAAGAAAATCGGACCTAGATTTATTAACACTACACTTTTCGGTACAGCGGTATAAGCAAGAAAGCGTAACAATGAACAGACAAAGTCACTTTCACATAATATATTCATAATCTACCTGCCCAACTATATTGTAGTCGGCTTCCAGTCGAACCAGATGCAGCTGAATATCAGTATTTTACATGGAGCAACTGTCTATCGGACCTCCACAACACAGTAACTGAGTAATACGATACCCCATGGCAAGACTGGTTGTCAGACTTTTAGAGCTTCTGACTAACAGTAACGACTGTCAAAGATCTACAAATGACAGCCGGGAACAACGGCTTTACGTGCTTTCCGAGGCACGGAGGAAACTCGCTATGACAGATGACCCATCCACAGACCAACCTCGGCAAGCGCGGCTTAACCCGGAAGATCGGTCTTTGCGGCTGTAATTATTTACCCACGAGCACCTCTACTACTCAATTTCACATTATTGTAAAGCTGAAAACTTTGGCTGAACGCGCTAATCTCAAGAACGACCATTTGGAATGGGGATGGCAACTGGGGAACGAATGGCGCTAGTATAGCTAGTTCCAAGCATCGTCATTGGTTCTAATCTTATAAGTACTTCAAAAAAAACTTTTTAAAAAAAAGGGAACCGACTTCAAAACCAAACACAAAAAAACGATAAAATAACTTTTCTTTCGGAAGTCGGTGGCTTTGTTTTTTTTTATTTCATTGAGTTATGGCCACCGACTTCCGAAAGAAAAGTTATTTTATCGTTTTTTTTGTGTTTGGTTTTGAAGTCGGTTCCCTTTTTTTTAAAAAGTTTTTTATTTTAGTTGCGATATTCAACAAAAATCTTCATAAAATCGGCTTCTTTGAAAATCTACAATCCTATTAAGCAACAAAAACGGATCTATGCGAGCAACTTCACGAGATATCCGTTATTGTTATATACTCAAACCTTCCCCAGAATGTAACAAACACTTTTCTGAAAACTGCATCAAAATCGGTTCAGCCAAACGCGAGATAATCGCGGACAAACATGCAATCGTCTCTGAAAATCTACGATCCAAGTAAGCAAAACGGATCCACGCGGGCAACGTCACGGGATATCTATTAGTGTTATATACTAAAACCTTCTCCAGAATGTAACAAACACTTTCCTGAAAACTGCATCAAAATCGGTTCAGCTAAACGCGAGATAATCGCGGACAAACATGCAATCGTCCCTGAAAATCTACGATCCAAGTAAGCAAAACGGATCCACGCGGGCAACGTCACGGGATATATATTAGTGTTATATACTAAAACCTTCTCCAGAATGTAGAGAAGACTTTTCTGAAAACTGCATCAAAATCCGTTCAGCCAAACGCGAGATAATCGCGGACAAACATACATACATACATACATACATACAGGTCGAACTGAGAACCTACTTTTTTTTTTGAAGTCGGTTAAATAGTACTACCTCATTGGTCGGATTAGGACTTAGCTATGGTATGATATCGGTCAGTTATATCGCACAAGCGTCCGGCCGAAGAAAATGTATGGACAATCGCTAGTGTTTGCTAATGGAGTCGCACCTATTGACGATATCGCTCACAGATCTGCTCGATATCGAATTACATGTACGTCCTAATGACAATGCATATGATTCTGTGTTCGAAATTTGATTGCGCAACTATTCGTCTCTGGCGATATTTTTTGTCTTTGGTTTGCAGCGCCTTTATGTCGAAGTAGTAAGGTGGACTTTTGAAGTGCAGCCAGTGCAGGTCGCAATTTCATCTTATCACTCCATTAGTAAACACGTGCGACTTAAATCGGCAATCGACTCGATATCGCACGAATCGCGTCGCGTCGCATCGCACCTTGAGTAATAAGTCCCTTACACAAAGAAAATCCATGTTTAGTAATACGGATTAATTGCCTAACATTCTATAGTTATAATTATCAATTAATTATCATTTGATTAATGCAATAAATATTACGTTATCACTTTATGAATCATGAAATAGTTTCATGATAGCTTGGGTAGACAACACATCTATAATTTTATTTTATTAGCTAATTTCATAAAGCTGAATGAGTTTATTTCGACAGTCTCACGACACCATCAGGTGTTTGGGGGTGCAAGCTCACTTCAGGTCTTTGAAGTGAGCTTGGAAAATGGCAACGGTACCCTGTTTAGATAGTTCTATTTCCAACCCTTTATTGTCCCTGAAGCTGGGTAAAATAGTTCCTTTCTATGAAGAGTGGCTTATAATCCAATGCACCAGGCTTTTTTTTATCGTAGTAAAATCATCAAATGACTCCTCCCACCCTGGGTAGGTCGGGAGGGTCTGTCAGACTCGTACCAACTAAAATCCACGGTGTCCTTCAATAGCTCTTTACGTTCCAGGGTCTCAGTAATTGGAAAAGTCCCGTGATCAGCTGAATGCACCAGGCTTAATTATTATTTGAGAATTTACAGTTCTAGGACATGCCAGAACCTTGACTGACTTTAAAAAAAGTTTGACTTAAAAAAAAATGGCTGCACTTATGTATTTTAAAACACATTTTAATTTAAAAAAAACAGCCCCTGATGATAAATTGTGAATACTTTAGCTTGCAGTAATTATGATAAAATGTTCATTAATTATGTGATAAAATATAAATAACTGACAATATTAACAATTATCAAAGTCGTTGATAGGGAATAAAATTCTTTTAAGCGCCTACAGTATTGTAGTCAGGCCAGACAATGCGTCTCTTGTTTCCTCAGATAAAAAAATGGGGCCAAAATTAGCGCCTTATCAACATAAATAATTATTGTTGATAAATATTTCTACACTTGTATCAGATGTTTGCTGATAAAATGAATTAATTTATTCAATGTAAAAAAATTGACTAGCACCCTTAATGATAAATGATAATGATCGAAGCTTGCACCATAGCTTTTTTTTAGGAATGTTAAAATCATCAAATGAGTCCTCCCACCCAAGGCAGGGCAGGAGGGACTGTCAGACTTGTACTGACTAAAATCCACAGTGTCCTTCAATAGCCCTTTACGTGCCGGGGTCACAGTATCCGTTAGTCCCGCGACCCTGGCAGGCTGTGGCCCTCTGCACCATAGCTTACTAAAAAATAAGAATTTAAAAAAAAAAACTTACCCGCGAAAAAAAAGAAGAAGTGAGCCTTTATGGGCAGAAGCCCTTTGTCTATTTTTAGTTTCATTTTCTTTTTTTTCAAAACGACAACTTCACATTCGGCCTAGAAATTAATCACGTTAATTTTTTCACTGTACAAGGGTCAATGAACGCGTACGGCATATTTTTCCTTAGCCAAGACAGGTTTGAACATTAATAACAACTTTCTACTACTAACTGCACTGAACTAGAAGTCTTAGCACTGGTATCATTGTGTACACAAAGAAACACGAGACGAATAAAGATAATACTTGTTTTATACTCAGTTATCGCTGTAGACGCGACTCACTCAAAGATTATATTTGTCTGAATAAACACAAACAAATTGCTGATAAAGTCGATCGCTGTCATAATAAAACTGACGTTAGTGACGTTTGCTACGTTCCGAAACCAGCTGACGGTGTTGCTAGAATTTAAGTATGAAATTGCTTATTTATACGCAAAAACGCTTGCGTCGCGGATGAATGTAAAGATTTTTTATGGAATGAAAGTCTTCGAGTGGGTTTTGAACCTTCTTCTTTCTGGACAAGTACTCCAGACGCTGAACCAAACCAACTATCAAAATTTATTTCCAAAAAAAATCTTTTTCATTTTAATTCATTTGAAACAGAATGTTTAATTTCGTTATGAAAAGATTATAATGGTATTCAAACTCGTTTATTAATTTTTCTCACCTATTAATTACATTTTTTAAATATTTTATATTTTTACAAAATCAAATGATTTAAAAATATTTGTAATGTGCATGACCTTAATATAATTATGTATGTATTTACGTATAAATAAACACACGAACGAATAATATTGTTTTTTTTTAAACTTCAGTTCGAGATAATTACCAACCTCTACGGGAGTCATTATAAGCTAGCAACATCGAAATGAGGTGTCATCGTGCAATGTCAGCTGTCATTATAATGTCACCTCATTTTTATCCATTGTTGCTATCTCTTTTTAGCGAATAAAAGTCTCGTATTGCTATCTCGTTTTCACGCTACCTATGCCAAAATACTAAATTATTTGAATTCCGAATTTCAATGGCTAGAGATGTTACTGTGATGAGTTTCATTCACAATCGAGTGACTAAGATTTACTTTTTTTTTGTTAATCCATTGTTATTTTTGCAAGTGACTACAGCTTGGCAAAAAACTGTAGAAAACCGGAAGTCGCCACTGTCTTCTCGCTACCAGCACTTTGAATGTTTTTTTTTTTTTTTTTCACATAATACGTTAGTTTTATGGCACAATAATAAATCTAACAAACCTGCGGTCTTTGTTTACATCAAATATCAAAGATTTTATAACGTTGTCAGAAACAAAAAGATTAGTTCCGTTTCATTCAATCCGTTCTGGCCAAGCTGTATGTACGAATATCTTTTCATTCTTTTCATTTTATGCGATGACGCTGAAATATAAGAGATGCCTTTGCCCAACAGTTGGACTTTAAAGAACAAGGAAAAAGAAGGGCCCACAGTGCTCTAATGAGTGGCAAATTAAAATACGGAACATGATAATAAGACCGCAATTGGTCAACACTTTAGGAATTAGTAGAATGGATTACACCTGTTTTGTGATTTAATTAAATTTTAACTCAGCCCTCTTTCGCTTTCTTAATTTTTGCGTGCCCGACAGCGTCCATATTTGATCTTGTACCATTTTTATTCGTTACCATCTATGTAACATAATAATATGGAATGCAATAAAGAATTGAGTATTGTATGAGACCACTTTAATTTTGATTTAAAAGCTAGCCTACACCTCGCTCACACATAATATCATTGTGATATCATTATAACGACAGCCGGTGCCGGATTTACTCCCATAATAACTTGTGCTTATAGAGAATACTTTATCTAAAATAAACTTTAAAAAAATATTTGTAGGTAATACCTTTAGTCAACATCTGTGGTCAACATCAAGCTTTCCATAGACTACAAAAACCAAAAACTCAATCGGTTGAGTATTTTATAAATCGATTGATTCACTGTTAGAGCACCATCACTAATGCCCGCGATTTTCGATTGTTTTTTCAGTGTTCATTTTCGTTCATTTGGTTTTGAATCCAAAATATGGCCGGCCTCCTTAGTTTGTAAATAAATAAAAATATTACGTTTCACAAAATGGAGGATGACGAGTTTGTAGGTTGCATCAGTTGCATGAACACCAACGATTTATGCGACCTATTTGCTGTGTACGCGGAGAATACAGAAACTTATGCGAAAATGTTTGAAACCTGTTTTGATATTAAGGTTATATGAAAGCTTTTTTCTTGTATTTAGTAAATAGATTTAATGTAGAAAGTAGTTAAACTCATTTCCAACTTCAAGTAATTTAGAGCTTAGCATTCAATACTGAATTTATTTTAAACATACTTATTTAGAAATATTTTGATGAGTTATCAACAAATTTTTTTCATTCATAATCCTTGATTATTTCCATATTAAAATGTATAAACGAGAACATTCATAATATTATGATCAATTTAAAAAAACATCCTAACTTACATTTTAATTAATAAGAATCGTCGATAAAGATAATTTTTTTACGTGGTAAAGGTGCAAATTGATGATATATGAAGAGCGATAGTTTTATACAATAGATTTCATTGATTGATACGTAAAAGTGTTCATTACTTTTCTTAATAAATAACACAGTTGAAATTGACAGTAAGGGACTTTACTCATGGCGCGACGCGATATCGAATTGCATCGATTGACGATATCGGTCAGATATCACACAAGCGTCCGGCCGAAGAAAATGTATGGACAATCGCTAGTGTTTGCTAATGGAGTCACACGTATTGACGATATCGCTCACAGATCTCCTCGATATCGAATTGCATGTACGTGCTAATGACAATGCATATGATTCTCTGTTCGAAATTCGATTGCGCAACTACTCGTCACTGCCGACATCTTTTGTCTTTGGTTTGCAGCGCCTATATGTCGTAGTATTAAGGTGGATTTTGCATTGCATCACTCCATTAGTAAATACGTGCGACTTAAATCGGCAATCAACTCGATATCGCACGAATCGCGTCGCATCGCATCGCGCCATGGGGAAAGTCCCTAAGTATCGCTTCATTTTGAGGTCCCTTTTTTTCGAATATTAGTCTTTGACATACTGTTTCGTCAGTAGTAAGTAGTAGTAAGTGGGGCGTAATCCACCATACGGGCCCAGTGCAGGTAGGCAGATGTCACTAAATGTCTTCGAAGTTTTGGTTCTAGGACATGCCGGTTTCCTCACGATGTTTTCCTTCACCCTTTTGAGAGCATGGGTAATGCAATGAATTACTGTCGTTGCATAGATCTTAAAAAAAAAAACCAAGTAACTACTTACAACATAATTATAAAGCTCAATTTCTACATATTTTAAGGTCCCAACGAACTTTAAATACATATGCTCAGACTGTGTGGAAAACCTTGAGAAGTCAGTATTTTTTAAAGGACAGACAACTAAAAATCTAGCAATACTACAGAACGTAAAAGGTACGTGTTTCAAATTATCTACCTTCATCTTCTATGCTACCTTTTCCTCCCGTCATGGTAGCGAAAGAGACTTTCAGTATCTTGCTGACAAATTCGATTACCCTAAACTTTGCGTTCTAGGGCCACGGTGCCTTTTAAAGACAGTCCCGCGTCTCCGGCAGGCGTTTAGCCTCATCAGTTTGCTGACAACACAACTCGTCTTCGATTCGGGCTTGGTTCTTGATCAGACGGCAAGTTACCCATTACTCGCCGTCCGCTAGCTCGTTCTACGATGTCTAACGGCCTGGGCGCGTCTCCCGCAGTGGCTGAAGCGAGAATGTCCTCTCCCTCACCCGTCCCGCCTCCTCCTTCACTTGTATTAAGTTTAAGTTTGCCGTATATGATCACTTCCCAGAATTTGATCCCTATTAGCAACACTATCGAATGGTGTAATAATACAGGGTGTGATTTTTTTCCAAAATCAGCGGGTTCGATTCCTGGCCAGGATGATTGATTTTTCTAAAATCCAATGATGCAGTTTTAGTTTTTGTCAAAATCAGCCTCGATACTCCTTTCAATGTTTTTTGATACTCCTCATAGTTTTGGATATAGCCATCCACGCCCAGTTGAAAAATTCACCCTGTATACATCTCCTCTCCTTTCCTACTCTTGAACCATGCGATCACACCAATATTTTGTTCCACTGGAAGGAGAATGGAACCCGCTACACGCAGCGTAGCAAGTCGTTCGTTCAGCCACTGCGCCAGCCGTCTAAAGCCGGAAACACATTATTTAACACGCCACGCGACGCAACGTGTCGACACCCGATGTGCAGTGAGCGCGTGTCGTCGCGTCGGGTGTTCATAGTGTGATTCTGGTCATAGAAAACAATACATTTGATTTGACCCAACACACATCACATTTCATCGGGTGGCGTCGGGTGTTAATAATGTGTTTCCGGCTTAATAATGATACTATGTATATAGGGTGACTGGGTGACTGGTAATTAGTGTACGATACTTAAACACGTGCTTGTGCTCACGATAACAAACAATTTTTATTATGGGAGCAAAGCCCAAATCGTGAAAAAAATATCAGCTGTTCAGTACATTAGGCAAACATAAATGTACGTTTTCAGGTTTGTTCCCATAGTAAAAGTTGTTGGTTATCATGAGCACAATCACGTGTTTAAGTATCGTACACTAATTACCAGTCACCCTATATAGTCAGATACCATGACGTCATAAAACGGGAGAAATTCTACTATGGGACTTGTATAGCTCTCTCTTTCCCACACTGGAATTACTCTCCTTATAAGAGAATACTTACCCAAGACGCGACGCGACGCAATTCGATTACAACTGCAAGTGAAAATCAACCTTACACTACGACAATTATGACATAAAACACGTTGTTATCTACGTGTAGATGAAAAACATAACACGCTCGCCACGACGACGTAAGTCAGTCGAATTGCATCATTATATCGTAGTAGCAAGGACGATTTTCATTTTTAGTTAGTAGAAATTGTAAATCGTACGATTCGCGTCCCCATAGAAGGCGCGGTCCACATACAAAAGACGTAAGACGCAGACGGGGCGGAGAAATGTCTCTTCCGCGTCTCTTTCATACAAAATGTATCGAGGCGTCGCGACGTAAAACACACAGAAGAGACTCTCCATTTTCGCACGTCCGTGTCGCGTCCTCGTCTTACGTCTTTTCTATGTGGTCTGCGCCTAAGCCCCTTCGTACACTAGGCGACGCAAGTCTCCGATACCTTACGATTTTGGTATTCATTGACGCGTGCTTGTGTTCGAACCTCTATGGGTTTGTATTGCGATAGCCGCTTGGATACCGAAGTCGTAAGGTATCGGAAACTTGAGTCGCCTTGTGTACGAAGGGCCTAAGACGTCATGATAGGCCACCAGATTACGCTTGCATTTTAGACTTTGATCATTGATTTTAGATGAGGAGTATTTAGACGAATCATTTCTTGAGGAAGCCGAGTGCATCACTCCAGATAACGCCAAAACCTTGATCAACATGAAAGTCTCAAATTCAGAAGATGGTGATGAAGAAGATTTAGATGGTAAGTTCTTTATCTTCTTCTATATACTTATAATAAATCTGTAGAGAGGTCAATTCTGTACATGAAATATATTTCCAAAATAACTATCAGGGGGTGATTAGGGATCGATACTGATGCCAAAAATGCAATTAATAAAATTATTGTCTGTCTGTCTGTCTGTCTGTCTGTCTGTCTGTCTGTCTGTCTGTATAACCGTTATAGAAACAAAAACTACTCGACGGATTTTGACGAAACTTGGTACAATTATTTTACATACTCCTGCGCTGGTTATAGTATACTTTTCATCACGCTACAATCAATAGGAGCAGAGCAGTGAAGGGAAATGTTAAGAAAACGGGAGAAGTTACTCCATACACGTTAATCTTCGGAACTACTGGACGGATTTGATTGTTTTTTTTTTTTGTTGTATAGCTATTAAGTCCGGGCAACATATAAACATATAATTTATCTTGGAAACTTGAACACCTGATGCAGAACTGCAATAGATCAGCTAAACTATAATAGATACAAAAATAGCGCCTAAGCAAAAATTGTTCAGCGTGATGAGCTTTTTCTGCTAAGAAAATAAATTTGAAGATATGGAACACCTGATGTGGAACTCCAAGAGCCCAGCTACACTATTACATATTCAGTAATGACGTCTTAGCAAGAGTTGTTCAGCCTCATGAGCACTCCCTGTTGTCGTATAAAAACTGAAGATCTGGAACACCTGATGTGGAACTCCAAGAGCCCAGCTACACTATAACTTAAATATGAATAACATCTTAGCAAGAGTTGTTTAGTCTGATGGGCATTTCCTGTTGACTTACAAAAATGAAAGATCTGGAACGTCTGGAATCGTCATGCGCGTCCCGTTGTTTTCCCGTCCCCAGGCTCTAAGAATTCGACATCAGACGTTTCACATCTTCGATTTTGACGACCCCATTGTTGCTGGCATAAGCAACAGGATCCGCGTACGAAGTCGCTGGCAGAAGCTAGTACTTAATACTTTTTTTAATGTGCTAAAATCATCAGATGTGTTCTCCCAACCAAACAGGGCAGGAGGGACTGTCAGACATGTACTGACTAAAATCCACGGTGTCCTTCAATATCCCTTTACGTTCCGGTGCCACGGTTACTCGTTAGTCCCGCGACCCAGGCTTTGGCCCTCTTAGGAGGCCCGTCATTAAATTCTTTAAAAAATAGGTATGTTGACACCATCAATAAATGGGGAAGGCCGGTCAAAGCTAATTGTAGATGGCGCCACCATAGGTAAGTCCTAATCCGACCAATGAGGTAGTACTATTTTGAAGTAGGTGCCTATAAGATTTGAACCAATGACGATGCTTGGAACTAGCTATACTAGCGCCAATAGTTCCCCAGTTGCAATCCCCATTACAAAGTTGTATCCATCAGCTAGATTTTGAAAAATAATGGATACGTATTTTCTCTTTTGTTAAACCAATGAATATTTATCATCATCATCATCAGCCTATAAATGTTCCCACTGCTGGGACACAGGCCTCCTCTCTTTGAGAGGGAGTGGGCAACCGAGCGGGCCCAGTGTGGGTTGGTGGATGTCACATGTCTTCGAATTTTTGGTCCCAGGACATGCCGTTCCTCAAGATGTTTTCTTTCACCGTTTTGAGAGCAGTGGTGATGAAATAAATTACACAAAGTAATGTGCCTGGCTGGGTTTGAACCCACGACCTACAACTTGTAAGTCGGGGCCGATACCACTCGGCCAACTGCTCTAGCCTAGAACAAATGACAATAAACTGCTCTGATGAAAACGCGGCGTCGACGCGCCGGTGCAGCGCGTTTTAGAAACGTGGTGTGCATAGGCTCTTAGAAGTAAATATTATACTTTTCACAAACACAGAAGATTTAGACGAAGACCATGCGATCCAAGCGTTAGACGAAACCACTTGCATTTACTGTGATCTCCAATTGCCTACCGTGGATGATGTTCACGATCATATACGAACTGTTCACGAACTGGAGCCCAGGACTGGGCTGCCTCTGCGAGAGTGCACTCTTTGTGGAGTCGCCTTGAGAGACGCTGCTGATCATCATAACAGGTTGGTAAACTAACACGTTGAGTGCGATACCAGGTCTAAACACCTTGTATACGCCTCGCTTACAGTGCGGCTAAAAATTATAGATTTACTTGTCGTGTGCAAGGCATAACTTCAATTTGATGAGATGAATCATGTTTAAAGGGTGAATTTCTTCAATCGGGCGTGGATGGCTATAATCCGAAACTATAAGGAATATCAAAAAACATTGAAAGGAGTCTCGAGGCCGATTTTGACGAAACCTAAAACTGCATCATTAGATTTTCGAAAAATCGATAATCCTGTCCAGGAAACGAACCCACTGATTTTGGAAAAAAATCACACTGTATTATTACACCATTTGATGGGCCTCCAGACTCCTTTCAACATTTTTTGATATTCCTCATCGGAAATAGTAGCCATCCACGTCGAGTTGAAAAATTCACCCGGTAAATCAGCCAAAAAAAGGACTCAAGTTTCTTAAATGTTACAGGATCTATAAGCCATGTGCCGCCACGTTGGAAGTTTTATTACCAGGTGTTTAGACCTTGTACCGCAATAATGAACTACGACATTATGGGAGATAGTGGTCAAACGTGAACATATCGCTAAATAAACAATGTATTATGTACTTTGCTTTTCAGGTGTCATGGCGTCAAATCAGAGGCTGACGGTAGAAAATATCCTTGTCATTTCTGTGACAATGTTTATGTTAGCAAGAAAGCTTGCTTCACTCATTTGCGGATGAAACATGGACGTAAGTCTTGTACGAGTATTACACCTGTACTGGCACTATGTTGTGACGTCATAACTGTCAAAAGCGTCAAAGTTAAGTAGGGTTCATCTCAAAAGTTGTTTGAATTAAGGACCAGCGTCCACCGAAGCGGAGAGGAGAGGAGACGAAACGAGAGGAGATGTGTTTTGAATATATGTATAACCAAACATTTATTTCGTTATTTCTACATCTCCTCTCCGCGTTTCTTCGGTGGAAATTGATCAAGAGGAGAGGAGAGGAGATTTCTCATTTTTCTATGGAAATTCGTGCCTGAATTTGCGGCAGAACGGAGATGTGTAGGATACTCAGTCGGGCGGCACGGCGGGCGGCGCGCCCTCGCGGACTAGACAGCACTTTTTTTAAGATAAATCATCTAATGAGTCCTCCCACCCACGGCAGTGCACAGACCTTACCACGAGCTCTGTGCGAAAGAGATAGTGCTATACAAGTCGTTTAGCGCCATCTCTTTCCCACAGCCTAAACTGGATCGCGTTAAGAGTTCATGGTAGGCCACCTGGACAGACTGTCAGACTTGTACTGACTAAAATCCACGGTGTCCTTCAATAGCCCTTTAAATTCCGGGGTCACAGTAATTCGGTAGTCCTGCGACCACTACACCCAGGTAGCAAGTGACGTCGGCGACTAAAAAATGACGACCTTCTTAAGTCAATTTAGAGTCACCACAGTTACGTCATTATTGTACGTCATACTTACGTACTATTATAGTACTGTACTGTACGTACTGTAAAGGTCATAAATGATACCTCCTAACAACGTCATTTTACAGTCTGTCCCTTATTAGTCTAAATCTGCCCTCAGGTTGACGACTGTAGTATGACATAATATCTGGTCCTAAAGTGACCTAAAGATTGGTGAAAGAACAGTTTATGGAATGCATCTGACTGACATAATTCCACGAGTGAAGTCGACCACCAACATAGCGAATATTATGGGCAAATACTAATCATTATAACAAGGATTTGTATAGCCGGTACATTAGTCCAGTCAACGAGGATTTTTTTGTATGAAGACTTTCGAAAAATTCCTCCGGCGCTGAAATTTGGCATAATTATGACGAGAGTAGGTGATACAGATGCACAATAATCCAAAAATTTTTTAGCCTAGAAGTTCCGTTTTTTTTTTATCAAAACATGAAAATTGCTTATAACTCTCTGTGAAAAATTCCTCAGCCTCAAATTCTTTTTGTATTTGTTTAAATGTATTAGTTAGAATAGGGAAGTATAAAAATCCAACAAAATTTCGATTTCAGTGTCACTCCAAATTAACTTTTTACATAACGCGCTCTTTTTTAACAAGAAGTTAGAACTTCTTGTGAAAAATTGCTCTGTCGATTTTTATTTTTTTTATGTGATTTCTTATCCTTAAATACGTAGGTTTTGTTACGTAATCCAAAACTTTTTCCTTTTAAACAACATTATTCGATGTCAAATCAATCAAATAATGACGTTTGAAAATGAAAAAGGTAACAAACCTATGTGTTTAAGGATAAGATAACACATAAAAAAATAAAAATCGGCAGAGCAATTTTTACTAGAAGTTACAGCGAGAACGGAATCACAGCGATCAATATTTATTTAAAGTTTCGAAAAATAGTACCGCCTAGCTCGATAGATGGCGTTGTAGTCGAAATAGAAGTCGCTATGGTTTCGTTACCGCCGATAGTATAAGGTCTGAAGAATTAATTTTGTTTTGTTGAGAAGTTATTGAGAGCAATGCATCGGTACAGTGAACAGAAGTGTCAAGTTTACCAGTGTTAACTAGTCTTGGGCATTCTAGTTCACTACCGAGAGCGCTCAATCTAGTTCTCCGTAGAGATGCGCAAAATGTGTCAGTAAAAAGAAAATGAATGAAGTATATCTTTTCACTTAATGAAGTAGTTCATTCATTCATTCAGTACTTCATTTAGTCCAACTAATCAGAACGTGTTCTTGAATGAGATGATTCACTGAACTAGTTCATTGGACTAGTTCACTGGACTAGTTCACTGGACTAGTTCACTGAATTAGTTCACTGGACTAGTTCATTGGACTAGTTCACTGAACTAGTGATTTAGAGAAATGATGCATTTCACTAAATTACTAGTTCAGTTTTATACGAATATCGATATTCCTTCATACTTTAATACGAATATAGTCTTTACGGGAAACGGACCTACCGTTTCCCGTAAAGACTATATTCCTATTACAATAAAGTTCATACTTATTAGGGTGAATAGAGTAACTAAGCGAAAAGAAACACTGAACTAAAGACACATTTGAATGGCCAGTGAATGAATGAAAAGTTCATTTTGGGAAATGAACTAGTTCATTTACTTCAATCGTTCGCGAACTACCCATGTCTAGTTCTCCGCTCTTCAACGAACTAGTTCCTAGCTCGTAATAGAGACCGACCGATCAAGAGCGATCAAATCGTTCGCTCGCAAAGAGATTTCAGATTTAGTTTGTCTTTGTTCGCTCTTTTTAAATACGGTTCCTGCTGCATGCGACAATTTGTGTAAAGTGTACGAAACGGGATGCGCGCACGATCGGTGAGCGAACGGGAGTATTATAGTGTAGTGCTGTCCCGCTCCCGTGCAACGATCTTAGTTCAGTCGATCTCTTTCATTCTGTCCGAACTACTGAACTACGGAGCGGAAAATGTGGGAGCTAGTTCACTAGTTCATCTGTGGGAGCAGTTCTTTCGAACTAGTTCGTTCGCGAACTACACAAGACTAGTGTTAACAGTGTTCCAATAACAACCCACTCCAAAGAGACCTGCGGATTTATACATGGTTTTGCACGTCATTGGCTGCCATAATACGTACGGCCCAGTAACGTCCCTATAAATTCAGTATATGACGTCTCTGTAACGTCTGTAAACTGACGTCTTGAGGCTGTGACAAATTGACGACATCTGATGGGACCCCCCGACGTCAAGACATGACGTCTCATCACGTCGAGCAGTACCGTAAACTGACGACATAATGACGTAAAAATGCTACCTGCAGCGCTTGATTGATGTCAATTTCAAACATCCCAAAGACCCTCTCCGCTACGCATCTCCCCTCCAGTTTGGTGGGAATTACCTGCCACCTTCGCAACACATTTCCTCTCCTCTCCTCTCCGCTTTGGTAGACGCCGGGTCTAATGCCTAATGCCTATATCTTTTAACTGTCACGGAAGATTACGTTTAACAAAAAAAAAAACGTAAATTAAGTTTGAATAATATTTCTCGTCGTGAATTTTTCCATAATGACTACTGTTTATGTAAAAGCAAGTGTCAATTTATGGTGCTAGCACAGGTTTGTTCACATTTAACATCAAGAAATAAATACTTATACTTGTCTTTATTTTAGTAAAACTCTGCAACGAGCAAACACCAAAATACGTGCCGCGGGAACGCAAAAAATGTCACATGTGTAACAGAGATTTTAGTCAAAAACAGATACTAAACAAACATTTATGGAAGGCGCATGGATTTGAGGTGATTATAAACACGTAGATACATACATAAAATCAAGCCATCTTCCCTTGGGGGTAGGTAGAAACTACAAAGCGCCACACGTTATCCTTATACTCTTCGCCTCATGCACATTCATACATCTTCATCATCTGCCTGCCTTTTCCCAACTATATTGGGGTCGGCTTCTAGTCGAACCAGATTCAGCTGGATATCAGTATTTTACATGGAGCGCCAGCCTGTCGGACCTCCACAACCCAGTAACTGGGTAATACGATACCTCATGGTAAGACTGGTTGTCAGACTTTAGAGCTTCTGACTAACAGTAACGACTGTCAAAGATCTACAAATGACCGGCCGGGACCAACGGCTTTACGTGCTTTCCGAGGCATGGAGGAAACTCGCTATGATAGATGGTCATCCATCCACAGACCAACCTCGGCAAGCGCGGCTTAACCCGGAAGATCGGCCTGTGCGGCTGTAATTATTTAGCCACGAACTCCTCCCTCATGCACATTCATACATGAAACACAATAAATATTAGTGCTCATGACGTGAATCGTGCAGTTCGCAATTTCATCTAACTAAAAATGAAAATCGTCCTTGCTACTACGGTATAATGATGCAATTCGACTGACTTACGTCGTCGTGGCGAGCGTGTTTTGTTTTTCATCTACCCGCAGACAACCGCACGTTTCATGTCATATGTCGTATCATAGCACCGCTGATCATTTTACTTCCAACCAGGTGGAAAAACGCAAGGCATTCATATGTCCCCTTTGTGATGAGAGAGTCAGCTACGGATCCAACTTCAGTGCTCATTTGTTGCACGCTCACCGTGTGCACGAACAAGTTGAGGAGCTGGAGTTCCACAATATGGATGGTAAGTAATCGAAGGAGGTGGCATGAGGGAGAGGACAGCCTCCACCTCACGTGTCAGACCTCGAGGGATTATTCCGGTCAGCATAGGACATGCATGTCGACATGCGGACGGCGAGTAAAGAGTACTGCATGCCGTCCGATCAAGGACTGCAACGGGTCGTAGGCGCGTCGTGAAAACAGCTTTCAACATACTGAATGAGCATCCATATTTGCCAATAATAAGGCCGAATACCTGCCAGGTCTTCGGGTCTGTCTAAGCAAGATATGGTGGCCCTGGAACGCAAACGCTAACCGGAAGAAAAAGAGTGGATTTTTAATCTAACACCGTCTTACCACAAAAAAGTTTAACATTTGTTGAACACTTATCTAAAAAACTGTCTAGGTACTTAAAAATTACATTTGACGTTGATTTAAGGATCATTTTGCAGTTACGCTTTTTTTTAGGCAACTGTTCAACAGATTCTTAACTTTTTGCGGTACGACGGTAAAAGTCTGGCAGTCTCTTCCGCTCTACCCAGGGTAGGAGGACTTATTTTACATTCTCAATATTGGACTTAGCCCTCATTTTCATATTAATATTTTTGATGAAAACAGATTTCATGATATTCAAAAGTGCTATACAAGAGGAGACCAAATATCGATTCAGAAAGACCACAGCTAGCAAGCAGACTATCGAAGGGGTCCGTTCTCATTATATGTGCAGCCAATCTGGGGTCTATGTGTATCAGGTAAGAAAATGTAGAAATCTTAGTTGCTATGCCACCCCGCTAGGCGGGGCTCCTATTACTACACATCATTCCAATTTGACTTTTGAGACTAAGAGTCATCAACGAGCAATGGAAAGAGCTATGCTCGGAGTTTCTTTGCGGGATAAAATCCGATTCGGCGAAGAACCAGAGTCACCGACATAGCTCATAAAATTTACAAGTTGAAGTGGCAATGGGCAGGCCACATCGCTCGTAGAACTGACAACCGATGGGGAAGAAAAGTTCTCTCATGGCGACCACGGACCGGAAGACGCAGCGTAGGCCTCCCACTAGGTGGACCGACGACATCGTGAGGGTCGCGGACAACCGTGCGATGCAAGTGGCGAATTGTCGTTCGGCGTGGCGGTCTAAGGGGGAGGCCTATGTTCAGCAGTGGACGCCTTCCGGCTGATGATGATGATTCCTATTTGCAATCTAGATTTTATTTATCCAACCTGACCAAACTACCCACATGGAGTGGCAAAATGGAAGTGGTCATCACAAGCTGTACAAAAAATTCCCCCAAGATAATTTTAGTGGTCCAAATGCGATCTATACGGTCTGAACATGGACCATGCCCGGGTCAACGGCTCGTCATGTTCCACGCGAGCCCCAAAAACCCTTTTTTTTTTTTAGCGTGGTAAAATCATCAAATGAGTCCTCCCACCCCGGGCAGGGCGGGAGGGACTGTCAGACTTGTACTGACTAAAATCCACGGTGTTCTTCAGTAGCCCTTTATGTTCCGGGGTCACGGTAAGGAAATAAGTCCCGCGACCCCGGCAGGCTTTGGCCCTCTGAGAGGGGGCCCCGTCATTTTGCTAGCTGACGCTCTTTGAGGCGTGCGTGGAACACGACGCGCCGTCGACCCGGGCAGCCCTAAAGAGCTTACATCAATCTGACGCAATCCCCCTTAGAGGGCCAAAGCCTGCCGGGGTCGCGGGACTGTCTCATCAGGTTACCGTGTCCTGGAACGTAAAAGGGCTATTGAAGGCTCTGGCAAGGCAAGTCTGACAGAGATTTGATGATTTCACCACGATTAAAAAACTGTAAGAAAGTTGTTATAAAAGAAGATCGTATACCGAGCGCTCGTCCATACTAAAAGAGAAAACGTTTTCCTACCCCTAAGTGTCTAAACACACTATGCCGAGGATACGCGACGGAAGTTCGGCATGATTACGCCTGCAATGTTATTTGAATTACTGGCGACACATTATGCCGAAATTACGTTGCGTTATGGCGTACAGCCGAACTTCAGTCGGGCGTAAGTTCAGCGGAAATTCGGCGGCAACGTATTCTGTATTTAACCACAGCTAAGTGTCTAAACACACTATGCCGAGGATACGCGACGGAAGTTCGGCATGATTACGCCTGCAATGCTATTTGAATTACTGGCGACACATTATGCCGAAATTACGTTGCGTTATAGCGTACAGCCGAACTTCAGTCGGGCGTAAGTTCAGCGGAAATTCGGCGGCAACGTATTCTGTATTTAACCACAGCTAACTCACTGTATAATAAGCAACTGAATTTCTGCCGCGTAAGTTCGGCACTTATGGTGTGTCATATCAGCCGAATACGTTGGAACGTAAAATCAGCCGCGGAACTTCGGTCGCGTACGTTCGGCATAGTGTGTTTAGACACTTAATGTTATCCTATCTCAATGATTTTTTAGAATGCTTCTGACACAGTAAAAAACTAGGTTTATAGGTTTACTTTTTTTCAAAATTAACTCTTAGGCGCCTGTAACTTTCAAACTATTATAAATTTTGAAAAAAGAAAACCTATAAACCTAGTTTCTCACTGTGTCAGAAGCATTCTAAAAAATCATTGAGATAGGATAACATTTAGGGGTAGGAAAACGTTTTCTCTTTTAGTATGGACGAGCGCTCGGTAGACGATCCTCTTATTGGTATTTTTCAACTGTTCAAGGGCAAAGGTAAACGGCCGGCGCCTGAGAGGCAGATATACAAAACTGGCAAAGCTTGCCCGGCTCATATGATAGTGACAGAGACCATGGATAGAGTCCTCGTCACATTTTACAAGACTCATGTGGGGCATGGACGTGAGTATTGTCTTCTAATGGGCCTACCACACGCGCAAGCTTCTCGCGTGTGTAAACTGGCTTGCGCAGGCAAAACTGTGATGAAGCACAGTGTTATGACCCGGCTACACGCTACGCCTTACCTGCGAGTCTGGGCCTGTGCAATCAAGATTGAACAAAAACGCGGAACATTTCAGAACTGCACGAGCTACCGTCTCCCAGGTAGCATTTTTACGTCATTATGTCGTCAGTTTACGGTACTGCTCGACGTGAGAGACGTCATGTCTTGACGTCGGGGGGTCCCATCAGATGTCGTCAATTTGTCGCAGCCTCAAGACGTCAGTTTACAGACGTTACAGAGACGTCATATACTGAATTTATAGGGACGTTACTGGGCCGTACGTATTAGGGCAGCCACTGACGTTGGAGTGACATCATATACTGAATTCATAGGGACGTTACTGGGCCGTACATATTAGGGCAGCCAATGACGTGCAAAACCATGTATAAATCCGCAGGTCTCTTTGGAGTGGGTTGTTATTGGAACACTGTTAACACTGGTAACCTTGACACTTCTATTCACTGTACCGATGCATTGCTCTCAATAACTTCTCAACAAAACAAAATTAATTCTTCAGACCTTATACTATCGGCGGTAACGAAACCATAGCGACTTCTATTTCGACTACAACGCCATCTATCGAGCTAGGCGGTACTATTTTTCGAAACTTTAAATAAATATTGATCGCTGTGATTCCGTTCTCGCTGTAACTTCTAGTAACTAATTGCTCTGCCGATTTTTATATTTTTATGTGTTATCTTATCCTTAAATACATAGTTTTGTTACCTTTTTCATTTTCAAACGTCATTATTTGATTGATTTGACATCAAATAATGTTGTTTAAAAAGGAAAAAGTTTTGGATTACGTAACAAAACCTACGTATTTAAGGATAAGAAATCACATAAAAAAATAAAAATCGGTTGAGCAATTTTTCACTAGAAGTTAGAGCGCGTTATGTAAAAAGTTAATTTGGAGTGACACTGAAATCGAAATTTTGTTGGATTTTTATACTTTCCTATTCTAACTAATACATTTAAACAAATACAAAAAGAATTTGAGGCTGAAGAATTTTTCACAGAGAGTTATAAGCAATTTTCATGTTCAGATAAAAAAAAAACGGAACTTCTAGGCTAAAATTTTTTTGGATTATTGTGCATCTGTAATCTGTATCACCTACTCTCATCATATGCCAAATTTCAGCGCCGGAGGAATTTTTCGAAAGTCTTCATACAAAAAAATCCTCGTTGACTGGACTAATGTACCGGCTATACAAATCCTTGTTATAATGATTAGTATTTGCCCATAATATTCGCTATGTTGGTGGTCGACTTCACTCGTGGAATTATGTCAGTCAGATGCATTCCATAAACTGTTGTTTAACCAATCTTTAGCTCTTTGGGTCACTTTAGGACCAGATATGTCATATAACAGTCGTCAACCTGAGGGCAGATTTAGACTAATAAGGGACAGACTGTAAAATGACGTTGTTAGGAGGTATCATTTATGACCTATACAGTACGTACAGTACAGTACTATAATAGTACGTAAGTATGACGTACAATAATGACGTAACTGTGGTGACCCTAAATTGACTTAAGAATGTCGTCATTTTTTAGTCGCCGACGTCACTTGCTACCTGGGTTGCCTGCCACACGCACACGCTTACCTGCGCAAACTAGTTTGTACAGGCATGCTCGCAGGCAAGACGGAGCGTGTTGCCGGGCCTTTAGCTAGCACGCATGCTTCTCGCATGAAAAAACTGTACACGGACGGGATTACCACACGTGCAATTTTCACCACAGTTCTAACTGCGCAGGCAATCGCGAAGGCCGCGCTGTGGAGTTTGCGCGAGATACAGTTTTACCAACCACACGCACGGTGCTCCGTGTACAAACTGGCTTGCGCAGGCAAAACTGTGATGAAGCTGGTTGGTGCGTGTGGTAGGCCCGTAACACGTTCGCTGCGGCAGTGATTCGTCTATACTTTCCATTGTTGCGGTACAAGGTCTATACACCTGGTAGGTTATAAATTTTCCTTTGTGGCGGTACAAGGCTTATAGACCCTGTAACATTAAAATAATTTAATTCCTTTTTTTTTGTTTATTTAAATTCATCTTCCGTTTCTGATTTTTAAACCTGTAAATCACGCGTAGGTATGTGTATGAAGTGTCAGTAAAAACGGTTCTGTAGACTTAAAAGTTTGTGAGTTTACATGACGTGATGCGATGCAATGTGACAGATTTCAACTAAAAGTGAAAATCATTCTTACCACTACGAATGACATAAAACGTGCGGTTATCTACGAGTAGATGAAAAACAAAACACGATCGCCACGACGACGTAAGTCAGTCGAATTGCATCATTATATCGTAGTAGCAAGGACGATTTTCATTTTATTAAGGGAAAATGACGTTCTGAGTACATGGTCCTCAAGGTGCGTACAAGACCATGTAACAATGTCATATAACATTGTTATATAACACGTCCATACCATGTAACATTGTTATATAACATTGCAACAACATATAACAATACCGTACACATTAGTGTAACAATGTTATATAACAATGTTATATGACAATCGTCGTTTGTCGTTCTTCAGTGCTATCCACAATGTTATATGTATAACATTCTGTGTCCACATCATCTGAAACATGTTATATAGCAATGTTATATAACATTTTGTGTCCACATCATCTGAAACATGTAATATAACATGTTTATATAACATTGTTATATAACATTTTAAATACCTACATTTGTAGTGTTATACAGGGTGAATTTTTCAACTGGGCGTGGATGGCTATCTTGGAAACTATGAGGAATTTTGAAAAATGTTGAAAGGAGTCTCGAGGCCGATTTTGACGAAAACTTAAACTGCATCGTTAGATTTTAGAAAATTCAATAATCCTGGCCAGGAATCGAACCCGCTGATTTTGGAAAAAAAAATCACATCCTGTATTATTACTCCATTCGATAGTGTTGCTAATAAGGATCAATTTCTGGGAAGTAACCATATACGGCAAACATAAGGAAACAGCATATTTTTATAAAACTGCTATTTTTCTATGTCACTTTACTTCAACTTTACTTCAACTGAGCCATAAATCTATTCGAAATTACAAAATTTCGTTGTTTTCAATGTTTCACTGGATTTGACGCCTCAACAACTGCACTTTATTCAGAAATACGCAATTATTGAATTGAACAAAAAATATCATTATTTCCAAGAAGAAACGATAAACCTATGTTTCAAATACAGTCATTGCCTTGAGATTGATCAGTTTTTTTCATAATTAGACATTTCCCTTAAGTTTGCCGTATATCGTTACTTCCCAGAAATTGATCCTTATTAGCAACACTATCGAATGGTGTAATAATACAGGATGTGATTTTTTTTCCAAAATCAGCGGGTTCGAATTATTGAATTTTCTAAAATCCAACGATGCAGTTTTAATTTTCGTCAAAATCGGCCTCGAGACTCCTTTCAACGTTTTTCGATATTCCTCATAGTTTCAAAGATAGCCATCCACGCCCAGTTGAAATATTCACCCTGTATAGCAATGTTATATAACATTGTTACATGGTCTGTACGCACCTTAACGTAGTATTTATTTTAGCGTGTCCTTATTTTGAACCAAGAGAATCTAAGAAAATAAAAACGGAATCACAAGCAACGACTTATTTAATCATGGACGAAGGCGAAGCTTTAAAAGCGGAATTGGAACCAAAAGATGAAGGTAGTAGTTCATCACCAGTTGTTCATCATTATATAGATTGTTCATCATGCCTTATTTATCAATAGTTGGTACATCAGCTTTTGTTCATCATCTCTGTTGTTTGTCACAGTCTTTAATCACCGGTTGTTCACTATTCGTTCGTCATTAGAGATTAAATAAGGTATACAAAACTTAAAATTGACGAAATAAGCATCAAAATCGCTAAAAAATGCGACTAACAAGTTTTCGATCTAGAATTTCGCCAAGTATTTGTTTTGTTCTTGAAAACCAATGATATTCTAATATCAGATATGTTATACACTTACAAAACAACAGATAAAACTGTTCCGCGCCGAGCGGCAGCACACATACACACTTTTTATTCACACATTACATTTCACTACAAGCAAAAAGGATAGCTTGATAAAACGCAATAAGAAAAAAAGTGACAGCTAGATAAACAAACAGCGCCACGCCACCCACGCGTCATCAATCCCCCCGCACCTCGGCATCATAGACTAGCAAATTGTCCCACGTAGGACATTTTCTGGTCTTCACGTTTTGCGCGCTCATAACATATCTGTTTACTAAAATATCATTGTTGTTAACTTTTTTTTGTGTTGGGCAATTTATCTAAACGCACCCAAAATAAATAAAGGCTTCATAAAAAGCAAAAAAAAAAAATCTGATGATGTGGCAACTCACACAGTTTATTAAGCAGCCTCTGGGAACCCCTAAGACTTCTGACATGGTTTTCTCCTAAATCAGATACAGCAGAAGAATCAGCTTGGATGTGCGATGCCTGCGGAATTTCATTTGACGATGCTGACAAGTTTAAAGACCACGTTACGACCCACGGCTTAGAACTCTTCCCTTGTCAATATTGTGATGATGTAAGTAATCTCAACTACGCCCAGGGCGCCGGACGTCGGCAGACGATCTCCGGCCACTGTAGGCGCGGGCATGCGACGAAATGGGCGACTCGCTGTCTGACCATGGACCATTGCCCGGGTCGACGGCGCGTTGTGTTCCACGCGCGCCTCAAAGAGTGTCAGCACAATGATGGGGCCCCCCTTTAGAGGGCTAATGCCTGCCGGGGTCGGACACACGTATACCGCGACTCCGGAACACAAAGGGCTGCTAAAGGACACCGTGGATTTTAGTCGGTACAAGTCTGACAGTCACTCCCGTCCTGCCCTGGGTAGGAGGATGGAGGATGTTATTTGATTTAGTGTCTGTTAAGGATCATTTCATTGTATGGAAAGGAAAATGTCTGGGCATCAGAAGTGGGTCAAATCTAATGAAATACTGACTACTACTGATTAACTTTATGCTGTTAGAAGAAACTTTACTGTTCTTTTGACCCACTTCTGTTGCCCAGACATTTTCCTTCCCATACAATGAAATGATCCTTAACAGACACTAAATCAAATAACATCATAAAAAAGTGATAATTTTTTCGTTCAAACAAATTGTATGAAAAAATATTTTGCAAAATTCGACCAACTTCCGTCGTCCCGATTTTTTTCCTGTCATACAATGAAATGATCCGTACATGAAACAGAGTAAACCGGCACTAAAAAAAATATTGGCCAATTTTACTCATTTCTGTGGACAACTCACACTTGACCTAAAAAATAAAAACGCCAAAATTGTCAACATCAAAAAAGAAATGTTTCTAAGAAAGTTTTCCCGTATCTCTTATGGATTCGAATTTCTCCCTTTTGTCCCATTTTAAAGAAACACCCTGTATATACATTATATAGCTTTTATATACATTAACAGCTACCTACTTTGCCTGTTTCTAACAATGTCAACATGGGTATCAAATGAAAAGGCTTAAGAGCGTATATTCCGAAAGCTGGCAACGTCGCAAATGGTTGTCAAATATTAACAAGTTTTAATTAATTTAGCATTGTTACTGTATGAAAATAAGAAATATGGCTCTGTAGTGCGCTAAAAAATTGATAAGGGAATGCAATAATTAATATCGTAACACCGAATATAAAGTTTTAGATGAAGAAAAAGCATTTGGAAGCTTTCCAAATGCCTTTTATACACCTGAAACGGTTACAACATCAAATTCAGTGTTTTAATTGCATTCCTATATCATTTTTTTAGTGCACTACAGAGCGATATTTCTTGTTTTCATACAGAAAATTTGCCAAATTAATTAAAACTTGTAAATATTTGACAGCTTTTTGCGACGTTGCAAACTTTCAGAATATGCAGCCATAATGAGTACATTTGAAATTCACTCGCTACTTTGCTTTTATTATTTTAAACTTATGAAATAAATTAATAATATAACCCCAAAATAGTGTAAATAAAAAATAAGTTAAAAGTAACTAAAACCCGACTACAACAAAAACGTGGCTTGGTGGCACACGACCACGGCTAGCACAATATCGGTCAAAAGAATATTGTTCTTGTTTTATACTTTTCAGTGCACGTTTTTGTCGTAGTCGGGTTTTAGTTATTTTTGACTTATTTTTTATACAGTCACAGTTTTTAGACAAGCGTTCAGCAGATGTTCAAATTTTTGTGGTAGGTAGGTACATCTATTATTGTTTTACAAACATTTCATTTATTTTCAGGACTTCCAAAACTTGGATGCATGGACCCGCCACGTTCGCTTAGAACACAATATGGGTAGTTTGTTCTAAACTATTAGTTAAATTAGCATTAAATTCTTGATAGGATCTTAAAATAAGGGTTAAACATGCATGTTACTTGCAGAAAAGCGTGTTAAAACGTGTAAAACTAATTAGATATCGAAGTGTTGCATAGCATAAATCCTTTCTGCGTGGATCTTTGTTCCACGCGGGTCCAATGAGGGTTGGTAGAATTCATATTATGTTCTTCAAATTGTTAGGTTTTGTTAGAGCGTGAACTCGACAAACGGATGTGCGATTGACGTTTGTGCGATAAAACTATACTGTGTGACTCCCTATAGTTCGAAAGTACGCATGTGCGAAACACTGAAACTCGACATTACTCTAGTACGACATGAAGATTAATTTTTATATTCATAATTATTTTGTGTTGTAGCTAATTGTAAAATTACGTTAAGTATATTGGTCAGGTCGATGGAGCCCCGCTTGACAGGGCTCCTATTTCTGGATGGTTTAAGAAAATAACCACGGCTGTTTCGTGATTGTCCCCCTTCTAACCTTACTGTTCGAGGCTTGCCCCAAGTTCCTAGCCTGCTACGCTCGCTCATATGTTCGCATGTAAAATTCTTAGTGATTTTTTTGACCATACCTTATTTTTGTTGAAGTACTGTGGTATTGCATTTCATTTATTCATAACAATTTACACTGTGTTGAACTGTGAAGTACTGTGGTATCGAACTACTTTCGCACAATACTTTGTGATGTCGAGATTCAATGTGTCGTACAAACGTGCATTAGAACTATGGTGAGTTGAAGTGAAGTTATGTCGAACAAGCGTCAATCGAACATCCATTTGTCAAACTCACGTAGTTCACTTGTTTCCTTTCTAAAATGTTTTTTTCCTATGAACATGATACAATTTTAGTTAATATGGAAGTAGAATTTATTTTTCAAACGAAATGGAGTGTTCAATTTTTTACTCTAAAAGAATATTCTTTTTCGTAAATAAACATATTTTTATAACTATTCGTTTTTATTTCCCACTCCAAAGTAATTCTAGAGAAATATGTAAAAAAAAAAAAATTGTTACTACAAAAGGTTTATTTACAACTCACAATTACAAGTCCCTAGTGCATGAATCTATAATCTTGATGTCATATGCAGAATTCATCAATTATGAGATAGAAAATAAATCGTGAATTTATATCTAATTTCTAAATCGTAAAAACAAATACGTTGACAAAGGTCATCGGGCGCAATCCGACCCGGTCGCGGACATGAATGAAAATGGTCTAGAATGAAAGAGCATAATTCACATAATAATACACTCAATTATTTTTGTTGTAATCCATTGGAGAACAAAGTTTTAACCAAAAATGTATTTATTCGAAAAATCTCCGTTCATTGTCTTTCCTCTTGATCTGTACGTTTCAGATTCTCTTTTGTTTTGATCGACTAGATACAATAGTTTACAAGCCACTAAACCTGATTTTTAATAGACTTAAAAAAAATAGGTACTCGAATCAGCTCGACCTGTACGTATGACGTATGTATGTTTGTCCGCGGTTATAGACTGTGCCGATTTTGATGCTGTTTTCAGAAAAGTGTTCCTAACATTCTGGAAAAGATTTTAGTATTATAACAATCATGGATATCTCATTGCCCGCATAGATTTTTCCGCCCTTTTTTGTTGCTTACTTGGATTGTAGATTTTCAAAGACGTCGAATATACGAAGATTTTTGTTGAACATCCAAACTAAAAACAGTAAAACAAAAAAAAAACTTAAAAACCGGCCAGGTGCGTGTCGGGCCACGCACAGTGTAGGGTGCCGTAGTTGCCCATCAAAATACTTATGCGAACTAACTAAACTGATTCGCTGAATTTAATTTTAAAAAGAAGAATTTTCAAAATCGGTCCAGGAGTCTTTGAGAAATCGTCGAAATACATAAAAAAAAGATTACGAAGAATTTAGAACCTCCTCCTTTTTTTGAAGTTAGTTAAAAATAAAAAGTTAAAAACAGTTGACGATAAAAACTTACCTATCCCCAAAAAACATACCTATTAAAGCTGTAAAAATAAAGTTGACGAACTTAGATTTGCAGTCAAAGAACATGTTCTCCGATACATTTTGTTTAAGAAAATATGTTATCCAAGTACATTTTATAAGTTGGTCGACTATTACTCGTAAAGTTGTAAAGCCTACTTAGTCATGATAATTTTCTTTTAAACTTCGTTATATATACTACTATTGTGAATTTTTTCACACCCCCAAACATAACCGTTTAGCTGGTAGAGGGGGGGGACACTCGAGTCGAACAAAATTTAGCACTTTAAAGCTTAATATTTCACAAACGAATTTTTTTAGCAAAAAAATGTTAATGGAAACTATCAATATTTTTTAAAGACCTATTTAATGATACCCCACACTAAGGGGTACGCGAGAGAAAAAAAAACATCCCCACTTTACGTGTACAGGAGGTACCCTAAAAAAAAATATTTTACGAGATTTTATTTTACCACTTTTTCGGCACAACAAATCTGTATATTTACACCAAATTACAGCTCTCTAGTACTGTGCGTCTCTGAGCTAAACTGCGGACAGACGGACGGACGGACGGACGGACATGGCGAAACTATAAGGGTTCCTTGTTGACTACGGAACCCTAAAAAAGGAACCTACCTACTTCAAAACCAAACACACAAAAAGGATAAAATATTTTTTCTTTCGAAGTCGGTGGCCATATTCGATGAAAAAAGGGTAAATAAAAAAAACAATATCCAGTCTAGTCGGTGGCTTCGTTTTTTATTTCACCGACTTCCGAAAGAAAAGTCACACTTTTTTGTGTTTGGATTTGAAGTCGGTTCCTTTTTTTAGTTTTTACTGTTTTTTTGGAATTTCTGTAATGGGCCGGGCCGACATATGTCATCTGTATGCAAAATATGAGGACCAAGTTTTGCCTTTTCTCATTTATTTTTAGGATTGTAAAGATGTATATTTTTGATGTTGTCAGCAATTATCGTGGTCTAAAAAAATGTACGTGTAATAGGACGGATGACAGCTTTATAAAGACGCAATTTGCACTTGAGTGACAATTTGCTTCTTGCTGTAAGCAAGAAATGAAGTCTACCTCCGGTAAAGGCAGCCGAACGCGAACTGCCTTTACATGGGCACGGAAGGTAAGGAGACTGTATAGGGTCAACACCTAAGTATTTGGCTTGCTTTTCTCATAGAATAGACTTGCCGTACATAGTGATTGGGTTCATATCATACGGCGTCCGAGGGATGAGGTGTGGCAGGGGACTAGACCACTCCAGCACGTGGCAACATGTTTTTAAATAGTCCTAGAATCCATTGCATTGCACACTTCATAAAACAGATTGCGGTCCTCATATTTTGCAAACAAAATACCTTCTGCGACCTGCTTTATGATTAACGTATTTAATCCATGTTACGTCGCAGAAAAAACATACTTTCAGAACTGTTTTATAATGACATTGGAATCACCTAGTGTTATTCACTAGTTAACTTACCTCGTGTAATACAATAAATAACACCACACGCACTAAGCTTTATATTAACATGCTTTCGATATCGTTTTGTGTATCCCAAATGCAGTATCGAACAATTAAACTGTCAAGACAATTATTGTCTTGTCGGTTCACTGAAGAAGCTTTATGGCATAAAAACAAACAAATAAACAAACAAGAAAAGTGAGTTTATAAAAACGTTGTGGGAAAAATATCGCAACCGAGGTTCGGGCGGTCGCGGGAATATTTCCTTACCGTGACCCTGGAACAGAAAGGGCTATTGAAGGACACCGTGGATTTTAGTCAGTAAAAGTCTGACAGTCCCTCCCGCCCTGCCCGGGGTTGGAGGACTCATTTGATGATTTTACCACGCTAAAAAAAAAAAAAAAAAAAAAAAAAAACCGAGGTTCGGGCACGCTGCAATCGCGGCGGTAAGACCCCTCTTTGAGGAGTGGCTGGAGAGGCGTCACGGCGTCCTCACCTTCCGTCTGACGCAGGTCCTCACCGGGCTGTTTCGGGAGGTTCCTGTGTCGAATGGGGAAGGAAGAAACGCCTGGGTGTCACCACTGCGAGGATCGCCCGGAGGACACGGTGGAGCATACGGTGCAGGACTGCCCCGCTTGGGCAGAGCACCGCCGTGTCCTCACGGCGGCGATAGGCGGCGACCTCTCGCGCCCGGCACTGGTCGAGGCCATGCTGCGGGGCGAGACGGAATGGGAAGCGGTCGCCTCCTTCTGCGAAGCAGTAATGCTAGCAAAGGAGGAGGCGGAACGCGGGAGGGAGAGGACAGCGTCCACCTCACGACCCAGCCGCCGCGGGAGACGCCCACGGCAACGGACGTCGCAAGACGATCTCCGGCCACCGTAGGCGCGGGCATGCGGACAGCGAGTAAAGGTCAACTCGCTGTCCGACCATGGACCATACCCGGGTCGACGGCGCGTCGTGTTCCACGCGCGCCTCAAAGAGCGTCAGCAAAACTGACGGGGCCCCCTCTCAGAGGGCCAAAGCCTGCCGGGGTCGCGGGATTTTATTTCCTCACCGTGACCCCGGAACATCAAGGGCTATTGAAGGACACCGTGGATTTTAGTCAGTACAAGTCTGACAGTCCCTCCCGCCCTGCCCGGGGTGGGAGGACTCATTTGATGATTTTACCACGATAAAAAAAAGGGACTTTCAGACTTGCTCTGAACAAAATCCATGGTGTCCTTCAATAGCCCTTTACGTTCGGGGCCACGTCTGCCGGGGTCGTGGGTCTATTGGGTAACAACCCAATAGACCCACGACCCCGGCAGACTTTGGCCTTCAAAGAGGGGGGCCCCGTCATATTGCTGACAGCTCTTTGAAACCCGGGCATACCCGAAAATCGTCTCGCGACATCCGTTGCTGTGGGCGTCTCCTGAGGCGGCTGGGTCGTGAGGTGGACGCTATCCGCTCCCTCACGCAGCCCGCCTCCTCTTTCGCTAGCATGACTGCTTCGCAGAAGGAGGCGACCACTTCCCATTCCGTCTCACCCCGCAGCATGACCTCGAACAATGCCGGGTGGGAGAGGTCGCGCCTATCGCGTCAGTGCGGTGCTCTGGCCAAGCGGGGCAGACCTGCACCATATGCTCCACCGTATCCTCGGGGCGATCCGGCTTGCGGTGGCAGGAAATCGACCCCTGCCATATTTTTAGATGAAACTGCATTAATTACGCCGAATAAATACAGTAAACTATTAAAAAAAAATTTTTTTGTTTCCCACATCCCACAAGAATGCGACCCTTACCATGGTAACCAAGAGACATTTAGCTATATATCCTCAAGGTTTGATTTATGTCCGCCGTGGGTTTTTTTCCCATACAATTCGCCCGTTGACCTTTCTGTTTAAAAATTATCAAAAAATTCGCTCCATCAGCTCTCACATAGAAAAGGTGCATCGTAGAACTTAAATTTCGGAGATTTTAACATGATGCACCTTTTCTATGTGAGAGCTGATGGAGCGAATTTTTTGATAATTTTTATATTTAAAATTATACTTGTTATTACCGCAATTCATATTTTGATAAAGTTACAACATGTCACTGGCCTGCAAATTGCAAAAAACGTAAAAACAATTGAATTTCGCGGGCTGGTTGGAGCATCCCCCTTAAGGGGAATGCTCCAACCAGCCCGCCAAATTCAAATTTTCTTTCGTTTTTTCTCTTCTTATCTTGTTAAAATCTCCGAAATCTAACTTAGATGCAGCTTTTCTATGTGAGAGCTGATGGAGCGAATGTTTTGATAATTTTCATATTTAAAATTATACTATTTTGATAAAGTTACAACATGTCATTGGCCTGCAAATTGCAAAAAACGTAAGAAAATTTGAATTTCGCGGGCAACATCGACGCAATCACCTTATGCGATTTGTCTATTTGTTTTTCTTTCTTAGGGGAAAGAGAAGGAAGTATCACGTATTCGACTTGGGGGGAACCCTTGGGGAACCACAGACCACAGACTACTGGTTTATGGTATGAACCATAGACATTCTATTCTATTTTTGATTATGGCAAGCATAGGCTGGTGGGTTGGCCATTTGCCAATGACTAAGATGAACTGGACAAGCAGGAAGTGTGTCATGAGAAAAAATCACAAAAGAACGGTGGAAACCATAGACTAAAATCATAAACTGAGCCTTTCATTTCTAAATGACAAATAAAACTGCCATACTCTTTATTTAATTTTCTCTCATTTAAAATTAATTAAATGTACAGCTTGGCCAGAACGGATTGAAACGGAACTAAAATTTTTATTTCTGACAGCGTTTTAAAATCTTTGATATTTGATGTAAACAAAGACCGCAGGTTTGCTAGATTTATTATTGTGCCATAAAACTAACGTAATAAGTGAAAAAAAAATTAAATAAAATCATTCAAAGTGCTGGTAGCGCGAAGACAGTGGCGACTTCCGGTTTTCTACATTTTTATGTCAAGCTGTATACTATCTATCACACTATCTATAATGGAGATAGATGTTAGGATATTTTTTAGGCAGAAATTGCTAGGTCCTCGCTCAATGTCTATGGTGGTAAAAAAACGTAGTGATGCGACAGGCGGTAAGTACCGTATCCATCGATATGTTATTAACCGCGTTTGGTGTTATAATGGCCCGATCCAAGATCGTGAGAACTCTGAGCTTCTTAACAACGGCACGTTATCGCAGTGGCTGAGCGATTGGACTGCTCCGTAGTGTGTCACAGGTTCGGTTCCCGCACGGAACAAATATTTGTATGACCTACAAATACACTTCTCATCAAAAAAATCGAAACACCTCGCAGTTTATGATTTGATAAGGATTATCAGAAAAATGTGTATATTTAGGAATAAATGTAAAATGTCATTTAATAGTGAGTAGTATGAGGTTTTTAAATCCTAATGTTAATGTTCTAAATTCAAATTAAGTCTTCATAGGTTTCGTATTTTGTATAATGAGTAATTTTTACCCTGTATGGAATATGAAGGAAATGGGTAAAACAACACGCGTAAATGAAAAAAAAATGTAAGAAACGTTTATTTAATAACTTGTATTCCCTCCGCGAGCTCTTATTACTGCTTCCATACGGTTCTTCATCGATCGGATGAGAGTCACGATCACATGTTGTGGTATATTATCCCATTCCTCTTGGATTGCATTTTGCAGCTGGCTAAGTGTTTCTGGGGCTGGATCTCTTGCTCGAATTCGTCTCTTTAATTCATCCCATAGATGTTCAATGGGATTCATGTCCGGGCTTCTTGCTGGCCATACCATAATGGAGATACCGACTTCGGTAAGATAATCTCGTACGACGCCCGCGGTGTGAGCTCTAGCATTGTCGTGCATGAATATGAAGTCGTTGCCAATAAAATGTGCATAGGGCATCACATGAGGTTCAAGACACTGTTCGATGTACCGATGAGAGTTTAGTGCAGGCAGCCGTGGCCCAGACACAAAGGCAAGTTCTGTCTTACCGTCGGCGCTGATTCCTCCCCAAACCGTCCACGAACCGCCACCATAGCTGACCTTTTCTTCAATGCAGCATTGTGCAAAGCGTTCTCCATCTCTTCTGTAGACCTTGTTCCTTCCGTCGTTACCATACAGCATAATTTTACACTCATCAGAAAACAGTACTTTGCTCCACTGAAGGTATGACCAAGTTAGGTGCTCGCGTGCAAAGTTAAGGCGCGCTCTTCGATGGTCTGCAGTTAATTTCGGCCCATTCGCTGGCTTATGCGGTGCCAATCCGCGTTCCTTCAACCTTCTTCTTATTGTAGAGTCACTTACAGCTACTCTTCGTACAACGCGAAGCTGCTGCTGCAGTTGAAAAGCGTTAAGGCGTCGATTTCGTAAAGAAGTTGTTACAATAAATCGATCATCTCGCTCAGAAGTGACCCGATTCCTGCCAGATCCTGAACGGCGCGTGAACGAACCAGTCTCCCGATAGCGTTTGTAGACTCTATGAACAGATGATAAGCTTAGATGCAATCTTGCAGCCACAACACGCTGACTAAGTCCAGAATCCAGCAATGCCACCACTTGGGCGGCTTCTGCGGGCGAAGTATCCATATGTTTTAGAAAAAAAAGTTTTTTCAGACGTCCCAAAGTCACAGTAAATGAAATAAGAAACAGAAAGTTTAAAGACAAGCGCTAATTTTTAGTTTTTAAACGAGAAACGTACTCCAACCCTAAATACACATTTGTCTCAAAACAGTGATTAATTTCATTTATAGGATAAACAAATGAAATTATTTCGAATTTTGATTTTTTTCTTCTTAATGTAATGACCAAACTGCCAGCTACACAGTAATGTTTTTTTTTTCATGGAATTAATTCTCTTTTGTAAAAAATTAGGACAAAAACAATAAAAACGAAAGTGTTTCGATTTTTTTGATGAGAAGTGTAGTTGTTCCGCGTCTAGGTGTTTGTGTATGTGATAAACACATGTTTTAAAGTGAAACTTTTATTACATCGTCTCAAACTGTTTCGTCTGTGTGTTGCATGTTGCGTGACGGTCGGCCGCGGAGTAAGGATAAAGTGTTGGGTTGGTAGATGTCACATGTCTTCGAATTTTTGGTTCTAGGACATTTACACAAAGTAATGCGCCTAGTTGGCTTCGAACTCACGACCTACAACTCGTAAGTCGGAGCCGATATCATACCACTGGGGCACCAGTGCTCAACTGTCAGTGCTGTGCGTATGATTTTTTTAACTATCGATAAAATTATTTTTCAAAAATATCGACATTTCACAACCCTGCTATATGACGCACGTTATCAACAAGGTTTGATTCTAATAATAACTTGGGTCTCACTAATACAATCTCATCAACTTGAGTGTAATACAAAGGTAAGTGTTTGTTAAATCAAATCAAATAATTTATTTTGTTAAACATAAGTTGATTAGGTACAGATGGTAAAATGTCAAAAATAATGCACTATGTTTTGCGAAGAAATGGCGTACAAAATCAAATAGAGACAAATAATTATAAATAAGGCGGGATGTCAAAATATTACATTAGAAAAGTGGATTAAAATAGGCATTTCAGTACCGTAAAACTATGTCATCAGTTCATCACAAAACAAAATAAATACCTGGAGTACATTTGATCAATTAATAAATCATACTCTAAGAATCAATGAAATCATAAATGTTAATAAAAACAAGCCGGAATTTTCTGTTTACCTATCTCTAAAAATCTCTTTAAAATAAACAAATGAAATTTTAACTGATAAACAGAGGTTTATCACTTATATTTATAAATTCATTTGTTTATGTAACTATTAAACTAATAAATACAGTTTTATATATCAATTTACATAGGTATTTAAATTATTTGTTTCGAGTTTCTGATAATCTGGTAAGCAGATACTGTTTTATACCATGATAAGTGTTCGTATTATAAATAATAATAAATTATTTGGTGTACCTACATCGTTTAGGTGAATAAGTAAGTTTAAAAACATATATTATATTGTTAGAATTGTGCTAAAAATAGAATATCTTACAATAGGGAGTGGCGTAGTTTATATTACCTACTTTCCGAAGCACTTCATTTATTTATCTTATCGTAGGTATTAATTGGATCCAAAGATATAGAGCATGGACTGAGAGTAGCTCAAAATACACTCGCGAGGAAAACTATGGCATCACTAACTCCGATTCCGCGTGATCTTTAATAACTAGTTAGGAACACAAACGGTACCATTTTAAAGGTTTAACTGTTAATTTTAAATTGATATCAAATTCATTCAAATTACGCCAATATCTTATTTAAGGAGTTATCGCGGATAAATTCCAAGTACAGCTTGACATAAAAATGTAGAAAACCGGAAGTCGCCACTGTCTTCGCGCTACCAGCACTTTGAATGATTTTTTTTTTTCACTTATTACGTTAGTTTTATGGCACAATAATAAATCTAACAAACCTGCGGTCTTTGTTTACATCAAATATCAAAGATTTTAAAACGCTGTCAGAAATAAAAATTTTAGTTCCGTTTCAATCCGTTCTGGCCAAGCTATAAGTGATGAAAGTGATCTATACTTTTCCTCGCTAGTGTAGTTGCCATATTCTCTAGAAACATTTTAGGACCATTGTTCATGAGCAAGAAACTCAATGGACACTTTTAAATCGAAACATTTATAACTTTAGTGAGATGATATTTTATACTCGTAACTTTGGAGAGCAGTGGTGGCCCAGTGATATCGGACCCGACTTATGAGTGGTAGGTTGTGGGTTCGAACCCCGCCAAACGCATTACTTTATGCAATTTATTTATCACCACTGCTCTCAAAACGGTGAAGGAAAACATCGTGAGGAAACCGGGGCATGTCTTAGAACTCAAAAATTCAAAGATATGTGACATCTACAAACCCGCACTGGGCATTCGTGGTGGATTATGGCCCACTCCCTCTCACAGAGAGGAGGCCTGTGTCCCAGCAGTGGGAACATTATAGGCTGATGATGATAATGATGATAAATTTAGTAAAAAACATTTAAAACTATTTCTTTCAATTATTTACAGATACGACACGGTAACATCTAAAAAAAATCAATTTTTTAACAAAAAAAAAGTCGTGAAAATGGCCAGTACAAGTTCAGCTAAACCGTCGTCGAGTAGTCAAACGAATAAGAAAGAGAAAGAAGAAGAAACTAAAACTGAACAAGTTCATAAGCACCAAAAACGAGGTGGTACATCCGGCATAAAAGGACAACTGTACGAGACCAAATTACTAAGCCTTATATACTTAAGAGCCATACATGATGATAATGTAGAAGAATTCTACTTAGCTACTAACATAGACGATATAGGAATTTTTGATGACATTTGTCTAAGAGCCAAAATAAAAGAATTCGAAAAGCCAATAACAATCTTTATACAAGCCAAACATCGGGAGAATGATAAACTATTGACGCTGAATAGTAAGAAAGATTTGGCTAACTGTTTTGACAGCTATCTTCAAATCAAAAGAAAATTTCAAGCAAGCAAAGATGATGTTCTCTTCAAAGGAGGATTCAATGAAACAGATTGTATTTTCGTGTTTTATACAACGACTAAAGATGATGGTAATAGTACCCCGTGCGAAGATAATTTAGTCAAGTATTTAAACAATATCATTGGAACAGGCAATGGTGGTTTAAAACCAAACTACACAGAAGAAGACCGGATTCTTCTATATCAGCAAGTTTTGGAAGATCAACTCGTCACCTTATCACAAAAGATAGGCAAGCATATGTTCGAAGAGTCTAATAATCTGATGAATGATGAACTTATGGCACAGTACCATGTGATTCTGGCGCGAAATGTTTTTGACATCTCCGAAATTCAACCTGAAGGACATCGAATGGCAAATTTTAGAGAAGATTTCTTTCGGCAATCCCAAAAATCTATCCAGCTATTCAAAGATACATTGTGCTCGGTCATTCTTGAAAAACGAAAGATAAATATTAAGAATGAAACGCAGGATTTGTTGGCAAATTTCCTTTCTGACCCCGACAATCGTACAACTCTATCTAAACTTATTAGAGGAGGTGTCATAACTTTTAAGAATGGCTACCTTGTTTTCCGTGATAAAATTATCCCACAGCCTCATAAACAAGAATTAGATACCATTAATGTCTACAAAAAGGAAGTCAAAGATGCAGCTGTGGAACTAGCAGTAAGGGAATGCAAGCCAACACTAGATTTTAAAGTTCCTGCCGTTTTTGGCAATAAAGATTTGGCCATAAGAGGTTCTGACGCGAAAATCAACAAAAGAATGGATTATTTGTGTCAGAAACTTATAGATTTGATAGAAAAAAGTAAACCAAACAAGATAATAACTATAGACGAGAGTTTAAATGAAGGTTTGCTGCAAATCAATGGTGGGTTAGCTTCGGCTATTGGTAACATATTCGTTTCTGATGATACAACTAAGCTTTTCAAGTTCTGTGAGAGCTCTGAATCCCTAGAAAACATAGCACAAAGATTTTACACAAAACTGGAGACTCAAATAGAAGATATGCACGAATATAAATTCGATATGAGAGTAAAAATGTTTCCAAAACTTTCTTTAGAGAGAACCGTACACGATGAAGATATTATGACAGATTTCATGAGTAAATTAATTCTATATACAAGCCAAGGCGACGAAACAGAAGTAGAGAAGAAGATAAAAGAAGAAATAGAGAAGTATCAGGTCGGATTTCGGAACCCGGAGAAGAGATCGGAAGCAATATTTTTAAAGTACCATGATGAGATACAAAAATGGTGGATGACTCCTAAAGAAGGCTCGTGTCTCACTAAAGATGGGAAGCTGTATCAGATTGCTGTAGAAAATGCTAGTGTTGTGAATGTAATGCCAGATATAAAGTTTAGTCAGCGAGTGTTTTTCGCTGAGAAAGGTCGTATAATTACTTCGTATGACCCAGAAGAACGAAGAAATGCAGGTGAAGAGAGTGAGAGCGAATAACATGAATACAATCAGCCTACAGAGTTCCCACTGCTGGGACACTGAGGAGTGGGCTCTGTCTCGTATCCGTCATGTGGACCTAATGGGCGTTTTTCCATTAGACGGCACGGCACCGGCACGGCACCGGCCTGGCCGTGCACCGGCACCGGCGCCGGGGCTTCGTTTTTCCACTGCACCGGTTCCTAACCGGCCCGGCAACGGCACGGCGCCGGCATGGCCGCGAATGACACGAATGACACGCAACATTTTTCTTCTTAACCCTTGGGGAGCCTGGTAGGTAAAAATCACATGGCATGCCTGATGGGTCTGACAGACCCGTAAACATAAATGGTTATTTTTATTTATTTTGATGTTACAAACTATAACAACAGGTTGTAATTTATATTCAATATTGTATCTTAATGGAAAAAGTGAAAAAATAAGACAATATATTTTATAAAGTTACGCCGCGTGCCTGGTCGGGTTTCTCAGACCCGAGCGCACATAAAACACGTGTTAGGCCCTTCGTACACAAGGCGACTCAAGTTTCCGATACCTTACGATTTCGGTATCCAAGCGGCTATCGCAATACAAACCCATAGAGCAACGACGATATAATACTAGACTCCGCATGCACGATCTAAAGAACACAAACTATTCTGCCAAGTTGCTAAGGTACTACGTAAGCGAGAGGGACGGGGTACTGCGTTGTGATTGGCTAACTCAAGGTCTGTGCTGTCTCAACGTATGTTTACGGCTCACAGGATTGGTCGAAATGAGACGAATATATGACTTTTTTGCCTAATGTGTTGGCAGACATCGGTCGCCTGTTATTAGGAGTCTAGTATTATATCGTCGTTGCCATAGAGGTTCGAACACAAGCACGCGTCAGTGAATACCAAAATCGTAAGGTATCGGAGAATTGCGTCGCCTAGTGTACGAAGGGGCTTACTCGAACGCGTGCGCGTTGCGGACTGCGGGAGGGGCGGCTTCTAGCCGCTAGTCTGTATCACGAAGCTACTCAGGCACACAGCGGCGGTAGTTACGAATTTGAATATTGACGATTCTTTAAAGTGATGGGTCTATCAGACCCACCAGGCACCCCAAGGGTTAAAAACAAAGTAACATGACATAAGACTTTCAAAAGTAAAGAGGTCGCACATTGTCAGGCCTGTTGGTCTAGTGGTTAGTGACCTTGTCTGCTATGCTGGAGGTCGTGGGTTCGATTCCCACCCAGGACAAATGTTTGCGTGATGAGCACGATCATTTGTTCTGTGTCTGGGTGTAATTTATCTATAATATGTATGTATGTAGAAATATATAAGTATGTTTATCAGTTGTCTAGTACCCATAACACAAGCTCTGCTTAGCTTGAGACTAGATGGCGTTGTGTGATAGTTGTGGAATATTATATTATATTATATTATATTGCTAAATTAACCTTATTACGAGCCATAAACCGAGTCTCACGCCCTCAGCCCCGCGTCCTCCTACACGCCTGCGCACTCACACATGCACACGGCTACAATTCATACACATGCAATTATATTATGCACATTTGCCGGCCGGCACCGACTGGGAAGCTTGCTACCCCGGCGACGGCGACGGCGCCGGCAGGACTCAACGCCGGGCCGACGCCGGCGCCGGTAAGTGGAAAAGCGAGCCATACATTTTCATATATTCTTGCTTCCCCGGCACCGGCGCCGGTGCCGGCGCCGGCTAATTGAAAAACGCCAGGCCAGCACCGACTAGGAAGCTTATTACCCCGGCGCCGGCGACGGCGCCGGCAGGACTCATCGCCGGGCCGGCGCCGGCGCCGGGCCGGCGCCGGCGCCGGTAAGTGGAAAAGCGAGCCATACATTTTCATATATTCTTGCTTCCCGTGCCGGGCCGGCTAATGGAAAAACGCCCATTGCGGGATACTATCAGCCTTACTACAAAAACTTAAACATCTGTTGAACACTTGTCTAAAAAAAGTGTGACTGCAAAACGGACCTTATTTCAACGTCATAATCTGTCATTTTTTTAGACAAGTGTTCAACAGACGTTTAAAAGTTTTGGTGGTACCACGGTAAATGTCCAGTCCGCGGTCCTAATGCGGGGATCATACTACCTAAACGTATGGTATGTCTATCAAGTAATACCTGAGGGCTTAATTAGCACGTCTTTTCACGTGTTTGTGACGGGAAATTTGGGGAATTTTGAAGGTAGTAACGGAAATAGGGAATTTTGACGGTAAATGGTATTTACCTAAAGTAAATCTAACAAGTTCGTCAGATACCTACATATAAAAAAAAAATGTATTTTTTTCTTAAACCAAAATTAAGTGCTAAAACGTCACAAGCAAGTATTTTTACTTGCTTGTGACGTCACAAGTCCCCACTTTCGAATTTTGATGCGTTATATCTTTGTAAATATGCGTTGATATGTAAAAAAATACATGTGCAGTATATTTGAAAACTAGTATTTATGCAGTAAAATACACTATTATTACTATTGTATTATTTTAATTAGTTTATTTTTTATAAATTTAATTTACTGCTGCCTTTTTATTTTTATGAAGCTAGCGGTTCGGTACGTGCTTCGCTACTTTGACAGCAAAATCCCCATTAACAAAATGATCCGCCATTTATTGAATTCATTTGTACAAAAAATGCGATAAATGAAGAACCGCTCGACCGATTTTGTACAAACTTCACATTAAACCATCTACTAAATAGTCCGAACAAAGCCAAGCCTAAACATTTCGTTTCGATAGGTGAGCCCGTTCTTTGGTTATAAAATTACAACGAAAAGTGGCATTGATTTTTATATATTAGTTATAGAATATAGATTGAATTGTGTCTTATTAACAGTATTCTTGCATTACTACTAACTAAAATTATGGGCAATTGTTTCTAAGACAAATAAAAAAACAAGAATACAGTTCGACTTTATAATTAAAAAAAAAAAACAATTTCGGTAGGTAATAACTTTATTTATTATGAAAAATCTATCCAGTCTACAATTTTAGTCATTAACACATATTAATATCACATTTAAAATTAGTTCTGGCAAAACAGATCAAGAAATTTATTCTAAGCGAGTTTACTAATAACGCGACTCGTACGATTTGCAATTTCTACTAACTAAAAATGAAAATCGTCCTTGCTACTACGATATAATGATGCAATTCGACTGACTTACGTCGTCGTGACTAGCGTGTTTCGTCGTATCGCGTTATCCGCAAGCTCGCTAAAGGCTTTTCTTTTTAGTGAGTTGTCAATTTCCCTCCATTTCGTATGTCAAAGTTTTTATTCAATGTTGCCAGTTGTCCCACAAAAACTCGGCACGGCCAGCGTTTTGTTTATTGCTATTTTCTTACGTTAATTATTATGAATATTACTGTTACAAGTGCATTAAAAATTAGAAATATAAATAAAAAGAAGAAAATAATATTAAAACTGGTTTTATAAAATAAGTACGTTGTTATTTTTACATTTATATAAAATTCACGCCTTAAGAGGCAGAAAGAACGTTACAATCTTTGCTTAAGTAGGTACTCGTTTTAAACTCAATTATTAGTTACGGTCAGTTCACACCGAGACGCTACGCAACGCGGCGATACTGCAAATGTGCAACTTTTCGTGTAGTAAATAAAGTTACGATTTTGAGTAGCTCTATTGAAATGTGCGCGCAACGTCGTGTATCGGTGTGACTTGACCCTTATTTTGCACATCTCTATATAACAAATATCTTCAAAGTTAGAGTGAACAGGCTTCTTCTGGGTAAGCTCACACCATCGTAGACTTCGTCTCTGTCACCTTTCGCCTAGACTAGAATTAAAAGCAATGCTATCTCAAATAAAAAAAAAAAAAATTTTTTTTGTTTTATTTTTTAAATTTAAATGTTTAAAAATTTGAATAAATACAATACCGTACAATGTGTCAGAGACATACACGCCGTTTATGCCATAATAATGTGTAAGGTTTTACCTAATTAATTTAACTACGATAATTTTATTTTACCTAATACTTAACAATGACTATATTTTTGAGCTTAGTTTCTGTCGAAACGCACCAAAGTCAGAATTTGTTCCATTTTCAAAATTAATTTAAATGAATAAATAGAGTCAATGAGATTTCATACAGACAACATTGAATAGCTTGTCATATCAGTCGGCTTCTCTGTAGCCGACTAGTCAGCATGTATGCGACCAGGATAAGAACAAAAAGTGTCATCTGTCACTTGAAAATAATTTTCAATACCTTTTTATTAACTGTTTTCATGTTAGGTACTGTTATTTCGAAAAAAATAATAAAAAAAAAACCGGCCAAGTGCGTGTCGGGCCCAGGGTTGGCATGATTAAAACAAGTTGTTTTAAAACACATGTTTAAAACAGTGTTTAAAACAGTTTGAAATTAAACAGTGTTTTTTATTACATGTTTAAAAACAAAGATTAAAACAAGTTTTAAACATTGTATAAAACAGTACGAAATAAAAACATGTTTTAAAACTAATTTTCATGTCGCAATAACTGAATATAAAATGAAAATAAAATAATAAGTATTTGAGTCTGAATAGTTCAACATAAAACCAATCGAGTCTCTATTGCTGTTAAAGGAGATGGCTAAATGAGTGCCCCAGTCGTCTATAAGAATTTCATTTTAACTCGTAGTATTTGAAAATTCATTAATGAATTGTTTAATGTTTAATAATTTCCTAAGACTTATATAAAATGTTAAACATAAAAAAGTATCTGAATTGCTTTTCGCTCATTTTTTATTGACATGATGACTTGGTCACGATGAAATAATGAAAACTAGGGAAGGGTAATAACGCTTTTCCAGATTGTTAAAATGAAACTGTATTTAATCGATTTTTACTAATGTGATTTAAAACGATTTGTTTTCTGAAATTAAGAATTGGCGTTGAAACAGTATTTGGCTGGAATCGATAGATTCAGAGTCGTTTCGTTGATTTTTATTGTGTTTTCATGCGTTTTGATTCGGAAAATCAGATTGTTTTAAAGTGATTTGTCCACTAAACTCAACTTTATTATTTTCGTTAAAAGCTTCGGAATGAGCTTCTTAGTTTAATCTTAGTTCATATTTTGTGCAGAATAATATTAACTAGACAGGTTCCGTCTGAACTGGAAGGAAGACGCCCAACATCGTGAAAGGTAGGAGTGGAAAGAGAATATTGCCCAGCACGCGTAGCATGGCGATTCTATCTCTATTCTACCAAGAAAAGACAAAGTTATTTCATCGTTATTTCTACACAAATCGACTGTTTTTTTGCACAAATATGACACCATTCGTACACTATTGTAGATAAGAACGTTTATTTTCCATATTTTTTACATTACCATGCTTAAAACGCTAAAAATATTTCTACGTTCTATCATTTTGCCTATTCTTGCGTCGACAAAACCCCTTTCTACGGCGCCATGCTACACCAGCTGGAGTAGGGGAGAAAAAAAAATAACTGAAGTATGATCGATACTACTTTCTAACGATTTCAATCGATTCTTTTATCGCTTCTGTGACACTTTGAGTCCAATCCCATCTTTAAGAAAAAAACAAACGTCAGACGTCGTTTGAACGCTCTGCGCTCTGCTTATTATTATTGTTCGTTGTGATTCTTTCATTTTGCTTTTCCTTGACTCCCGCTTGTTTATTGGACTTCCTGCTTGCAAACCTACCGACCTCTCGCTTCTCGACTAGGACTTGACTTGTATACAGTGAATCATGCAATGCATAAACTGTGGTATATCCACGCGAAGACTGCGGCGTCATATACACTCGAGAGGAGCTCGTGGCTAAATAATTATAACCGCACAGGCCGATCTTTCAGCCAACATTGTCATCCTTGTTATGAACTGCTGCATTCAGGAGCAACTGGTGAAATTCGTTTATTCGGCTATTCAACGGAGTGCTTAACTTGTGCTTGTTCTGTGAGAACATTGCAAGGCCATCGCCATGTAGTGGAAAGAAACAGTTCAAAGTTGCAGAAATTAACAACATCACACCCAGATTTCCATCATCACGTAATAAAATGACATTTAAACACAGTCCGTCGCTTCGTATTCTTTCAGACTTTATATAAAAGAATCACAGATTAACGAATAAATATAGTATTTCCTATTTTTCTTGTTTCATTTCGAAATTGTTAAATGTATCCTTAGCTAATTAGAGGGTTCAACAACGAGTTCAGAAAGGATTAATCAATCACGACAACAAAATGAAAGCGCCCAGCGCGTTTATTTGACTTTACCGATATAACTAACATAATAATAAGAATGTGGTTATCATTATTAGATAGATTAGTTCTTCCAAACAGGTTTAGGTATACTGTATTCAACTATGTAAATCAAGTAAACAATATCGTTTGTTTATCATTACAACTACTTACCTACTTATATCGTCTGTGAAAACTGTCTTTATTTTAAGTTTAAGCACGTATCACATTATTTGGTAAGTAGTTTGAAGATGTTTAATTAATCTGAGTGGGTCACAAATGTGGTCATCAATAAATAAATACAATCGCAGATACATAAAAGTAAACGCCTAAGTAAAAGTTTATAGCAATATCAATATTTGCAATTTTTGTAGTACTTATAATGGTAGGTGTTCACGTTTTTTTTTATCATGATTATGAAGATATAACAAGTTTTAGAAACTTTTTTTATGTGAAATATTAATATTGAGCTATTCAGCGTTATACAGTGCTAGGTCCCATTTCTATAGCCGTCTGAATTTTTGCACATACTTGAACTTTCCCATCTCCTTTTTGAACTTTCAATGGCATTGTAATTGACTTAATATTTTTTTTTAAAAAAAACGTTGCCCCACACTAGGAATTTCTACTGTGTCGTGGGTGCGTTTACAAACAAACTCAAACATGCCGCCAACATTATTTTTATGTTATGTAGGTATTTCATTCAATAAAACAAATATCTAAGTACCAGGATTTGTATGGGACAAGATAGCACCTATTTTTGAAACATTATCATAATAATTTCAAAACAATTAAAATTGTAACAATTTTAATTAATAAACAACATTAGTCATAAATAAAAAACGTAAACTTCGATCCCTAATGTCGGCTGTCGAAAGAAATTTGATAATTCCCCTATTTTTTAGACATTTAAGTAGATCGGTGTTTCTCAGTCCATTGTTCATAAGGTAAAGCCCCGCACCGTGGCGCGGGGATATACCTTATGAACACTGAACTATTCTACGAACGAATAGGAGGCGCGCCGCCTGTCCCGCTAGGAAAGTCCCTACGTGTCGCCCAATATAAAATCAACATTGGAACATACCTACCGGGTGAATGTGAAGCGTTGGATTACGCAACATACAAATAAATGTTATCTATTGATCGTTTTTTTGTAAATATTAAATTTATTAGGGCGAGTTTATAAAGATCTAGCCTAGAAAAGAAACATAGTCGAATTAATTTGAAATAATGCCCTAAACTAAAAAAAAACAAAAAAAACACTTGTTTAAAACATTTTGAACTGTTTGTTTTATATAATTTAAAAAAAACTGTTTTTTTTCCAACCCTGGTCGGGCCACGCACAGTGTAGGGTTCCGTAGTTGCCCATCAAAATACTTATGCGAATTAACTAAACTGATTCGCTGAATTTAATTTTAAAGAGAAGAATTTTCAAAATTGGTCCAGGAGTCTTTGAGAAATCGGGGTAAATACATAAAAAAAAGATTACGACGAATTTAGAACCTCCCCCTTTTTTTGAAGTAAGTTAAAAATAGTTGACGATAAAAACCTACCTATCCCCAAAAAACATACCGTAAAAACATACCTATTACAGCTGTAAAAATAAAGTTGACAAACTTACATTTGCAGTTGAAGAGCTTGTTCTCCGATACATTTTGTTTAGGAAAATATGTTATCCAAGTACATTTTATAAGTTGGTCGACTATTACTCGTAAAGTTGTAAAGCCTACTTAGTCGTGATAATTTTCTTTTAAACTTCGTTATATATACTACTATTGTGATTTTTTTTAGCTAAACGGTTATGTTTGGGGGTGCCCAAACATAACCGTTTAGCTGGTAGAGGGGGGGGACACTCGAGTCGAGAAAAATTTAGCACTTTAAAGCTTAATATTTCACAAACGAATTTTTTTATCAAAAAGTTGTTAATGGAAACTATCAATATTTTTTAAAGACCTATTTAATGATACCCCACACTAAGGGGTACGCGAGAAAAAAAAAAAAAACATCCCCTCTTTACGTGTACAGGAGGTACCCTAAAAAAAAATATTTTACGAGATTTTATTTTACCACTTTTTCGGCACAACAAATCCGTATATTTACACCAAATTACAGCTCTCTAGTACTGTGCGTCTCTGAGCTAAACTGCGGACAGACGGACGGACGGACGGACGGACATGGCGAAACTATAAGGGTTCCTTGTTGACTACGGAACCCTAAAAAATGACACACATTCAGATTGAATAGTTTAAGGGTTTAGTAATTTAGTTCATTTCGACAGAACATTTTTTTTTTTTTATAAAAGAGCATTATAACATTTTTTTCAATTTAAATTTTAAAGCCAGCTTAAAATCTATTGCTATTTTAATAGTTATTATATCAGAGATCGAAATACAGCTTAACGTGCTATCTGAAGCACGGAGGAAACGCGATATGTACTGGATAGTCACCCATCTACAGACCTAGGCAAGCGCGGCTTAACCTTGTGTGGCAATTATTATTTAGCCACGACCTCTAGATTTTTATACCATTTTTTTTTTCTAAAATTCTATAAAAAATTTCTAAAATTTTAATTTTTAAATTTAGATCTTAAAAATTTTAAACTTTAATTTATTATTTCGTTTTCTTATTTTAGCATGTTATACAACATTATATTTGAAAGAAATAACAAACTAAGAATTTTTTAAATTATTTACATTCTAAAAAGGTCTCAATCAAAATTAATTTATTTTTATTAAACGTTTTTTTTTTGTCATGCTTTTTTATACATGTCATGAATTTTACAGCTAGTCACTATATTATGAGAAAATATTATGAACCAAAAGTGTGCAAAACCGACTGAAAACTAAGTTAAAAAAGGTCAAAATGAAACATTTAAAATATTAGTGACAAATCGTTACATAAATAAATAAATATTTGACAGCTACATTCGAAATTGCCAGCAATCAAAATTATTCTACTATTGGGGATAAAAGTCTTTAAAAAATGTAGAGGGTAACAATTTTAACTTAGCTTTAGTCAGTGACTACATAGCAAAAACTGATTACATATTTAATAAGCAAACAGTAAAAATATAACGTCAGATACTTTGATGATAATTATACTAGAAAAACCAAGATACACACTCAAACGTCTACACAACGTCAATACACAATTTTAAATTGTGCGTAGATTTCAAAATTAGAATCGCGTTTAGATTACCGTTTAATTTGAAAAACAAGTTACAAGAAAAATCGTTTTTAGTATTATTTTTCATACATCTCTTTCTGATATGATATTCGCAAGGAAATGTGCATCTAGGTTTTTAATAACACCTATAAATATTCAGATATGATTGTTATTATTATGACATTTCTTAATATTGGGCCCAACGATGGACATTCAGCTGATGTTGACTTGGATTACCACTCAACAAATACCAGCAAAATTATCTGAAACAAGAAATAGTTATTTGTTATGCAAGGCTGCAAAGTTGATTTTTGGCGCGAGTACTTGAATTGAAAACTGAGCGAGCGAAGGATTCTAAGATTGAACCGCGAGAGAAACGAGCGGTTCAAATATAGAATCCTGAGCGATGCGAAGTTTTCAAAGGTACGAGACGCAGAAAAACTTTGCTGCCGAGTGCAACACACAACTTTTCACCTCACACAGCGAGGAAATGTAGTGGGGGCGGCTCGCCTGCCAGTGTAGAAAAGTAGAAAACAATTGAATACAAGACGTGTTCGAATTTTAAACAACACTTTGTGCTCTAGAGCACAAAATGGAGTTTTGCGCTCAGATTTTGAATGAGAAATAGATACTTTCCGAGCGGGTGAGGTGAAAAAGTTTTTGTAGGTATATTACCGGAGTGGGAAGCTGTCGCCTCCTTCTGCGAAGCAGTCATGCTAGCGAAGGAGGAGGCGGGACGCGTGAGGAAGAGGACAGCGTCCACCTCACCACCCAGCCGCAGTGGGAGACGCCCACGGCAACGGACGTCGCAAGACGATCCTCGGCGGCGAGTAATGGGCGATTCGCTAACCGATCATGGACCATACCCGGGTCGACGGCGCCTAGTGTTCCATACATTCCTCATGGAACTGACGGGGTCCCAATAGGGCAAAACAGCTGTCTGGATCACTGGGTCACCTGTTAAGCTAGCCGTGACCCTAGATCGTAAAGTGCAATTGAAGGAACACGACATCTGACCTTCTGAAGTCCTTTCCGAAGTTGAAACTCCAGATTTCTTACTCCTGCAGTATTATTTTCTAATTAATTCCGTTGCAGGATCTTGGACAGGTAAATTCATTCTCCGGGACACGTCGAGCTTCATTGTCTCGACGCTTTTCCAGTGGTTGCCACTGTTGATTGTGGCTTTCAGGAGTTTCAGAGTTGTTTGAGAATAGTGTACTGGGTTTGTCTAAAAAAACTACACCAGTCTCATTTGATGATTTTACCAGTATAAAACGAATACTTGCAAGATCGCGCTAGATGCAAGCCGCTTCCAACCGGTCCTATTGGAAATCTATGGGGGAGGCCTATGTCAGCAGTGGACGTCCTACGGCTGATGAATGCGAGGATCCATGTGGAGTCAAGCAGCTGTTTTTTTAATAATTATATTGATTGCCTGACAGTTCAAGTAACTTAAGCGTACTACACAAGTGTCCTTTCTTTGGTATTGTTCATCGTGTCGTTGAGCTCCTTGAGTTATGAGTCGAGCTACACGATAACTGACAAATGCTTGCACTGACTGGACAGGTCCACTCAACCCTGTGTGGTTCTTTCTTCAAACGACCATCTCAGACACCTGCATGGTCCTCGTATGACTTGAACAATATAATGTCCGGACTTTACAAGAGACTGTGACCTCTGAGTTTGTTTCGGCTGTTTCTTCTCAGAGTACGAAACACCGGCCTCATTTAGTTTTATGAAAAGACGTGCAATGCTGATTTAACCTACTTGCAAAATGAATCATTTCAATACTTACATGGGAAATCAGATCATTCAGCAACTTTCCTGCAGTTGGGGCACGTCTGCTTCTCTTGAAGCCATGGCATGATGCAATCAGTGTGGAAGTTGTGGGCACAGGGAAGAGAGGTGACTTCCTGGTTGCGGAGCATCACGTCGAAGCATATGGAGCACTCTTCGAGGGTCCAGGAACGCTCTCGACTGAAAATTACGACGAAGTTCATTAATAACGGAGTTTCTGTACATCTGAACAAAAAAAATGGAACTCATAAGATAGCTAATTTGACATGGTATTTAGTGCATTTGAAAAAAGATTATTCTTATTACTATTTTGAATAATTTTTGTTACTAAAATGATTATTTATATATTTTTTTTTTGTATTAATGTTAATTTATTTAATTTTTATTAATTCCGATTTTACCTCTATGTTAATTTTAATAATTTAATGGTTTTATTTTAACTCACTGTATGGATCAAGCTGTCCGAATTAAATGAATTTTATTTTTATTTTATTTTTTATTATTTTTTCCATGTTCTTTAACTTTTAAGAATCATTCTGTATAATCTACTAGCTTTTGCCAGCGGCTTTGGTCACGTGAGTTTCTATACGTCCGAATGAAAAAACGGAAGCTATAAGATCATCGGAACTCATTTGTCGTGGTGTCCTGTTTTAGTCCATTTGTGGAAATATTATTAATTTTTCTTTGTTCATCAACTATAAAGAATATTAAAGAATCATTCCGTTTAATCTATTAGCTTTTGCCCGCTATGCTTAGGTGGTCTGTTGGTTGATTTAATATCACAAGAATTTTTTTAATTCCTTTTTTTTTGGGATAAAACGGTCCGTTTCTGTACATTTGACAACGTATTATGCAAAACAGGATGATCGATTCAGTGGTTTTAGCGTAAAAAGGTAACAAACACATATTTGAATTTATAATAATAATTTAAAAAAATAAGATAAAAAATACATTTAAAATCAGTAGGTACAGTCAAATCACTCTAGCCAACTAGTTGGCAAAAATGCCGACAAAAAAAAACTATGGAGTCGGTACCTATATCTCTACTCATTATATTTCACGCGTCAACACTTCAACAGTAATTCATGCTGAACTACAAAATACAGTCAAGCATAAATTAATTAACATTCAATTATTTTACATAACGCAGGCAGTACATAACTTCATGCATAATAATACTCATTTTGTTTCTAAATTCGCATAACAATCAAAATGTGCTCACACACAACAATTTTTAGGTTGTTCTACCTCAAAGGGTCAATACACACCGAGACGGGACGCTGCGCGCAGATTTTAATAGAGCTATGTACTCAAAATCGTAAGCCTCCTCTTCACAATCGGCCATGATGGCCGTGTTTGCCGAACAGAAGGAGACGGCGCTATACTAAGAATCGAGATAGAATTATTTGCATCTTGCTTTCTGGTATAGCGCCGTCTCCTTCTGTTCGGCAAACACGGCCATCATGGCCGATTGTGAAGAGGAGGCTTAACTTTATTTACTACACGAAAAGATACACATTTCCAGTACCGTCATGTCGCGTCGCGTAGAAGTGACCTAAGGCCATAACCTCCCTGCCTTTTCCCAACTATATTGGGGTCGGATTCCAGTCGAACCAGATGCAGCTGAATACCAGAATTTTACATGGAGCTACTGTCCATCTGATGTGGAAGTCAGATACTCTATGTGTAGCAATAAAACTTTAGACATACACAAAAAAAACACATGCATTGAAAATTTAAATATTAGTACTAAAACTATCAATTTAAATTTTCAGAAAAACTTTAAATTATTTAATTATCTTACAATTCTCGTTGCCTCATGATAGACAGTTGCTCTGCTTCAGTCCTGAAATTCATAAATTAATGTTCCTTAACTTATTTTTAAATAAATTTGCAGTGGGTCGTTTCGGTATGCTACCACAATATGAGTGAAAACGGCAATGAACTCGATAGAATTATGTCAAATTAATTTTCAATCTGGATTAAAAGCGTGTAAGTGTTGGAAAAGCATGCATGACGTTACAATATGGCGTCATCTCAGTTTCAATCTTATCGTTGTAGCGTATTTAAGTGTTCCCTCCATTTTAAATATTTTACCCACTATATTTTAAGTTATTTTTTATGTCATAAAATATTTTTTCTAAAATATGTCATAATTTTAAGCATGCTTTGTTAAATAAAAAATTAACATTTAAATAATAATTTGCAAAATAAATTTTTGCAAATTTTATTTTTCTTTCATTTTGCCTCTTCGTTAAACCTGAAAACCTTAAAAACTTACATTCTCTTCCTAGGACTGATGAAAGATCCTATCCTACCGATAAATTCAAGCATTGGTGAGGTAAGACTATCCTCCGGCATTCCAAGAGACGAGGTGGTAATATCCCATTCCGTATGATCCTCTGAATCGGATGACCTAAGTCCTGGACTACGGGAAGACACATGCCACATAGCAGTGGAAACTATAGTAAAATCAGAGCTAGGAGACTCCGATTCACTCCCTGACTCAGTATCCGTTGTTGAATCTTCTTCAGACGATATGGTGATGACCGATTCATCTCGGGACAGATTCACGTCTGATTCTGAACTGTTGATGCTGGTGTCCGATGTGTCATGTTCAGAAATTGTGGTGTAAGAGTCGTCTGATTCGGATTTTGGGCTGGTTGTGTGGTGAAATAAAAATAGGTTAAAAAATAAAGTAAAATAAAATTTAAAATGATTTGAAAATGAATTTTCATGATTTTGTTTATATGTATGAAAAAATAAAGCATTTTCTTTCTTTAAGTAAATTTGTTTATTGGCATGCAATTTATAGGCATGTTGAAAGCATCAATAAATTGCAAAACTGTCAGTCAATTAGAGTTTTGAAAATTTCTGTATGATTTTTTTCTGTTTTCAAATATATCTCAAACTTAGAGTTGGGGCTACATAAATCTGTGATAAAATTGACAAACATGTGATGCTTATAACATTTTATTTACCGTACCTAGTACAATTTTGTCTGCTTTCTGACATCAGAAGCACTCCCAAATTATGATGCATTTAATTAATTGATTAATAAAAAATGTCTATTATTTTTCAATACTCTAAGGCCGAGATAAATAGTCGTGCCTAAGCAATAGTTAAGCCAAAGTCAGTGCTTACCGACGTTCCGAGCATCCATTTCATATAAATAGACATTTCCTTAGCGTTTAATTTCAATGAAAGCCATCCTAATACTGAGCCAGCACTTCGGTTTCAAGTAGTACTTTACGAGGTACATAATACTTTTGACAGATGCTTAGCAACAACTATTTATCTTCACCTAACAGACAGACAGACTTCATAGATTAAGGTTAGCAGATACAAAATCTGGACATAAATCGAATAAATGCTGAACAGCATTCAGCCTATGCTGACTAAATTATCGGTTGAAACCATGCTGAGTTCAGACGAGAGTGAAGCATTTTGACAGCTGTCTCAGCCTATGCTACTCAGCATTCGCCATTTTTCTTTGAGTGCTGCTCAGATATTGTACTGGCTAACTTTACCCATAGATTTTCAATTTATGGATGCTGTCAAGATACCTATTCTTTTGTAGTGATATTGAGGTTTTTCCAGCAGAAATCTCACGGTATCTAAGCTTATTAAAAAATATTGTATGTGGGTAGTACAGGAAAAAAAACTTTGAAAATTTAATGAACGTACTATGCAACCGCATTATGGATGAAAATTGTGTTTAGACACCACATTTCATCAGTTACATTTGGGTACCATAATTAAAAGGAATAAATCTATTTTCATGAACCAGATAGATTCCAGACAGCTACTGAGCTATTTCAGATGGAAAAACCTTAATGCCCAAGCTGGGAATTGAACCCAGTTCTTCTTGGTCAACATCAGCATTATTGTAAGTATGAAAAATTACAATCATGCTGATGTTGATGATTTCTAGACAAAATATCAAAATAAATGTGTGTTTGAAAAATATAGTGACAAAATTATAAATTCAAGATACAACATGAAAATTAACTTACCTGTTAAATATGAATCCAAATAAATCCATTTTTATTTTCCTTTTTTACAAAATTACATCCATAAATTGACTTATTTCTCCCAAAAACTCACTGACTGCGTTTAATTAGCATGGAGTAGAAATCCTCACATTAATTACTTACCGAAGGTATACAAGAATTACGGAATTATGCGACTTACCCCAACCACTACGAAATCATGCCAACCAAAACCTTTCAAGCCAAAATAAATCTTATTACAATACTCACAAGGTTTGTTGTCGTTCGTAGTTCCAGTCGCTTGAAGAACCTTCAGAATTCGGGTTTTCTTGCCTTTTATTGAAGAAGTAATATAACGCGGCTCCTACACCAACGCCAATGGCTGCCGCTGCAATACCCAGCCCACGGCTGGAACAGCTATTTTTCTGTCGATCTTCCTCGCGTACACTCATTTTTATATTAATTTCAACTGCGTATTTGTTGACGTAAAAAATGGATTTATTTTCGTTTTGGTCTGGCTGTCAATGCCAAAATTGACGTTTGAGTCATGTTCCAGGATGGACTTTGGAACGCAGTTACATTTTAAGCATTACTTCACTTTTTTTTCTGATCATACTTATTTCAATAAAATAAAGGGTAAGGGATTGTTATGAAAGGCTATGGCCTATAATTTACATTGCAGTTACATTGTTACAATGTTTTTATTATTTTTTAATAAATTACATCGTAATTTTGCGGTAAACTGGTAACGTGGTAACGTGGTTATCTCAATGTATTAATTATCTATTCTTTTTTCTTAATTATGTAGTCTGTTGTAGCAACGAATGTCAACAAAAAGGTACTTTTTTGTCAGGGGAATTACGCAGAAACAGGGATTAAATAAACTGGGAGGGATAGAGAGCAAATACGTTTTTAAGTTTAGTAGTTCAGTTATTCTTGGCGTACAAAATTCGTCTCGATTCTGCAAGGAAACTTTACTTTTATAGGTACGTAAGTACTATTTCTAGCTTCGGATCTCCTTGGTAACAAAATCTAACATTCGAGACACAGATTTGATAATATTGGTAAGTAAGTACCTACGTTAATTAATTTGTGTATTCACGTTGTTTTTGTCAAGTTTTATGATTTTTCTAGGTGCATGGCGAAAATAATGTATTCATAATGAGATCATACATTTATATACCTACATATGGATCCATACCATTATGTTTTGATGAACATTGCCAATTTTTAACACAAACTAGTGGGGTATTTAAAAATTGCACAACTGCATTTGTTGACTTTCTTGGTTTTTAACTTACGGAGAACTCGAATAGCCTGAAGAAATTACATATACTTAATATTGACATCAAACTTATGTAATTTTTCCATCTATTAAACTTGTATTCATTATTTTTTTGTATTCACAATGGCTTTGACTCTTTGAGCATTCTGGTCCCGAACTAAGGGACAGTTCAGACCGAGACGCGACGCGACGCGTTGCGATGCGACGCGACGATGCGATTCGTAGTCTCCAAGTAGTCTATGATGATGCGTGCCAACGACGATATAATACTAGACTACGCATTGCACGATCTAACGAACAAAACTATTCTGCCAACTCGCTGAGGTACTACGTAAGCGAGGGGGGCGGGGTACTGCGTTGTGATTGGCTAACTCAAGGTCTGTTCTGTCTCAACGTATGTTTACGGCTCACAGGATTGGTCGAAATGAGACGGATATAAGACTTTTTTGCCTAATGTGTTGGCAGACATCGGTCGCCTGTTATTAGGAGTCTATAGTATTATATCGTCGTTGATGCGTGCTGAGGCGGTGAGGCCAGTGGTTTCACGCTGCGCCGCCGCGAGACGCAACGCAAAGTCGCGAGAGATACATAGATAGTTTATCCTAAATAATACATAGAATGTTTTTTATACCGATTTTATCTACTCGTCGGATAATTTTCGAGTTGTAGCGGGCGAGGCCGCTAGTAGCAGCTAGTTTTTTTTTTTTTTTTGTTTCTTAACCTGTTCTGTCCCACTGCAGAGAAGACCTCCCCCAATTCCTTCCAGGAACTCTTTTCCTGCAGGGTTATTGGGTAACTTGATAGTCACTGACAAGCTGTTGTCCACTGAACTTGGATGGCTTGATACCTGTCATGAGGCTAAGTTGAGGAGTGGAGTGCCTCAAGAGCGTTAGGGCCAGTCACACCGGAATGGCACGACGCGACGCGGCGAGCACTTTCAGTGTAAAATAACTTTAACTACATACTTTAAAGACCAGTATCGCTTAAAAAGGTCGCGAAGCCGCCCGCGGCCGCCAGCGGCGCCGCGCCGCCGCTGCTGGCGGCCGCTGCCATTTCGGTGTGACTCGAATCGGCCCTTAGAATAGTTGATTTTAGGGAACATTTATCAGTTTCATTGCAAATACAAAAACCAGTACGTTTACCACGCACGACTGACTTGCGTGCGACGCAGCCTGTAGACCTTTGCACACCTGGGGGCTTACCATGAACTCTTATAGCAGGTCAATTTTAGACGAAAAACCAAATTACAAACGCGCGGCACCGGCGCGTTTGTATCGATACAGACGCGCCGCCGGTGCAGCTCACGTGATACTAACGACAACAAACTGCTCTGTTTGATAAAAACGCGCCGTCGATGTGTGTTTCAGAAAAGTGGTGTGCATAGGCCTTTACATGCGACAGACGAGACCCGTAAATAAATATGATGCCTTTTCAGGTCTTTAAAATATGGAGGTCCTAATGAAAGGTATTGTGGTTGGGGCGGCAGCGTTGGTAGCAGTGGTAACCATCGCGGTCGAATGGTGGCAATATCGCCAGGTACCCAAAGCGCATACAGTTTACGGGCAACGGAGACCGAAGACCGACTGACAACGTAAGTGTTACAAAACCACAAATAATCCTACTAATATTATAATTTATAAATGCGAAAGTTTGTGAGGATGTATGTATGTTTATGAGTATGTTTGTTACTCTATCACGCAAAAACCACTGAACGGATTTGGATAAAATTTGGTACACTAGTTTATAACCTGGATTAACACATAGGATAGTTTTTATCCCGATTTTATGTTCCCGTGGGATAATTTTCGAGGTGGAGCCGCTGGCAACAGCTAGTATTTTATATTCTCCTCTAGATTCCGCATAGAAGGCAAGTTATGCGCGCCACACGTCATAGTACAGACGCCGGCGGGCTAACCTACCTCAATCTGTCAAATCTATTTTAATAGATTTTCAACCTTAGGCCTTACCACGAGCTCTTAACGCGATCCAGTTTAGGCTGCGGGAAAGAGACAGAGCTATACAAGTCGTGTAGCGCCATCTCTTTCCCACAGCATAAACTGGATCACGTCGTTAAGAGCTCGTGGTCTCGTGTCACACTTGTGAAACATTAATGTTCGATTGGTAAAATTTGACTGATTGGGTGACCTGCTGGCGTCTGTACATTCTGCCTGGAAATATAACTACCCGCCACATTTAAATATGGATTTAGTCAATATAGATAAAAATCATTTTGTTTTCTTTGCAGGTGCGGAGCAATACAAACCGTCCTTTAATCTAAGTCGTTAATTAATCACAATTATTTTAATATAATTTTCCGCTTCAACTGGCAGCCGACCCCAACATAGTTGGGAAAAAAGCATAATAATTATGTGATGGTGTATTATTTTAGTAGTTTAAGGGCTGATTTTTTAATAGTCTGATAACTTTTATCTGAGGAATAAAAATAGCGGTTTGACATATTATTTTCTATAGGTAAGCTGTCAAACCGCCATTTTATTCCTGAGTTATAGTTATCTGACAATTGAAAAATCAGCCCTAAGCTGTTTTTAAATAACTCCTCAAGCACTCAGAGCCTCTTTGATATTATGTTGTGTTATGTGTATCTGTCTTTCATGTTTATGAATTTATTATTCATATAATCCGCTATGTGCGCGATGATAGCACTTCCTAATATCCACATTCTCTGAAGACATACCATCTGTGAATCCTTGCAAACTACTTTGGTTAACATTTTTGCCTTGTTTTTCTTAATAAATAAAACAAAATCCTAAAAAAGTACTTCAAAGTTTGTGGTGCATAATAAACTTGACACGTACTTCAATCCGCGGGCGGTTAATACATATCTCCATAGTAACATAATTAAAAATAATTGTTTCTTATATCTATGGATTTGATAGTCCCCGCCACCAACTTCGCACATAGCGTACATGATACAAGAGTTGCATGCAAGTTTAACTACATTGTGGACTAATAATGGACAATATTTAGTATTATGTGCCGGCTGTCATTTGTAGTTCATTGACAGTCATTGATTACTATTAATCAGAAGCTCAGAAGTCTGGCAACGAGTCTTACCATGGGGTATCGTATTGCCCAGGGTTTTGGAATTGTGGAGGTCCGATAGGCACTCGCTACATGTAATATTCAGCCACATCGGGTTCGACTGAAAGCCGACCCCAATTTAGTTGGGAAAAGGCACGCAAATGATGCTGAATTCGTTTAATCAAACAAATAGCGCAATGTAGTAAACCTGCATTCATATCGCTTGCAGTATGTTCCTTAAAATTGGCTCTCTAACTAAAAATTATCTCGACTGTCTCACAATTTATACATGCAGAGTACTCGTTCAGTTAATATCGCAGCTTATTTTTAAAACCCATGAATGTAATTTAAGTAATAGTCTAGTTTAGTCAGTTAGATTTATGTACTTATGAATTTCACTCATCAATTTATCATTTGTTTTTTAAATTTTGTTGTTTGAGACGTCAGACAGAAAAATATAACATTGACTTAGACTATTTGTATTGTGCATCATCGCGTCGTATTTATATATACCTATATTTTATGCGTCGTATGTACGCATATTTTTGCGCGTATATTTTAAAAAAAAGTAAACATACGAGTTAAATATTTTTTGTTAATCTAACTGAAGGATTAATTCGTTTTTATTCAATGTAAAAGCCTAATATTAGTATTATTACTTAGCTTATAAGTATTTAATAAATACCCGAAGCAATATTAAAAGCAATAATATTCTGCTGTAATATAAGATTTTCTTTCAATTTATTAAATATACTACACGTTATTGTTGTTGTTTTTGTTTCAGATTGGAGAATTCACTAATAATAAATGCAAAATAGGATAGTTTTTATGCCTATTTTATATTCCCGTGGGATAATTCTCGAGCTGTAGCGAGCGAACCCGCTGGCAACAGCTAGCAATATTATAAACTCACAAGCAAAAGTATGGAATCACTTACTCCGATTCCGCTCGATCTTGAGTACTTAATAACTATAGTCCCCTACAAATAAGTTGGAATAAAGGTCATTGATCCTAATAATGCATCATTCGAATTTCAAAATAAAAAAGGTCAAGATCGCCTCTTACCACGATACGTTGCTTTTGGTCGTTCTACGACATTTTCTTTACATTTTTTCGAATGGTTTTGAAATACTGCAATATATTGGTACACGGGGTCAACGTATTTTATTCCACACTTTACCTTAGCACGAATTTTCACTCTTTTACTTTACAGTATTTACAGAGTTTCTTGTATGAAAAAATAGAACAGCGCCTCTGGTGCGCGAAGACGGAACTAATTTTTTCCTTGAAAAATGTCAACTTGAAATTGTCAAAGTTCCAGTTTACTTTACGACTCAAATACTGAAAATTCGTGCTAAGGGTACTGATCTGGCGGAAACTATAGTTAAGAATAATAATTAAAATCTTTAAAACCATTTTAAAGGTTTAAATTATAACTTTAAATTGATACTTAATTCATTCAAATCACAACATTGTTTATTAAAGAGCTATTATATAAAGAGCTATTCCCGGATCAATTGCAAGTAAGTGATTCCATTCCATACCTTTGCTCGCTACTGAAGTTGCAACCAAACACGTCAGATTATCTATTTATTCATGAACCAAATAATTTTTAAAGCAAATGCACTAACGAGTGGCACGCATAAATAACTTTTTATGCAGAGTCTAGAGGATGTAATCTGGTGGACTACCATAACATCTTATCTTGCCAGCTAGAGTAGATCCACTGTGGGAAAGAGATGGTGCTAGACGACCTGTATTGCTCTGTCTCTTTCGTACAGTGAAACTACTCTCGCTTTAAGATGCCATGGTAGGTCGTGTGGTGGAATGTTTCCAGTTCCAGGGGGGGTATTACACCGTCTTAAAACCAGGCTTATTCCGGCGAGTGAAAGTGACAGAGCTATACAAGTCATCTAGCGCCATCTCGTTCACTCACTGGAACAAGCCTGGTTTTAAGAGGATCGTCTACCGAGCGCTCGTCCATACTAAAAGAGAAAACGTTTTCCTACCCCTAAATGTTATCCTATCTCAATGCTTTTTAAAATGCTTCCTACACAGTAAAAAACTAGGTTTGTAGGTTTTCTTTTTTTTCAAAATTTATAATAGTTTGAAAGTTACAGGCGCCTAAGAGTTACTTTTGAGAAAAAGAAAACTTGTTAACCTCAAGTTAATCTAGTTTTTTACTGTGTCAGAAGCATTCAAAAAAATCATTGAGATAGGATAACATTTAGGCAAAGGGGTAGGAAAACGTTTTCTCTTTTAGTATGGACGAGCGCTCGGTAGACGATCCTCTTAAGACGTTGTAATACCCCCCAGTCAACACGCAGGCGCGGTGGATGTTCTCTGTATGGCTGCTGTAACCCCTGCTTTACTAGATTCTGAAACATAACTCCGACAAACGTTTCTCCGCTTAACGATTCGCCGACACAACGATTCATTCCACGGTTCGACGACAGAACCTTTCCTCGACGAACGTTTCGCCGACAGAACGATTAAGTCATGAGTATTGTGTTTCATGAAGTGTTGCTTAAATGAAGCCATTTAGACGAAGCCCCGCTGCGCGGGGCTTCTATTTCTGTGTTCAGGGTTTAAAGGAACCTAACTAACCGAACCTCGGGGTGCCCCTGATGTCGGATTTAGTTACTAGTATTATAATGTCAAACCATGTCTTTGTCGACGAAACGTTCTGCGGTGAAAGTTTTTGTCGTTGAACCGTCCAGGAATGAATCGTTGTGTCGGCGAGTTTGTCGAGGTGATGTTTCAGAGTGGCTTTACTATGTCCGTGAGTCACGGGTCTAATGGGCAACCGTAGTTCTGGAACGTAAAGGGAAGGGCTTTTGAAGGACACCGCAGATTTTATATAGTCAGTACACTTGGCTACACATCAAGCTTTAAAAAACCAGTTTGTCTTGGACTCACTTTATAAGATCTTTCCGCACAATGAACGATCTGCTTATACTAGTTTTGCATAGCTTGATGTGTAGGTAGCCGTGTGTACAGCTTGACATAAAAATGTAGAAAACCGGAAGTCGCCACTGTCTTCGCGCTACCAGCACTTTGAATTTTTTTTTTTTTTTTTTCACTTATTACGTTAGTTTTATGGCACAATAATAAATCTAACAAACCTGCGGTCTTTGTTTACAACAAAAATCAAAGATTTTAAAACGCTGTCAGAAATAAAAATTTTAGTTCCGTTTCAATCCGTTCTGGCCAAGCTGTACTAGCACAGAATAATACGGGCGGCGCGCGGCAGCCGACTGTTACGGCCACGACAAAATGGCCCTCGACCGCATCTACTTGCAGTTTCATACCTTTCAGGCCTGGTACAAGTCTGACAGTCAAAAAAAGGGGATATCTGATCCTAAAATCGTATTTTTATAATCGTATGTCCGCTCGCCCGCTTGTATGGAGTCGACCCACTGTGCGTTGTGGGTGTCATGGTAATAATTTTACATTTCACTAGTTCTTGCCACTGCCAGCGGTTTTACCCGCTACAACTCGAAAATCATCCCGTGGGAACATAAAATCTAGATAAAAACTATCCTATGTGTTAATTCAGGTTTTGAACCGAATTTAAAACACAAACTCACGTTTAAAATATTAGTAGGAAGTAGGATTTTCATTTTGTTAATGGCAATACTTTTCCTAGAAAGGTACTGATTTGTCGTGTTGCAACACTAAAACACTGATGTCATTCTTTGGCGTTACAGTGACAGAATATTTATGTATGCATTGCATAAGAACAAGACCACGTATACAAATTACTCATTTGTGTAAAGAGTATAGCAATATTTTCTTCTGTTCTAATGTGAATTTTAACCTGGAACGTTTTAAGTAAAAAACGTACCCGAATGTAGATTCAGCAATACCAAATTATTACAAAAATTTGCTAAAATACAAATTTGTTCCGTAATTTAGCCAACAATGGAGCTAAATGATGTGATAGTGAATCAACCCGTCGTGATTGACAATGTAAATACGATTTCTTACCGCATAACTAAACATTTATACTTCATTGGTTTGAGAACGAAAGTTTTCAAGCGCTTTATTAGATAAAAATCGATCGTAGAACCAATTTTAATAGCCTTAGAGCCGTTAATCGATAATTTTTAAACTATTAAAGCCTTTTAAACACAATATTTCATACATTTATGGTCGAATATGAGTCATCGCATGATTTCTTACAACCATTTTTGAATCGTGTACGTTTTCAGTCCTATTTCGTTAGTTTTTACTGTTATTGTATTTTGTAGGGCTCTGGGGTCATCAAAGCTGGCTTCGCCGGCGACCAGATACCGAAATGCAGGTTTCCGAACTAGTAAGTATTATTTTTATTTATTTTGTGTCTAATTTTGTTTTTATTTCATTTTTTTCTTGTTTTTTCTTAGTTATTTATGACTACTGCTATAACTATCCTTACATGCTGCATTGGTATAATCAATATCATCATCATCTGCCTGCCTTTTCCCAACTTTATTGGGGTCAGTTGCCACTAAAACCAGATGCAGCTGAATATCAGTAATTTACTTGGAGCGACTGCCTTTTGGACCCCCACAACCCAGTAACTGGGTAATACAATACCCATGTTAAGACTGTTTGTCAGACTTAAGTGCTTCTGACTAACAGTAACGACTGTCAAAGATCTACAAATGACAGCCGCAACCAATGGCTTTATGTATTTTCCGAGGCAGTCCGGAGGAAACTCGCTATGACAGATGGTAACCCACCCACAGACCAACCACGGCACAGTACGCTTAACTGGGAAGAATGGCCTGTGTGTCGTCATTATTTAGCATGATTTAAAATATTCAGATATTGATATTCCGATTCCAACGTTAGTAGTAATAGTTGGGAAAAGGTAGGCAATGTTGATGAGTCAGGAAATGTACTGACGTGTGGTATGGTTATCTGTTTGACAAAAAAACGGTGTTTGGCCCACAGCATAGGACGTCCGAAGCATGTACGGGTTATGGCTGGAGCGTTAGAAGGAGAGCTGTTTGTAGGACCTCGAGCCGAGGAGCACCGTGGACTACTCAGTATCAAATATCCAATGGAACATGGCATTGTTACTGATTGGAATGATATGGAACGAGTTTGGAATTATATCTATAGCAAAGTTAGTATACATTACAATAATTTATTCAATAAGTTTATACAGGAAGACTCTTCTATCACTGTCCAAAAATTTTTTTTTTTAAATAATTGGTACTTGTAGTGGGTGAAATAAAGTACTTACCTATGTTGTATTTAAGAATAAAGTTACCTTGGCAAGCTTCACCCTTAAAACACATGCCGAAACAAAATGAACCTCATGGCAAAAACGGAACCTACCCTACCCCCTTATTAATAAAAGTGGACTAAAGTTACACTAAGGTTAATCGTTAAAAAATGTATGGTTAATTTGAGGATTATCCTGGTTGTAACTTTAGTCCACGTTTATTAATAAGGGGGTTACAGATTTGTAATAATTATCAGATAATGTCAGTCTGGCAATGAGTTTTTTTTTTTTTTAATATTTATGTGCAGACATGCGATCGGTTCTTGAACCATAAGCAGTTGTTTTAAAAGAGTGTTTGGCATGTTAAATGCTGGCAATGAGTTAAACATAACTTCTTTTTCCCAGGACCAATTGTCGACCTTCTCGGAGGAGCACCCGGTGTTGCTGACGGAGGCACCTTTAAACCCTCGCAGGAATAGAGAGAAGGCGGCAGAAGTCTTCTTTGAGACTTTCAATGTTCCAGCTCTGTTCCTGTCCATGCAGGCAGTCTTGAGCTTGTGAGTATCTTAAGGCTTCAATCGGAAAAAAAAAACTTTTATGAAAAAAAAAGGAATTAACTTTTCTTTCTGAAGGACACCGTGGATTTTAGTCAGTACAAGTGTGACAGTCTCTCTCGGCCTGCCCTGGGTGGAAGGACTCAGTTGAATATTTAAACTAAAAAGAGTAAAATGAAAAACTTAAAAAAAAAACTGCTTTCAAAAACAACCACAAAAAAAAGTCGTGTTCGGAAGTCGGTGGCAAAAAAGACAACAAAATAAAAAAAAACAAAGCCACCGACTTCCGAAAGAAAGGTTATTTTGAAGGTTATTTTACCATTTTTTGTGGTTGTTTTAGAAGTCGGTTAATTTTTTTTCTTTTTTTTTAAATATTATGATATTAAGAAGCATTTTATCTTCGTCAATTTTGATTATCGTAGCAAAAGAAAAAATACGGGTCAATTTTTTTTTGTTAGACTATTTTTCTGACAATTTTTTTTTTTTTTTAGTAAATTATTCCTATTCTTAGTTCAAAAAAACAATACAACATCCTTTTCAGATACGCAACTGGACGTACAACTGGAGTGGTTTTAGACTCCGGAGACGGAGTTACCCACTCCGTACCTATCTATGAGGGCTTTGCCATGCCTCACAGCATCATGAGAGTGGATGTGGCCGGGAGGGACGTCACTCGGTATCTGAGGTAAGCACAGTTATCGGACGGCGAGTAATAGGTAGCTTGCCGTCCGATCAAGAGTTAGGTTTGAGTCGACGGTAGGTCGTGTTCCACGCAGCACATAGCCAAGCGCCTGTGGGGCCGCGGGATTGTCTACTGTGGATTTTTAATCAGTATGAAATAAGAGTGAATCATTAATGAGTTTCCTCCGTGCCTCGGAAAGCACGTAAAGCCGTTGGTCCCGGCTGTCATTTGTAGATCTTTGACAGTCGTTACTGTTAGTCAGAAGCTCTAAAGTCTGACAACCAGTCTTACCATGTGGTATCATATTACCCAGTTACTGTGTTGTGGAGGTCCGATAGACAGTCGCTCCATGTAATGTAAAATACTGATATTATTCAGCTGCATCTGGTTCGACTGGAAGCCGACCACAATATAGTTGGGAAAAGGGAGGCAGATGATAAGTCTGATTTTGTACTCTGAAACTTCTCCATGATGCGATTCGTACAATTTACAATTTCTACAAACTAAAAATGAAAATCGTCCTTGCTACTACGATATAATGATGCAATTCGACTCACTTACGTCGTCGTGGCGAGCGTGTTTTGTTTTTCATCTACTCTTAGATAACCGCACGTTTTATGTCATATGTCATAGTGGTAAGGATGATTTTCACTTGTAGTTGAAATTGGTCGAATTGCTTCGCATCGCATCAGAGCAAGATTGCTTAGGGTACTGTTACGAGCCGGGTATTGGGATAAATTAATTAACACCAATTAAAACCAAATGAACTTTAATTACACACGAATCGCAAATTAAAACAATCACTAAACACTTCTCAACACTTATACACACTCTTAATCACACGTAAAAGTCACTTAGAGATCGCTTGTAGCTCACTTCGAGTCGCCTCGATCGTAGTCAAAACCAGACTGACTCAGCTCGCCGATCGGCGCCCTTTTTATACCCCGGCCGGACCCACTAGATGTTTCTAGAAGGTGGTCGAATGTTCTGGAAACATCCATAGACTTCGACATAGTCCCATACCTTCTGGAACATTCCAGAACCATCTCGAAACATCTAGAACAGGGTAGAATTTTATAGAAACTTCCTGACCAATGAACCTTGTGGAACTTTCGAGAAGCTTATAGATAGGTCTCGCAATTCGATCGACGTAACAGTCGTCTCTGCCAACTCTTTGGAGATACCAAGCGTTATATTACAATTAAAATAAATATTTGCAGGCTTCTATTACGTAAGGAAGGAGTCAACCTCCGTACCACAGCGGAGTTGGAAATCGTGAAGGCCATCAAAGAAAGGGCTTGTTACCTCTCCCCGAATCCTCTCAAAGAGGAAACATTGGAAACTGAGAGGGCACAATACACATTACCTGATGGAACTAGTTTAGAGGTAAGAAATTTAACTAATTCCTTGTTTTTTTTTTGTTTAAATAATTATCACACAACGCCATCTAGTCCCAAGCTAAGCAGAGCTTGTGTTATGGGTACTAGACAACTGATAAACATACTTATATATTTCTAAATACATACATATTATAGATAAATTACACCCAGACACAGAACAAATGATCGTGCTCATCACACAAACATTTGTATAGCAGTCAGGGTCACTAACCATTAGACCAACAGGCTACATGATAACTGACAAATGCTTGCACTGACTGGACAGGTCCACTCAAATCTGTGTGGTTCTTTCTTCAAAAGACCATCTCAGACACCTACATGCTCCTCGTATGACTTGTTCAATATAATGTCTGGACTTTAAAAGAGACTGTGACCTCTGAGTTTGTTTCGGCTGTTTCTTCTCAGAGTAGTCAGGTACGAAACACCGGCCTCATCTAGTTTAAAAAATAGTGTCTTTTTGGCATGTAAAAGAGTTTGCTAAATGAAGATCATTTATCATTTGGAGTTTCATGCCGGTTCTTCTCCATAGAGATCTACTCCTTGTAATGATCATCTACGGTACTTTCACAGTTATTATGTCTTGTGACTGGGACTGTAGCACCATAACTATTTTTGTAGGTACTTGTTTTATTTTATGTCTTTTGAAAATTGAAATGTGCCTGTAATTGGCCTAGTTGAAGTAAATGATTAGATTTTGATTTTTGAACTAATAGTTGTTATTCAAAAATTCGCTAACATGTGTCTAATTTTTGTTCGATATTTATTTATATTTCCCAAAACTATCTTTTAGACAACGTGTAACGTTAATAGCGCAAAACGTCTCGTGGGGTAACTCAGCCCATGTTACTAAACAATGTTTGTTTTAAGACTATTGGAAATTCACAAAAAAAAAAAAAAAATTTCATACTGATGGGCCCGATTGATTTCTCATTTTGTATGAAAATGCGAAATTTTTTTTTGCGAATTTCCGAAAGTCTTGGAATAAACATTGTTCAGTAACATGGGCTGAGTTAGCCCACGAGAGGTTTTGCGCTATCAGAAAGCAAGACGCAAATAATTCTATCTCGTTTCTTAGTATAGCGCCGTCTCCTTCTGTTTGGCAAACACGGTCAGCGTGTGGATCCGGCGTAACACGTTGTAGAGAGTGACCGAAAAAAAAAAAACATTTTTTCATTACCTGAACTTACTAATCTGGTTCATCTACCTCTATAGATCGGTCCAGCCAGATTCCGAGCTCCAGAAGTCTTGTTCAGACCTGACCTCATCGGCGAGGAGTGCGAAGGTATGTCGATTCTTCATAACATCACGTCTTGCGATTTGTAATTTCTACTAACTAAAAATTAAAATTGAACTTCCTACTACTATTTTTTTTTACAACTATCACACAACGCCATCTAGTCCCAAGTTAAGCAGAGCTTGTCTTATGGGTACTAGACAACTGATAAACATACTTATATATTTCTAAATACATAAATATTATAGATAAATTACACCCAGAAACAGAAAAATAATGATCGTGCTCATCACACAAACATTTCTCCTGGGTGGGAATCGAACCCACGACCTCCGGCATAGCAGTCAGGGTCACTAACCACTAGACCAACAGGCCTGTCTAGACTGGGACTGTAGCACCATAACTTTTGTAGTATTTTATTATATTTTTTATGTTTTGACAATTCAAAAGTGCCTGTAATTGGTCTACTTGAAATAAATGCTTTGAATTGATTCCTGAGAAAAATATAAGCACAACGGACTGATCCTACAAAGTCGTTTTTCTAAGGTACGGAACACCATAAAAAAGTCAATAAAATTTGCCCTATTTGTTCCAGGTCTTCACGAGGTACTCATGTTCGCGATACAGAAGTCTGACATGGATCTTCGGAAGGTGTTGTACCAGAACATAGTGCTCAGTGGAGGCAGTACCTTGTTCCGAGGGTTTGGAGATCGACTCCTGGCTGAGATCAGGAGATTAGCACCCAAGGATATGAAAATTAGGGTAAGAAACATTTTTTTTTACTATGGCAAAGGAAGCAAAAGTGCCTGGTATTGGTTGAGGCCATCGCAAAAGCCGAGACGGAATGGGAAGCGGTCGCCTCCTGCGAAGCAGTCATGCTAGCGAAGGAGGAGGCGGGACGCGTGAGGGAGAGGACAGCGTCCACCTCACAGTCCAGGTACAATGTTAGACGGCGACAGACAGACGCAAGACGATCTCCGGCCACTGTAAGGCGGCGAGTAATAGGCGACTCGCTGTCCGACCATGGGCCATGCCCGGGTCGACGGCGCGTTGACTTTCACGCGCGCCTCAAAGAGTGTCAGCATAATGACGGGGCCTCCCTTAGAGGGCCAGAGCCTGCCGGGGTCGCGGGACTTACGAATTACCGTGACTCCGGAACATAAAGGGCTATTGAAGGACACTGATGATTTTAGTCAGTACAAGTCTGACAGTCCCTCCTGCCCTGCCCGGGGTGTGAGGACTCATTTGATGATTTTACCACACAAATAAAAAGTTTACACACAGGATATTTTTTATCTCGATATAACGTTTCTGTATGTTAATTTCCGAAATTCACGTGGGCAAATGTTACAAACTATTTTTTTTTAAATGTATTTTCCCCTTTTCCCCACAGATCTCAGCACCACAAGAGCGCCTCTACTCCACGTGGATCGGTGGTTCGATTCTCGCGTCACTCGATACATTCCGTAAGATGTGGGTCTCTAAGCGAGAATACGATGAGGAAGGACACAGGGCGGTTCATCGCAAGACATTTTAATTATAATCTAGAAAATTCTACATTTACGGAGCTTACCCATGACGCGATGCGACGCAATCCGACTAATTCCAAGTACAAGTGAAAATCAACCTTACCACTAGGACATCACCTAGCCTTCTCCCAACTATATTGTGGTCGGCTTCCAGTCGAACCAGATGCAGCTGAATATCAGTATTTTACATGGAGCGACTGACTATCGGACCTCCACAACACAGTAACTGGGTAATACGATACCCCATGGTAAGACTGGTTGTCAGAATTATGAGCTTCTGACTAACAGTAACGACTGTCAAAGATCTACAAATGACAGCCGGGACCAACGGCTTTACGTGCTTTCCGAGGCACGGAGGAAACTCGCTATGACAGATGGTCACCCATCCACAGACCAACCTCGGCAAACGCTGCTTAACCCGGAAGATCAGCCTGTGCGGCTGTAATTATTTAACCACGAGCTCCTCCATCATTCTTACCACTACGACATATGACATAAAACACGTTGTTATCTACAAGTAGATGAAAAACAAAACACGATCGCCACGACGACGTCAAGTCAATCGAATTGCATCATTACAACGACGATATAATAATAGACTCCGCATGCACGATCTAAGGAACAAAAACTATTCTGCCAACTCGCTGAGGTACTACGTAAGCGAGGGGGACGGGGTACTGCGTTGTGATTGGCTAACTCAAGGTCTGTTCTGTCTCAACGTATGTTTACGGCTCACAGGATTGGTCGAAATGAGACGAATATAAGACTTTTTTGCCTAATGTGTTGACAGACATCGGTCGCCTGTTATTAGGAGTCTAGTAATATATCGTCGTTGCATCATTATTTCTTAGTAGCAAGGTCGATTTACATTTTTAGTTTTTTTTTTTTTAGCAAATCCCACGAGTCGCGCCATGGGTAATGTTCCTTAATCTTTACCAGAAACATTCTTAGGTCACAGACTTGTTTTAAAAGGTTTTACGGCTCTGATGGGATCACGGAATTGTCTTAAGGCCTTTACCGGGGACAGACGGCGAGTAATAGGTGACTTGCCGTCTGATCATGGACCACGCGCGCCTCAATGAGCTGTCAGCATTATGATGGCCTAGAGGACCAAAGCCTGCCGCGGTTAAAGGACTGTCTTATAAGGTAACTCTGACTCGAATATCCGGTACGTAAAAGGCTATTGAAGGACACCGTGGATTTTAGTCAGTACAAGTCTGACAGTCCCTCCCGCCCTGTTTTGGGAGGGGCCCAGTCGGGGTTATGGGACTGTCTAAAAGGTACTGTGTGAGGAAAACGACGCGCCGAGGACTCTGGTGTGGTTCTTGATCGGACGGCGAGCTATCCATTACTCGCCGTCCTCGTGATTAGCCTATAAGAAGTTTCTGGTTAAGAAAAATTACTAAGCTTGTATATTAATCATTTGATTCAACTTTAATTCAGAATTTTAGATATTTTTTATATTGTAAACTAGTATACGCTCGGTATCAATATTTTCGCTTTCACGTCTAAAATTGACAAGCAAATATGATCCTTATTGTCTTTACAAACGAATTTGAACTTTATGTTAAACGTCTTAAAGTTCATTATTCCAAAAGTCAGTGTTTATCTAAGGTTCTGAATTGAAGATTGGTAAATTCTCGAACACTGAAAAGCGAGATTTAATAACAATTTAAGAGTATTGTAAAATACCCTATTTGGGCTTCAGGGACGATTCACATATTTTTCGGGTCGGCATTTCGGTTCGGCAATAAAAGCCGACCCGAAGTAACTACTACGGGCATAGCTAAACGGCTCAATGTTGAACCGACCATTTGGGCGTTTATAACCGGTTTTTTGAACCAATCCCAAATGGTCAACAGAACATGGTATATTCTCAAAATATACAAGATGAATTTTTCATCTTGGCTTAGATGGCTAAATCAGAAAGTATGAGGAATATCGAAAAATTCTGAAAGCAATCTCGATTCCGATTTTAATGAAAACTAAAACTACATCATTGGATTCTTTTCAATCAATATCCCTGGCCAGGAATCGAACGTCACATAATCTTTGCCCAAAAGAATTTACCGTTCGGCAATGCCGAATCGTGCCGACCCGAAAAATATGTAGTATGCCCTAAAAACAACATGCATTCAATATTTATATACACTTGTAGATATAAAACGCTTATTTATATTAAAACAATAATATTTGTTAACTACACGAGTCATTTTATATATCTGGCGAAACTGCAAATCTATTTCTTTCGCTAATTAATTAGATCTTTCTATAGAGGGTTGTTTGTAAAACATTACCAACGTTTCATAGGCTGAAAATACTTAGGGACTTTACCCACGGCGCGACGCGATATCGAATTGCATCGATTGACGATATCGGTCAGATATCACACAAGCGTCCGGCCGAAGAAAATGTATGGACAATCGCTAGTGTTTGCTAATGGAGTCGCACGGATTGACGATATCGCTTACAGATCTGCTCGATATCGAGTTGCATGTACGTCCTAATGAAAATGCACATGATTCTGTGTTCGAAATTCGATTGCGCAACTACTCGTCACTGGCGATAACTTTTGTCTTTGGTTTGCAGCGCCTTTATATCGTAGTAAAAAGGTGGATTTTTGAAATTCACGGTCGAATTGCACCGTATCAGTCCATTAGTAAATACGTGTGACTCAAATCGGCAATCGACTCAATATCGCACGAATCGTGTCGCGTCAACAACAACTTTTACTATGAAATCAACCCTGAAGGCAGAAATAGACTGTAAATCGGTTGCTAAAAAATGTTATGTTAAGCGAGATTTTAATAATTTAAGACAATTACTTTTTTGTATTAAATAAATTATTTTTTTCGATTATTCTGTTTTATTTTAAAAAAGATAATAATAATATACAACATGTAACATAATTAACGCACATCCTGAAATTAGTTTGTTCAGAATCGTTTACTGAATCGATTTCTATCATTTTTAATATAATGTAATTTTTTTATCAAAAATAATTAAAACTACGGAAATTATATAGTCGCATCACCCCTGTACAGTCAAAACAAACTAAGATAGACCGTAAATCAAGGCATCAAGACTTAAAAGTGCATAAACAAATTTTTTTTTTATTTGTATATAAACAAATTCCGTCATTCAATACAAAATAAAGAAAAAAATTGAATATGTGTATTATGATTAAAACGTAATATTCTAATTGGGTGTCTGAGGGTGTGCGTTAATTACGTTACATGTTGTATATATATACACTATTCAAAAATAATTTTTAGAAAGTATTTCACTTGCTAAACATTATTTTCAAATGACAGTTGAGAGATGGCGATCATTGACACCTTCCTTCATAATTGAATCGTATAAGTTTGTATGTGTTTTTGAAAAGTTTAGGCTACGGTTCCACTCGGGCATGTGTGCGGCGAGTAATGGGCAACTCGCCGCACGACCATGGACCATGCCCGGGTCGACGGCGCGTTGTGTTCCACGCGCGCCTCAAAGAGCGTCAGCATTATGACGGGGCCCCCTCTAGAGGGCCAAAGCCTGCCGGGGTCGCGGGACTTATCTCATTACCGTGACCCCGGAACGTAAAGGGCTAATGAAGGACACCGTGGATTTTAGTCAGTACATACGAGTCTGACAGTCCCTCCCGCTCTGCCCGGGGTGGGAGGACTCATTTGATGATTTTACTACGCTAAAAAAAAAAGGCTTGGGTTCCACTGAGGCGAAGCGGAGCAGAGTGGAGAGCGATTCACCAATCACATGGCTTGAGTGGAGAAGATTTTCAAGCCATGTGTTTGGTGAATCGCTCTCCACTCTGCTCCGCTCCGCCTCAGTGGTACTGCAGCCTAATGGGGAAGGCCGGTCAAAGCTAATTGTAGATGGCGCCACCATAGCTAAGTCCTAATCCGACCAATGAGGTAGTACTATTTTGAAGTACCTATAAGATTTGAACCAATGACGATGCTTGGAACTAGCTATACTAGCGCCATTCGTTTCCCAGTTGCCATCCCCATTCATGGTAAACAATTTTGTTTAGCAACAATTGATCAACGTTATTGATGAACGGCAAGAGTGCTGCTGGAAACTTTGTTTAGATCACGCAAAATGTTCGGGGAAGTAGTAACAAACACGTCCACACACGTCAACATTTGTTCAGAAACTGATGCATTCGCTCGCCGGGCATCAACTCTGCAACGTGACGTGATCAACTCCGCAACGCAAGTTTTAACAGCAACTCCACAACATGTTTATGTAACCATGTTTCTCAATAACTGTACCCTTATCACGAGTTTTCACTATTTTACTTTACAGCGTCTTTCCAGTATTTACAGCGTTTCTTGTATGAAAAAATGGAACAGCGCCTCTGGTGTGCGAAGAAGGAACACATTTTTTCCTTGAAAATTGACAATTTGAAATTGTCAAAGTTCCAGTTTACGTCTTAAATACTGACTCGTGCTAAGGGTACTGTTTACCATGAATACGAGGCTTAAAACTGGCTAAAAGATACAGGTCATTGACGTTTTCACTCATAACTTTGTCATAAATGAGTGAGGGTTTCGTGAAGATACAAAAAATACAACAAAAAAACTGGAATAAAATATTTTATTTACGTACATTTATTATACTTTCAACATATATTTAAATTCTGTGCTTAAATTCTTAATACACTCTTGCACACAAGTGAAATTCAACCTTAAAGTGATAAACAATAGTGTTTAAAACAGTGTGGTTGTAAGCTAAATGCGTTACAATATATTTTTATGTTTAAAATTCATCATTTTCGAAGGGATGGAACTTGTGGCCGAAGGAACTGTAAATAAGATGAAAAAAATAGGTTAAAAATGCAGGTAGTATAATATTATCAGATTATAAAGTTCCCACTACTGGGACACAGGCCTCCTCTGTGAGAGGGAGTGGGCTGTAATTAGGGTTGCCAACCGTACTATAACACATAGTATTGTACTGTATTTAGGGTCTCCGTACTATATACTGTTGAAGAAATATATAGTACGCAAAAATACTATATTTCAGTACAATAGGTCAATGTTTATATTTTGCGTTTCTATTGAATTACTAAAATTAACAAAATAAGAAAACTTCCTGCAATTTTCAAACACAAGACGTGTTTGAAAATTGCAGGAAGTTTTCTAAAATTGGAAGAAGTGCAAAGAAATATAGTTTTTATAAAAATAAATAAGTGAAAATATAACTTTAGTCTGTTTTTTATTTATCCCTACTAAAATACTATAATTTTTAAGCGTACTATTATTTTTATGGCTTTTTCAAAGAAATACTATATTCAAACAAAAAAATGTTGGCAACCCTAGCTGTAATCCACCACGCGGGCTCTGACCGGTTTGGATGATATCATGTCTTCGTTTTTTCTTCTTCAATTTTTCGGTTCTAGGACATGCCGGTTTCCTCACGATGTTTTCCTTCACCGTTTTGAGAGCAGTGGTGATGAAATAAATTACACAAAGTAATGCTCTTGGCGGGGGATCGAACCCACGACCTACAACTCGTAAGTCGGGACCGATACCACTGGGCCACCACTGCTCTCACAATTTATAAAACAAACAGGTTTTTTTTTTTCAATTTTTTTTTTCACATCTTTAATCCACCACCCGGGCTCAGTGCGGGTTGGTAGATGTCACATGTTTGGTTCTAGGATATGCCACAAACCTCTGTATCCCTCTGTACGTCTCTCCCTCTCAATCTTTTCCTGTATCCGTTCTCTGTATAACGCTCTTTCTCCCTCCCAATCCTCCAGTTTTCTCCTCTCCCTCTTTCTCTTCTCTCTTTACCTCTCGCTCTCTTTCACACTCTCCCCTCTTTATATCTCACGCTCCCCTTTACATGCTCTCTCTTTCACACTCCCGCCTCTTTATGTTTCACTCTCCCCTTTACATGCCGTCTCTTTCACACGCTGTCCCCTTTTACGTCTCACTCTCCCCTTTACATGCTCTCTCTTTCACACTCCCGCCTCTTTATGTTTCACTCTCCCCTTTACATGCCGTCTCTTTCACACGCTGTCCCCTTTTACGTCTCACTCTCCCCTTTACATGCTCTCTCTTTCACACTCCCGCCTCTTTATGTTTCACTCTCCCCTTTACATGCCGTCTCTTTCACAAGCTGTCCCCTTTAACGTCTCACTCTCCCCTTTACATGCTCTCTCTTTCACACTCCCGCCTCTTTATGTCTTACTCTCCCCTTTACATGCCGTCTCTTTCACACGCTGTCCCCTTTTATGTCTCACTTTCCCCTTTACATGCTCTCTCTTTCACACTCCCGCCTCTTTATGTTTCACTCTCCCCTTTACATGCCGTCTCTTTCACAAGCTGTCCCCTTTTACGTCTCACTCTCCCCTTTACATGCTCTCTCTTTCACACTCCCGCCTCTTTATGTTTTACTCTCCCCTTTACATGCCGTCTCTTTCACACGCTGTCCCCTTTTATGTCTCACTTTCCCCTTTACATGCTCTCTCTTTCACACTCCCGCCTCTTTATGTTTCACTCTCCCCTTTACATGCCGTCTCTTTCACACGCTGTCCCCTTTTACGTCTCACTCTCCCCTTTACATGCTCTCTCTTTCACACTCCCGCCTCTTTATGTTTCACTCTCCCCTTTACATGCCGTCTCTTTCACACGCTGTCCCCTTTTACGTCTCACTTTCCCCTTTACATGCTCTCTCTTTCACACTCCCGCCTCTTTATGTTTCACTCTCCCCTTTACATGCCGTCTCTTTCACACGCTGTCCCCTTTTACGTCTCACTCTCCCCTTTACATGCTCTCTCTTTCACACTCCCGCCTCTTTACGTTTCACTCTCCCCTTTACATGCCGTCTCTTTCACACGCTGTCCCCTTTTACGTCTCACTCTCCCCTTTACATGCTCTCTCTTTCACACTCCCGCCTCTTTATGTTTCACTCTCCCCTTTACATGCCGTCTCTTTCACACGCTGTCCCCTTTACGTCTCACTCTCCCCTTTACATGCTCTCTCTTTCACACTCCCGCCTCTTTATGTTTCACTCTCCCCTTTACATGCCGTCTCTTTCACAAGCTGTCCCCTTTAACGTCTCACTCTCCCCTTTACATGCTCTCTCTTTCACACTCCCGCCTCTTTACGTTTCACTCTCCCCTTTACATGCCGTCTCTTTCACACGCTGTCCCCTTTTACGTCTCACTCTCCCCTTTACATGCTCTCTCTTTCACACTCCCGCCTCTTTATGTTTTACTCTCCCCTTTACATGCCGTCTCTTTCACACGCTGTCCCCTTTTATGTCTCACTCTCACTTTTATATGCTGTCTCTTTCACACTCCCGCCTCTTTATGTTTCACTCTCCCCTTTACATGCCGTCTCTTTCACACGCTGTCCCCTTTTATGTCTCACTCTCCCCTTTATATGCTGTCTCTTTCACACACTTTCTCCTCTTTAAATCTCACTCTCCCCTTTACATGCTCTCTCTCTCACACACTCTTTCCTCTTTATATCTCACTCTCCCCTTTACATGCTCTCTCTCTCACACACTCTCTCCTCTTTATATCTCACTCTCCCCTTTACATGCTCTCTCTTTCACACTCTCTTCTCCTTCTCTTTCTGCACAATATCCGTATTTTTTTTCTAAATAAAAATGCAAATAATTATGCTTCCAAATCAAAACAAGTTAGCAACAAAACAAATATAATATACTCACGCAGTCATCGGAACAAATCTGCCGTTACAATCGAATGAGTCGATGAGGTCCAAGTCTTCCTGCGACAATTTGAAGTCGAAGACATTGAAGTTGCTCTCAATTCGAGACCTTGTCACCGACTTCGGTATCACGATAACTCCGCGGTCGATTTGGTACCTGGCGAAATATAAATATCAATCATCATCTGCCTGTCTTTTCCCAACTATATTGTGGTCGGCTTCCACTCGAACCAGATGCAGCTGAATATCAGTATTTTACATGGAGCGACTATCTATCGGACCTCCACAACCCAGTAACTGGGTAATACGATACCCCATGGTAAGACTGGTTGTCAGACTTTAGAGCTTCTGACTAACAGTAACGACTGTCAAAGATCTACAAATGACAGCCGGGACCAACGGCTTTACGTGCTTTCCGAGGCACGGAGGAAACTCGCTATGACATATGGTCAAGATGAGGCAGTCGCAATTTAAAAACTTACCTAATAAGTACTTGAGCGGCAGTCTTCCCCAGTCGGTCAGCGATAGCCTTCAGTTTGGGGTCATCCAACAAGTTGGGCTCCCCGGGCTTGGCCCACGGTCTGTCCGGAGACCCCAGTGGAGAGTACGCGGTGATCTTAATGTTACGAGCCTCGCAGAACTCCTTCAGGCGACGCTGGTTCAAGTAGGGGTGGCATTCGACCTTGAAAATTAATAGGAGGGGATTAAATGCTGCTTAAAATTAACTTTTGTGTAGTATTTAAACGCAAATAAAAAAATATTCTTTTTCTATGCAATAAGATTCCGAATTCCCATCAAAATTACTAATTGCACGGCAAAATATTCAACTCAAAATATCACTAAACACACTACAATTTATTTTCAATTCAATGTCAAATGACAAATTTCAGAAAATGTCTTGATTAAAAAAAAATAACCACGAAGGGGAATCAAAAAAAAAAATTGGTTTTTCATACAGATGTGCCTGACCAATTTCTCATTTTGCATGAAAACCCAATTATTTTTTTTGCGAATTTCCCAAAAGTCTTAGAACAAAAATTGTTCAGTATAACATGGGCTGAGTTACCCCACGAGAGGTTTTGCGCTTTTGGCGTAACACGTTGTATAGTTACCTACCTGATTAGTAACAGGCACAATTTTGGCGCTCTTCAAAAGTCTCTCAATTTGTTTTGAGTTGAAATTGGAAACGCCGATACTCTTCGTCAGGCCCTCGGCTACTAGAGGCTCCATTGCCTTCCAGGTATCCACATAATCAACATCGGAGAACGCTATTTTATCTGAACCGTCTTGAGGGAACAGATCTTCGCCTTCCTGTGAACAAAAATATACATACAAGTTAGAACCCAAATCTAAAACATTATTTTTAGTATAAATGCGAAACCTGAATATAGTTTGTTCAGAATCAGTAACTGATTCGATTCCAATAGTTTTTACACTATGTTAAAAGTATTTTAATTAAATTTTATGACCAGTTAATTACAATACAATCACCGTACGGTTAAGTATCTATTGCCAAACTATTATCACGAGTGTATAACACAGTAGACGCGATTTACGCGGGTGTACCGCGAAATGAGCATTTTTTTAATGGACAACCATGGTAATATACAAGCTTATAACTTTGTGATTTTTTATGATACGGTTTTAAAATTTTGTACATAGATTCTTTACACAAAAATATTAGACAGGTGTATCGGGTTTCGCATAAACAAAAATATTAAAAAAAAAACAAAAAAACCCGACTGCGTAAAAAAACTAAAAAAAAGAAAGAAACAAGCCCAGTAGTTTAGAATTCACTCATTCACACTCACAGTCGGGGCACTCGGGGCCCATTCAAATTATACCAATCAAATCATCCCAAGGGGCCCCGACTGTAAGTGTGAATGAGTGAATTCTAAACTACTGGGCTTGTTTCTTTCTTTTTTTTTAGTTTTTTTACGCAGTCGGGTTTTTTTGTTTTTTTAAATATTTATTTTATTTTACTATTTTTAATTTTTGTTAGCTTTTATCAGTTCAAATTAAATTGAAACATATAAGTTATATATATATTTTGGTAAACCATTTTTAAAATCCTTTAATTTGATACCCCACTTGATAGAATGTGAGAGATTTTTAAAAAATATTTTTAGTTTGGAACCCTTTGCACACGAGTTCGACTCGCACTTGGCCAGTTTTATGTACCCAGTGACACTCTCACGTTTATAAGACGAATCTAACGACACCTCTCAAGCTAAAATCCATCAAGCCGTTTAGGCTGCAGAGCAACACATTGTAACAAAAGATCTGTAATAATTTTGGCGATTGAAAAAGAGTGTCCATGGAGTTTCTTGCTCATTCTTCTCCATAGAGATCTACTCCTTGGAATGAGCACCTACGGTACTTTCACAGTTTTTATGTCTTGTGACTGGGACTGTAGCACCATAACTTTTTAATGTTTAATTACATTTTTATTTGTCTATGACAATTCATAAGTGCCTGTAACTGGCCTACTTGAAATAAATGCTTTGATTTTGATTTTGAACACACAGAAACATACATACATACATACAACGACGATATAATACTAGACTGGTAATAACAGGCGACCGATGTCTGCCAACACATTAGGCAAAAAAGTCTTATATCCGTCTCATTTCGACCAATCCTGTGAGCCGTAAACATACGTTGAGACAGAACCGACCTTGAGTTAGCCAATCACAACGCAGTACCCCGCCTCCCTCGCTTACGTAGTACCTCAGCGAGTTGGCAGAATAGTTTTGTTCGATAAATCGTGCAATGCGTAGTCTAGTATTATATCGTCGTTGCATACATACATACACTCGAAAAACATAACCCTCCTGGCGCAGTCGGGTAAAAAATAATGTTGTATACTAATACTGTCCCTTACGTTTACGCTCTACGAGCGATCCGAATCCGATCCGAACCCGTGAAAAATAATCACGGACAGAATTCGTATATTGCTTACGCACTACTCCGATCTCTGACAACCAGCCGCGTATCCCCCGCACTTCGCGGGATTTATTTCCTTACCGTGACCCCGAAACATAAAGGGCTATTGAAGGACACCGTGGATTTTAGTCAGTACAAGTCTGACAGTACCTCCCGCCCTGCCCGGGGTAGGAGGACTCATTTGATGATTGTACCACGCTTAAAAAAAAAAATACCCCCCGCCCGGCCCGCTGCCTCTCTGCTCGTCCGCAGCTCGGATTCAACTCGGAAGCAGTGCGCGAGCGTTCATGCAAATATTATGGCTACTTCGATCCGTCATTTTTTATCCGAAACGGATATTCTCGGATGACGAAAAGAAATCGGATGACGGAGGTCGGATCGGATTAGGCGCACAATGCCACATTCGCAAAATGACATTTTCAAATTTCGCAAAATGCCACATTCTCAAATTGACATATTCCGAAAACGCCACATCGCAAAACGTCACATTAGCAAAATGCCATTTTCGCAAAATGTCATATTCGCAAAATACCATTTCCGCACAATGTCAAATAATCAGAATATTGAAATGTCACTTGGGACATCGTCATTTTTTTATATAAACGGTCAGTCCACACCGAGATTTGTTTGATTTTAGACTTGATTAAGCAAATCCTATAATCAATACTGCAAATCAAAAAATAAATGTACCATGGCGCATGCAGGAAAATACTTTGATTGAGTCATAATTATTTTTTTCTGACTTTAATTATACAGGGTGGTCCAGGCCAGATGGATATAATTTTTTTTAGATAGTCGGCTTAGGGAAAAAAATCGCTTGTCACCCGCTTACAAGATATGATTTTTTTGTTTAATTAAAATTGGTGATATTTCTAATATCACCAATTTTAATGTATTCGTGATTTTTATTTACTTTTAAATGAAAAAAATTATTATATTTTTATTTTAGGTGCTTACTTAGACATTGCACTCTCTCAGAAAGGAAAAAAATCATACTGATCTGCAAATTTGAAGTGCTTTAATTTTAATTTCATATCAATGCAAGAATAATTACTTTCCTTGAAATCGACAGAAAAAATCTGTCGATTTCAAGGAACTCCAAAAAAAACTTAAAAAATACTTTTTTTCCACGTTTTTTAATATTCCTGGCAGCTAAATAGGTGCCTAAACAGACTACCTAAAAAAATTATTATACATTTGGCCTGGACCACCCTGTATGTATGATATATTATCATTGTATAACAGTTGCATCTAATCACTATTAATGTTTAAATTGTTAAAAAAAAAAATAAGAATGAGCAAAGTTGGGAACGTGGAAAATAAAATTAGTGTAATGCCAATTAGATTATTTGTTATCCTATTATCGACATATAATATTTCAGTTTACATTTTTAATTTATTTCATGTTAAAATAAATGAAAATGAATAAATAATGAGATTAAATACGTAATTAAATTAGTTTTAATTTTACTCATAAAATCATCGGCTCAGAAGTCACTGTGGCTTTAACTTTTAAGAATGTGTCATTTTGAGAATGTGGCATTTTGAGAAATGACATTTTGCGAATGTGTCATTTTGCTAATGTGGCATTTTGCTAATGTGGCATATTGAGAAATGACATTTTGCGAATGTGTCATTTTGCGTCAATATGTCATTTTGCGAATGTGGCATTGTGCGCCTAATCCATCGGATCTAGTGCGTAAACTACTATAGAAATAGTTTTACGGCTATAACTACGGACCGTATTTTCACGGGTTCGGATCGGATTCGGATCGGACGTAGTGCGTAAACGCCGTAATGCGGAAGAGTTTGTTTGGTTTAACGCGCTAATCTCAGGAATTACTTGTTCGATTTTAAAAATTATTTTTGTGTTGGATAGTCCATTTATTGAGGAAGGCTATATAACATTATACAAGTCATTGTATACGGTCGAATTGAGTAACCTCCTTTTTTGTAGTCGGTTAAAATACTGATATTCAGCTGCATGTCGTACAACTGGAAGCCGACCCCAAACATACAATAACGAGCAAAAGTATGAAATTACTTGTAATTGATGATAGCTCCTTTTTTTATCATGGTAAAATCATCAAATGAGTCCTCCCACCCAGGGCAGGGCGGGAGGGACTATCAGACTTGTACTGACTAAAATCCACGGTGTCCTTCAATAGCCCTTTATGTTCCGGGGTCACGGTAAGGAAATAATCCCGCGACCCCGGCAGGCTTTGGCCCTCTGAGATGGGGGCCCCGTCATTGCTGACGCTCTTTGAGGCACGCGTGGGACACAACGCGCCGTCGACCCGGGATGAGCTCCTTAAATACATATAGGCGTGAATTTGGTATCAATGTAAAGTTAACAGTTAAACCTTTAAAATGGTACAATTTTTATTATTTTTAACTATTTATTAAGTTAATTATTTTTTAAACCGACGCGCATCGTAAAGATGATTTTTGAGGAAAGAAAAATTCAGATTGCAAGTGGGATTCGAACCCGCGTCTTCTGGATAGGTACTCCAGACGCCTTAACCAACTAGGCCATTGCAACCCACACCTGCAAGCTGAAATTCTCTATTCCTCGTTTGAACGCTTTACGGTTTGCAGGTGTGGGTTGCAATGGCCTAGTTGGTTAAGGCGTCTGGAGTACCTATCCAGAAGACGCGGGTTCGAATCCCACTTGCAATCTGAATTTTTCATTCCTCAAAAATTCGAATCCCACTTGCAATCTGAATTTTTCATTCCTCAAAAATCATCTTAATTTATTAAGTACTCAAGATCGCGCGGAATCGGAGTGATTCCATACTTTTGCTCACGATAATTGGGAAAGCCGTGTCTCGGAAAGCACGTAAAGCCGTTGTTCCCGGCTGTCATTTGTAGATCTTTGACAGTCGTTACTGTTAGTCAAAAGCTCTAAAGTCTGACAACCAGTCTTACCATGTGGTATCGTATTACCCAGTTACTGTGTTGTGGAGGTCCGATAGACAGTCGCTCCATGTAAAATACTGATATTCAGCTGCATCTGGTTCGACTGGAAGCCGACCACAATATAGTTGGGAAAAGGCAGGCAGATGATGGCATACCTTGTAAGCCTGAGGCCAGTGAATGAGGTACAGGTCCAAATACTTCAAGTTGAGGTTCTCAAGAGACGCCAGGATGGCTCCCTTCACCAGGTCCGGGCGGTGGAAGGTGTTCCATAGCTTCGAGGTGATGAACAAGTCTTCTCTGTGAAGAAAATTGCAAATTAATGGTGAGTGTCTTCATGAAACTAGGTTTTATGGTACACACGGCCACACATCAAGCTATACAATACCAGTCAAATCAAATCAAATAAATTTATTTGTGCACACAGGTCTTAGTTTAGTTGTTCATAAATATTTACATGTATCTCTGCGTCCTGCTACACAGTTAGTAGCATACAAATTTTACATGAAATCGGTATTTTAAAAGAACATGCATATGAAGTTTTTTAAATTGTCAAGAAACAAAAATAATAATTCAAAATAAATTAAAACTAAAATCATTTAAAAAATCTGATAACCTTCATATAAATAATAATAAAAACAATAATAACATTTTTTGATAATCATATCAATAATAATAGCCAAATAGTCAATACTTATAATAATCAAATGAGAAAAACTTTCATTATAAAACAAATATTCAACAATAATAATGAAATTCCAAATAATTCATAATAATACAATTTATTCACAATAATCATATCTATAAATCCATAATAATAAAAACCAAAATCATATTACTATTTTATCTTCTAAAAATTCTGTCACACTATAATAAGCTTTTTGGGCTAGAAATTTCTTTAATTGATTTTTTAAAGCATTCTGATTCAAATCCTTCCACTTTTTCGGCAACTTGTTAAAGATAATCGGAGCCATACATATGATACTCTTACGCATAAGTGCAGTTTTAGCTCTGTGTGAGCTAAGTTTGCTGTTATCTCGTCTGTTACGCGAGATTATGTCTTCCAAACGAGGAAACAGCAAAGGATTTGCTAGCACAAACATTTTGACCTCTAAAATGTACTCATACATTCAGGGCAGTGTAAAGTGTAAGTAGTTGGTATGCCAGTATCCAGTATAAGCTGATCGTTGATTGTGCAAAAAGAAACTGTAAAGTGAGGCCACGATTAACTGATTTTGTATAGCTTGATGTGAAGTCGTGTGTACCTAAGGGAATAAAGGGGATATAATAACCCAACAAGCCAAATCAGTATTTATAACGATCTCAAGACTAATTTTATTTTTACTTATAAGAATCTTGTAAAATGCTTCAAAGCTTGATTTGGGTACAGTTACAGGATCAGTTTTACCTATATCTATCTTATAATTAACTTACATAATATTAGTAAGCCTTATAATATACTTGACGAAGCGCAATTGCTCCTATAATGATATGAGCCTAGACAATTTCAAGTATAAATGCTCTTGTTAATATCTGACATAAGTATTTTACTGGAGCAATTTTGTTTAAAAGACACTAGTAATGTACTTAGTTATGAGTTTTAAGTATATTTTATAAGGTTACCTTTGTTGTTGCTTCTGTGGTTTATTGGTAATTAATATAAAAAAAAGATAACTAAAATTACTATTGCCACTATTGTGTGTTATTGTAAAACATATAAACTCTAATACATTTAAAATATAGTGTGTGACTCGTGGGGAAGTAATATTTACAATGCCCTCTGAAAAATAACACATTAGCTTATTATTATAAATAAATTATTTCGTGATTTTGTCATATTCATCCGCCATGTTTTAAAATTGCTCTTCATGAGTACTTTTTAGAACCATCGTAGGTAAATTAGTACTTGTAGCAGTTTTTGTCCAGATAAATCACCTCCATTTTAAAACAAATTAGGGTTCCCTTGAAGTTTCCCTGCTAATTATTGATTTTCCTTTTTTAGGATTTAATTAACAAGATGGTCATATTTCTCGATGTCGACTGTTTTTTGACAAAATCCTCATTGATTTTACTAAGAAATATGAGATGGCCTTGGACAATTACACATTTTGTGTTATCCGAAAGCTGCAATGGGTGTGGATATCCAGTTTATATGAACAATATCTACAGACCTACTTATTTCATATGCAGTCAAGAAAACAGAATATTTTTATTGCATCAAACTTACTTAAGCTTTTTTGATCTAATAGCGCTCTTGTTAAGTACTATTAGAATAAAAAGACTCTCGAACAAGACTATGACGGCACAAACTTGTGATCGTTTCAGCTAAGTATGTTATAATATCATTTTCTCTCACAAAATGCTACTCTAAGATCAAAATATTAATCAGGATTATTTAGTTTTACTGAAAACAATTATAGGAGATCCATTCCTAAAAGTCTCCTAAAAGATAATCCTGCAGTTAACTTCAAGACTGAGTTAAAAAGACAATTACTCTTGAGGATAAGTATGCTTGTGAAATGCTATTACTAGTAAACATTTCCTATAAATATTTTGGATGTCAGTCTTTTAGCGAACTGTAAGACCTAGATATAAGAACGATTGCACTTGAGTATGTTAAGGCTTGGCAAATGCTATTATAAGTTAAAAGTTCTACCGCAATGCCAATCCAAGAACGTTATAATGATATACTTATAAGCTTTTCTTATAGGATTACTTTGCTTGTTGGGAATATAATATAATAATATTCCACAACGCCATCTAGTCCCAAGCTAAGCAGAGCTTGTGTTATGGGTACTAGACAACTGATAAACATACTTAGATTTTCTAAATACATAAAATATCTTATTATCAAAATTTCCGTGTCACAATGTTAGTTACCGTACTCCTCCGAAACGACTCTACCGATTTTTACCAAATTTTATATGCGTATTCAGTAGGTCTGAGAATCGGCTACTATCTATTTTTTAAATTTGATTTAAATGGCAAAACAACGTTTGCGGGTTCAGCTAGTTATAGATAAATTACACCCAGACACAGAACAAATGATCGTGTTCATCACACAAACATTTGTCCTGGGTGGAAATCGAACCCACGGCATAGCAGTCAGGGTCACTAACCACTAGACCAACAGGCCTGTCAAAATGTATAAAATCTTGGTTCTTCTAACCATACAGACAGATGTGTTGCTGGGGAGTTTGTTCCGCCACTTCTTCCCAACCAAAACACTGGGAAGTGTCGAAGGGGGGCGCTTTGGGGGACTGTCTTATGTAAAAATTGACCTTAAAAAAGTGCTGGTAAATCAGCCTATTATGATTTTGGGACCCTATTACTCTGCTGTCCGTTTGTATGTCACCAGGCTGTTTCTCATAAACCGTGATAGCCCTGACAGGCCTGTGGTCTAGTGGTTAGTGAACCTGACTGCTATGCCGGAGGTCGTGGGTTCGATTCCCACCCAGGACAAATGTTTGTGTGATGAGCACGATCATTTGTTCTGTGTCTGGGTGGAATTTATCTATAATAATTGTGTGTATTTAGAAATATATAAGTATGTTTATCAGTTGTCTAGTACCCATAACACAAGCTCTGCTTAGCTTAGATGGCGTTGTGTGATAGTTGTGGAATATTATTATTAAACAGTTGAAATTTTCACAGATGATGTATTTATGTTGCCGCTATTATAACAAATACAAAAAACAGAGTAAATATTTAAAGGGCTCCAGTATATACCGTGATTTTTTTTCAGTTCGGTAAATACATAATGGTAAGGAATACTTTGTGCGCGAGACCAACAGAACGATTTTTTTTATTTATTTTAAGATAGGTTCGTGTTTGACCATTATCTCTCGCTTGATGGTAAGTGAGGATGTGGTCGACGATGAAGCACGCTTGTCCAGAAGTAACCTGTTCACTCTTGACTTGAAGATCACAAGGTTATAGCTGTCGGGAAATACAGAGGTTTTAATGGGGAAGGCCGGTCAAAGCTAATTGTAGATGGCGCGCGACCATAGCTAAGTCCTAATCCGACCAATGAGGTAGTACTATTTTGAAGTACCTACCTATAAGATTTGAACCAATGACGATGCTTGGAACTAGCTATACTAGCGCCATTCGTTTCCCAGTTGCCATCCCCATTATTAAAAAAGGCTTTACTGTTGGTCTCAATCTAGCTCAGAAGCAAAGATAAGACCTAAGATGTAGCCAGCTCACCCGGAAAAACTCGAACTACGCACCGACAAAGAACATACAATGAATACATAACCTCCTCCTTATATAAAGTCGGTTAAAACTCACCTCTTCACGGTCCCATCAGCAATTTTAGCGGAGATGGCAGCACCGACCTCCTTCTCGTTACCATAGACGTATGCGCAGTCTATGTGTCTGTAGCCAATGTCTATGGCGTTCTTCACCGCTTCGGTCACCTCACCCGGCTTGGACTGGAAATGGAGAACGAAAATATGAAGACTAGTAATAATATAAAACTATTCCACAACTATACACAACGCCATCAAGTCCCAAGCTAAGCAGAGCTTGTGTTATGGGTACTAGACAACTGATAAACATACTTATATATTTCTAAATACATACATATTATAGATAAATTATACTCAGACACGGAACAAATGATCGTGCTCATCACACAAACATTTGTCCTCTGGGTGGGAATCGAACCTACGACCTCCGGCATAGCAGTCAGGGTCACTAACCACTAGACCAACAGGCCAGTCAACTAGTGTTCCCAGCATCAACCCCGCAACTCAGTCGGCTCCTATCATTCGTAGCGTGATTTTAATGTAGGTAGAAAAGAAGGAGTGGAACTCTCTGCCTGCGTCTGTGTTTCCGAAGTTCCGAACTCATACAACCCTAATCTCTTCAAAGTTAGAGTGAACAGGCTTCTTCTGGGTAAGTTCGCTCCATCGTCGACCTTGTCTTAGTCATTCCTGACCTAGATTTTAACAAAGCCTTCTTTATGGAGTTGTCATCCGGTTTAGAGCCACAGTTATCGGAAATGATGGGGTAGGCCATCATGCCGTAGTTACCATTGGGGTAGACCAATAGTGAAGAAGTTAACAAGGGCTTATTTTTAATGGAGTTGTCAGCCGCTCCAAAAGACAGCTATGTTTTAGAGCCACAGTTATCGGAAATGATGGGGTAGGCTATCATGCCGTAGTTACCATTGGGGTAGACCAATAGTGAAGTTAACAAGGGCTTATTTTTATGGAGTTGTCAGGAGCTCCAAAAGATAACTAAAGAAGCAAACCCCTACAATGGAACCTTACCCAGAAGAATTGTTAAGTGTTGTAAATGTTAGGGAATACAGACATAATTATATGTATGCTTATGTTCGTTTAAATTGATTTTAACTGTGTTAGACATCTCATCTCGTGTCAATTGTTATCAGTAACCCGTCGTACGTTATCTAATATAATATAAGTCAGCGTTTCCCATTTGCCGGGTCACGACCTGGTACCGGGCCATCAATATAAAATACTGAGTCGCAAAACTGCCGCCTTGATTTTGTTTTAATAAAAAATAAGCAGCAGCTCCATAATTCACACATGATTTTGGCGATACCAAAATCCAAACTAATATTATAAATGCGAAAGTAACTCTGTCTGTCTGTCTGTCTGTTACGCTTTCCCGCTTAAACCTCTCAACCGATTTTGATGAAATTTGGCACAGACAATCTTTAGACCCTGAGAAAGAACATAGGCTATCAAAACACCACGCGGGCGAAGCCGCGGGCGGAAGCTAATATATCATAAAACCTTTTTACTATTACTAAATGTTATACATATTATTAATCTAACGGAATCAGCATTTTTTTTAGCGTGGGAAAATCATCAAATGAGTCCTCCCACCCCGGGCAAGGCGAAAGGGACTGTCGGACACGTACTGACTAAAATCCACAGTGTCCTTCATTAGCCCTTTGTGTTCCGGGGTCACGGTAACGAGATAAGTCCCGCGACCCCGACAGGCTTTGGCCCTCTAGGAGGGGGGCCCCGTCATCATGCTGACGCTCTATGAGGCGCGCGTGGAACACAACGCGCTGTTGACCCGGGCATGGTTCATGGTCGGACAGCGAGTTGCCCTTTACTCGCCGCCCGCATGCCCGCGCCTACGGGTGGCCGGAGATCATCTTGCGACGTACGTCGCCGTGGGCGTCCACCACTGCGGCTGGGGCGGAGGGAAGACGCTGTCCTATGCCTCAAGCGGCCCGCCTCCTCCTTCGCGAGCATGACTGCTTCGCAGAAGGAGGCGGCGACCGCTTCCCACTCCGTCTCGCCCCGCAGCATGGCCTCGACCAATGCCGGGCGCGAGAGGTCTCAGCCTAACGCCGCCGTGAGGACACGGCGGTGCTCTACCCAAGCGGGGCAGTCCTGCATCGTGTGCTCCACCGTGTCCTCCGGGCGATCCTCGCAGTGGTGACACCCAGGCGGTTCCTCCTTTCTCATCAGACACAGCTAGGTACCTCCCGAAACTTCCGTGTCCGGTGAGGACCTGAGTCATGTGGTAGGTCAGGACGTCGTGACGCCTATCCAGCCACTCCTCAAAGAGGGGTCTTACCTTACCGCTGCGATTGCGGCGTGCCCGGACGTCGGTCGCGACAGTCGTCCCCTCCACACTGCCCTGAGATCGCGCCGGAGCTCTTCCCGCCGCGCCTCGACTTCTCGAGGCAGAACGGAATCAGCTTGGGTTTAAAAACTATTAAGTGGGTCACGAAGTGGCAGTTTAAAGATTACCGGGCTATTCTTTATTAGTATAGATGTAGATATGAGATACGCTGGCGAAAACAGATACAAAGATGAAGAATTCGATTATAATTCGGAGCACGTGCGGTCGTGCGTCACAGATAATTCTGCGGTACTTTTTTTCGTCGACTTAGTGATGTCAACTACAATCACGCCACTTGAATGAAATTCGCAGTGTAAAATAAATATTATGATACAGGGTAATTCTTTATGGGGCACACCTTTTTTTTTTTATCGTGGTAAAATCATCAAATGAGTCCTCCAGCCCCGGGCAGGGCGGGAGGGACTGTCAGACTTCTACTGACTAAAATCCACGGTGTCCTTCAGTAGCCTGTTATGTTCCGGGGTCACGGTAAGGAAATAATCCCGCGACCCCGGCAGGCTTTGGTCCTCTGAGAGGGGGGCCCCGTCATTATGCTGACGCTCTTTGAGGCGCGCGTGGGACACAACGCGCCGTCGACCCGGGCATGGTCCATGGTCGGGCAGCGAGTTGCCCTTTACTCGCTACCCGCATGCCCATAGGGCACGCCTTAGGATATCTTACTCAAAAAAAAAATAGTCGGAAAAATAGATTTAAAAAAATATTTGATCCGTATTTTTTCTTTTGTTACGCAAAACCAAAAAAAAAAATCGAAGCGTTTTATATTTGTCAATATATACTGATTTTAAAAATACGTGATCAGTACCCTTAGCACGAGTTTTCAGTATTTGAGACGTAAAGTAAACTGGAACTTTGACAATTTCAAATTGACAATATTTTCAAGGAAAAAATTTGTTCCTTCTTCGCACACCAGAGGCACTGTTTTATCTTTTCATACAAGAAACGCTGTAAATACTGGAAAGACGCTGTAAAGTAAAAGAGTGAAAACTCGTGCTAAGGGTACAGATTTTCAATTTATTTATGCAGTAAACTACCCTATTACCTGCTAAATATAGTTGATATTCTTCTAAAAACACAAGTTTTCACAAAAAAAAAACAGTACCTACATACTATAATTTTATCAGTGAGTGATCATGAACTGTTATAAAATGCTAAGTCACCCAAGTAAGGCACTTATTTATCAATTTAAGTGTCTTCGTAATAATAGTTCCATTGCTATTGGCTTTGCTCATGTTATGGTTGAAAATTACTCTCCAGAAATATCACTACATACATTATTATCAATTTCCAATCATGACTGTCTGTTTACGATAAACTCAGAAACTGCTGAGCAGATTTTTATGTAGTTTTTACTAATAGACAGATTTATTCAAAAGGATTTTTAGTAAATTACTTGTATGTGTGGATCCCATATACATTAATTGTTATTTTGATGGCTTCCTTTTTCACATCTAGGTTCTAAGATGGTCCGTTATGCGTAAGGTGGGATGGTTGGCTAAGTGAGCCAATCCAGCTCCTTCCAGAAGCCCAGAAGACTCTTGGGACGTTCATAGGCTTCTTGGATCTACCTCTGAGTGCCTATTAGTCAGTAACTTCCTCGCATTTCAGGATTAATGTGGGTTACCGTTTCCCTCCCATTTTTTTTTATCGTTGGTAATTCCTTAAGTGAGTTCTCTCAATCAGGGCGGGACGGGAGGGCCTGTCAGACTGGTACTGACTAAAATCCACGGTGTCCTTCAATAGCACTTTACGTTTCAGTCACGGTTTCTTGATGAGATAGCCCCGCGATCACCGTGTCATCAGTGTTAAAAGCTGTCTTAACACACACAGAGGGCTGTCTGTTGCATTAAACCATGTAATGTTGACCATTTGAGATTGGTTCAAAAAACCGGTTTTAAACGCCCAAATGGTCGGTTCAACATTGCGCGGGTTAATGGTGAACAGCCCAACATACAAGCTTGTCTTGATATTATATGGATGTTTATTTATCAAAATATCTTAGTTATCTGACAGACATGTCTGAACTATTATTAAGTTATCATGTCACTTTAAAAACAAACGTAACACATTTTTACGTAACAGTTAATAATATTCATGTTATCTTTACAGTGTGAATTTTACAACTTGGTGCAGATGGATAAATTAAAAATTTTAATAGTAAAAAATACTGAAAAGAATCCCAAGTTTAATTTTGATAATTTTTTTTAAAAAACATTTATTTTTGTAAAATTTAAAATCTAATGTAAAAAAAAAAACAGTAGGTATATTATTTCACTATTTGATAGGTCGCTAATACTACAAATATAATTATTTTATCATAACTCAATCACACAAAATGAAATAGATTTACAACCCAGTAACAGCCCAGAAGGCAAAAAACACACAGGATACTTTTAATCTCAACTGATGAGTTGCAAACACTAATATTATAAAACTGGCGAGTTTGTTTGGTTTGTATAACCTGGGTCAATGAAGAAAGGATTCTAAAATGGCGGTGCTTATCGTGTCTTCTCGCTCGCACTCTAGTGCCGTCTATACTCACTCCCGCGTGTAGCGTAAGCAGAAAAAAAATAGTCTTGATGTGTCTTGACGCGCTCAGTGAAAATTTTGAAGAATATTTTTTATAGTTTTCTGTTATTTTTCCGTTGTTACCTGTTGATTATTGTTGTTGAATTTTGTTTTATTGTTAGATTAATTTTGGGAATTATTTTGACCCAGTCTTGTTTTTTTTTATTTTCAATTTCAAAAAATCTTTATTTTGAAATCTCATATGCTGACTGTACTATCTGTCAACGCAAGTACAAGCCGCCATTTTAGAATCCTTTCTTCAATGCTCCGGCTTATACGCACTAATCTCAGGAATTACTGATTCAACTTTGAAAATTCTCTTCGTGTTTTTTAGTCCATTTATCGAGGAAGGCTATAGGCTACATAACATCACGCTGCGAGCAAAAGGAGCCGAGCAGTAGGGTTTTAATAGGTATGCCTACAAAGGTAATTTTGTTGAACATAACGAACGACCGTAAAAATTGGTGTCAATTGAAAAAAAAAGCATAATAAGCTCTTCTAATTTTAAACAATGAGAAAAACTGCATTCTAGAATAATTTAGACACGTAATAAACGTGGGAAAATTGGTAGATTATTATTCATTTGATGTCCAAGTTAATGATCGAAGTATCCACGCAAACAAGTTTTCAACTACGTAATAAATTAAGATTTTTACCTTCCAAGTGCCAATTCCTAGAATAGGGATCTCGAGACCATTATTAAACTTTACTTTAGGGACTTTTAAAGCCATTTTAATGTAAAAATTCAGTTTAAAACAATTTTGTTAAATCACAAAATACCGGTAGCGGCGACTGTCAAAATTATTTTGATGATGACATGACATTGACATTGACTTTGTCAATGATTGTCATGAAATTAGGGTTACCATTATTTTAATAAAAATTACCCGTATCTACACGTAAAAGGATAATGAGGGATTTTCTTTTTATGTTTTCCCTAGTCAATGGATAGATGGCGCTGAACTTGATACGTTACTGCAATGAACGGAACGTCACGTCATTTTTTGATTTTTTTCACTTGGATGTAATTTTGAGATCGTAAAACAAAAAGTACATGTCTTGTCATTGTCAGTCACATCACATCACACAAATGGCATTTTGAAAATAAATAACAACAAGGAAAAAGAAAGAAGTATTCATTTACCAGTCTTTTTAATTTATGAGTTTTCCACGCCAGAAAGAAAATGTCCCAAGAGAAAAAGAAGAGAAGTCTGTACCTCGTGAATTTGTGCAAAAATGAAGGCATACATCTTTTTCCTAGAGTAACGCCGTCAGTTCAACGCCATCTATAGAGTTCTTGGAAACTACTTTTTTTTTTAAACTCCAAAAAGAAAACTTCTCATTGTTTGTTTGTACTGAATAGGCTCCGAAACTTGGACCGATTACAAAAAATATTTAACCAGTTGAAGCTGTTTTGGTTCTGAGTGACATAGGCAATTAGGGGGCGAGCGGGCGAAGCCACTGTCAAAAGCTAGTAATTTGCTCCGGATATTAAACACTGGCGTAGAAGGTATAATTGCATGTATCAGAGGTTAGATTCCCAAACAAAAATTATTGTATTGCGTGTAATCAGTTACTCCGTGTCTGGCTGTTTTATAATACCAAGAAATTCTTAGAAAAGGGCTGTAATATATGGTAAAAAATAATATTAACGAACCATGCAAGTAGAACAGCATTATTTGACTGGAGTACAACAGTCAACAATGCCACTTAAGATTAAATATGACCTTCCTCTTAAATCAAACTGTCTATTGATCACAGACTAGATAGGTTCTTTTGATTAAAAAAATAGCATTAAAATCCGTTGAGTAGCTTAAAAGATCTAAACGTACAGACAGACGGCGGGAATCGACTTCGTTTTGTATGTACATATAGAGATAGCGGGCACTCAATATATCTCTATTAATCAATATCTGATATCATTACAAGCAAGTTTTGTGTGGGACAAATATCATATATAAAGCTGTCACGTACCAAGCTATCATAGGAAAGATTACAACTTTAATCTTTGCTTTTATCTTACTACGAGTATCTTCTTTATCTTCAGTAACATAGTATTTATGTTTGTTTGTTTGGTTTAACGCGCTAATCTCAGGAACTTCAGATTCGATATAGTAGATTTATCGAGGACGGCTATTGATTATATAATATCACGCTATGATTAATAAGAGCCGTGTAGCGCGGGTAAAACCACGAGAAATAATATAATATAATGATAATTTTGTACTCCACAACTATCACACAACGCCATCTAGACCCAAGCTAAGCAGAGCTTGTGATATGGGTAGGTACCTACTAGACAAGGACAACTGATATACATACTTATATATTTCTAAATACATACATAAATTATAGATAAATTACACCCAGACACAGAACAAATGATCATGCTCATCACACAAACATTTGTCCTGGGTGGGAATCAAACCGACGACCCCCGGCTTAGCAGTTAAGGTCACTAACCACTAGACCAACAGGCCAAATAGCCAGTACCTGCCTACTATTTTAAATGTGAAAGCTTGTGAGGATGAAGAAATTAATTATAGATTTTTGTTATTACTAAGCGATTACTTTTCTTTTTTATTCCTGCTGTCAAATCAAATCAAATCCTTATTGCTGAACACAGTACTTATAAATAAAATACATTACAAGATGTTGAGTGAATGCGCAGTTCACTATGTTCTTAGGCATGCAAAATAAGTAACGAATGGCTCATTTACATTAGGTCGGTTTGAGGTCGGTCACCGAAGGCGGCGGCCGCATTCGGTTTAACTGAAACGCTTACTTATATTGAGTTGTTTACATTGGTCGGTTAACCGAATTCGGCGACTTGATTGATGCGGCGATCAAGCGAACTGAGCTGCGGGCTGCGGGCGACGGGCGGGGCACGGCGCACTCGACACCGACAACGGGCTCGACCGAATACGGCCAAACGAATACCTGTTTATATTAGTCGGTGACCGAATACGGCCTGCAGCTAATACGGTCTAACCGACTTAATGTAAATGCGCCAGTATAGGGCGTCACATGAGGCAAAAAATGTATATTAATAATATTACAGTCAGAAACAATAAAAACATTACACCAAATTATAAAATCGGACGTAGAAAATGTTCACCTCAATGTCAACAACATTATCTATACTAATACTAATTACTAATATAATATTATAAAGAGGTAACATTTGTTTGTAAGTTTGTAAGTTTGTATGTAGGGGGTAATCTCCGAAAGTAATGAACCGATTTTAAAAATTGTTTCACTGGTAGAAAGCTACATTATCCGTGAGTGCTATAGGCTATAAATTATAAAGATATCATACATATTAGCTGAAATACTGCCCAACGAAGTGGGCACGGGTCAGCTAGTTATGTATAAAATCATAAATAATTAAACGATCACATATTTTTATCCATTAGGTACTCTTTTATTGTAACTATGTCTTATTTATTAGGAACTTATTCAGTTCTATCTTAAATATATTTGTGTCATGTCTAATAGAGCTTTAGGTAATTTGTTGTATATTTGCGGCGCCCGCGCCATGCCTAAAAAAATGGTGATGATGGTGATCATCAAATAGCTGTCAAAAGGTAAATTTCGTTTTGGCTTTTGCATTTGCAATGAAACTGATAAATGTCCCTAAAATCAACTATTCTAACGCTCTTGAGACACTCCACTCCACTTAACCTCGTAACAGGTATCAAGCCATCCAAGTTCAGCGGACAACCGCTGGTCAGTGACTATCAAATTAGCCAATAGCCCTGCTGAACGGATTTCTAGGTTTAGTTGATAACTTGAAACAAACACATGGTATATAGTTCTTATCCCGTTCCATTCGTTCTCGTGGCATTCCTGAATTTTATGGGGCAACAGGGCGGACATGAGATGTTTATATATCTTAAGAACGTGACGCATATAGACCGGTAACTTGGTAACTTTATTGATTTCCAAACAAACATGAAATCCGAAAGCTCGAAGGCCACAGCCTTGACATTGTCATCACATAATTTTAGTTTCACTTGTCATCATCATTATTTTTAACGATCGTTTTTTGTTTAGTTTCTGTGAAACATGACTATTTTTTTTCATCGATCGTTTTTCTTTATGCGGAGTTAAAACGGATAAAGACGGCCAAAATGGCGACACATATTCGTACACCAAAAGTACCGTACCACGTTAAACAATACTAAAAAAAGATGTTTACACAATTATATAATTAGCATAGGAAGTCAGAGAAAAATAAGGAACGTTGAAAATAAAAACATTTCTTGCATTATTTTAAAGGGGTCCTGATATCATTCGCGGGACTGTCTTTAAAAGTAACCGTAACCCTGAAACGCCTGAAACGTAAAGGGCTGTTGAAAGGTTCAGAGAAGAACACCGTGGATTCGGTAGTCAGTACGGTTCGATAGTATGTTCCGCTTCACCCAGGGTGGGAAGAGGTCTTTGGCATGGGCGTAGCCACGGTGGGGCTAGGTGGGGTGCTTGCCCCACCCTGACTACTACTTGTTAGGTGTCTTTTAACCAAAATTAAATAATGTAGGTACTTACCTAATACAATACCTACTTAATAATATCCGTAAGAAACCTCAAACATGACAATCGTCAGACGACACAAAAAAAAAATAGAATTTTTCACCTCACGTGCTCGGAAAGATTCTATTTCTCATTCAAAATCTGAGCGCAAAACTCCATTTTGTGCTCTAGAGCACAAAGTGTTGTTCAAAATTCGAACACGTCTTGTATTCAATTGTTTTCTACACTGACAGGCGAGCCGCCCGCACTACATTTCCTCGCTGTGTGAGGTGAAAAGTTGTGTGTTGCACTCGGCAGCAGTTTTCTGCGTCTCGTACCTTTGAAAACTTCGCATCGCTCAGTTTTCAATTCAAGTACTCGCGCCAAAAATCTACTTTGCAGCCTTGCATAAAAAATAACTATTGCCCCACCCTGAGCACATATCTAGAATTTTGCCACACCCCGGCTATGTTTGGTCGTTGTATGTAAAAGCGCCACAGTAGACAATACGACGCATCGTGTTCCACAAGCGTCACAAAGAAGCTGTGAGAAAACTACCGGGACCGTCTTAAACGGATACCGTGGCTCTGGAAGTGGCAACTGAAACTACAGGACGGATTTTTAGTCAGTAAAAGTGCTGACAGTCCTTTCAGTTACCACAAGATCGAGAGGACTCTTTTAATGATTTTCCACATAAAACAAAAAATGCTAAATACTGAGAAATTCTTTGTAAAAATCATAAAAATTAGAAAAATAGAACACACAAAATATTCCCTGACCTGAGAACCAAACCCAGGTTCTCACCCAGAGCAGTGATTAAAATCAAATACCTAACCATTTATTTTTAACCTTCTGTATTACAGTATGGCTATTGCAAAATATTTATTTAGATTGTTGGAAATCTTGTGTATGGTGAAAGGTTTTACAATAATATTTTCTACTGAAGCAATGCTTAAGAAACCTAAAGATTATTTAAAATAAGTCAAGTTAGGTACCATTAGATAATGTGGCCCGACTGGCCCGCCTCAGACTCGCAGGGGTTCAAAATTTCGACGGTTCAACTTACGCAGTGATATTTCTGATTTGCTTACAATATACGATCCTTATCCTGACTATTTATTATCTCTGACTCCTGACTATAAGATATATAAAAATTATTTATCGAACACAAAAAAATCGGTGCAGTCGTTCGGAAGTTATGCGTGACAGCAACATAAAAACATTTTGAAAAAAAAAGGAACAGATTCAGAAACAAAAAAAAAACATGTAATCGGCGTCTTTGAAATTCTACAAACTACAATCCAAGTAAGCAAAAACTGATGCATGCGGGCAACGTCACGGGATATTCATTATTGTTACATTCTAAAACCATCTCCGGAATATAAGGAACACTTTTCTGAAAACTGTACCAAAATCGGTTCAGCCAAACGCGCGATATCGCGGACAAACATACAGGTCGAACCAATGATATTATTATCATTGGGTCGAATTGAGAACCTACGTTTATATTTGAAGTCGTATAAAAAATTAAAACAACGACCGGCCTCTTGTTTTTTTTTTAACATTTATCGAAATTATATTTATTAGTACCTATAGTATTTGAAAATCTAAAAAAAATATAACTGGTTTTTTACCAGTTATAATTTTATTTATTTTATTCTGGAAGAGTAATTAATTATTTTGTGCAAATAGGTACATACAGACAAATTATTTATTAAATAATAGTTTAAATATTCTTCTTTACCTTTTTTTTTTTTTTTTTTTACGTGGCAAAATCATCAAATGAGTCCTCCAGCCCCGGGCAGGGCGGGAGGGACTGTCAGACTTCTACTGACTAAAATCCACGGTGTCCTTCAGTAGCCTGTTATGTTCCGGGGTCACGGTAAGGAAATAATCCCGCGACCCCGGCAGGCTTTGGCCCTCTGAGAGGGGGGCCCCGTCATTATGATGACGCTCTTTGAGGCGCGCGTGGGACACAACGCGCCGTCGACCCGGGCATGGTCCATGGTCGGGCAGCGAGTTGCCCTTTACTCGCTGCCCGCATGCCCGCGCCTACGGTGGCCGGAGATCGTCCTGCGACGTCCGTCGCCGTGGGCGTGCACCACCGCGGGTGGGGCGGAGGGAGGACACTGTCCTCTCTCGCGCGCGGCCCGCCTCCTCCTTCGCGAGCATTACTGCCTCGCAGAAGGAGCTGACCGCTTCCCACTCCGTCTCGCCCCGCAGCATGGCCGCAACCAATGCCGGGCGCGAGAGGTCTCCGCCTATCGCAGCCGTGAGGACACGTCGGTGCTCCGCCCAAGCTGGGCAGTCCTGCACCGTATGCTCCACCGATTCTTCTTTACCTTAATCCTGGCTTGTCTCGTTATAAGTTTGTAAATAAACTGTTAAAATAAATAAATAACAACTCACCTTCCAGGTACCCAGCCCAATTACTGGATAAAGTTGTCCATTATTGAATTTGATAGTAGGTACTCGCGCCATTTTGTGTCACACAACTTCACAGATACGCAAAGGAAACAAGAATGGCAGTCAAACACTCTATCAAGGTTATTATATCGCACACCCAGAACAACACTGCACTAAGTCTAAATAGCTAATTTTTCAGAATCGACGAAAAACCGTTATCTCATGTTATGTGACAGTTATTGCGAATGTCCTGCACATTGCATGTAAAGAATCCAATGCGTATCAGGATTACCAAGTTCAGTTGATTGTAAACGCATTAATAATGCAAAATAATGCATTTTTTGACTTGATTCACTGTTGTGGAATGACTGAACGAAATAAAACCTAATTATTTTGAGTTACGTCCTTTTTACTGATTGATTCTGAAATAATGCACTATTATTCTTTTGTTTATTTATTGAAATTCAATCAACAATAACGATCTATTTGTTTTGTTTTTAGGAATAATATACTAATTAATGATTAAATAAAAGACAACATTTTACTAAAATCAGTAGGTACTTATATTTTGAACATAAACTAGTACTCGTTTTGGACCCTTATAACATGTAAATCACATGTGTATATCACATCACATCTTGTGTATGCCTTACTATGAATTCTCTTTGCCTCTCGAAATCGCCCAGCTGCCAAAACTGTTTGAAAATGTCTTGTCTTACCATCTCGTATATTTTAGTTTTGCAATTCAACCTGCATTTGTCGCCTCAAGGTGGACGGATTTGACGCCCAGCGATCAGTTTTGCAAGATTTGTAAAAGAAACATACTCTTTTCCTGTATTTCGCAATGCCTTTTTTTTAACGTGGTAAAATCATCAAATGAGTCCTCCCACCCCGGGCAGGGCGGGAGGGACTGTCAGACTTCTACTGACTAAAATCCACGGTGTCCTTCAATAGCCCTTTCTGTTCCGAGGTCACGGTAAGGAAATAATCCCGCGACCCCGGCAGGCTTTGGCCCTCTGAGAGGGCGTCCGTCATTATGTTGACGCTCTTTGAGGCGCGCGTGGGACACAACGCGCCGTCGACCCGGGCATGTTCCATGGTCGGGCAGCGAGTTGCCCTTTACTCGCGGCCCGCCTCCTCCTTCGCGAGCATTACTGCTTCGCAGAAGGAGGCGACCGCTTCCCACTCCATCTCGCCCCGTAGCATGGCCGCGACCAATGCTGGGCGCGAGAGGTCTCCGCCTATCGCAGCCGTGAGGACTGGGAACATGGAAGGACATCTTCGCAGTGGTGACACCCAGGCGTTTCCTCCTTTCGCATCAGACACAGGTACCTCCCGAAACTTCCGTGTCCGGTGAGGACCTGCGTCAAGCGGTAGGTCAGGACGCCATAACTTCTCTCCAGCCACTCCTCAAAGAGGGGTCTTACCGCCGCAATTGCGGCGTGCCCGATTTCGCAATGCCTCAGCAATCTTTTATATATTATATAGCGTATTCTCTTTCTACTTATCTTGGAGTAGCTCACTGATGGATCAGTGTCACTGGCAGAAAAAGTTCAGGGTGCGTTTGTCGGAGTAGCATTGGAATTCCCTTGAATATTTGCTGTAGATGGACCCGGTCTATTGGATTAATTATCAGATGAACTACTTGAACTGCTGGAGCTTGACGATGATGAGCTTGAGTCTGACGAGGAGCTCGAGGAAGAAGAAGAGGATAATCTTCTAGGGATTACAAGAGGCCGAGATATTTCTTTAACAGGTACTACAAAAGTAGGATCCGTGTCCGAATCATCTATAAAATCTTCTTCAGCGCTATGATCAGATAAAATAGAAACGGGTATCTCCCTATCTGATGCTTTATCGGCTAATGCTGCCTTCGCTGACGTCTCATCGGTTGATGCGGCAACGGTTGTATTTTCGACATCCTTTTCCAAGCTGCTTTGTTGAACAGGTCCGGTTTCTTCTGTAGCTGCTTTGCCCTTTTAAGTAACAGGAGACCACGACCTCTCATCATCTGCCAAATAACAAATTTAATTAATTCAACAATAGTGCATTATCTCAAACAAAATTATTAATCTTTTTGTAAATAAATAACAACACAAATTTTAAATATATTTCTTTTCATTTACAATGTAAGTAACAATTATAAGTATAAAAAATATTTATAATGATTTTTTAACAAAATTAGGGCATAATTTATATCTACCATCAATAGTGCATTATTTAACTGGTTTTCACCTTTTACGAACAATACAGAACCATTTTGAAATAATAAAAAAAATCTTACATACCTTCGTCAACAACATAGTACTATTTCGAAATAGTATCAAACACGTTGTATAAGCACAGTCACCAACATTGAATTAAAACTAAATGATTCGGAGTATTTTTTATGATACATTCAACAACACCGCATTATCACAAAATAATTCACTGTTGCCTAAAGGATCTGCGTGCTGTTCCCTAAGGCGGACAAGTTGCAACTAGAAATAGTTTTGTGTTCGCGGTAAGGCTCTGGCTGCGCGTCTTCACCAATAGAGAGTTAGCGCGCCATCTGTTGGACATTTTTGTAAATATAAATACGCCTGTCTTCGTGGTATACGCGGCAAATTTTCGGCTATTCAATTATATTTACAAGTCGATTTTGAGATTTTTCGACATAATACAGTGTTGTTCTGGGTGTGCGATATGTGTTAGTGTGCTATCAATTTATTATTTGTAGTTCGAGTAGATAAACCTCGTAATAAAGCCGCGTACGCACGGAAGAACAAATTTGTTGCGTTGCATGATACGGAACAACTTCGGTTCGCACGTGCGTAGTGCGTACCACTAACGAACATCGATGATCGAACACTCTGTTCGACAAACATGTTTGCGGCGATCCTTTTAGACGTCCTTGAACACCGTCCTCTGTATGGACGGTGTTCAAGGAGCTTTAATAAATGTTATGAAACAAAACTGTTGGTTTGCTGTTGGTATAGATCTTGGCGGGATGCGGGCGGGGCGGCAGAAGTAGCTAATCCTGCCCGTACCTCAGTTCGACTGTTGTACATACTTACGCGAACTCGACTCAAACTATGTTCGCATTCGTGTTCGAATATGCCATCCATACGAGTAGGAACCAAATGTTCCGATTTGATGTTTGTGTTCGCTATGTTCGTGTTCGTCCGTGCGTACGCGGCTTTACATAATCACCGGCTCATTTATGTTTCTAATATTATTTTCTTTGACATCATGCTATTTTTTATTACGTAATCTGTTATGGTGAAAAATTCCGCGAGCAAACATAGTGTTTACCGCTGATAATTAAGTGTTTTTCAAGTAATTGTGACCTAATTTTGTAACTATGCGATAAATAAATTAATTTGACTATTGCCTGTCGGTGTCACGGGACTGTCTTTTTAGGTAACCTTGAACCTGGAACGTAAAGGTGATGGATGTTTTTCTAGGTAAAAAACGGTTAGCGCAGTGGTTAGGCGATGGACTGCGGTGCTGCGTGTCGCGGGTTCAATACCCGCTCGGAACAAAAATTTTGATCATCTACAAGTTCCGGATCTGTGTGTTTGTGTATGTAAATTTCTATGTTTGTTAATGCACCCACGATACAGGAGAAATTCCTAGCATGTGGCAACATTTCTATAAAAAAAAAAAAACTTTTTCATTGTGACAGGCAGGGGGGCCAGTAGTAGACTGGTTCAAATTCAAAAAATATTTTTATGTTGGATAGTCCAATTATTGAGGAAGGATAAAGGCTTTATAACATCACGCTATCACCAACAGGAGACGAGCAGCGATCGAAAACGCGGGGAAAAATGTAACTATCCAGCGTTACTGTAAAAGAAGGAAATATATCTTCTCGTAACATCTCACGTTTTTAAAACAGTTATAGTTTGTTATCTGTTCACACAATTGATATTTTTTGTTGATTTGACCCCAAATAAACTCTGTCATGGATTGTAATTAAATTATAACTGTAAATAAGAATATAAGTAGATAGTTGGCTGCCGGGACCAAATTAATTTATATGGGTCTAGAACTGCCACTTTTAAGCAATATTCCTAAACAATGGGGATGGCAACTGGGAAACGAATGGCGCTAGTACCTATAGCAAAGACATTAAACTATATATTATATACGAGCACTAGACGGGACGTCACGAAGAAATTTGTGATCCAAAACTTTTTACCAATAAGTAAAAAGTCCCTCAGTCTAGTAGTCGTGTTACATGCAGTTCGCGCAGCACCGCGCCCGGTAGCGGCTTCGCGTAATTTGTCTCTCCGTAATTAAATTAGTTAAAAGTAGTTTAAAATTGTCTTTTAGCAGTGTAACATACATACTTTTCTTCGTTATGAAGTAAACAACCCTACTGTGTAATTTGTTTCTGGAAATAAACTCTGAATAAAGTGCAAAGTTCAAATTAATATTTCTTCTGTTATAACATTTCAAATCACAGTGACGCGTTCTTCGCAATTCGCATAACAACGGACATCCAAACCGCGCATCAAGCGCTAGAGCGCTCCAAGCTACATAACCTCGGTTAAACGCAGCGCCGCTACAGCGCTAGCGCTCTGCTTTATTGGATATCGCCCACGCGCTCGCGGCAATCAAGCGCTTCAAGTGCTTTACGCGGCGTATGTTGAAGAAACGCGGGTCTACTGCAGCGCTTTGATTTATTTGCTTTACGCTCTTTTTGCATGTTTTGGGACACCTGTGCTTTTGGACTTGGAGGTTTAAAAATGATTTGTTTTGCATGCGATAACGCAATTGATGCCTATGAACAATTTTTACATTGCACTTCGAATGCATGCAGTAATTATATGCATTTTTCGTGTATGCATGATGAAAATACACATGATATAGATTCGAACTCTTGGATTTGTCGGGAATGTTCTTGTTACGGGGAGGTCAACGACACCCAGGCGTCGATGGGAAATCCTTTTGAAAGTAATGACGCTAATGTGACGTTGAGGAGAAAGTACTCGTCAATACCTACAGTAGATGAAATCCAGTCGTCAAACTCGAGCGAGTTAAACTCTGAAATACGTCTTCTTCGTCATGAAGTGCTGTCGCTTAGCGATCAATTATGTCAAGCAATGACTTTAATTAGCTGTTATCATGATAAGCTTGACGTTTACTCTAAACAAATGGCCACTATGGACGCAAAACTGAAAAAGTTCGAAGAGGAGCGCCTACAGAGTAACGCGCAGGTACACGTACTTGATCAGCAGACATTATCGGCCGATACAACCCTTCGAGCTTCTAGCCCCCTAGCGCACAAAAAGCGCAATCGACAAAAGAAGTCAGCTAAGCAGCAGGTCCCAACATCAACACCTATGTCTTCTACTATTCCTAACAACCCCATAATCATAGATAAGCAAGCGGAAATAACCCATCCTGTACAACCACAACGACAGCAAACAACCCGAGAACAAACACCACTGGGAAATGTGCAGGTGGGCCCAAGTTCTATTACCACTGATTACGAGTCAACTCATAACCAACCCTTGCAGTCAAGTATTAGTTCAGAACCTTACAATGGGCACAAATCATTATCTGGCACGGCGGGTGCAAATGTCACAACGCTGAAAGCTGCTGAAGCACGGAAATTTATCCATGTATGGAATATGGAATCCAATGTCGAAGATGTTCGTGATTATTTACGTCAGCTATGTCCCACAGCAACCTGTACCGTTGATGAACTCACACCTAAAGGACACTACAAGTCTTACAAAATTGGCATACCTGTACCATTTTTTGAGAAGATTTTTTCAGTCGATGTCTGGCCTGTAAATGCTCAAATTAAGCTTTGGTTTCCCTACATTCGTCGAAATAAATTTAAGAAGCAAGGGTTTACCCAAACTCAACATACTTTTCGTGTCTCAGGGCAACCACAGTAAACAAAAATCAACAACATTAGCCATATTTTATCAAAACGTTCGCGGGTTGAAGACAAAGCTCACAACGTGGAGAACTAGTTTGCTATTACAAGAACATGATATTATTGCTGTAACAGAATCATTTCTCGATCACTCGGTTGAAGACGCTGAAGTTACGTGTAATGACTACAACGTAATACGACGAGATCGTGGTACTCCGTGCGGCGGTGTTATGCTCTTGTCCCGGACTGGTTTATTCATGAATCGACGCAGGGATCTTGAAACAGATACTGGTGAAGATCTATGGGTCACATGTGATTTAGATGGTCACTCGATATTTGTTTGTGTTGTTTATGTAAAACCCAGTGCTAGTGATGACGACTACATGTCGTGGTTTTGCAAAATTGAAAGTTTTATACATACCCTAAAGGGAACTGTTTTCATCTGTGGAGATTTAAACTTAAATAGTGCTTCGGTTAATGTTAATAATTATTACTGTTATTTTTTATCTTTTTGTGGTTTGACTGAGAGGAATGTTGTGAAGAATCTGCATGGAGGTATGTTAGATGTAGTGTTGGTCCGTGAGAGCGTTGAGGTATCTTTAAGCGACACAGAAGGTATGGTACCACCTGATAACTACCACCCACCACTGAATATAACTATAAAACTTGACACAGCTCCTCATGTTCGCCCTATGCCAGCTAGTAATAATGATCCGTCTAAAGACTGGAATTTTAATAAGTGCAATTACGAACGTCTTCATACTCTACTTAATGAAGAATCTTGGAGTACCGTAATAGAGTCAACAGATGTTACCACTTGTACGAATAACTTTTATGAAATTATTTACAATATTTTTAACGAGTGTGTGCCTAAAAAACTACGTAATAGAACTAGTCGCAAACGTTATCCAGTTTGGTACACCCGTGATATAATCTCAGATCTTCGGCATAAACACAAATTGCATCATCTTTGGAAAAAGTCTAAATGTTTCCTCGCATATAAGGCTTTCTCTGATTTAAGAGCAAACTTAAAGCATCGCATTATGGTCGCATATAATTCACATCTAAGGTACGTTGAGCGTAATATTAAAATAAACCCGCGACAGTTTTGGCAACACATATCTACCCTCCGATGCAAAGGAGGTTTTGAGCCTACAATCAATCATCAGGGTCAATTATTGTCAGGTACCGATGCGGCTAATGCTTTTGCTGATTTCTTTGCCAGCGTTTTCTTATCAGAAACACCCGATTTGGACGTTTCACAAATATGTGCTCTTGATACAGACAGCAACAGTAATTCCGTTAATATACTTAAATTTTCTTTTAACGATGTAGAACATGGCATCAGTAAATTAAGACTCAGTAGTTCTGTCGGGCCCGATCACATACCACCCAAAATTCTTAAACTCTGTAAAACTTCAATAGCCAAACCTCTGTGCCATATATTTAACCTTTCTTTAAGTACCGGTAAATATCCGACTCAATGGAAACTGTCCAGGGTAACGCCTATTCCGAAGTCAGGAGTGAAGTCATCAGTTGAAGACTACAGGCCCATTGCTATATTGTCTACTCCTGCCAAAGTATTTGAACACATTTTATATACCGAAATTCAAAGACAAGTCGAAATTCATTTGTGCAATGAGCAACATGGTTTTCGAAACAAAAAGTCAGTTAACACCAATTTGCTAACACTAGTTGATTTTATTTCTTCTCAAATGGATCGCGGACAGCAAGTCGATGTGCTGTACTTCGATTTCCGGAAGGCCTTTGATAGAATTAATAATGATATTTTGTTACGTAAATTAAGTGCCATAGGATTCACACCTAGTCTTCTTCTTTTGATCTCCGACTATCTTCGAGACCGTCAGCAATTTGTTCGTCTTGGTTCGTACAACTCGCATGCATACCACACACGATCAGGGGTGAGTCAGGGTTCAATTTTAGGTCCCCTGTTCTTCCTGATTATGATAAACGACCTACCACAAATAATTAAACATGCGAAATGTCTACTTTATGCCGATGATCTGAAAATATACGCAACTGTAAACTCTTCATCTGACTGTATAGCTCTCCAGAGGGATATCGATGCTTTGAGCGAATGGGCTGCCGCCAACAAAATGGAGTTTAACACCTCAAAATGCCAAATTATGAGCTTCGGCCGCATGCGGAGTCCTATACAATACGAGTACAGTCTGAACAGCGAATCTATAGCCAGAGTCTTGACTGCAAAAGACCTAGGTGTTCTGTTTGATACTAAAATGACCTTTCATCCACATATTATTAGCCTAACTAAAGAATCTTTCAGACGCTTAGGTTTTGTCTTACGCAACTGCCAAGGATTTATGAATCAATCAGTTATCAGGCTCTTGTACAACGCCCTAGTTCGGTGCAAACTCGAAACCAGCGCTTGTATATGGAATCCTCACGAGGTTACTTATACACTCATGTTAGAAAAAGTGCAAAAAGCCTTTCTCAGATACCTCTACAAGCGTGTGTTTGGATATTATCCATATATGTATCCAACCAAGTTTATTTTAGGGTGTTTAAATTTTAATTCCCTCAAAGTCAGGCGAGCTGTTGACCAAATCACAACAGCGTGTAAAATTTTACATGGTCATACTGATGCCTCGGATGTACATGCGGAGCTGTGTCAATTGTTTGTTCCAAACAGTTACAACCGTTCTAGAAAGCATAAATTATTTAATGTCCCATTTTGTCGCACTGTAGCCCGATCCACCTCTCCAATACCGCGAATGCTAACGATGCTCAACGCGCTCGTGGAGACCAACCCTGAATTGGACTTGTTTGCTGATGAATGGAAGATGATAATGTTAGAATGTCTGCGATTCTGTGAGGAGACAGAATGAAAGGATCATTAATTTCATTTAGTATTAATGGCATTTTGTGCTGTACTAAATGTATTAAATAAATAAAATAAATAAATAAATGCAACGCTTAGATAGCGCTACTGACGCACGGCATCAACAATTTTGTATGACAATTTTCCCAATGCCCGCTCTATAGGTTCTTTTAAATCTCTTTGACCTATAGCTAGTTCCAATAAGCATCGTCATTGGTTCAAATCTTATACCTAGGTACTTCAAAATAGTACTACCTCAATGGTCGGATTTGGGCCTAGCTATGGTAGCGCTATCTACAATTAGCTTTGACCGGCCTTCCTCATTACAGCAGCCCAGGCTGATCTTCCAGATTAAGCCGCGCTTGCCGAGGTTGGTCTGTGGATTGATGACCATTAGCGAGTTTCCTCGGTGACTCGAAATGCCGTTGGTCCCGGCTGTCATTTGTAGATCTTTGACAATCGCTACTGATATGTCAGAAAACTCGATTGTTTACCTATCCAGTTACTGGTTATTGGAGGTCCGATAGACAGTCGCTCCATGTAAAATACTGATATTCAGCTGCAGGATACAGCTCGATTGGAAGCCGACCACAATATATTTAGGTAAAGGGCTATTGAAGTCCGACAATCCCTCCCGTCTAGGGCTACCATATGTAAATAGAGGGATGCCTGTCTAGAGTACCTAAAATGCCTGAATTTTCAGAAAAATGCCTGTCTGAAGCAAAACGCTGTAGGTATACCTACAGCGTTTTACTTATTTTTATGCTTTTACTTATACTTACTATAATAAGTAATTTACTTATTATAATAAGTAAAAGCCACAGATAATAATGAAGGATATTTTTATTACTGATATTTGTCAGAGGACATTATTTTTTTAATACTTCTTTCTTTTCTAATGTATATAATTATTTTCCTGTGTTATTGGTTCGCGGGCGCGAAATTTAAAAATGCCTGTCTCAGACCAATGCCGGCCGCACGCCTGTCTAAACCTTAAAATGCCTGTCAAATGCGGCAAACGCCTGTCATATGGTAACCCTACTCCCGTCCCGCTGGGGTGGGAGGACTCATTTTATGACTGTACCACGTAAAAAAAGGAGACCGATTGTGATGAAATTACGAGCTATATGCGGGCGAACCCGACGGAAACTAGTTCAATTAAACTTAATAATAATGGATCTACTGTGTTATTATTAACACGCGTACTTCGCTCAAGGACTTAATTATTAAAGATAACGCTAACAGTAATCTATTATGAACAATCGATATTCTATATTAATATAATAGGTTACTCTGTACTCTTGAAAACTATTGCACTTTAGTAAGTTCTATCTATATTAAAAATTTAAAATACTACAACACTAAGGGAGCTTGCAGATGGCGCGATGCGACGCAATTCAACCAATTCCAACTACAAGTGAAAATCATCCTTACCACTACGACATATGACATAAAACGTGCGGTTATCTACGAGTAGATGAAAAACAAAACACGTTCGCCACGACGACGTAAGTCAGTCGAACTGCATCATATTATATCGTAGTTAGTGTCCGACCGAAACTGATTTTTCAGCCGAAACCGAAACCGAAACCGAACTTTCGGCCTAGCTCTCAGTTTCGGCCGAAACCGAAACCGAAACCGAAACTTTTTAACACATTTAAAATTTCGATTATTTTCTGTTTAAATTTTGTTTTTTTTTTTTTACATTTGTTAACACAAGAAAATGTGTATAATTATACAGGAATTACAGGATGACTGTAGACCGATTTTGACGAAAACTAAAACTGCATCATTGGATTTTAGAAAAATCAATAATCCTGACCAGGAATCGAAACCGCAGATTTTGGAAAAAAAAAACCACACGTATTATTACATCAAATTCTGGAAATGTTATACGGCAAACTTATGGAAATAGGAGATTTTTAAGAAATTGCTGTTTTTCTATGTTATTTAACTTCTACTGAGCCATAATCTATTTAAAATTATAAAAAATCATAGTTTTCATTTTCTCACTGGATTTGTAGTCTCAACAATCGCACTTTATTCAGAAATATCTACGAAATTACTGAGTTAAAAAAAAATAGTATTATTTCAAAGAAGAAACCGTTCACTTATGTTTCAAATACAGTCACGGCCTTGACGATTGATAACTTTTTAATTATTAACGTACGTAACAAATATACTTTATTATTACATGAATATACAAGACTTACTCTTGGCAGTAAACTCAAAAAACATAACCTCAACTCACGATTAAATGAACGGTGGCGAACAGCGCCGAGCACCGCCGTCGAGCAAGCACGTGTTGGCTACGAATTTTACCGAACGACACTCGAAAATGTACGAACCTTGAGTTTCGGCAGGGCCGAAAGTTTCGGCTATATATTGGCCGAAACCGAAACTAAGGCCGAAACTAGATTTTTTGGCCGAAACCGGCCGAAACCGAAACCGAAATTTCGGTCGGTCACTAATCGTAGTAGCAAGGACGATTTTTATTTGTAGTTAGAAGAAATTGCAAGTCGCACGTATTTAATAATGGAGTGATGCAATGCAATTCGACCATTCATGCACTTAAAAAATCCACCTTACTACTACGACATAAAGGCGCTGCAAAACAAAGACAAAAGATGTCGCACGATACGAGTAGTTGCGCAATCGAATTTCGAACACAGAATCATATGCATTTGTCATTAGGACGTACATGCAATTCGATATCGAGGAGATCTGTGAGCGATATCGTCAATCCGTGCGACTCCATTGGCAAACACTAGCGATTGTCCATACATTTTCTTCGGCCGGACGCTTGTGTGATATCTGACCGATATCGTCAAACGATGCTGCTTGCTCATTCTTCTCCATAGAGATCTACGCTTTGGAATGAGCACCTACGGTACTTTCACAGTTTTTATGTCTTGTGACTGGGACTGTAGCACCATAACTATTTTTGTTATTGTTTTATTTTATGTCTTTTGACAATTCATAAGTGCCTTTAATTGGCCTAGTCGAAATAAACGTTTTGATTTGATTGATTTTGATTTGATGCAATTCGATATCGCATCGTGCCATGAGTAAAGTCCCTTACTTTTTATATTAAAATTCAAAACACTTCAGCTTATAACTAACCATAATAGTTGTTTCTCACGGTTTCACTCTCTGCTTGGCTCTTTTTGACCGTAGCGTGAAGTTATTTAAGTAGCCTTCCTTTAGATAAATGGACTATCCAACTCAAACATATACAACATGAAACATAATTAACGCACATTCTGAAATTAGTTGTTCAGAATCGTTTACTGAATCGATTTCTATAATTTTTAATATAGGTAACTTTTTTATCAAAAATAATTAAAACTACGGAAATTATAGTCACCCCTGATGTACAGTCAAAACAAACTAAGATAGACCGTAAATCAAGGCAACAAGACTTAAAAGTGCAATTTTATTTGTAATATAATACAAATTCCGTCATTCAATACAAAATAAAGAAAAATAAACCTTACTGCAAAATAACTAATTTAGTTAATAACAATGCATTTACATGTTAAATTAAAAATTCAATATATATGTATTATGATTATAACATAATATTCTAATTGGGGTGTCTGCAGAAGTGCAGAGGATGTGCGTTAATTACGTTACATGTTGTATATTTCAATTCGAAACAGTAGTTCCCGATATTAGTGCCATCAAACAAACAAACTGTTCACCTTTAGGCTTTATAATAATAGTATAGACTAGCTGTGCCCCGTGGATTCACCCCTTCGCTCCTGTTGGTCATAGAGTGATGTTATAATATAGCCAACATTCCTTTTTTATTACGTCGTAAAATCATCAAATGAGTCCTCCCATCCGCGAGCGAATTGGGAGGGACTGTCAGACCTGTACTGACTAAAGGTGAACGCAGACCTAGCCGCACCGCAGTCCCCGCAGTCAATGAGATGGGTAACTAGCCGGATGCTTTGAGTTATTATCGATTTTAATCCATTAACAGCCATTAATAGCCATCCAGTGGCTAATAACCCTGCTATTAATGTATTGTCAAAGAAATAAATGTTTTTTTTTTATCTGTGGGCGTGAATATAAATTGGGTGCGTGTACGCAGTGTGATTCAATGTATTGCATTATTCTTTTTATTTATTTTCACCTTTTTGTGTGTGAAAAAGTGTTAATAATAAAATGAATACACATTTTTTGAGAAATCTAAGAAAATATGAAGCAATGCAATATATTTATGAACTTGAATTCATTTCCTCGCAGTAGATGTGAAAAGCACAGTACGCTCCTCGGGAGTAAAGCTGCCTTGTCTTGGGCTAACTTGAATCCCTCGCTCACTAAGGATTCTTTATAGTATTAAGTAGGGATTACAGCTCGCGGTGAGGGATAGCGCCTTAACAGAAACGAATCGCTGCAAACCAGTCTTGGTAGATGGTAATCAGCAACTTGACTGAGGATGTAAGAGCGAGCGAAGTGAGCTCAGGACTTGGGGCACCCGGACACGGAACCTTGCAAACAGAAATAGGAGCCACGCGAAGCGGGGCTCCGTCGAGCCGCCGTGGTAGGTGGTAATCAGCAACTTGACTAAGGATGCAAGAGCGAGCGAAGTGAGCTCAGGACTTGGGGCACCCGGACTCAAAACCTTGCAAACAGAAATAGGAGCCACGCGAAGCGGGGCTCCGTCGAGCCACCTTAGTAGGTGGTAATCAGCAACTTGTCTAAGGATGCAAGAGCGAGCGAAGTGAACTCACACGTGGGGCACCCGGACCCGGAACCTTGCAAACAGAAATAGGAGCCACGCGAAGCGGGGCTCCGTCGAGCCATCTTAGTAGGTGGTAATCAGCAACTTGACTAAGGATGCAAGAGCGAGCGAAGTGAGCTCAGGACTTGGGGCACCCGGACTCGGAACCTTGCAAACAGAAATAGGAGCCACGCGAAGCGGGGCTCCGTCGAGCCACCTTAGTAGGTGGTAATCAGCAACTTGACTAAGGATGCAAGAGCGAGCGAAGTGAGCTCAGGACTTGGGGTACCCGGACCCGGAACCTTGCAAACAGAAATAGGAGCCACGCGAAGCGGGGCTCTGTCGAGCCACCTTAGTAAGTGGTAATCAGCAACTATACTAAGGATGCAAGGAACTAATTAAATTTTCGGAATTCTAATTAATCGGTATTTTTATAATAGGTTTTCATGTTTTTGATGTTTTGAAAAATTCAAGTCTTTTTGTTATTCGATCTATTCAAACATGATATTTTGAGAAGTTTACGTTAGGAATATTGTTTTTTTTTATGAAAATAGGAATACTGATCAATTAGAGTTGGTATATTAGGATTTTTGAACCATTCAGAATTATGAAAATCGGTATTTTGAAATTCATGTTATCGTAGTGTACCCGTAAATAGCTGATTATTTTTTTTAAAGGGCCAGATTTTTTCTAAATTGCACATTTATTTACTACAAAGAAATATGATGAAAATGAAGTCTAATCTGACAGGCCTAAGCCTGAAAGCCATCGGGCACGCCGCAATTGCGGCGGTAAGACCCCTCTTTGAGGAGTGACTGGAGAGAAGTCATGGCGTCCTGACCTACCGCTTGACGCCTTGTCCTCACCGGACACGGAAGTTTCGGGAGGTACCTGTGTCTGATGCGAAAGGAGGAAACGGCTGGGTGTCACCACTGCGAAGATCGCCCGGAGGACACGGTGGAGCATACGGTGCAAGACTGCCCCGCTTGGGCAGAGCACCGACGTGTCCTCACGGCTGCGATAGGCGGAGACCTCTCGCGCCCAGCATTGGTCGCGGCCATGCTGCGGGGCGAGACGGAGTGGGAAGCGGTCGCCTCCTTCTGCGAAGCAGTAATGCTCGCGAAGGAGGAGGCGGGCCGCGCGCGAGAGAGGACAGTGTCCTCCCTCCGCCCCACCCGCGGTGGTGGACGCCCACGGCGACGGACGTCGCTAGACGATCTCCGGCCACCGTAGGCGCGGGCATGCGGGCGGCGAGTAAAGGGCAACTCGCTGCCCAACCATGGACCATGCCCGGGTCGACGGCGCGTTGTGTCCCACGCGCGCCTCAAAGAGCGTCAGCATAATGACGAGGCCCCCCTCTTAGAGGGCCAAAGCCTGCCGGGGTCGCGGGATTATTTCCTTACCGTGACCCCGGAACAGAAAGGGCTATTGAAGGACACCGTGGATTTTAGTCAGTAGAAGTCTGACAGTCCCTCCCGCCCTGCCCGGGGTGGGAGGACTCATTTGATGATTCTACCACGTTAAAAAAAAAAAAAGCCTGAAAGCCATGGGTTCAATCACTAAAAATATTAAAAAACATTAACAGCAGGGTTATCATCCATAATGGCTATTAACTGCTATTAATCGATTAATAGCCAAATGATATTAACCGGATTATTATCATTGCCCATCTCTACGGCAGTCATCGTTTTCTTACCGCTTCTGCGGCTACTGCGATGCGGGTGAGTGTGCAAGGTTTCATAGAACTTCATACAAAGAATTCGTAATGCGGGGACTGCGGAGACTGCGGTGCGGCTAGGTCTGCGTTCACCTTAAAACCCACGGTGTACTTCAATAGCCCTTTACGTTCCTTAACACGGTTTCCTGATAAGACGGTCCCGCGACCTCAGAAGACTAGCCTTTAGCGTTCCTCGATAATTGAACTATCAACTCAAACTATATTTTCTAATTCGAACCAGTGTTTCCTGAGATTAGCGCGTTCAAACGAACCCTTCAGCAACGTGTAAAGCCTCCTCTTCACAATCGGCCATGATGGCCGTGTTTGCGGAACAGAAGGAGACGGCGCTATACTAAGAATCGAGATAGAATTATTTGCATCTTGCTTTCTGGTATAGCGCCGTCTCCTTCTGTTCGGCAAACACGGCCATCATGGCCGATTGTGAAGAGGAGGCTTAACACTAAATGCGCAAAACCTCTCGTGGGGTAACTCAGCCCATGTTACTGAACAATGTTTGTTCTAAGACTTCTGGAAATTCGCAAAAAAAACTTGGTTTTTCATGCAAAATAAAAAATTTATCGGGCCCATCTGTGTGAAAAATCTTTTTTTTTTTTGCGAATTTCCAAATGTCTTAGAACAAAAACTGTTCAGTAACATGGGCTGAGTTACCCCACGAGAGGTTTTGCGCATTTGGTGTTACACGTTGTATAGATACTCATCAAAATTATAAAATCTGCACACTTGAAAACTATTGCAATTTAGTTTCATATTAAAATGAAACTCTTCAGTTTTATCTATAAGTAGAAGTACTTTTTTTTTTTTTTTTTTTTTTTTTTTTTAGCGTGGTAAAATCATCAAATGAGTCCTCCAACCCCGGGCAGGGCGGGAGGGACTGTCAGACTTCTACTGACTAAAATCCACGGTGTCCTTCATAGCCTGTTAAGTTCCGGGGTTACGGTAAGGGAATAATCCCGCGACCCCGGCAGGCTTTGGCCCTCTGAGAGGGGGGCCCCGTCATTGTGCTGACGCTCTTTGAGGCGCGCGTGGGACACAACGCGCCGTCGACCCGGGCATGGTTCTTGGTCGGGCAGCGAGTTGCCCTTTACTCGCTGCCCGCATGCCCGCGAAGTAGAAGTACTTACTGATATTCGTACTAGTTGGTTCTGTGGTTGTAATCGCGACTTCTGTGTGTGAACCTCGGGTTGGATTCCCTGTTTAGTTAAAGGAGGCCTTTGTCCAGCTGTGGGAAAAGGCCAAGTACGAGTTGGACTCGCGTACGGAGGGTTCCGTACTAGCTATCTATTAAATCGTCAAAAAAATCACTTTTGTAGTATGGGGCTCGCATTACAAGTGATTTTGTTTTTTAAATATATTTGCCCCTTAGGTACTAGAAACTCTTGTATCGTGGATGCGTTTACAAACATAGAAACTCACATACGCAGACACAGTTGTTCTAGTGAGGGAAAGACGTGGCGATAGACGACTTGTATAGCCCTGTCTCTTTCTCACACTCACACTGACTTTTAGACGTCGTGGTAGGCTACCAGCTCGGGCGAGTGATGCGAACTATTAAAAAAAAGGGTAGCAAAAAATAAAAACAAAAACTTCAAAAAGAATATATTACAACATTTATTCAATACGGCGATTACACTTTCCTTTCAACATTTTGAGCAATCAAAAAATATATTGCTTTAAAACATTCATCACAAGTTTTTAAAAAATATACCGAATTTGATACTGCACCGGCCACGGTGCCACCACAATCATAAATTAATCTTATTTCCTTTACACAAAGTCCAGTTTCGTTTGCAACAAAACTTTACAAAGATCCTTTTTTGGTATATTTTGTTTTAGAAATCGACTCTTCACTCGTTTATTTAAAGTTTTATAAAAGTAATAAATTATTTAGAATAACATGGGGTATATTATAGACCCCATAGGCCATCTCTACATAGTATAAAACAAAGTTGCTTCCCTCTATCTATAAGCTATGATCTTTGCAATTACGCGACAGATTTTAATGCGGTTTTTATCAATAGATAGAGTATTTTACAGAGGCGTAACTACCGCCGTATCAATTGTACGGAGATCCCAAGTGTCATTGGCCCCCGACGATTAAAATAAAAAAAATATTTTAAGCTTTCGCTTATAGCGTCCAATGGGAGGTTTCACGCAACGCTCGGCTCAGATGGCGCTACCAGCGCAAATCAAATCAAATCATTTTGTCTGTATGACTAACTTGACATAGACTACACCACAGATAATATAACTACACACTCGAAGCTACACTTGAACGTTGTTTACGCTATGCGCTTGTAGCGCCACTGACGGCTAAAACTCGCAGTGAAACTCCCTATGAACAAACTGGTAATATAGCTCAATTTTCAAAATGGCTATATGTATGTAGTTGTCATAAATGAGCTACAATCAGTCGATCAGCATTTTCAACTTCCTAGCCCCCTTCAAAATTCTCTAAATGACATCAGTAATAGCATTAGTTACACGAGTCAGGAGGCTATTGTCTCTAAGATGATTTTTGAGGAAAGAAAAATTCAGATTGCAAGTGGGATTCGAACCCGCGTCTTCTGGATAGGTACTCCAGACGCCTTAACCAACTAGACCATTGCAACCCACACCTGCAAGCTGAAATTCTCTATTCCTCGTTTGAACGCTTTTCGGTAGCGTGGCGCCATCTCTTGGATTAGTGTTTAACTAACTTCCACCCAACACGTTGACATTACAGCCAAATCAATGTTGTTTAATGAGATAGCGTCTACCATACTTATTAATTAATTATTTTTTAAACGCTATTGCCTTTATTCTGCAAAACTGAACACTTCCAACTGCAAGTCAAAATCAACCTTGCTAATAAGAAATAATGATGCAATTCGATTGACTTGACGTCGTCGTGGCGATCGTGTTTTGTTTTTCATTTACCCGTAGATAACAACGTGTTTTATGTCTTATGTCGTGGTGGTACGGTTGATTTACACTTGTAGTTGGAATTGGTCGAATTGTAATCACGTCGCGCCATGGTTAAAGTCCCTTAGATTAGAAGGGCCCCTTTTGGCTTAGCTACGCCACTGGTGTATCAAGAGGTATAATAAATCTATAATGCACCCATGCACATGTTTGTTTTTGATGGCTGCTTTTGATTGGACGTCTTAAAGACTTGGTTAGGCAAATTCGATAGTTGATTAGTTACAGACAAAGATACAACTGAGATAAGTTATTAATTTCCAGCGTAAATCGATATTTATTTCTAAACGTGGATGTCTTGTTATAAAAATGCTAAAAAGAATAGTCAGTCGAGATAAATGCTTATCTTTTACTTCACTCAAAGCTCAAAGGTGGCGCTAATGTCTTAGTATGTATTTTTCATGGGAAAATAAACCTTGTTCCCTATTAGCGAGATTGTTCATGACGCGATTCATGCGAATTGCAATTTCTACTAACTAAAAATGAAAATCGTCCTTGCTACTACGATACAATGATGCAATTCGACTGACTTACGTCGTCGTGGCGATCGTGTTTTGTTTTTCATCTACTCGTAGATAACCGCACGTTTTATGTCATATGTCGTAGTGGTAAGGATGATTTTCACTTGTAGTTGGAATCGGTTGATTTGCTTCGCATCGCGTCATTAGTAAGCTCCCTTACGCGTTGTCCTGCGTGAGCGACTTCAAAAAAAATAGTAGGTAGTACTATTAAAATATTATAATAATATTTACTTCGTGTTGCGTCGCGTCGCGTCGCATTTGTCGCTCGCGCAGGACACCGCCTTAAGGGCTTCACACACAGCAGCTATAATGTTAAGATGTACATTATAGCACGATACATCTCATTACATATTTCCATAGAAATCGTCAGGAGACCACACACTGCAGCTATAATGTATATTTTTACATCTTCGAATCTCTATGGAAAGATGTAATGAGATGTATCGTGCTATAATTTACATCTTTACATTATAGCTGCTGTGTGTAAAGAAGCCCTTTAGAGCTTTCGTCAACCGCGACATTATTTACCGACATTTTACAACTATTATCCCATTTTCTATTACTAAAAAAAATAAATAAATACAAAAAGGGCTAACTTTACAATCTAGATTAATAGGCTATTTTACAGTCCGTCAGATAATCAAAAAATATTTAACACGTATTTATTCTTTTGTTATGTAAACTAAAATTGACAAAGTTAAAACACTTAAAATTTCCAATACGTCACAAGCAAGTACAGTTTGACTTGACGTCACCAGCTTCCTCTCGAGTTATATCTTTGTAAATATTCATTGATTTAACATAAGAAAAAATACTTGTTCAGTATTTTTCAAAACTCTATCCGTGGTACCATAAAAACTTTTACTCAAAAATACATGTAATGTGGTCATTATTTTGACAATCTTGTTTGAGCAAAGTAGACTTTGCCGGTCTGTTTCAAGTAGCGGCCAGCAATGTTTTTGCTGGCCGCTCTACCAGGCCGGCAAAAACATTGCCGGCCGCTATTTTGACGTTTCAACGTTTTAAAAAAACAAATGCAAAAAGATTTTATCTAAAACACAGCTGTTTGTAAATAAAGAGGTAGGCACAAAAAGATTGTATTCCATATTAAAAAAAAAAATACAAAGAAGGAACAAAAGCGCGGTTCAGCGAAATTTTTATTTTTATTTAGTGACTTTTTTGCTATACCTACGTAAATGAAGTAATAAATGAAGAAAATATAGCAGTCAAACATCGCATTAAAATTATCGCAAACAATTAGTAAGTAATATGAAACCGGGAAAGTCGGTGTTGAATTTTAGTAAGTGTATTTTTCATAATATTGTTATTTTAATTAAATTTCTAGTTAATTAATATATTATTTTATTTATATCACTTGCTGGTTTTATGTAGGTTAGGTACTTGCATTTTTGAGTAAAGCACTATACAAGCCTTGGCCCACGATGACTGCTTCGCTGGTCACGCTATGATTGCCTCAAGCTAGCCTAGCTACGCTCTAGGCCTTCCAGCTTGGCCATCATTGCAGCCCTGGCTGTCCTCGCTGTAAAGGCCTCGGCCTTTATCTCAGCTCGTCCATCCAGTGCTGCATGCTGACCGCGCTGTGTCGGCCTGGAGCCGCGCTACGCTGCGCTGTCGGCCATCATCAGTGCGACCAGCAAAGTAGCCATTATAGGCCGCGGCAGTAATGTACTATTAAACGTCTGTTGAACACTTGTCTTAAAAAAGTGTGACTGCAAAACGGACCTTATTTCAACGTCATAATCCGACATTTTTTAGACAAGTGTTCAACAGACGTTTAAAAGTTTTTGTGGTACTGACGTAGTAATAGAATTCCAATTTATTTATTTTTGCCTATTAAAAAATGAATATCAAATTCGGTATCCGACATCACGTACGCCCGAAATTAATATCCTATCTCGACCCAAATCCCGTTCCTTTGTATTAAAACTGCTTCTAATTGGACATCGTCGTTGATTGGTTACAACCGAAGATAGCAATATCTGCCTGCCTTTTCCAACTATATTGTGGTCGGCTTCCAATAGAACCAGATGCAGCTGAATATCAGTATTTTACATCTCTCATGTTCGGTAAGTAGGTCCTTATTACCCCCAAATGGGGCTTGTAAGTAACCAATTATCGCTCTAGGGTATTAATGTAGCTAGGAAAGGCCCTAGGGCGGTAAGTAATTAAAAAAAAAGTTTGCGGACATCTAACCATCATATTGGCAATAGACATCATGCATTCAGCCTAATGACCTATTCAGCCTTGTCTTCGAGTTTAATAGTCATCAATTTTAAATATCGAACGGCGAAGCTCAAATCCCGTTCTTGAAAAAAAAAAGATGAAAATAGGCGGGAATAGAAAACTTTTACTTTAAATATATAGTATATATTATATTGTTTGTTTTTGGGACTTTTTTATAATTACGTGATAATTAGGAAAAAAACATGAGTACTGCAAGTGATGAAGATTTAATTAAGCTGCACTCCCGAATCAATGAAAATGGAAGCTGAAGCAGCAATTAACTAATAAAATGTTTTATTCTTGCAATGCCGATTTTTTCTACTTACCTCACAATCGAGATGTAAAGCAGAGTAGTTAGCTCGGGTGTAAGCATCAATTGCACCCTCGAACTATAGGCGCCCTCGCTGCGCTCGTGCGCCTAAATATCTCGGGATGCAATTGATACCTTACAGCCCTTGGCTACTAATCTACTATTTATTTATTTATTTATTTATTTAAGCTTCATATACAAACAGTGGTACATAGGCGGACTTAATGCCACAAGGCATTCTCTACCAGTCAACCTTTGGGTTAAATAAGAGAATATTGTGGTAGGGTACAAAAATAAATAAAAAAAATATCCGAAATAATAATTAGCAAACAGAAAAAAATAATGCTTCGTTATATTTACGTAGATTCTAATACATATATACAGATAAAATAAACTAAACAATATTATAGTAACAATAAACATAAAAAAATAACTTAATAATAACCATTATGACTTGACTTGACAAAGAGAGCTATTGATTGTGACTTAGATAGAAATTTCGCAGTTTTCTTTTAAAAGTGAAATCGCTTTCAGCTTTTTTAATGCTAATGGGAAGCGCGTTCCAGAGTTTTATGGTTGATATTGCGAAAGAATTAGACATAAAACCAGTGCGGTGTGGAGGAATTTGGAGAAGTAGTTTTTTGGAAGCTCGAAGGTTACATTTATGAGAACTGCCCAACACTTTAAAATGAGATTTTAAATATTCAGGAGCACGTGGATCGTTCAAAATTTTGAAAAGCAAGCAGAGAGATCTGAGGGATCTTCTGAGTCGGATAGGCAACCATTTAAGCTGAGAACGAAAAGAAGAAATGTGATCGTATTTACGAAGGCCAAAAACGAAGCGAATACAGTTATTGAGAAGACGATCCAATTTGTTGAGAAGTTCTTGGGATAGATCAGAATAACAAACATCAGCATAGTCGATACTGGGAAGCACAAGAGACTGGACCAAAATGAGTTTGGTGCTAGATGGGAGGAAATGCTTGAATCTATAGAGAGACCGCAGCGAGGACGTGACTTTCTGACTCACTTGAGCAACGTGTTTATTCCAACTCATGCTGTTATCAATGTACAGACCCAAGTCTTTGACATGAGGTGAAAGAGGGATGACAGAGTTCTCGTACAACAGAGGCATAAGTTGGGTAGTGTCCACGTTTCTCAAATAGTATGAACTACCAATGAGGACTGCCTGGCATTTCTCGACGTTGACAGAAACCCCAAATTTTCCAGACCATTCTTCGATAGCTCGAAGATCGGCATTCAATGATGAAATGCAATTGTTGAGGTTAGCAATATTCGAATGAGCATATAATTGCAAGTCATCAGCGTAGAGATGGTAAGAACATTTGAGGATGGTAGTGATGGAATTTATGAATAAAGAAAATAACATAGGAGAGAGTACTATTACATGGAGCGACTGACTATCGGACCTCCACAACACAGTAACTGGGCAATACGATACCCCATTGTAAGACTGGTTGTCAGACTTTAGAGCTAAGGGACTTTACTCATGACGCGATACGAACTACAAGTGAAAATCAACCTTGCTACTAAGAAATAATGATGCAATTAGATTGACTTGACGTCGTCGTGGCGATCGTGTTTTGTTTTTTATCTACCCGTAAATAACAACGTGTTTTATGTCATATGTCGTAGTGGTAAGGTTGATTTTCACTTGTAGTTGGAATCATTCGAATCCGTCACATCGCGTGATGGCTAAAGTCCCTAACAGTAACGATTGTCAAAGATCTACAAACGACAGCCGGGACCAACGGCTTTACGTGCTTTCTGAGGCACGGAGGAAACTCGCTATGACAGATGGTCACCCATCCACAAACCAACCTCGGTAAGCGCGGCTTAACCGGGAATATCGGCGTGACGCGCGGCTGTAATTATTTAGCCACAAGCTCATCGAGATAGATTATTAAATTCAAGCGTTATTCTCGCCACTGGGCCGTTGCCCGGGGCCGATATAAAGTCCATTACATTCACTTCACTATTAAATTATTCTCCCTTTAATCTTTTACTGATCTCTTCTTGTTGTAACTCCCTCCACTCTTTCTTGGGTTTCATTCGTTTTAATTGTCCGTCCCTGCGAAAGAAAAATATAATTAGAATGAGGTATTTTCTATTTTGAGAGCAGTGGTGGCCCAGTGGTATCGGCCCCGACTTACGAGTTGTAGGTCGTGGGTTCGAATCCAGAATAGAATAGGTCTATAATTGCTTAGAATGTAGGTACATAAAAATAAGATGTTGAATTATAAATAGGATCCATGTACATTCTGCCATAACATAGCATGCAAATGTAATACAATTATAGGATTATTATGATGTCACAAAAAAACTGTCATTTAAGAAATCCTGCACAGAATAGTAACATTTGTCTACAAGTAATTTTGTTAAACATTTTTTAAATTTTTGTAATGGCAAGTTTTTAATTTAGGCAGGCGCATTACTTTGTGTAATTTATTTCATCACCACTGCTCTCAAAACGGTGAAGGAAAACATCGTGAGGAAACCGGCATGTCCTAGAACCAAGAATTCGAAGACATGAGACATCTACCAATCCGCCTTGGGCCCGCGTGGTGGATTATGGCCCACTCCCTCTCACAGAGAGGAGGCCTGTGTCCCAGCAGTGGGAACATTAATAGGCTGATGATGATGATTTTCTATTTTTATCATGGTAAACTCATTAAATAAGTCCTCCCACCCAGGGTAGGGCAGGAGGGACTGTCAGACTTGTACTGACTAAAATCCACGGTGTCCTTCACTAGCCTTTTACGTTCCAGAGACAGTCCCGCGACCCCGGTAAGAGAATGAGGTAGTTGAATTGGCCACACGCTTTGGACAATTGGGAGTTGAAGACCACACTATTCCCTTTTTTTTAACAACACAGAAATAGGAGCCCCGCTGAACGGGGCACCGTCGATAGTACTTCGTTTCAATGAAGTTTCCTGTATCTCTGTACTGTCCATTGAAGGCTCTGCTTCCTTACTAGCATTATCAAGCGTTTCTGAAGTTTAAGGGCATAACTACAGTTTTGTTTTATTGAGTTTTTCGTTAATACCACATCTCGGCAGTGGTAGGCGCCCGCAGCGTCTGTCGTCAGCAGACGATCTCCGGCCACCGTAGGCGCGGGCATGCGGGCAGCGAGTAAAGGGCAACTCGCTGCCCGACCAAGGACCATGCCCGGGTCGACGGCGCGTTGTGTCCCACGCGCGCCTCAAAGAGCGTCAGCATAATGACGGGGCCCCCCTCTCAGAGGGCCAAAGCCTGCCGGGGTCGCGGGATTATTTCCTTACCGTGACCCCGGAACATAACAGGCTACTGAAGGACACCGTGGATTTTAGTCAGTACGAGTCTGACAGTCCCTCCCGCCCTGCCCGGGGTGGGAGGACTCATTTGATGATTTTACCACGCTAAAAAAAAAAAACAAATACCACATCTCTACTTATCAAGTTTTGGGATACATCAATCTGTAACCTTTTGTAGTTTCATAGTAACCAATAAATATTAATTTAAAGACCTCGAAAAGCCAATTATGTCAGTCTCATCCGGTGCACGCAGGGCGAGAGGACATATTTGGCACGCAAAGCTTTCCGTGACTCTCAATGGCCAATGAGGTACTATCACTGGCATGCATTCACAATGGGGAAGGCCGGTCAAAGCTAATTGTAGATGGCGCCTCCATAGCTAAGTGCTAATCCGACCAATGAGGTAGTACTATTTTGAAGTACCTATAAGATTTGAACCAATGACGATGCTTGGAACTGGCTATACTAGCGCCATTCGTTTCCCAGTTGCCATCCCCATTTAAATCAATTTGGAAGGCATTTACTCCCGTTTCATCATGAATTTACCACACTATAATATAGCTCTTATTACTCACCACATAAGATCAACAAGTCCCCCCCGTCTCGCAATAACAGCCTTCACTCTATTAGCGAAGTCCACCGCGCTCTCATCAGGTGCCCGGGTCATGGCCGGCAGGTACCACACGTCGCACACGATGGCCCAGGAGGTCATCATGTTCAGGAGGTAGTGGAGCATGCCGTAGCGAGAACTGTTCCAGAACGCGTCGCCGAAACGAGGGTCGTATCTGTGGAGGAGAAGTTTTAGGAACTTTACTCATGGCGCGACGCGATATCGAATTGCATCGATTGACGATATCGGTCAGATATCACACAAGCGTCCGGCCGAAGAAAATGTATGGACAATCGCTAGTGTTTGCTAATGGAGTCGCACGGATTAACGATATCGCTCACAGATCTCCTCGATATCGAATTGCATGAACGTCCTAATGACAATGCACATGATTCTCTGTTCAAAATTCGATTGCGCAACTACTCGTCTCGTGCGACATCTTTTGCCTTTGTTTTGCAGCGCCTTTATGTCGTAGTAGTAAGGTGAAATTTTGAAGTTCACGGTCGAATTGCATCGCATCACTCCATTAGTAAATACGTGCGACTTAAATCGGCTATCGACTCGATATGGCACGACGATTTTGTCGACGTTTTATAAGTGCCCTCATGGGCCTATGTGAAATAAAAGTATTTGATTTTGATTTTAACGAATCACGTCGCGTCGCATCGTGCCGTGAGTAAAGTTCTTTAGTGTATTTTTTAACATGGTAAAATCATCAATGATTCCTCCCACCCAGGGTTGGAAGGAAGGGACTTTTTATTTGAGCCCCAAAAGTTTGAAAACTTTGCTGCCGAGTGCAACACACAACTTTTCACCTCACACAGCGAGGAAATGTAGTGGGGGCGGCTCGCCTGTCGGTGTAGAAAATAATTGAATACAAGACCGGACAAGACGTGTTCGAATTTTAAACAACACTTTGTGCTCTAGAGCACAAAATGGAGTTTTGCGCTCAGATTTTGAATGAGAAATAGAATCTTTCCGAGCGGGTGAGGTGAAAAATATGTTTCCACTTCCCTCCATATCAAGCAGGAGACAGAACAAAACAAGGCCAATAAGCACAAAGGGTCATTACAACTGGGAGAAGCCACGGATAAAAAAAATTACTACTAATATTAATGGGTCCTAAATTGTGAGCTGCTATATTTGATTCCAATTCCTTCTTCTTCGCTAGCATGACTGCTTCGCAGAAGGAGGCGACCGCTTTCCCACTCAGCTGACAACCAGTCTTACCATGGGGTATCGTATTACCCCATTACGGTTGTGGAGGTCCGTTCATAACAGTTGGGAAAGTGCTAGGCAGATGACATAGAAACTTACTTGATCGCCACCGGGTAGATGGTGCCTCCAACTTCGAAGCTTCCCTTCTTGAACTGCATGACTGATGTGTTATTGATGCAAGTACCCTCCGGGAAGATCAGGATTGGTGGGTTGTCCGGGACTGATATGTGTTCTTTTAACCTGAAGAGATACAAAATACAATATAAATGTGCGTACAGACTATCTAAATATATGTAACTCAAAGGTGATTGACTGACATAGTGATCTATCAACGCACAGCCCAAACCACTGGACGGATCGGGCTGAAATTTGGCATGCAGGTAGATGTTATGACGTAGGCATCCGCTAAGAAAGGATTTTGATCAATTCTACCACCAAAGGGATAAAATAGGGTATGAAAGTTTGTATGAAACTTTGTCAATTTGATAAAAAATACATTGTTAAGTTCCGACATCCACGCGAACGAAGTCGCGGGCACAGCTAGTGTAATATAATTATATAATTTAATAAGTAACCTTGTTATTCAACATTGCAACATAAAACAATACTGTACACATTAAAATAACAATGCAATATAACCATTATTGTCACTTGTTGTTCTTCAGTTCTACACGTGACTAAGATTATACAGAATGAATTTTTCAACTGGGCGTGGATGGCTTTATCCGAAACTATGAGGAATATCAAAAAAAAAGTTGAAAGGAGTCTCGAGGCCGATTTTCACAAACACTAACACTGCATAATTAGATTTTAGTAAAATCAATAATCCTGACCAGGAATCGAACCAAGTCATTTTGGAAAAAAATCACATCCTGTATTATTACACCATTCGATAGTGTTGCTAACAAGGATCAAATTCTGGGAAGTTATCATATACGGCAAACTTGGTGTTTGGTTGATAGAAGTTTTGTTGGGTATTGATCCAGATTTTCCGAAGAATCCATAAAGGGTTTGGCCCCGCGGGTATGCGGGCGGCGAGTAATGGGCGACTCGCTGTCCGACCATGGACCATGGGCGGGTCGACGGTGAGTTGTGTTCCACGCGCGCCTCAAAGAGCGTCAGCATGATGACGGAGCCGGCTCTAGAGGGCCAAAGCCTGCCGGGGTCGCGGGACTTATCTCATTACCGTGACCCCGGAACATAAAGGCCTATTGACGGATACCGTGGATTTTAGTCAGTACGAGTCTGACAGTCCCTCCCGCCCTGCCCGGGGTGGGAGGACTCATTTGATGATTTTACCACGCTTGGCCCGGAGTAGAAACTCACAGAGGCAAAGTTCGAAATTCCCGCGGACGAAGCGGAGTGCTAGTAGTAAATAAAGAATCAGTCTTACCTCTTCGCGACTGCATGTCTGTCTTTGACTTCAGATCTTTCAAACCAGATGTGGGGCGAAGCCCTAGCCAGCGCCCTCTGTAGGATTCCAAGGAAACCATTGTGTCTTTGACCGATCTGAAAACATTATATCAATTTATTAATTACATATTTTTTATAAAGGACACACGCACACTAGGAATTTTTCCTGTATCGTAGCTGTGCGTTTCCAAACATTTTAAACTCATATTATATACAAATAGCCAGACTTTTTTTTATCGTGTTTTAATCATCCAATGAGTCCTTCCACCCCGGGCAGGACGGGAGGGACTTTCAGACTTGCTTGTACTGACTAAAATCCACGGTGTCCTTCAATAGCACTTTATGTTCCAGGGCCATGGTTACCTGATGAGGCAGTCCTGCGACCGTTAAATAACCAGACGTAGGTCATATAAATATGTGTTCCATGCGGGGATTGAACCCGCGACTCGCAGAGCAGTTCACATAACCACTGCGCCAACCGTGCACCGTGCCGTCATATTACGTCTTGGTTTTTAATTTAAGGTGTTAAAAGTCATCAAATGAGTCTTCCCACCCTGGGAGGACCGGTAGGAGAACTGTCAGACTTGTACTGACTAAAATCCACAGTGTCCTTCAATAGCCCTTTACGATCAAGGGTCACGGTTACTAGTTCCGCGACCCAGGGAGTCGTTTGGCCAGATTGCTGACAACTCTTTGAGGCGCGTGTAGAACACGACGCACCGTCGACCCGAGCATGGTCCATGATCGAACGGCGAGTCACCCAATACTCGCCGTCTTTTTGCCAGAACCTCTATAAACTATGAGTCACTTTGACAACGACTTACCTTTACAAAAATCTCTTTAAAATGCTTCCAAACCCAATATAAGAAAATTAATTGCCTGGGACATGACATACACATATCTGGGGCTCGAAGCCAACCCCTTAACATTGACATCCATTGCATGCAACCACTCAACAATTGAGTATACATTTACAGTCGACGATGCAATCGGGAGCAAAAGTATAGAATCAGTTACTCGTATTCCGCTCGATCTTGAGTAGGTACTTAATAACTAGTTAAGAATAATAAAAATGTTACCATTTTAAAGGTTTAACTATTAACTTTAAATCGATACCAAATTCATTCAAATCACGCCATTATTTATGGAGTTATCTCGGATTAATTACAAGTAAGTGATTCTACAGGGTGAAATTTTATTAATGGGCAATATTTTATCCTCGGGCATTACTAACGATAATAATCACGTAACTCAAAAACATAATTAATGCAAGTATCTTCGCTTAATATTATTTGATGTTTGTTTACTTTTCGTTCCGCGCGCGGTGTACAGCGCTTTAAATTTTTGATACTTCAGGACTTTTGGGGTTTATGATTTTTTTTTATTACTTTTAGTGTTTGTTTGCAAAAATACCATGAATTTTATGCAAATAACATTCAAATATAATTTCCCGATATTATTTTGATATTACATGCAGATTTTCAGACTTCAAATGTCTGTCAGAGTTACCAAGAGAGCTGAGCATGTGTGGTGGATCACGGCTCACTCCCAGATTGCAGGCTGACGACCCCACAGCGGGTACGATGACCCCACAGCGGGCAATACTAACCAGGGAGTAGTAGTTGAAGCACAACAACACCTCGTTGTTGTATTGGACGTGTGATGGATGCTGGTCCAATGTGACCCCGCAGTGAGTCACGGTGACCCCACAACGGGCACTGCGTCCTCACACCGCGATGTGCACCGGGTACTTACCAGAAATTAACAATTGTCGCAGTTGACTCGAACGTGTGGTAGATACTAACCAAGAGGGTCACTCACAGCGGGCATGGTGACCCCATAGCGGGCATGGTGACCCTATATCGGTCACGGTGACCCCATAGCGGGCACTGTGACCCCACATCGGTCACGGTTTCCGGACACTTACCAGAGAATAACAGTTGTCGCACATGAGCACCAACGCATCTATAGGACTCGTGTGGTTGGCGACACAGATTCCATTCCTCGGCTTGTAGTGAGTGTCGTGGTACGTGATAACAGCTGATATACAGCGTGATAAGAAGTTGAAACACATGAGGGACACTGCGTAGTTGACTCTCTGCTTCGTCTTCCCGTCTGGAAGGGTGCCGACGCATGCCGTACACGCTACCAGCCACCATACCTATAAGCGGGGTGATGGTAATGTGGGGGGGACCCAAAATGGTAAGATGTGGCAGTTTTTGGTGGCGATTGATCAGATTTTTATGGTAAGTGATTTTTTTTTGGTGGTGAAACTTCACTTAAAGTGTTCCTCATCAGCCTATAATGTTCCCACTGCTGGGACACAGGCCTCCTCTGTGAGGACTGGGCCATAATCCAAAACGAGGGCCCAGTGCGGGTCGGTGAATGTCACATATCTTCGAATTTGTTGTTCTAGGACATGTCGATTTCCTCACGATGTTTTACTTCACCGTTTTGAGAGCAGTGGTGATGAAATAAATTACACAAAGGAATGCACCTGCCTGGATTCGAACCCACGACTTACAACTCGTAAATCGGGGCCGATACCACTGGGCCACCACTGTTCTTCTTCAAATCTTTTTCAACTATTATTGCGAGTAATCTTAATTTAACAAAAAAAAAAATTGTGCTACATGTTTATTTATTTTTTAGACTCGCCCTTTATTTCTACTAAATATCTATACTCGCCCCTTTCGCAAAGTTTCACCACTGAATTTCAAAAGTTGCTTTTGATTTTAAAATCAAACGCTTACAAAAACTGACTTGGACAACACACAAATGAAATTATTAGACAAATTTTATTGCACCTTATGAACAGCTGTTAATTTCACCAAAATTAAATTATAAATACATTTCAATAAGGTATATTATAATTCGTCTTCAGTCGAAAAATACGAGTAAATAATGAACTTATAAATAAGGACAAAACACAGATGGATACATAGAAAGCGTTAAAAGTGACAGAACATAACAGAGTAAATAAATAAGGCAATACAAGAAACATAAAAAGCGACAGAAAATGCACTGCTGTCATTATTAAAATTTCAACTTAACGTAGTACCCAACTCGGACGACACATCTCACTCAATTTCAATGAGGCATTGTTTAACCCAATGATGTACACAACGTTATATTATACCTAATCTCATCTCGACAGAACAGTCAACTTAGAACGACACATCCTACTTAATTTATAACCAGAATTTAATTTTCAAGGGACATATTCTTATGATTTCGATAAAATATCATGATATTCTACGCTGACATTGTTTTTCAAACCACTAAATTAAAACAATTTTTGTGCCATTCCAACCGACATAACGTTCTATACAGACGACACATCTCACCCAATCACTACCAGACATAATATATTATGTCTACTTTATTACGAAAACATATCATCCAAATTGTACCCAGACATTATATTTAAAATATGGACATCATAACATCTATACCTATAGCATGCATTGCCTGCATTTCAACCCAATAGAACATTTATTTATTTATTTATTTATTTATAAAAAGGTACAGTTACAGAATACAGACTAGTTATGCTTAGGAATAATTAACATGATACCATTTTTAAATCTGCACTCCAATTACTACCATTTACTATTTTACCCAGACGACTCATTTAATTTTACACCACTGATGAAATCCCATGACCTTTAACTCTGACATTGTTTTAGACAATTTTACAACTAACTAATGTCAACTAGACATAGATTTTATTCAAACTCGACAAAATTTCAACCAAACTTAACGTTTTGAATAGACGACACATCCCACACATTTTAAACCAGATATCAAACTACCCAATATAGATAGCATACCATGCCAATCTATGCAGACGATTACCCAAATTAGACTACATTTCAACCCAACTTAACGTTACACCCAGACGACACAACCCACCCAATTTAGATAATATACCATGCTAATCTATGCAGACGTTTTTTACCCAATTTAGACAACATTACAACCGAACTTAACGTTACACCAATACGACACAACCCACCCAATTCAGACAACATTATCATGCCATTCTACACCGACATTATTTACCCAGTATGGACATCATTTCAACTAAACTTAACTATCTTCCTAGACGAAACATCGCACTCTATTGGACAATACACCATGCTATTCTCCGCTGTAATTTTTCCACCCTATTAAGACTACATTTCAACAGAACTTAACGTTCTACCAAGACGACACATCCCACCCAATTCAGACAACATTACCATGCCATTTTCACCCAGACGACACATCTCACCCAGAAAAAAACTACCTACCAAAGAAAAACAGGTATTTATGCTGAGAACCCCAACATCAATAGGACTGGTGTGGTTGGCAACACAGAAGCCATTAGCTTTAGGCCTGTACTGCTGATTGTGGAACCTCGCGTGGATCGACAGGCCTCTAATCAGGATGCGTATGCTCATCTTGTAGGAAATCCGACCTAGTTTGTTGCGCAGGCGCACGAACGGCACTGAGCTGACCACCCAGGTTGAGAACACCATTACTATCACCTGGTGATGAAGATATTTCGAATATTCACGACTGTTTTTTTTTTTAAAGGGTTTCAAGAAGTTTAAGGAACAACTAGACATTTTTTTTATCATGGATCCGTGGGTCTCCTCTCTTCTAAATAGAATATTCTTAATTGGTAGAAACTAGAGTACGCCATCAGCTACAATCCTTATATAGTATAAACCTTTTACCTCGTCCAGATACCTACATTTAGCTATACCCCCATATTTTTATTCTGTAGTAAGACGAGTAATTTCTTTGCTCCTAATTGGTTACAAAACCGAACTCCAGATTGCTGCTGAAAAACCTCTAATGGAAAAACACCAATAACACTAAAGCAGAATTGGGAATCGAACCCAAAGCCAGAAGTCTTTTTTTATTATTATTAGCGTGGTAAAATCATCAAATGAGTCCTCCCACCCCGGGCAGGGCGGGAGGGACTGTCAGACTTCTACTGACTAAAATCCACGGTGTCCTTCAATAGCCCTTTCTGTTCCGGAGTCACGGTAAGGAAATAATCCCGGATTCGAACTTAACAAAATTTCATTATAGGAAAAACAGTTACATTTGAAATAAGAAATATTAGTAGCATTAAACACAAATAAAATAAGTTTAAGAAACATAACAAACAATAGAAAATAAAAGAAAATTAGTTGCAATAGTACACTTATTAGTTACACAAGAGTAAGGAAAAATGTTTAGTTTTGCCAAAATGTACTTCAACCAACATGACAAAATATTTCCTATTTATAAAAAAAATAATTTTGTGGCACAGCGTACATTATCAACTCGAAAATGGATCGTAACTGTGTGAACTCAAACCGTTTAGTAATAATACTGAAAAGAACAATTATCGGAACCTTAACGTTAAACGATTCGGCATGGGAAAAGCACGCAATAGTCGCGCAGTCGCGTCGCGTCACGTGTAGTCTCCGCGCTTACGGTTCGTTGCCCCCGCGCTTACGGCTCGTCATCCCGCGCTTACGGCTCGTTACTCATGCGCTTACGGATTATCACTCCGCGCTTACGACTCGTTGCCCCCGCGCTTACGGCTCGTCTCCCCCACGCTTACGGCTCCTCGCCTCCGCGCTAACGACACGTCGTCACCGCGCTTCCGTCTGTTGGACGGCAAGGCAATACGGTGACGAACCCTTTCCGAGTTGCTATGTGTGATAATATAATACGCTCTCTCACCGAGCATTCGCGTGTAATGTAACAAATTTAGATGCTCGTACTTTTTGGCAGAACTTAATTAGATAACAATAAAGTGGGGTTTGGCGTTGAAAACAGCAAGAAAGTTCCCGTTTCTTTCCAATTCTGTTGTTTTTTTTTACAATGTTGTATTGGAAAGTTGTGTTTAATAATTATCTGGACTGAAATCCAAATGTATACATAACATAATTATTGACTGACCTTTATAAAAAATATTAATGTATTTAACTATCCATGTTTGCAAACATAATGAAAACTTCAAAAAAATATTTGGTAATAAATATTTGATGTTTTTTTTTTATAAATAAAACCGAAAACTATGAAAGAAACGGGATACATGTCATGTTTTTTTTTCAAAAACGTCCTTAGTATTGTATTTTATTTAATGAATACTAGAAGTAATGCAATTTTAACATCCGGCTTTATGGCTTCGAATTTGTCTAAAACAAAGTATTTAGGTTTAGGGTCAATACACACTGAGACGGGACGCTGCATTTCAATAGATCGATTCAAAATTTAACTTTATTTACTAAACGAATACAATTTTTTACCGAAAACGCGACGCATTTTACTAGAAACTCAAAATCTAACTTTAATGACTACACGAAAAGATACATATTTCACCGATGACGCGACCCCGCTCGTGTTAACCCTTTTTTCATATTAATAAAAAGTAAAAAAAAATCTAACACTAAAATTCTAACCACACGAACAGATACACATTTCCTGTATCGTTGTGTCTCGGTGTGAACTGACCCTTGCGACTTGCAGCAAAAAAGTCGAAGACGAAATGGCAAATTAAAATTGCATTACCCCACTTTTTACCATAAGACATAATTACGTATATTTTCTCAAAGATTAGTGTTTAAAACTTACCCCAATTACGAAGATCATAATTCTGAGTGGCAAGAGGAACATGTATCGTACCACGAACCCCATAGCCCATATGATGGTTAGACGCCATGTTAGGAATTCGTATTGTCTGCAACAGAAAACAGAAAAGATTATTTTACTGAAAAAAAAATAATATGTCCAAAAGATAGATCTACATATCAAAAAACATTTGATCGTATTTTTTTCTTTTGTTCTGTTGTCGAAGATACAACGCTTCTAAAAATCACAAAACGTCACTCGGTTGGTATATTTTTGCAGGCGTTATGACGTCACAAGCGTCCACTCTCAAATTTCGAGGCGTTTTATATTAGTCAATATTCAGCGATTCAGAAAAACAAAAAATATGTGTCCTTTATTTTTCGATACCTATTCTAACCTGAACAGATTTTCAAATTATTTATGCAGTAAACTACCAATAAATAATGCGAAAGACTAAAATGTGAAAACAGTAATAACATCGTTAACATCTCTTTCATTCATTCCCTATCTCGAAAACTACTGAACCGATTTTGATGAAACTTGCAGTATTCCCTTAGTTGAACGATACCTAGTATAACAAAAAAAGAACTACTTAAATCGGACTTGTAGTTCCGGAGATATGCGAACACAAACATAATTTTCTTACTAGTGGAGTTGTACCTTCCATCATCAGCTCAGCTACATGAGATGATGATTTCCATACGCAAGTACTTCAATTACTTCATAAGATTTGCGAAAAACTATGTGCAAGCCAATAAAATTTGAGGGTTGCCCTCGATTTCTCCAAGATTCAATCATCAGATCCTGAAATGGTGACAATGGGACCACACGGGAAGCACCAGCTTTCAAATAAAAAAAGAATAATGAAAATCGGCTCACCCAGTCGCAAGTTATGAGGTAACAAACATTAAAAAAAAAAAAACCGTCGAATTGATAACCTCCTCCTTTTTTTGAAGTCGGTTAAAAAAATAATATAGCCTTTAATATTTATACAAAGAGATCGAATACCTGTTAATAAATGTTAATCTACAAGATAAGTCGACCACCCGGCGCTATCTAAAGAGAAGTATTTTTATTGCTTTCATAATCCATTTCTGATAATAATCTAGAAAAGATAATGGTGCACGGCTCTAGACCTTTCTTTTACCAATTAAACTGTTTATATTCTTGGCATTCGTTGGCCGATCAACGTCAAGTACTATTTCATGTCAATTTGTGGTCTTCAAGTCAACAGTGAACAGGTTACTTCTATGCAAGCGTGCTTCACTGTCGACCACATCGTACAAGGGTCACAACTTTCTCGCGCCCGGCATTGGTCGCGGCCATGCTGCGGGGCGAGACGGAGTGGGAAGCGGTCGCCTCCTTCTGCGAAGCAGTAATGCTCGTGAAGGAGGAGGCGGGCCGCGAGAGGGAGAGGACAGTGGTAGACGCCCACGGCGTCGGATGTCGCAAGACGATCTCCGGCCACCGTAGGCGCGGGCATGCGGGCGGCGAGTAAGGGCAACTCGCTGTCCGACCATGGACCATGCCCGGGTCGACGGCGCGTTGTGTTCCACGCGCGCCTCAAAGAGCGTCAGCATAATGACGGGGCCCCCCTCTAGAGGGCCAAAGCATGCCGGGGTCGCGGGACTTATCTCATTACCGTGACCCCGGAACATAAAGGGCTATTGAAGGACACCGTGGATTTAAGTCAGTACGAGTCTGACAGTGCCTCCCGCCCTGCCCGGGGTGGGAGGACTCATTTGATGATTTTACCACGCTAAAAAAAAAAGGTTCACAACTTAGTTTAAATATCTTACGTCATGTAAAGTCTGGTCACAAAACAGGAGGAATATCGTACATATGCAATGGCCGCCATCTGTGCAAGCGAGACTCATTATATTTACGCGGGAATGACAGAGACAGGTAATAATAGGTCAATGTACGGAATTCCTCCTGTTTAGTGACCGGACTTTACCTACAATTTACGCAAATAAAGCTTTCTTTCTACTTAAACTATAAATAAATAAATTACCTATTAGTCCTAGTTAGGAGGTTCCAGCTCCTCAACTCCTCAGCCTCGAAGACGGAGGTGACCTGGTCTTCAATGATGGACTCCATGCCAGCCTTGACCAGGTCCAGGCAATTGGACAGGTGGAACTCGATGTTGTTCTGAAATGGACACAGAAAGGCTTGGTTAGGTTAGGTTGGGTTAGGTCCCCGTTAGGGCGCCATTTCACATTCATAGAGAAACTAAAACCGAGATAAATTGTCAACAACCAAGCCAAAGTCGGTGCTTAGCAAAGTTCTAAGCATACATTTCGTATAAATAGACAGTCTTTTGGTTTTTACTTTCGATGAAAGACAACCTAATACTGAGCTAATACTTCGCTTAGCCATAGTATCGATTTTCGTGAACTTACCACGTTCTAAGTATGGATTTGACATTAGTGTTTGTGTTATTGTCAAATACTAAGTAGTAATCCCATACATCAGTGTCATTTTAAAATGCGTTCAATGTGTTTATATTTATTTAATTCCAGACTGAAATATTTTTTATAATATTTTAATGTTTTTACACAATGATTAATATTAATTTTACTGATTGATAAATTCGGTTCAGTAAAAATCAAAATAAAGCAAATACGGTTATTTATGAATTTAGAATTATCCACTATATTGAGAACGCTTCTGAAAAATGACAGAAGAGTATTAGGTACTTTCGCTTAGCCCGTACTAAGGCAAGCAATGCCCATATGCCACTCACATTCGCACGAATACGCAGAACCACAAGTGTAGGACGATATTTGCAAATGATTGTGCGAAGTTTTCGTGGCATTCGTGGTTTTCCAAGCTGTGTCGGTTTTTTAACGCACATCAAAGCGCGCGAACCTCGAACCTTCGCGTAGTCTCCTACACATTCGTGTGACCGACCAGTTGCGCACACGATTGCAAAGCAAACGGTCGTGTCGTTGTTATGTTTTGTGTGACGAACTACTGATCAGTCGCACACATACACCGTTAAATTTTGGTCCTTTTAATCCCGTGGAGAGTCAATTCGGTACATGAAACACTATCAATTTGTAAAGATAAAATTAAAAAATAAAGTGCTTTTTTCTAAAAGTCGAAGAAACGACTGAGACATTCGTAAACAAGTGTAAGAGGAAGCGCAAACAGTTTCGCAAATAGAGTATCCCACCAAAAACATTAAATGTAAAAAATGCCAAGTCTCTCGATGCAGTCTTTCCATCGTAAAAAGTTTTGAGATCTCACAGAAGCCAAGTCCTATTCAAATTATTTTGTAGTTATAAATCAACATTTAGTAATTATATCAATAGTTTTCTTTTTATTATAACTATAGTGACTTGGCAATGAGCACAAATTAACTTGCTGCCTGGAATTATGTGCAAATGTTACTGACGAGACCTGTGATCAGATTATTTGTTATGTGTGAATCATGATGGTGACTACCGACTACATGTTCCAATACATTAAAAATACCTTACGGGTCATCGCTTTATGAAAGTAAATGATGAATGTTAAGAGAATATACAGGGTGATTTTTTAGTCACCATGCAAATTTTAATATATTAATCTTTGGCGAAAATCATTGAATACGTGTTTTTTCTCACAGAAGCCAAGTGCTTCTGTGAGATCTCAAAACTTTTTACGATGGAAAGACTGCATCGAGAGACTTGGCATTTTTTACATTTAATGTTTTTGGTGGGATCTCATTTATTTTTTGTAAGTGTATTTCTTTCTTTTTTTAGGTGTCCTTATAATTTCTTGGACTTCAGCTACTTTTTTGCTTAGGACCCATTCTCTATCTAACAAACTAAATAGAACTAAACTAACTAACAAATAACTAAATAAATATATATCTGCTAACTTACAAACTAAAAATATAACTAAACTAAATAACACGTAAACAACTAGATATGTAACTATGTCTATGTTATATTAATAAACTATTTTCCTAAATAACTGTTTCAGTAACAATAATAAATCTACTCCGAATATCGCTACAATATTTTTTTAGTTTTTGTTTTTTAGGTTTTGTTTCGAAATGGTTGTTCATAGATAGATGGCGCTATCAAATGAAAATTATTGAATTATTTTAAAGTATTACTTAGACTGCGCTCTGTAACGAAACCATAGCGCGATTCAGACAGGTACAACGCCATCTATCGAGCGCGCATAAAATATTTATCGCAATACAATGGAGTTTTAGCTTTATTAATTTAATGAATTATGAACTTTATGTATTAATTTATATTAATTATAGTCTATGTATTACATTTATATTATTCCTTTCTATTCTATGTATGTATTCATCCAATTGAATACTAACTTAAACAACGAACAAAGTTAACAATGCAGTCAAAATCCATACACAATGTTCTTGCCAAACCGCAAATATAAAATTGTTTTTTAAGGTATATTATTTTTTAATGTTTTTATAATTTTTCCTTTATATGTGGCTAATGACCTATCTTGGTGCAAAATTTGAAGTTTCTAAGTCTGCTAGAAGTACCTTAGATTTTTGATGATCGGTCAGTGAGTGAGTGACAAAATGGTGTAACTTTGATCGGCCGTAACTCCTAAACTATTCATTCAATTGGCATGTAATTTCGAACTTAAGCTTGTTCTAATGCCTACTATTATTCACCGAAAACCTAAACTCCTAGCTTTGTCCACGTCGAAGTTATAGGGGGGGCGAAACAGCCGCGAATCGCTTCGAGAAAAGATGGTACGGCCGTGCCCTTTTGCTCGAGACTTGGCGGGGCACTGCCGTGCCCCCAGATGCGAAATTGCGAACCCATTTGCAAATCCACTAAGTTTCGGGCACGCCGCAATTGCGGCGGTAAGACCCCTCTTTGAGGAGTGGCTGGAGAGAAGTCATGGCGTCCTTACTTTCCGCCTGACGCAGGTCCTCACCGGGCACGGATGCTTCGGGAGGTACCTGTGTCTAATGCGGAAGGAGGAAACGCCTGGGTGTCACCACTGCGAAGATCGCCCGGAGGACACGGTGGAGCATACGGTGCAGGACTGCCCAGCTTGGGCGGAGCACCGACGTGTCCTCACGGCTGCGATAGGCGGAGACCTCTCGCGCCCGGCATTGGTTGCGGCCATGCTGCGGGGCGAGACGGAGTGGGAAGCGGTCAGCTCCTTCTGCGAGGCAGTAATGCTCGCGAAGGAGGAGGCGGGCCGCGCGCGAGAGAGGACAGTGTCCTCCCTCCGCCCCACCCGCGGTGGTGCACGCCCACGGCGACGGACGTCGCAGGACGATCTCCGGCCACCGTAGGCGCGGGCATGCGGGCAGCGAGTAAAGGGCAACTCGCTGCCCGACCATGGACCATGCCCGGGTCGACGGCGCGTTGTGTCCCACGCGCGCCTCAAAGAGCGTCATCATAATGACGGGGCCCCCCTCTCAGAGGGCCAAAGCCTGCCGGGGTCGCGGGATTATTTCCTTACCGTGACCCCGGAACATAACAGGCTACTGAAGGACACCGTGGATTTTAGTCAGTAGAAGTCTGACAGTCCCTCCCGCCCTGCCCGGGGCTGGAGGACTCATTTGATGATTTTGCCACGTAAAAAAAAAAAAAAAAAAAAAAAAATCCACTAAGTTTGCGAATGAACGTCTGACGGCCCTTCATATGCGTGCAAACATTCGTACGATGGACGAATGTTTGCGCGCACGTGAGTGGCCCCGGATAGAAACGTTTATTTATCCCGATTCAGATACTTGGCTTAGCTAAGCCGAAGTCTGTGGCCCTATAGTTACCTAAGTACCGCACCGTACCTAATTTTTTTTTAATAACTAACAGACAGCGACTCGAGATAACAGGTATAATACTTCTCTTGATAACAGTACAGTAGGTAGATAAGAGACCACAATGAATCTCGATACCCATTGTTTCTAAGTTGATTGTGGAACTGATAAGTCGCCGGTGCAAGTACAGACGCCACCACATCAAACTATGACGGGGCCCCCTTACAGGGCTTCAGCCTGCCGGGGTCGCGGGAGTAACGAGCTACCGTGACCCCGGAACGTGAAGGGCTATTGAAAGACACCGTGAATTTTAGTCAGTACAAGTCTGACAGTCCCTCCTGCCCTACCATGGGCGGGAAGACTCATTTGATGATTTAACTACGTAAAAAAACTGTATTTAAAAAGATAAACATCTGTTGAACGTTTGTCTAAAAAAAGTGTAACTGCAAAACGACCCAATTATATCACCTTGAAAGTGTTTTTAACTTTAACAGTTTTTTTTTTATTTAGAAAAGTGTTCAATAGATGTTTATATTTCTTGTGATAAAACATAATCGATCTTACTACAAAAAAGTTAAACATCTCTTGAACACTTGTCAAAAAAAACTGACAACGTCAAAACGGCATTTGGCGTTGATATAAGGGTCATTTTGCAGTTACACTTTTTTTTTGACAAGTGCTCAACAAATGTTTATCTTACTAGAGGTAAGACGGAATATATCAGTCTAACACATACCTCTCCATTGCCCTGACTAGGTTTACTGTGCCCGTTCTGTACTCGCTCCTGACTCGTACTCCTCTTGTAGTTCAGTTCTGGTGAGGGACCCAGGATCTCCTGCCGCTCTATCACAGTGTTCAGGGTGCCTGAGGAAGAAGAGAGGAAGATATTAGAGGGAGAAAGATTGATTTCCATGATTGAAGACGGATAGGTTACTCTTCTTCTTCGTCGTATCGATGATTCCTAATTTATAGGGTGACTGGTAATTTGTGTACGATACTTAAACACGTGATTGTGCTCATGATAACCAACAACTTTTACTATGGGAACAAACCTGAAAACGCGAAAAAATATCAGCTGTTCAGTACTTAATGTACTAAACAGCTGATAATTTTTTCTCGATTTCAGGTTTGTGTAAGTATCGTACACTAATTACCAGTCACCCTATATGTTTCGACCAAAACTCTGCCACATTAACGGCGTTGGTGGTGGCTTCGGACAGTTCCCTTAGAGTGCAGGTCCATCCAGGCCCATCGTTTGTGATGAGCATAAGTCGGAGTTAGGTAGTTATGTATTTTGGTACTTGCATAGAAATGTTGATATTAATATGGATCTTCCCGTTTTTTCTATCTGACAGTCTCGTGTGGAAAACAGTAAAATAATAAAAACATAAGAGATAGATTAGACAAATAAATTGTTTGAAAGTAAATAACTTTTGGAAAAAAAAAAATAAAAAAAAAATTCATACTATCAGGGCTCGATCAATTTCTCATTTTGTATGAAAAATCATTTTTTTTTTTTCCAAAAGTTTTAGAACAAACATTGTTCAGTAACATGGGCTGAGTTACCCCACGAGAGGTTTTGCGCTATTAACGTTACACGTTGTATAATGGGTGCTTTTATAATTTACCGTTTCACGGCACGGCACGATATTACCGTGGACGTGAAGAAGAATTTTGTGGCCGTGGACGGCATGCCGTGCCGTAGGGTGATTTTATAATTCACCGTGAAATTATTACGCTTTGCGCGTCTTCAAAGTGCAGACATGTTCTTGAAGAGACAGCGACTACTTTTGCTCTATTTTTTATATTTAAGACGTAAAAAAAGACATATTACTAGAAAGTATTGGCAACATCCACTTTTAAAAGTAAAATATTTAGAAGGGTCATACTACACGCTATTTGATAAGCTCAAGGAAGACCTAAATAAGTTTTTCAATTATTTTCGGATGTCAACAAAATCGTTTTATCACATACTTTCTCCCTTACATACTCTCGAGTCTCGCCCTGCCACCCGCGCCTCTTGGCTACGCACGCACACATACAAATTTCTTGTACGCACACACTACACTCTCAACAATGCCGCGACGATTTCATAGGGAGCGCAGTATGCTACGGCAACGGCACGGCAGATCGTTGCGGTTCACGGCGTGCCGTTGCCGTGGACGGTAAATTAAAAGCGTTTGCATACAAATGCATACATTTTGCTTTCCTACTTTACCGTGACGATAAAAACGTGCCGTACCGTGCCGTGCTACGGTAAATTATAAAAGCACCCAATAAAGCATGGATTTTTTCTGCTCTTTAAAAGTAATTCCGGTATTTTGGGCATATCCATTTTATTCTTTTGCAGCGTAAGTACATGAATAACTCTACCTAATGATGATGAGGTCCGACCTATGGTGATGAGGCTCCCCAGTCGCACCTTTCTTCATCAGAGTACCATATTGTATTTGCAGCGACCAACCTGGCTTCGCAAGCGGTATAAAGTTTTCCAAGTAGACCACGTCAGTTGGTGGCCTGCTGGAAGCTTTTGGGATTGGGCTACTGACTAACTTTAACGACATCGTGTACGTAATCGGTCGGCCCTTTCCATCATAAGACGTACGGCAATACGCCAGCACATGCCACCCGTACGTTCAAAGCGTTTTGCTAATACTTTAATTGTGGAATTCCGTGCCGGTGGTCTTCTTGATAGACACAACCTTGAGGTCTTTACATCAAGAGTAAATTTGTACTTCTAGACAAGAGTGATTCTTCGTCGACCACATCATTACTTACCATCAGGCGAGATATTGGTCAAACAATAGCGAGATGTGATCCACAGATAGACCATTTTTTATTATCGTTGTAAAATCATCAAATGAGTCCTCCCACCCAGGGCAGTGGTGGCCCAGTATCGGTCCCGATTTACGAGTACCGGTCGTGGGTTCGAACCCCGCCAGGCGCATTACTTTGTGTAATTTATTCCATCACCACTGCTCTCAAAACGGTGGAGAACCAAAAATTCGAAGACATGTGACATCTACCAACCCGCACTGGGCCCGCGTGGTGGATTATGGCCCACTCCCTCTCACAGAGAGGAGGCCTGTGTCCTAGCAGTGGGAACATTATAGGCTGATGATGATGACCCAGGGCAGGGCAGGAGGGACTGTTAGACTTGTACTGACTAAAATCCACGGTGTCCTTCAATAGACCTTTACGATCCGGGGTCACGGTATTCGTTAGTCCCGCGACCCCGGATCCACAGATACATCTAGGCACGCTCTGCTTAATCTTGGGGATCGATTCGCGCGCTGATATTATTAAGAATAGAATACAATAGAATATACTTTATTATTTTATTTATTTATTTTATTTATTTATTTAGTTATTTATATTCAGGCTACATTGGCCCATAGACATATACCTTACAAACTAACATACATAATTTTATAAAAACAACTTGTGTTAATAAATAGAAACCTAAGCCTATGTTAGTAAACACTTCACTTCACTGTGCACTAGTCATTGTGCGTTCTGGTGGCACTTGTCCGCGGAAGCGACGGAACACCACATCCTTCGGCCAAAAGTCCTCCTCCATGACGAGGTGCATTATGCACACACCATACAAAATATTGGTACAGAGTATCTTATACATAGGGTGACACAATGGGCGGTCTTATCGCTAAAAGCGATTTTTTCAAGACAACCTTTGGATGGATTTGAAAAGAAGGGAAAAACAATACTCTAGGTAGTCTGTGGTGTACTATTTACCCATAAAATACATACAAACATTATTTAGCCACAAGCTCAAGAGCTTCTAGATGTGTCACAAGACTAGTGATACTACTTATTCCAGCATTCTCATTTTTTTTCTAATGGCATATGAGCATTATCTAATCCACAATGACAGAAAATTACTTTGTAAGTGATCTTACGTCATACTTTACGTAAACGTGCGCGTTTACAGTTTAAAGGAACTATTTGAAAGTACATAATTCGACGGCAGGGTTGGCGCCGCGCCGTGGCTTAGCGATTGACTGCTTGTCGCGAGTTCGAGCCCTGCATGGAACAAATATTTGTATGATCTGCAAAAAGTTGTTCCCAGAACAACTTTTAATGAAAATGAAATGTCGACTGAAGTCCGGCAACGTCGTGCTACTTCACCCAACGTCGCTAGCGACACGTGTCGCACGACATTTGTCCCCTAGTGTATCCTTGGCTTATGATGGGGCAAACCCAAACGGGGTCGCGGGACTTATCTCATTACCGTGACCCCGGAACATAAAGGGCTATTGAAGGACACCGTGGATTTTACTCAGTACGAGTCTGACAGTCCCTCTCGCACTGCCCGGGGTGTGGGAGGACTCATTTGATGATTTTACCACGCTAAAAAACAAAAAAAAAGTGTATCCTTGGCTTAAGGCACTGTGCTGTCGCAAGATTTTGTGTGGTATAAAGTTGGTCTTACGCGATTTCCACAAGTGACATTACAAACATGGCTACTTGAAAGTGGATACAAACCTGTCATGTAATCTAAGTATTAACTTAGAATTTATCGGAAGTCGACAATTTACTACACTAGCGAGCATAAGTATAGAATCACTTACTTGGAATTGACCCGAGATAACTCCTTTAATAATGGCGTGATTTAAATGAAATTGGTATCAATTTAATTAAAGGCAGCATTTTTAACAGACTTTAAATTCTTTCACAGAATACTTAATAGTACTAAGTACAGAAGTGTCACTTCGCAAAAGGCCTGGTTCTGTACGACCTGTATGTTTGTATGCATGTTTGTCTGCAATTATTCCATGTTTGACTGAACCTATTTTGATGTGGTTTTCAGAAAAGTGTTCGTTACATTCCGGAGAAGGTTTATAACAATGATGGATGGTCACCGTCCACAGACCAACCTCGGCAAACCGGCTTAACCCGGAAGATCGGCCTGTGCGGCTGTAATTATTTAGCCAAGAACTCAATTTCTCCCTATCCATATTCTACTTACCATTCACCCCATTCTCCTTGATGGTAGCCGAAGGAGGCTTGTCATCATCGGGAGCTGGTGGAACGTCTTCGTCGTCAGAACTATCTGTTCTCTGTATCTTGATCTTCGCCACCTCAATGTGTTGTCTGCCATACTGGAAAGAAAGATGAAGATTTCGTTAATGGCAGGTTTTTTTGGAAAACAATGGACCGGTTGCTAGGTCTTAAAACTCAAAATTTGGACACACCAGTAACTTTAGACGAACATTTGGGTAAAAAAGGACACCTTTATTTTTAAGGGACCCAAAGAGTAAAACGGGATCCTATATTTGGTCTAGTGGTGAGCGGTGCGGTGGGTGGCGCCAATAAGACATCAATTACTTTGTAAGTACGCAAATTCGCTACTGACGGCGCTTCGTGGCGTGTTTCACCTCGCAGTCCCGCGCTAAGCCTCCGCTCACGCCGGCAAGGTCGTGAACGGGCCGAAGGTGTGGCGAGCAGAGCGAAAAACAAATCATGATAATTCAAAAAGGTTAACAAAGCCGCACAGGCCTGATTGTGTCCGGATTTATCCGGAGAACTGGCATCATCACTAGCCCCGACTTACGAGAAGGTTCGATCCCAGACAAGTGCTTCCATCATAAAACACATTTCAGTCGTAGGATGTCCGACTCCTGAACAAAGGCCTCCCGTATTGGAAGTCTAAAGGAGAGGCCTATGTTTAGCAGACTATAGAATTGTCCCCGTTGCATGCGGCTTACATTCAGCGTGATCCTGTGGTCTTCATAAGATCGTCTGTCCACTTTGAGGTGGACGTCCTACGCTGCGCTTGCGGGTGCGTGATCTCCATTCGAAAATCTTACGATTAAATTACTTTGTGTAGTTTATTTCATCACCACTGCTCAAAATGAAAACATCACACCAAAAATTCAAAGATGTGTGACATCTACCAACCCGCACTGGGCCCGCGTGGTAGATTACAGCCAACTCCCTCTCACAGAGCGGAGGCCAGTGTCCCAGCAGTGGGAACATTATAGGCTGATTTTTATTACATTACCCCTGCTAAATCGCGCTCGCCGATGTTGGTCTGTGGATGAGTGACTAATGTCATAGCGAGTTTCCTCCGTGCCTCAGATAGCGCGTAAAGCCGTTGATCCCGGCTGTCAATTGTAGATTATTGACAGTCTTTACTGTTAGAAGCTCATAAGTCTGACAACCTGTCTTACCATGGGGTATCGTATTACCCAGTTACTGGGTTGTGGAGGTCCGATAGTCAGTCGCTCCATGTAAAATACTGATATTCAGCTGCATCTGGTTCGACTGGAAGCCGACCACAATATAGTTGGGAAAAGGGTAGGCTTATGATAATAAAAAAAAGTATGTATATTATCATGTCGTCGTGCTGACGCGTTCGCCTTGCGCACGCGCATCCTAAGGTCACATAAGTATGTCGGTGTCGGCAAGACGCCTATGACGCATGTCTTATTCAATTACCGGATACTTTACTTCATTTTTTATCTGATAAAACAGAAAGTTTTGTTTGTTTTAGGGCTGGTTTTTCAATAGTCAGTTATCCGTTAACTGAGGAATAAAAATGGCGGTTTGACAGCTTATCTATGGAAAATATGTCATACCGTTATTTTTATTCCTCAGGTAACGCATAACTGACTATTGAAAAACCAGCCCTTAACGTTCTGATATAATTGCTGAACGGATTCGGATGTGGTTAAGTGAAGATTTTTAGAGATTGATTTATTAGCTGTATCCTTATATGCTGGGAATCACGAATCTTTTATAAAATCTTTGTTTATAATTGCTATTATTTTTAACCGACTTAAAAAGGTGGGCTTTCTCAATTCATAGATTTTGTTTGTACTTAATTAAATTATTTTGCAAATGTTGACTGCATGCTTTAAGCATTTTTTATTAGAAAAACTATGCGATAGCTATACTAAGTGTGTTTCTCCAATTTTTTTTTTTTTTTGGAAATATGAATAGAAAATGCTGATTTCTTTATAGAAAACAGTTATGTTGGAAAACTAATACGTGTCACAATTATTTATAAACCTCAAAGTTGAGAAGTGCCTTTTATTTTTAGATGTCAAAATCATCAAATGAGTCTTCTTCTTCCGGCCTTTTCTGGAGACGAAGGGACTGTTAGACTCGTACTGGCTAAAATCTACCGTATTCCATCAACTGCCCTTTTAGTTCCAGGGTAACGGTTTCCTGTTTAGACAGTCCCCGGCTGGATGGCTCAGGCGCAAAACGTCTCTTTCGTAAAATGTCTCTTTCGCAGAATGTCTCTTACGCAGAATGTCTCTTTCGCAAAATGTTGCACCTGGGACTTAAGAAGAAAATTTTGATTTTCAAATCAAAACTCATTTATTAAAATTATAGTGCAATTATGATGATTTGGAATGTATTCCAAATAAAAAAAAAGGTTGCACTCCAGGAGTGCCGGTAGAAGTGAAAACTTTTTTGTTACTATGTTTTATTTTAAAACTGGAGTAGTACAGATATGAAATTAACTAATTTGAATGACGTCTTACTCATTTTCGATCAGGGTCACGTGACCCTGACGCGAGTTTTAAATTTTTTACCCATTACAGAAAAAGTGTACAACGCCGCTAAAGAAGTTTTCACTTCAAAAATATTTTGATACAGTTAAAAATAATATTTTGGTACAATTTAAAGTTCAGTGATGGCAACATTAATAATAATATGTGAGGGTAGTTAGAAAAATAACCTTGTGGTGATATGATAAGTCTGACTGAAGATGTGTGTGTTATCTTATGCTATAACTTCAAAGTGAGCAAAATATTATGACTATGCTAATATACCTGACTTTGTTGACAAAAGTAATAGATCTAACTTCTATTATTTTCCTCCGTTGCCGGATAAAATGAGTTATGAAATATAAAAACGTCGTTACAGAAATCTATTGTATTTGAACGGGGCAAATGCGATATGAAAGAATAGAACGTATGATTCATGTTTTTTTATGTGTATAGATTAGAAATGTTGCGAATATTCGCATTCGCATCCGCATATATTCGCAGATTTTTAGACATTCGCATTCGCATCCGCATAAATTCATGCGAATATTTTGCGAATACGAACGAGTGAAATGTACCATATATTTGGAACTCCTTCTTCTACACATTTCATTCATTCTTATCTGGCATCTTCCTCTCCATTCATCTTTTACTCAGTCTGCCTTTATCTCGCCATTCATCAATATAATGTTCAACAAATCAATCACAAACATCAATCATAAAAATTACCATGTGCTAAGATAAATGTGTTTCATTCTGCTTTTCTTTCACTGACTGACCCTCTTAGACTACATAGAGGCTTACATACTTTTATTTTCCATACTCGTTCCGACAGGAAGTAAAAAGCTGTAAATATAAAAATTCAAAATTTAAAATTAAGTTATGAAATTCGATCTTTTAAAAGTGTTTTAATCAAACGTGATTGATTTTAAACTGAATATTCGCATTCAAAAATGTCAAATGTCAAAAATCGAACATTCGCAACATCACTAGCATAGATGTTTTGTTTAACTGTTTTGTAGACGTAAAGCCGTTGGTCCCGGCTGTCATTTGTAGATATTTGTCAGTCGTTACTATTAGTCAGAAGCACTAAAAGTCTGACAACCAGTCTTACCATGGGGTATCGTATTACCCAGTTACTGCGTTGTGGAGGTCCGATAGACAGTCGCTCCATGTAAAATACTGATATTCAGCTGCATCTGGTTCGACTGGAAGACGACCACTTAGAGCGGGGAAAGCAGTTAGCAAAAGTTAGTAATAAGAGAGAAAATAATTTTCCAAAATAGCTGCCTCTGCCATTACCGCATAATTTCACCGCAATGGTTTTGAAATCAAACATGCCCATATTATGTAATGTCGTACCTACCATTACATAGACACACATAACAAAGCGTACAGGTTGGCACAGCTTGGGCTGGGCGAAAGAGTATATCGATATTATGTCGATAGAACTCTGTAGGGTTTGACTTGAAGTAATACGAGTATTATCATAATAAATATATGTACTTGAAACGAAATATCTTGATATAAACAGACTTCAAAACAAAACACAAAAAAAGTGTAAAATTAAATAACTTTTCTTTCGAAATTAGTGACTTTTTTGCCACCGACTTCCACATGAAAAGTTAGTTTACACTTCCGTATGGTTTTTTTAAGACACTTTATAAGATTTAATTCAGTTATTGTCAATGATTTGCTGTAATTTATAAAGAAATTATATTTATTTTGAAAATAGATTTTAGCTTATACTTTTTCACGTTAAAACACTTTTTTTATCTAGATGAGGCCGGTGACCAACCCGCACTGGGCTCGCGTGGTGGATTATAGCCCACTCCCTCTCACAGAGAGGAGGCCTGTGTCCCAGCAGTGGGAACATTATAGGCTGATGACGAGGCCGGTGTTTCGTTCCTACTTATAGAAGAAATAGCCAAAACAAACTCAGAAGTCATCATCTTCTTTTCAAATCCAGACACTAAATTGGTTAAGACTATCGTCTACCGAGCGCTCGTCCATACTAAAAGAGAAAACGTTTTCCTGCCCCTAAATGCTATCGTATCTTAATGATTTTTTAGAATGCTTCTGACACTGTAAAAAATTAGGTTTATAGGTTATCTTTTTTTCAAAATTTATAATAGTGTGAAAGTAACAGGCGCCTAAAAGTTACTATTTTTATGACAAAATCTTCATTGAAGTAAAACCTTTGTATTTTAACAACAAAGAAGTTTTAGAAAAAAAGCAAAACCTACAAACCTAGAATATAATATGCTGAAACGATTGACACTAGAATCTAAGAGATTGGACGTGATTTATTATGTGTAAAACGTTTTCTCCCGAGAGACAAATTTCATATAAAAAAATACTCACAGTCAGTCGCGAGCTGCAACGCTCTCTATCGCACGATCGGGGGTTTTTCAACGAGCGAGAGGGACAGCACGAGTTTTTCTAAATACCTATTTTTTGAAAAGGCAGCCGCTATGCAATCCTCTTAACTCATGCGACGGCCATGATTCCACTAAGATCCCTTAATCAGATCCTGACCTGATGATGGAGATTATGACCTGACCGGACTTTTCCAGTAAACTGCGACATGGAGGAATCGTTTGACGCCCTCTACCTTTTTTTTTCTCAGATTTTTTTAACGTATACATTTTGTAAAAATATCGATACTTCGCATCCCTAGCATACTTGGTACGTCTTGGGCGCCCTAATGATTTCTAGACACGCAATAAACGAAAATATATAAGGAAATCAGAGCTATATTTAAACCACGATTATGTTGAGTTGAACTTTGTGTTTCAGGTTCAATCTTATATTTTTGTTTTGGTGAGTCATTTTATGTAGGAAGTTAATATTTTTTACGTTGAGTAGGTCAACATACAACGTACGGTTGTTGTTGTTTATTTATTTATTATGTTTGGAAAAACGTACGATTGAATTACGATTAAGGTAGCGAGTCCATCTATGAATGTAAAAATAATTATTAGCTGATAAGTTTGTTTATTTGGTTGAATGCGCAAACAGGAACTCATAATCTGCGTGTCTTTTCCCAACTATATTGTGGTCGGCTTCCAGTCGAACCAGATGCAGCTGAATATCAGTATTTTACATGGAGCGACTGACTATACGCAAATCTCTGGTGCAAAAATTTTAATTTGTGTTGTATAGTCCACGGTCCCGACTTACGAGTTGTAGGTCGTGGGTTCGAACCCCGCCAGGCGCATTACTTTGTGTAATTTATTTCATCACCACTGCTCTCAAAACGGTGAAGGAAAACATCGTGAGGAAACCGGCATGTCCTAGAACCAAAAATTCGAAGACATGTGACATCTACCAACCCGCACTGGGCCCGCGTGGTGGATTATGGCCCACTCCCTCTCACAGAGAGGAGGCCTGTGTCCCAGCAGTGGGAACATTATAGGCTGATGATGATGATGATAGTCCATTTATCGAGGAAGGCTATATGCTATATAACATCACTCTACGACCAATAGGAGCAGAGCAGCTGAGGTACTTGTTACCAAGAATAGTTGTACCCCACGGTCTCACCAGCACGGCCAGCATTGTATGAGTACCATGTACTTCAGAGCTATCTTTGACTAGAAACCTACGTCTTTCATTGACTTGAATGACTCTGGCGGTTGAGAGTATGTCATGCTCAATCAAAATTCTCGCTGATGGTGGCGTGTTTGTCGGATCATTTAGTTCCCTTCAAAATGGTTGAACTGAATGGTGCTGATATGTGTGTCATGTTCGTGAACGGGCGCTGTCAGTTGGGAATGGTCATCTCTTAGCGTCCTACGTCTATGAGCCCTACCCAGGGCAGGGCGGGAGGGACTGTCAGACTTGTACTGACTAAAATCGACGGTGATCCTTCAATAGCTCTTTACGTTACAGGGTCACGGTATGCTGATGAGACAGTCCCGAAATAGCCTTCCTCTATAAATGGACTATCCAACACAAAAGTATTTTTTTAATTCGATTCAGTAGTTCCTAAGATTAGCTCGTTCAAACAAACTCTTCAGCTTTTTAAAATGGCTAAAATTTAAATGCGCATCAATAATTCTTTTTGTATACCAAAATGGATAAATGGTCACCAAATCTAAATCTCGCTTTAGCAAGATTTCAGGGACACCCCGAAGTTCGGTTAGGTTCCTTTAAACCTTGTACACAGAAATAGACCCCCCCCCCGAGAAGCGGGGCTTCGTCGACCTTGCTTAGGTAGATTTTTTTTATTACATCTCGTTATGACATATTTTAATGAACATATTTTGGTGCACATTCAGTATATTTGGTGGAACACAGGCAAAATTAGGTAAATGAAATGGGAATAAATTGAAGTACTTTTAAATACCATCCTTGTAAAATGAGTACAGATTTAATGTGTCGAAATTAATAACCCCTTCTTTCTGTCATAAAACACGTTATTTTCTGTACGATGACTAAATAAACAAGTTTAATAAAATGACGAACTTTAATCGACAATTACTTCGTACTGTTTCCTCGTGTCATAATTGATACTCGTAATTTATGAACAATACGTAAACAAACGTCTTTGGGCAAAGGTTAATTATGTGAGTATTTTGATTAGGTAGTAAGAATTCCTGTGGTTTACCGTAGGGGACTTTGTTTTTTTTTTTTATCGTGGTAAAGTGATCAAATTAATGAGTCAGTACTGAGTAAAATCCACAGTGATGTGGACGGTAGACGCTGTACCATAAAGTGGGAAATAAAGTGCCATAAAGTTCCTGTATTGAAGTTTTCATCAATCAAGCATAAACACAGATATCTTATCTGTGAGCGTAAAGCATGCATATTGCATTATGGCAAACAGGAAAATCGTTCAAAACTTGCTCTCTGGACACTTTAATCTCCTTAGTTGACCGTTCGAATTACTAAGATTATCACTTCATATCATAAATGTATAAATATTAGTTCAGCTACGTAACAACCAATTAGCATATTTAACACTATTTATTCAGTACATTTCAATGTTTGTTATGTAATCACGGAGTAGACGGATTTGTAAACAGGGGTTCCATTTTGTGTCTAAAAATAACTCGTGGGGTAATTTTCAGCAAAACTTTTGTGGAGGAATGTTTAATTTTGGACTTTTTACGTAATAGGACTGTTTTTAGAAAAAGGTTTACCTACAGCTACTTTTAGCCAGTCACTTATGGGTCTTATGTATTTCGGGCAAGCCAAAACCGCGGTGGGAAGACCCCACTTTGAAGAGTGGCTGCCTAACGCAGGTCCTCAACTCAGGTTCCTGTCTCAGCTACTTGTTTTCTCATCTGAATTATTGTGATAGAAAGAAATCGCATCTGTTCCCTGCCTGTCACTATTGCTAACCATTGCAGGTGCACCCATCAAAGAGTCATTGATTCTAATGTAACATGCTTTTTTTTGAGACAAACCCGCCAGAATCAACAGTGGCAATCACCAGAAAAGCGCCGAGACAATGAAGCTCGACGTGTCCCGGAGAATGAAATTACCTGTCTTGGATCCTACAATGAAATTAATCAGAAAAGAATAATGGAGGACTAGACGTCTAATGACTCCAGAAGTAGTCTGAACAGTATCCAACATAATATTGCGTTCATCCTGCCAAAGAACACTTCCTTAGAACATGGTGTGCTGATTGTTCATATTCACATTCACATGTAGAACATTGACAATGTAACAGGCTGTTTTTTGCAACAGGGTTTTGGAACTGTTTTTCTTTGGAACTGGCGCTGATGAAACAGGTTCCTAATTTCACCTCTTCCAGCCTACCTCTATCAGAAATGTGAAAGGTCGTGGGACTAGCCGTGGCGATAAGGCTTCGTCTAGCTAGCTAATTTAATCATGTCCTTGGACACACATGTCGATAATCCCCTAGGGTGTCGTTCATAAAAATCAGCAATTTCCTAAGTTTGCCGTATATGATTACTTCCAAGAATGTGATTCTTATTAGCAACACTATCGAATGCTGTACATGATGTGATTTTTTTCCAATATCAGCTGGTTCGATTTCTGGCCAGGATTATAGGTTTTTCTAAAATCCAATGAAGATAAAGATAATTTCATTTTGAAAATATGGGTGAAATGATGCAGTTTTCGTTTTCGTCGAGACTCCTTTCAACAAAATCTACCTGCCTTTTCCCAACTATATTGTGGTCGGCTTCCAGTCGAACCAGATGCAGCTGAATATCAGTATTTTACATCGAGCGACTGTCTATCGGACCTCCACAACCCAGTAACTGGTCAACACGATACCCCATGGTAAGACTGGACTTCTGACTAACAGAAACGACTGTCAAAGTTGTACAAATGACAGCCGGGACCAACGGCTTTACGTGCTTTCCGAGGCAAGGAGAAAACTCTCTATGACAGATGGTTGTCACCCATCCACAGACCAACCTCGGCAAGAACGGCTTAACCTGGAAGATCGGCCTGTGCGGCTTGTAATTATTTAGCCACAAGCTCCTCAACGTGTTTTGATATTCCTCAGTTTCGGATATAGCCATCCACGCCCAGTTGAAAAAATTTACTCTGTTTAACATCACGCTACAACTGATAGGAGGCGAGCAGCGGGGGACCACTGGAACTGCTATTCACAATATAAAGTAGAATATAAAATTCAATGTAAAGTTCCCGGTTCATGAACGCTGAAAAAAACAAATAACATTCTATTTCGAGCTGTTTTATCATTCGGAAACCGCCGAATGAAAAGTTTACAAATACTTTTAACGAAGCATATAGTCATACAAATATGTATGTAATAGTCCATTGGTTTACAAACAGAAGCTTATAACAAGCCGCGCTTACCGAGGTTGGTCTGTAGATGGGTGACCATCTCTCATAGCGAATTTCCTCAGTGCCTCGGAAAGCACATAAAGCCGTAGGTCCCGGCTGTCATTTGTAGATCTTTGACAGTCGGTAATACTAGTCAGAAGCTCTAAAGTCTGACAACCAGTCTTACCATGAGGTATCGTATTTTTCAGTTACTGTGTTGTGGAGGTCCGATAGTCAGTCGCTCCATGTAAAATACTGATATTCAGCTGCATCTGGTTCGACTGGAAGCTGACCACAATATAGTTGGGAAAAGACTACCTAGGCAGATGGTGTTACAAAAAAAAATGTGTCAAATATTTTCTGTTAAACTGACAGACTTTTTTTTAGCGTGGTAAAATCATCAAATCAGTCCTCCCACCCCGGGCAGGGCGGGAGCCCCCGCATGCCCGCGCCTACGGTGGCCGGAGATCGTCTTGCGAAACAGACTTTATTAGAATTTATCAGTGATTAGCTAAGTAATATGAATTGCATATTTTTTCATTAAAACTGTAATCACAATAAAACATTAATAAATACTCATTTAAACAAGGTTATCGAAGTTCACACATAGTAAATAAAAAAAGTTTAACTGATAATGTTGATTGATTAATACTTAAATAACAATCAAAGTATAATTTATGGAACTCGGGCGATTATGAGTTCTTGCCGGGGTCGCGGGACTATCTCATCAGATTACCGTGACCCTGAAACGTAAAGGGCTATTGAAGGACACCGTGGATTTTAGTCAGTACAAGTTTGACAGTCACTCCCGTCCCACACTGGGTGGGGGGAGTACTCATTTATATCCGACTGCGCCAGAAAGAGGGTTATTGATAATAATTTTACCACGAAAAAAATAATGGGTGATTATGAGTTAGGTACTTTGTGGCATGGTGACTGAATAATAAAAGCCACATTGGTTGATATTTCAGGTTAAGCCGCGCTTGCCGAGGTTGGTCTGTGGATAGTACCATCTCCTAGCAAGATTCCGACGTGTCTCGAAAGGCACTTTAAAGCAGTTGATCCCGACTGTAATTTGTAGATGTTTGACAGTCGTTCTTTTCCATTCTCTCTGATAATCTTGAACTATTTCGACGTGATAACGTCTTATAATTCGATGGCCGGCTGCACGCACGAAAAAAGATGACGTCATGCGGCGTTACCTCGCTCTGTAGCGTTCCATACCAACGGCGTGTCAATTGTTTGTCCATAGCAACGTAAGTGCAGTATTTTCTTACGACGTTGTCACGTTCAACTATCGTCAGTAAACCGACTTTACAGACAACCGATTTTTCTTCTTTGACGTTGTGGCGATGGCCGATAAATTCGACCTTTGCTTACTATTCGTTACATTAAGGCGGCGCTAGTCGCGAGCTCGAACTCACTGGCAGGCATGGTCAAAAACCATGATATTTCACCGGAAATCGAGCCATATTGTTCATGTGTGCGCGAGCGTCATCCCCCCGTGGAGAAAACAGGGGAAAACTTATTCAGTGAGATGCACGATCATTCAGAGTAAAAGGCGCGCGTAAAAAAATACGAAAAAGCCTTTGGAAGAAGGGGTTTTATGAAAAAACCACTGCACCAATTAATTGCAAATAAAATTTATTAAATTCTTCGATAAATTTGCTGTGTCGGTACGGACTTCGTTTTGGAAATTTGATGCTTCTTTAGCTTCTAATTTACACCTAAAGTTGTGTTAAAATTAGCAAAAAAACAAATCTTTAGAAGATCGTAACTTTTTAATAGCTTCATATTTTACAATTCTGTTTCCGTACAGACAAAATTAATAATGAGACAAAACGATACCATGTTTAATTTTGGATGTACCTTGTCAAATAGTGGAGTAAAACCCCAACGAAGTTTCTATGGAAAAAATGTTGACTTGTTTGACCTTAAAGGTAAGCGTCCACAGGTCGGCATCGTACGTATCGGACGCATCGCATCAAACGGATTTCTGTATCGGCAGCGATCGGATTGCCGACGCGAGTATCAGCAATCGGATTGCCGATGCCACCTTCATCGCGTCCACTGATCGGCATTCCGTATGACGTCATCGGTACGCAACGCATATAGGCATTGCCGATGAGCCGTCCGTACGATGCGGATCAGTGGACGCAGGGCTGCGTTTAAATCCTTTATCCAGTTTAAATTTATACTGACTAAACGTCAAACACCCCGTTTAAGTACACCGCGAAGTGAGAAATGAAGCTAACTAAAATTTAATCTGCCCCGTTTACGGTCGTCCGCTGGTATAAGTTTTTACTAAATGGAATAAATTTTTGCGACCTTTTTACCTCGCAAAATTTTATCCTGCTGTCAGACTGACATTAAGATTTGTTGTTTTGCTCGATTCGCGCCGTAAAAACGAATATTATTTTTATTTTATTAGAGTAAATATTATTTGTGGATTATGGATATAAATTAAACAGGCAAATTGATTATTTGTTCAATAAACTGAGCTGTCAATTGAATTTGACAACTAACATTGACAGAAACTTATGACTCCGTTCAGCGAACCCTCGCTAGATTAATTTTTACCGGCGAAATATCGCCGGAAGATTTAAACGCACCCCAGTTGTATAAGTTTTAATACAAGGCAAACTAAAATCCGTTGCGTACGATACGTCCGATACGTGCGATGCGGACCTGTGGACGCTTAACATTAATCTGCCATTATCGGTCGCTAGAGTCTGGCTCAACATAATCTTTCCATACTTTATCAACAATGATATCAGAAACTTATTTAATGATATCACAATTATTATTTATTTTTTATAACTTACATTGATCAACTAAGCGTTTAATCGTTGGAAAGATAACTGTTTTAAACACATGATCATGCTGCTAAAACATATTTTGTTTGAGAACAATGATGTTTACGGTCATGTCATTTTTTCTGGTGAAAAATCATCGAATGAGCCCTCCCGCTCAGATGGAGCGGAAGGGATTTACTTTCTAGGGCCGCGGCAACCTCTTTTGACAGTTTATGCGACATTTGGGCCTACAGGCATACAGGCCAAAAAGCCTCGCCACTTTTCTACAAAATCAAAAAAAAATCAAAGCATTAATAAATTTCAAGTAGGCGAGTAACCAGTTACAGGCACTTTTGAATCAAAAGAAAAAAAAAAGCAGTTCAAAAATAGTTATGGTGCTACAGTCCCAGTCACATGACAATAAAGTAAGTGAAAGTACCATAGGCCGATTCGAATGTGTAGATCTCTATGGAAAATTATGGGCAAGAAACCCCATGGACACCCTTTTGCAATCGCCAAAATGATTACAGATCCTTTGTTACATCATTCATTTTCAGATGGTACAGTCACGAGCAATAACATGTACACACTTAACAAAATTCAAACGCAATTTACTCGTAAAATACTTGTTTCCACTTTGAAATAAGACCTATTTCGTAATAGTATGGCTTCCAAAATAAAAGTCTAATGAAAGGGCAAAAGTTTAATCAATATGGTAGCAGAAAGTATGGTAGTAGTAGTGTATACATACTATTGCTCGTGACTGTACACTATGTGAGAACGATAAAGATACGGCGCCTTTGGTGTTTTGTGCGGCGGCTGGTGAAGAGTGAAGACGTGAGGTGGAGGATTATCTCTCCCTCACTCATTTCACCTCCTACGCTAGAATAACTGCTTCGCAGAAGGAGGTGACCGCTTCCTATTTTCCCTCGCTCCGTAAGATGGCTTGAACTACGACCGGACACGAGAGGTCGCCGACATCTATCCACTAATAACACTGGAATAATATTCCACAACTATCACACAACACCATCTAGTCCCAAGCTAAGCAGAGCTTGTGTTATGGGACCTGACAACTGATAAACATACTTATATATTTCTAAATACATAAATATTATAGATAAATTACACCCAGACACAGAACAAATGATCGTGCTCATCACACAAACATATGTCCTGGGTGGGAATCGAACCCATGACCTCCGGCATAGCAGTCAGGGTCACTCATTAGACCAACAGGCCTGTCAGAATATATGAAGAATGGAAGAATAAAAACATGTTGAACCAACCCCAAGTGAATGGGATTAGGGCAGGAAGGATAATGATTAATGGAGTCAACATGTCTATTTATACCACAGATATCTTAAAGAAGGAGATATGGCGTGGAATTTAAAATGTATAGAAAACCAGTGAAGCCGCAACAGCCGCACCATGACGATTATATTTCGCATGTAGTTAAATCAAAACAATACTACGAACAAGTGCACACACGCGCCATCGATAACTCAGTCATTTAAATATAAACCTTATTCTTTAAACCACAGCGTACTTTTTTCCGTATAATTTACTCACACCAACAATTATCATTGTGTGTTGTCGCGACACGCGGGGGGCGGTACTACTCCTGCTCAAATACAACGGATTACGGACGCACCACGCGACATTACGGCTTGATGAGGTATTGTTATATCATTTTTAACATTGCTTGTCCAGTCACTCAGTGATAGAGTGAGGTGGTTGTAAAAGAGCAATGTATTTAATGAAAAACAATATAGTCGGAGTAATATAGGAAACAAAAATAAAGTAGTCCAAGTCCAAGCTGGCCAAAACGCTCAGCACCACGTGGTCACCGACACGCCCCCTTGCCACTTCTCCTGTTTTTAATATTTCTGTGATTTATACTAAAGCCAAGACGATACAAATTATCAGACACAATCAGTACTCATCAGGGAAGCAAATGTCCTAGAATCGAATGCGTTATCTCCGAGCCAAAGGTTAAGTGACTTCACGTGTGCACCCGGGTTCACTAGACACGTCCGTAATGGAAACTAACGTGAGGTCATCTAGTTGCAGAGTGAAGAAAATTGCGTCTGATTAGACATGTTATCTATGTCAGTTCTCGTGTTATGCGCGAGAGTTGAGTTGAGAGGCCAGACAATGTGGCTTTTTCAATTCATTACGTAATTTAAGTTTGAAACTAAGAAGCTCGTGGCACCGGATACGGAAGTTTCGGGAGGTACCTGTGTCTGATGAAGGAGAAAACGCCTGGGTGTCACAACTGCGAGGATCGCCCAGAGAACACGGTGGAGCATACGGTGCAGGACTGCCTCGCTTGGGCAGAGCACAACCGTGTCCTCCCGGCGGCGCTAGGCGGAGAAAAAACACTGTCGAAAGGGGGGCGCTTTGGGGGACTGTCTTATGTAAAATGAGTTGATTTAAGACCTCTCGCGTCCGGCATCGCGGGTCTAACGAATTAGTGTGACCCCGGAACAAGGGCTATTGAAGGACACCGTGGATTTTAGTCAGTACTAGTCTGCCAGTCTTTCCCGCCCTGCCCTGGGTGGGAGGAATCATTGATGATTTTACCACGTAAAAAAATGTCAGTTCGCGTGTTATGCGCGAGAGTTGAGATTTCAAAGTTTGGAAGTGAGGAGCTCGTTGCTAAATAATTACAGCAGCACAGGCCAATCTTCCGGGTTAAGCCGCGCTCACCAAGGTTGGTCTGTGAATAGGTGACTATCTGTCATAGCGACGTTCCTCCGTGCCTCGGGAAGCACGTAAAGCCGTTGGTCCCGGCTGTCATTTGTAGATCTTTGACAGTCGTTACTGTTAGTCAGAAGCTCTAAAGTCTGACAACCAGTCTTTGCAATGGGTATCGTATATCGTATTACCCAGTTATTGGATTGTACAGTCGGCCAAGAAAGTGGTGTACCACCCTAAGGTTGAATATCGCTTGCAGATTCATAGGTGATAAAGATTAGTTTCGCTTGCAGATCGATCTGACAACTTCTATTGCTGTCTTTATCTGATTATTGATAACGACTATTACTGTTTGTAACGTGACAGCTGTTCTTAGTTTGAACTTGATGGAACCAATGACGTCGTAAAATCAACGGCGGGGGGCTGTAGATTTTGATGACAAAATTGTATCTACAAATTCAGAATTGTAATCAACAAGTTACATAAAATTGTAAAGGCACAAGGCGAATCCACAAACCTACAATTTCTGTAAACTTGTAATTACAATATCAATAAAAAACAAGCTAAAAATAGATTTATCCTTTTATTAAATTTCTACAATCAATTTTAAAATACTATATTTAGAAGATATTGAAAATTTTTAAAAATTAGAAACGGGTGTAACCGCCGTTGGCCTCTATAACCTCTAAAAGACGAGACCTCATTGAACCAACAAGCCGTGAGCAAATATCGGTTCCCCGCATTTCCTCCCAAATATAATTACAGTGACTAATAAGAGCTTGTTTGGTTCTTTCATTTTGATGCGACCATCGTTGGACCATAAGGCCCCAAAGATTTTCTATCGGGTTGAGGTCCGGCGATCTTGAGGGCCACTGAATTACCCTTACGTCAGTGTGTGAACGAAACCAGGCTCTTACGATCCTCGCATTATGAATTGAACAATTATCTTGAACAAAATCAAATTGTGGCACTTCGTTCTCCGGGTAAACATTACGGACTGTCGGTAGCATTGCATTCTGAAGCACGTCGATATAATTTACAGCCGTCGCTCGAGGAGGTAGAGAACACAATTCTCCTACACCATCCGCACTCATCCAGCCCCAAATATTTACGGAAATTCGACCTGATTCTCTATTTGGAATTACATGATCATCTTTATACCGTGTTGAATTATATCGCCAAAGGTGAAGACGTCCATGCTGACTGGATTTAAACGTTTTTTCATCACAAAACACTGTATTAGACCAATCAAACTCTAAGTGCTCTCTGGCGAAGTTCAGACGAGCAAGTCTGTGAGCATCCGCCAAATATATTTTCTTGGCGTAATGCCTGTGGTGCAACCCCATGTAATGTAGATGATTCCTTATTGTTTGGGCACTCACATCGAACATCTCCGCAAAATGTTTTGTGGGCTTAAAACCATTGATTTCATATTCCCGTCTCATGAATTCTCTATCGTTATTGGAGAGTGCAGGCCGGCGACCACTTCTTCTGTGATCCAACAAACTTCCCTCCTCTCCTTCACGACGAATCCAAAAGCGGACAGAACGCCTCGATATATTCAAATTCCGGGATATCGCACTGATACTGCTTCCCTCATTAAATTGGGCAATTATTTGTGCTCTTTCGGCAATGGTCAAGTTGGCAGGCATTGAGATGATTTTATATGCAGGTGATTGAAAAATAACACGGAAAATATATCGATTTTTTGCATATATTTGACAAAATGTCAATTGTCAGTTTTCTTTTTCAAATGGAATTCGGTTGTCTATTTAAATAGTTTTTATTACTTTTGTTTGGAAACATTTCAATTGCTTTGTAGAAACTAATGTCCTTTTCATTTATACTAAAGGTTAAAATGTCATGTACTTATATGTGACATATGACGTATGAATACTAAATACATAGGTTTACGTCATGATAATGTTGTCTCTTTCAGTAATATCTTTTTATAACGAACGTTGTTGTAATTTTCGATGACCGGGAAACTAAATCAAAACTGGTACACCACTTTCTTGGCTGACCGTACGTAGAACTCAGATAGGCAGTCGCTCCATGTAAAATACTGATATTCAGCTGCATCTGGTTCGATTGGAAGCCGACCACAATATAGTTGAGAAAAGGAAGGCAGATGATGTTGTACCTACTCATAAAGTATATTATTATCTTGGAAATCAAACGTGTAACCGTGACCCTGAAACGTAAAAGGCTATTGAAGGAACACCGTGGATTTTAGCCTTTGATGTAGACTAGAGTAATTTTATTTAGCGTGGTAAAATCATCAAATGAGTCCTCCCACCCAGGGCAGGGCGGGAGGGACTGTCAGACTTGTACTGACTAAAATCCACGGTGTCCTTCAATAGCCCTTTATGTTCCGGGGTCACGGTAATTCGTTAGTCCCGCGACCATGTAGACTAGAGTCAAGAGCAAACCAAAACAACAGGTTTTTTCTGGGTACAAGCTCATTTTGACCAGCAAAAGACATAGTCAGCACATCTCTATTTATAATCTACTAGCAAACCCGGCGAACTCCGTTTCGCCACCAGATGGCTTCGTTTTATGTAACATTTCTGTATGTGAAAAAAGATTTTCCCGCTTTTCTGTTGAATTTTCTTTGCTATAAACCTCACGGAGCCCGAGACCTTTCCAACGAATGCAAAACCGTGGAAATCGGTTCGTGCGTTCTGGAGTTATAGCGTCAGGAAGGAAAACCCGACTTATTTTTATATAGTAGATGACAAAACTAAGAAGCGATTACAGAAATAATATTTATCAAACGTCACGTGTCACAATTTCCACAAAAGATAACAGTTTCATGTTGATTAGTAAAAGCTGTTGATAAACTAACGTAAAGGCCATCATAACATTAGTAGACATTTTGATTATTTATAGATACTTGCTTGTTAATCGATATAGTTCCTTTAGACTCACTATAGGCTATTTTACTGAAAAAATGTAATTAGACCAAACTCTGAAAGTTACATTATCAAAAAATATATCATCTGCCTAGCTTTTTCTCAACTACATTGTGGTCAGCTTCCAGTCGAACCAGATGCAGCTGAATATCAGTATTTTACATGGAGCGACTGACTATCGGACCTCCACAACCCAGTAACTGGATGCTTTAGAAATTATCTAACCTGGTCTCCGCTGGTTGCGCAACCAATTATATTCATTTTGTTGTTAGCACGACCTGGGGCCCTCCTCCCTCCTCGACGTGTTATAGCGAGAGTGGTTCCACTGTGGGATAGAGAAAGAGCTATACAAGTCGTCTAGCGTCATCTCTTTTCCACACTGGAACTAATTTCGCTTCAATACTTCATGGTAGGCCACGTGGCATGCCAGGCCATGGTGTTCCGATGCTATCGAGCCATTTGGAAAGCGGTCGATCGCTATACGACAAAACTGTTATCTACAGGGTTATTGGCTAACTTGATAGTCACTGACCAGCGGTTGTCCACTGAACTTGGTCAAAGTCAAAGTCCTATGCAATGAAACTGAATTAATGTTCCCTAGTTGACTTTAGGGAACATTAATTCAGTTTCATTGCAAATGCAAAAGTCAATACAAAATTTACCTTTTGACAGCTATTTGATGATCACCACACAGACATCGAGATACGCAATAGCCTACTGGACAACAGTGCAAGAAAACAACATCAAGCAAGCGGTGTTAATGCGCTCGCGCAAGTAACTATAGTAGTGAAAACCAATCGTACAGTAGCGAGTCAAGTCACTGTCTATGTGTTCGCAACTCGCCACTATACTTGGCCAATGTAAAACGGGTAAGCTGAAGTGGAAGTGGGTCGGCCATGTTTGTAGACGGACAGACGGTCGATGGAGCAGACCTGTGCAAGAGTGGAGACCGCGAATGGGCAAACGTAGTGTAGGACTCCTGCGGCAAGATGGGTCGATGATTTGAAGAATGTGTCTGGCAGCGGATGGATGCGGACTGCCCAGGACCGGGAGGGTTGGCGCTCTTTGGGGGAGGCGTACGTTAGTTTAGGTGGCCTACCATAACGTCAAAGCGAGAAGTAGTTACACTGTGGGAATGAGATGAGGCTAGACGACTTGTATAGCTGTCTCTTTCCCATAGTGAAACTACTCTAGCTTTATGTTATGGTAGGCCCCCAGCAGCGGACGGCAATAGGTTGATAAATATACATTGTGGGAATGGTTGTATAAGGCATATATGGTGCAAATCGGCATTAAAACGATTTTTCAAAGCAAAATCAACGGCTGAAAGCACCGTTTGGTTACGAATGGCATGCCAACAACACTCCACACATAGCTAAAGATTTGAGTGCTCGGTTACCATGGCAACCAACACATACACAACTCACATACACAGACAATCAGACTCCGATGATATATCTGTAATGATTAAAACACCATTAGAACATAATATTAATGCGAAAGTTGGTGAGGATGTATGTTTGTTACTCCAATAATGTTTGTGAGGTCGTGGCTAAATAATTACAGCCGCACAGGCCAATCTTCCGGGTTAAGCCGCGCTTGCCGAGGTTGGTCTGTGGATGGGCGACCATCTTTCATAGCGAATTTCCTCCGTGCCTCGGAAAACACGTAAAGCCGTTGGTCCCGGCTGTCACTTGTAGATCTTTGACATTCGTTACTGTTAGTCAGAAGCTCATGAGTCTGACAACCAGTCTTACCATGGCATATCGTATTACCCAGTTACTGGGTTGTGGAGGTCCGATAGACAGTCGCTCCATGTAAAATACTGATATCCAGCTGGATCTGGTTCGACTGGAAACCGACCCCAATATAGTTGGGAAAAGGCTAGGCAGATAATGATGAATGGTTGTTACTCCTTCACGCAAAAACTACTAAACGGATTTGTATGAAATTTGGCACACAGGATAGTTTTACAAAGATATCCCAGGTAGGAAGGAGACGTCAGTGACCTTAATGCGAACTTTCATATTTACGTCATTTGTACGTCACATACGTTACAGACCAATATGACACGTCTAAATGACGTTAGTTTTACGACGTATTATAAACGTTACAGAAAGCCCCTTAAATAGACGTCACTTTTAACTTCACAGACGTAGCGGTCCAATAAAAAACGTGATAGAGACGTCTTCGTTTAAAGATTAAAAGACGTCCTAATTGTTCATATTTTATACGTTTGAATGGCGTCTATTTTACGTCACTAACTTAGATACAATGTTATCGTGATGACTGCAGTAACCTACTCATGTTTTAGGTCCACATGAGCAGGTTACTGAAGACGTGTGTTGTTAAAGAATTATAATCATCAAAATCATCAATACAACCCTTCAAGTTCATAAAGGTGCAGGAATGACTGACCTTGAAAAAGTCATTTTTACACCTTTATGAACTTGGAGGCTTGTAATGATGATTTTGATGGTTATAAATCTGTAACTACATACATCTTACAGCCGCGATTAATATTTTAATCAACATAAAACCTAGCAGTGGCCCGCAAATTGCAAGAAAAACGTAAGAAAATTTGAATTTCGCGGACTGGTTGGAGCATTCACCCTAATGTAACTTACCTTTTCATCTTCTTACTTGATCGAAATCTACATGTGATTGAAAATAACTTCATAAACAGTAAAAAATTACAAATTGTTTCATTCAAGTTGTATTTTGGCTTTTGCCATATTTTTCATGGCTAAATTAAAACGAAACGTAATTCGAAGTCGAAGTTGTAGTGAAACCAGTGAAACGTAACGTAAGTTGAACGTTTGGTGATTGTGAATCTGTGATGCAGTGTTGCCATATATACAGATTTCTTCGTATTTATACAGATTTTCGATGTGCGATACAGATTAGCACTGGATACAGATTTTTATACAGAATTTCCTACCTCTATTGATTAAATTACCATATTCAACTTAAAACAGAACTTAGCAAAATATATGACTTAAATACCGCGTTACACTTACCATTGTATGATTATAATCTATAAGGTTAATTTTTTTTTCACAAACAACGTTAATTGTTAGTAGGTTAGCATTACAAACACTCGCTCTGCACGGTAATCCCCCTAAGATTTTTTCGTTCACTCCAAGGTACTTCGCTCTCGCATTCTTCGTGTCGTACGTACGTAAAATACGTCAATAAAATTAATAACATAGGTAAACCTTTGCTATGTCCTAGACTGTCCTAGAGGGTGATAATGAATTACTGTTGAAAAACAAAACATGTATGACTGAAAATGATAAAGTAATTATTTGTATGTTTATTTTTTTTTATTTTACTATGAACAGTACATACGTACGTACAACAATTTTATAAATTAGTGTTTATTTTTATTTTATACGATAGTCAAACCTTATCACGTAAGTACTTAATATCCCTTGTTTTTCAAAAAAAGCAAACGATGATGATGATGATTAATTAATTTTCTATTTTATTTTATTTGATCATACAGATTTTATACAGATTATTATAGGTTAATCAATAGCATACAGATTTAATACAGATTTTAGTAGTTTCTAATACGGATAAAAGGTTCAAGGCATCTGGCAACACTGCTGTGAGAAAAATCTGTGATTATTTCGCGCCAACTCTCTCAACCGTCTGTGTCTGGCACTGTCTGCTGTTCGACTGAAAGTTTAAATATTGAAATACTTACAGTGATATCCAATACTAGGTATGTTTTCGGTTATTCAATTCAACGATTCTGACGGCGGCAGTGTATCCATTGTTCTTAGCTCTTGGCTTACGCCACGGCGCCGCGAAGTACATTGGCCGCCGATTAAAGATGGAAAAGCCTTTAGTCGGCTGCTTACCCAAAGTAACGACAATTCCCCTGATGATAACTGGAAGTTATATGGTGTAAAGCGCATCTTTGCGGAAACTGGTAAGTGATAAAGATTAACATATTAAGTACTTATGAGGTCCATAATCTCATCATCATCATCAAAAACCCACAGAAGTCTACTGCTGAAGATAGGTCTCCCAATAAAAGGGAGGATTTGGATCGTAATGCGCCGCGCTGGTCGAGGGAGTGTTGGCAGATGGTTCACCAGAGCCTCGTTCGCTGATTTTCAGGTTAAGTACTGCTTGCAGGTGACTCGATCTGTGGTTGTCTTGGGCCTGAGAGCTATTGATTATTCCTTCACTCCACGGTATGTTCAGTTTGGCCCGCAATTTTGCGTCTGCTACATGTTTAGTATTTCTACTTACATTACCTTCAATGCAATACGTGGTTAAGTAGTTTGTTATGTGTGTGGTGGGGCTTCGTTTTAAATCTTTGGTGTCTACACTATGTGTTGGTTATGGTCTGCATCTTCTGCATGTTTATTACTGCAATTGCATTACCTACAATGCAATCCGTGGTTGGTCTGTCCTGATGGGGCATGGTGGGGCTTTTGTTACAAATTTTTGGTTGGCAACTTGGCGGTTTATTAAAGTACCTAGTCTAACGGCATCTATGTGTCAGTATCAAGTTCCTATAGGAAGACTAATTTATGCTTATTAACTGCATGACAATGGTTTAACTCTGACCGGTGTGTTGTGTTTTTAGATGATATAGAAAAGGCTAAGAGAAAGTTAAAATTATCAGAGGTAACATCAGATGTACAAACTGATGCAGAGACCGAAGCAGAAAGGCCTAAACGCAGAGCTGTAAGGACGAAACGTTACATTTCCAGTGATGATGATGATAATCCACCACCCTTGAAAAGGCATTTTGCAAAACGTAAGTGTAATGCTAACTGTATACATTTGAATCTTTATACTGTCTGCTTATAATCTTACTCACACAATATCTGCTGCCAGTATTAAATTTTGTTACATTACAGGTATTGAGAATGAACAACCGGTTACTGTTTCACCATCTATATTTCACCAAAGAGTTGATGAAACAAGAAATGATGATTTAAATCTAAGTGACTCAGATTCAGTAACCCAAAATACTCCTAGGAGAGATTCTGCTTCACCATCACTTAGAAGTGAAATAAACAAAAATACAGCTAAGAGAGTTCCTGATTTGAAATCCTGTGCAGTCTCAAGCAAAAATAAGTCATATACTGCTGTGGCATCTAGATCACATCCCAGATTTGATGATGAAATAAGAAATGAAGATGCTTTCAATCTAAATGAGATTGAATTGGATTCAGTGATCCAAAATACTCCTAAAAGACTGTTTGCTTCACCATCCTGTGCATTCGGAAGTTATACAAACAAAAACACAGGTAAAAGAAGATTCTAAAAGCTGACACGAATGTCACAGCTTAAATTCTGTCGCTTTTCGGCTTGCTGAATGGCCAATACAGCCAGTATCTACAGCATGGGCAGACAATCAGCAAGTAGAATAGCTAAGAACAAAATCAAAACTGTGACATAAATTGCCAGCCTAACCATCCTGTACAATTCAAGAAAGTTGTCTGTAATAGATAAAGTTAACTAGCTTCTACCAGAGGCTTTGTCTAGTACCTCAGTTAAAAAGAAGCCTTTGTCCTTCTTATGATATAAACTAAATCCATGGCATCAAGATATGTTCAGCCGTTTAGCCAACTAAAAAGAGTTGTTATAAGTTTGAGGCTATAGTGTGTCTGTCTGTTTGTCTATAGCTTCACAAGTATTGCCAAATTAATTTGTCTATTCTACTCTCTTTAAGGTTTTGAAGAAAAAGTGCTTGGAGTACTAGCAAGCATTAAAGCGCAAAATGAGCAAATAATCGCGCTTCTAAAGAAAGACCCCACTCAAAATGCCGCACCACCACTGAAACCTAATATCAAGTTCCCTTTAGAAACCTTTGAAGACATATCAGAAATAGAAACTTTTCTTCAAGATGAAGACAGTTCAAAAGATCTAGTAAATATTTTTTTTACTTAAGTATTAAAGCCAGACTTATCAACAAAAATCTTCATGGGTTCCATTCCAGTTTCTTACCATCCCGAATTTTGGCATTTGCTCCAACAGTGGACACATACAATAGGCTACTGATTATATTAACTATAAGATGAATACATAAATAATTAAATATTTTTTTCAGATTCGATACTTAGGCTCCCTAGGAGGACGAGATGTTGCAACAAAAGTGTACAGAGTGTTGAAGCATGTAATGATTGACTGGCTTGCTTCACAATTTAACTTCTACGGCAAGCGATCAACAAAAAAACCATTTTGCAATATGAAGCTCAAATCTGTGATAATAGGTAAAGTATGCTCCATAAGAATAATAAATCATTGTCTGTGTTACTATTATTAACTTCATACAATATAGGTACAATAATATTGTTTAGGAATATGTGTATGTTTATAATATTTAATTACAAAAACTGACCATGTCTACTGTCTGTGTGAAGTCTGTGAGTCTGACGGTGAGTTGCACGAAACCACCATTAGTTTAACTGAGACTTTAAATTGATGCTGTCACTTTCGTTTTGATACAAAATGTAATGGCATGAATATAGTCTCCGTTAAACTAATGTTGGTTTTGTGCAACTTCACAAGTGTTTTGTATGCATTAATTACTATGCAGTTAAATCTTTTGAAATTGATACAAAATAATTTTATTTTCAGAGAGCATCAAATGGTCATCACCAGGATCAAATGATAAAGATATAGAAGATTGCATAAAAGTTTGGTTAAAACATGCACCGGAACGGCTGAAGAGGCACAGCATAATAAGTGAGAAATAAGGTATTTAAGTATTGTTTTCTTTGTGGTAATATTGACCTTGTACCTACAATAATACAACAATATTATAATGTGTGTAATTTCATTGCAAAAAAGCAAGCTCAGTCAGATACTAAGTTGCCACTTTCATTGATATCATTATTTAGACAGTAAAATTTAAATTAGCATTTGAATTAATATCTAAATAATTTTAATTTCAGACAGCATCTATAAAATTAATTACAAATAAATAAATAGTTTACTGATATTGAAGACTGCATGCACGAAGGCGGCTAAGAGGCAATGAGTGAAAAAATTACAAAAATTCCTTACAAACATAAGGCAGATGTAGGTCACCGGCAGATGCAAAGACGGACAAGGGCCATAAAACTTGAGATTGTAAAGGAAATACAGGCGACTGCGGACGCTAGTAACGATCATAGTAATAATTTAGAAATAGTTGCTCATCAATATTATTGTAACAATCATAACATAATATGTTCAAACAACAATGTTAATTTATTTTCTAATTGCACTAATGCTCATCACAAATTACAGGAGCAAACTAGTGCTGTGCAACCAGATCTATGTTCAGATACATCAACTAGAAACATTAGAATTAATCTCAGTAATGAGCAGAGACCTATTACACAATGTTATGATGTACAATGTGATCAGCTATTTGTGCCACTTGAAGAGAGTGATGTACGGCAGTGTTCTGAAAGTCCATCTTCCACTGATCTAAAGAATTTAGAAAACAAAGATTTACCTTTCCGACTACGACAATGGGGTGTTCGTCATAGTATTTCACAAACAGCAACAGATAGTCTTTTAAAAATCCTTGCACCAATATGCCCTGAATTACCAAGCAGTAGTCGTACATTGTTTAAAACTCCTTTACAAATAGAGATAAAAAGCTTAGACTCAGGAGAAATAGTTTACCTCGGTTTACAAAATCAATTAGAAAATATATTAACACATTCTGATCTATCGTTTATAGACCATAATAATAAAATTGTAATGTCATTTAATGTGGATGGTCTTCCTCTCTTTAAAAGTAAAAATTCACAATTGTGGCCCATTTTAGGACTAGTTAAAAATTATTGCAATGCTAAGCCTTTTGTTATTGCCCTGTATTATGGAAACATGAAACCTTCGCCTTTAGACATGTATCTTAAAGACTTTGTTGATGAACTTTCGCAATTACTTCAAGCAGGATTTTTCTTCAAAAGTAAACATTATACAATTGAAGTACACAGTTTTATTTGTGATGCACCTGCAAGGGCAATGGTCAAATGTACCAAATCCCATGGTGGATATTCTGCTTGCGACAAATGTTTTGAAGTAGGTGAATATATTCAAGGGCGCGTAGTATACAAAAGTGTCACAGCTACCCGCAGAACTGATTTACAATTTCGTGAACAAACGGATGAAGATCATCACATTGGTGAATCTCCCTTATTAAGGCTTCAAATTGATTTAGTTTCTGTATTTCCAATTGACTATATGCAGGGCCGCGCCGCCCCTGTGTGCGATGTGTGCGGCGCACACAGGCGCCAGGACTACAGGGGCGCCGGATGAAATGCGAAAGCCAATTATTGAAATTATTTTTTCACATAATAACATACATATATACCTCAGTATCGATAAGTAGGTAGATACAAGTCTCCCAAGACAAGCACTATTTGAATTGACCCACTGTTTATATTTCGGGTATGAGTTTACACATACAAACTTCAAGCACTGCGTCTGCGATTTAAAATCAAAAGAAGCGCCGCAGTCAATACAATAGCTGACTATTATATTACAAAGGCGAGCTGTGGAGCATGAGTTTATATTAACGCAACGTGATGCGATAAAGTCCATGATTTTATCCAACGGTACCCAATAAACAATTAAAAACATTTTATGCAAAGTGGGTGCTAGGTGTTCATTGAATATGAACGTCCCGTGTTTAATATTACCTATTAAAATTAAGTTTGAGTTCTAACACTAATTACAATACTTAGTTGGTGTGTTACGGATTATTTTAAAGTGTTTTCACGATGAGTGATACTGAACAAGATAAAATAAAGATATTATGTGTGTTTGTGTGTTGAGCAAAAGAAGACGAGAGGAAGAACGTGATAAACACGTGATGAACACTTCTAAAATAAGTAAATGTTTCACGGCTCTACCGTTTACTACTAAGGAATCATAGAAGAGTTTCGAAACAGAACCGATGAAAGTGTTAAAACTGATAAAAAATGCAAAAACTTTTCTTTCGGAAGTCTGTGACTATTTTTATTAATTCCATTGTCTCTTTAGCCACCGCCTTCCGAAAGAAAAGTTTTGTAGGTTATTTTACCCTTTTTTGTGGTTGTTTTTGAAGGCGGTTACATTTTTTTTTGAAAAAGTTTTTGTTTACTCTTTTTAGTTTAAATATTCAACCACAATCCTTGTCATCATCATTTTCTTACATGTGCACTAGAATTTTGTAATCCGTAGCACCGGTAATACCATCGTTAATATCGCTTTTATTCATAAGCTATCTCAAAAACCACTGAACCGATTTTGGTGAAGTGGGCCCCAAGTTGAACGATACCTAGTATAACAAAAAAAGAATTACTTAAATCGGACTGGCAGTTCCGGAGATATGCGAACACAAACATAATTTACTTAATCAGAGGAGTTGTACCATCCATCATCAGCTCAGCTACATGAGATGATGATTTACATACGCAAGTACTTAAATTACTTCATAAGATTTGCGAAAAACTATGTGTGAGCCAATAAAATTTGAGGGTTGCCCTCGATTTCTCCAAGATCCAATCATCAGGTCCGGAAATGGTGACAATGGGACCACACGGGAAGCACCAGCTTTCAATTAAAGAAATAATCATGAAAATCGGTTCACCCAGTCTCAAGTCATGAGGTAAGAAACATAACAAAAAAATACAGTCGAATTGATAACCTCCTCCTTTTTTTGAAGTCGGTTAAAAAGAGGCGCTTCAACGATTTTGCACACAGGCGCTGCCAGGGCTCGGCGCGGCCCTGACTATATGCATGCTGTTTGCTTAGGAGTTATGAGAAAGCTGTTGAATGCTTGGGTAGGCGGTGATTTGAAAGTTCGTTTACAAAGTCGATTAGTGAATAGCATTTCTGATAGACTTGTTAGTTGTCAAAACTATATGACAATGGAATTTAATCGTCGACCTCGTGCTTTAATCGACTTGGCTCGTTGGAAAGCAACCGAGTTTCGAATGTTTTTGTTATACCTCGGTCCCGTAGTCTTAAAAGATATTTTATGTACTCCACTGTACAAAAATTTTCTTTTACTTCATTGTGGTATAAATATATTATGTTCTCAAAAACATACTACAAAGTTGGGTTATGATTTTGTAAGTGAAATTTTAGTAATGTTTATCAAACATTCCGAGAAGGTGTATGGATCAACGTTTCTTATTTACAATGTTCATGTTTTATGTCATTTAAGTGATGATGCAAAATTGCATGGGGTTCTAGATAATTTTTCAGCATTCCCTTTTGAGAATTATCTTAAGACACTCAAAGGCTTAGTTAGGTCACCTAACAAGCCTTTACAACAAATATACAGACGTTTAAAAGAAATTGATTCGGCTCCTGAATACAGTAATAATTGTAAAAAAGCAAATTTGCTTTATTATGAACATAGTCCAGGGCCTGTACCAACTAACGACGACTATAATTATAATACTTTTATGAAACTTGTCTGTAAAGATTTTGCTATTTATGTATACTCACGACGTGTAGCAGATTGTTACTGTTACACTAATAAAAACAAAGTAATCCAAGTTCACAATGTGCTAGAACGTTGTCATGACAAAAAGGTATACCTTTATGGAAAAGAATTTAATACTTACTCTATTTATTATGATTATCCTTTTGAGTCTTCGATACTAAATGTTTTTGAGGTAAATAACATTTCTGAAGACTACAAAATGATTGCTGTTAGCGATATAATATCCAAATGTGTTTTAATTCAAGACTCAAATAATAAAAGTATATGTTTTCCGTTGCTCCATTCAGAGGCGACATAGAATTGTATAACGGTGCGTACAGACTATGTAACATAACATGTTATAACATTTTTCATAGTGTGGTCATGTTATATAACATTGTTATATAACATTTTACATACATTTGTAGTGTTATATAACATTGTTACATGGTCTGTACGCACATTTCGAAATGTATATGTTACAGGCAAAACTCAGTCAAAACCACTTTTGACTGGTGTCAGTCAAAACTCTTATTAAGTTAAAATGCGTTTTCTACATTAAAAATATTGTTGTTTTAGAACGCCTCAGTTGTAATTACCTCTAGTCCTAGAATTACATGTTTTTTTTTTTGAAGGGTCACAAAAAAAAACCATACTTAACCTAATAAATGTATATGGAAATGTTATAGTTATTGTTAAATTAGTTTTGACTAGTCTTAAGTATTTTTGACTAGTTTTCACCAGTCAAAAGTAGTTTTGACTGATTAACAGTTTTGACTGTGACATAGGTATAATAATTATATAACATAGATGTAAGTACCTATAATAAGCATTTGAAAAATCTAATAAATTGTTAACTGTCAAAAAAATGGTACTTATCATTTACCTACATGAACATGATAGTGTGATGTTTACTCTACACATTGTGCCAACCCTACCTAAACATTATTTTTTTGTTTCAATTTCTGGAGTTAGCTTAACACTGACACTTTTAAGACCCCTGGTACGCACGAAAATTTACCGTCTTTTAAAGGTTATTTTAAAGTCGCAAACAGGTGATATTTTAGCTTATAAGACGTCATCTGGACGTCTCGCATGCTCCTCGGTAACAAGTTGGTCGTTCATACGTCTTATCATAAGTCACACTGACGTAAGTGGGAGACGACCACACGACGTCAAATATGACGTCGTGTGCCCGTGACATTTTAACGTCACAACGAGGGCCCACAGACGTCATCCCAGGACGTCTGTTACGTCAGTGACCGACCTTTATGAAACGTCATAATGACGGAAAATTCCTACCTGGGATAACGCATCAAAATTCGAGGGTCCGGCTTGTGACGTCATGTCAGGAGCAAGTAAAAAATTTACTGACTTGTGACGTATTGGCAATTTTAAAATTGTCGTATGATCGTCAATTTTGGTTTCGAAACAAAAGAAAAAATAGGTACGTGTCATAATATTTTTTGATAATCTAACTGAATAATTAGGTAATCAGTCAAAAACTGTATTGAGGAAGCTACCTCCCCTTTTAACTTATAATACAGACCGCAACCGGACACCAGGGGCGTAGCTAGGCAGGGGCGAAGTAGACCTCCGGCCTGGCAGCTGAAGGGGCCTCGCGCTTAGTGAAAAAAATGTAAAGATTTTGACAACGGCGATCACCAGTCAGTAAGGAAGTACTGGAAACAGTAGCTCGATATTTTATTTACAGCGTACTAACTCATTTTTACCTTAAAATTAATGTCAAAGTTCCAGTTTACGTCACAAAAACTAAATTCATGATAAGGCCACGGAAAGAGTCCAAGAGGCCTCGCAAAGCTAATGTCGCTGTCACATTACAATCACATTTGGTATAGTTGACTTGGGGGAGCAGCGGATGAGCGGAGGCAAGTTAGGGAGTGCGATTTTCAATTTCTACTAACAAAAAATTAAAATCTTCCTTGCTACTACGATATAATGATGCAATTCGGTTGACTTGACGTCGTCGTGGCGAGCGGGTTTTGTTTTCATGTTCCCGTAGGCAAACGCAAGTTTTATGTCATATGTTGTAGTGGTAAGGATGATTTTCACTTGTAATTGGAATCGGTCAAATTGCGTCGCATCGCGTCGTGGGGAAGCTCCCTTATATTATTATATATTTTCGTCCTGAAAAAAATAAGGGCTTCGCACCATGCGTCTTGCCCCCTTCTAGATTCGGTCACGCTACGCCACTGCCGGACCGGACACATTGTATAGACAGGAGAAACTATGGAACGATGCAAAAATGCATGTTTTGCAATAATTACACGAATATTTTGCATGTTATTACCACTAATCTCGTTACAAAGATTGTGTTAATGATAACTTAAATTGCATGGATCAAGATTTTGATATAAAATTCGATATGGGCGATTATAATAATATAACTTGGGTAATAAAATACGTAATCCACAGTTTTCCGTCCGTTTTTGATGAAGATAAGTTTCAATACTTATTGCATATTTAGGTAAGATCGTGAATTATATAACAGCGGTAATCGATCTAAGTTAAGCCGCGCTGGTTTCGGTCAGTTTAACGATGGGTGACCGTTTATTCATCATCAACATTCTAGCCTTTTTTCCCAACTTTATTGTGGTCTGCTTCCAGTCGAACCAGATGCAGCTGAATATCAGTATTTTACATGGAGCGACTGTCTAACGGATCTCCACAACCCTCAACTGGTTCCAGTAACTCGATATCCCTTGGTAATACTGGTTGACAGACTTTTGAGCTTTTGACTGTGATTAACGACTGTCAAAGATCCACAAATGACATCCGAGACGAACGAGCTAGCCGGAAACACATTATTAACACCCGACGCCACCCGATGAAACGTGATGCGTGTTGGGTCAAATCAAATGTATTGTTTTCTATGTCCAGAATCACACTATGAACACCCGACGCGACGACATGCGCTCACACGCCACCCGATCCAGACGTGCCAGGTCGGTGTGTTGCCGATGGTGGGGGTAAACACGCCATCCGACACATCACATGTAGTGTGTTTCTAGTCCAGACCCGACGCCACGCGTCAGTAGTTCGAAAACTTCGAGAACTATCACAGAATATATAGACACAGAAATGATCAATCCACAGAAAAGTCCGGTTAAGCAGATCACAACCTCCTTAGGTTGGCCTGCAAGATGCCCCACTCACAAAGAAATAAATGATTCCCACCCAGGATAAATGTTTGTGTAATGAGCACGATCATTTGTTCATAATATTTATGTATTTAGAATTAATATTTATGTATGTTTATCAGTTGTCTAGTACCCAGGCAATACTTAACACAAGTTCTGCTTAGCTTGGGACTAGATGGCGTTGTGTGATAGTTGTGGAATATATTATTTACACCCCACTGCTGGAACACAGGCCTCCTCTCTGTGAGAGGGAGTAGGCCATGATCCCATCATGACAGAAACACGTTAGGCTGTTGGTCCTGGCTGTTGTTTCGCAGATTTCCAGTGGCCCGAAGATCAAGACTTGGATGTTCCAAATGAGAACTCCCGCCCTTAGTGGAGCGGAAGGGACTGCCAGTCTTACTGACTAAAAGTCCACCCTGTTTCTTCGTTTCCCTTTCTACCTGGCCTGCCCCTACCTGGTTTTGGCCCTGAAGCCACGGTAACCTGCTAACACGGTCTCGCAACCCTGGCAAGTATTTCGTCCGGTCAGTTTGCTGACAGTTCTTTGAGGGGAGCGTGGAACACTACGCCGTCGACCCTAGATCTTGATCAGACGGCGAGTCACCCATTACTTGCCGTCTGCAGTGTTTTTGATGATGATCTGTCTTAAGGCCATTGTACAAGTTATAATAAACTGTATAAAGCCAAAACACTGTTTTATTTTTAGCACTAGCTGACCCGTGCCCACTTCGTTGGGCAGTATTTCGGGTAATATGTATGATATCTTTATAATTTATAGCCTATAGCACTCACGGATAATGTAGCTTTCTACCAGTGAAACAATTTTTAAAATCGGTTCATTACTTCCGGAGATTACCCCCTACATACAAACTTACAAACATACAAACTTACAAACAAATGTTACCTCTTTATAATATTACTAGCAACCCGCCCCGGCTCCGCACGGGTGCAATCTTTGTAATATTATTAAAATTGCGACTACAATTTGAGATTTAAACTATCCTATCTCTCAAGTTGGATCGAACTGCACATGGTGTGCGAATTTTATTATAATCGGTTAAGTGGTTTAGGAGTCCATTGAGGACAAACATTGTGACACGAGATTTATATATATTAAGATTAGTATATTAGTATAGATAACATCAAATATAATTGCTTTGTTCCACAACAATGTGTACATCTAAATATAGAAGTAAATAAACATTTGCTTACTCACTGTGTCAAAGAAAAACAAAGAAATTCTTATCGTTCAACTGTTTTATACTATGTTTGTTTGAACGTGCTAATCTCAGGAACTACTGGTTCGAATTTTAAAATTATTTTTGTGTTGTATAGTCCATTTACACAATACGGTAGGAAAAATATAAAGTATGAAGGTGTTCAACTATACATATAATAATCTACCGGCAGACATTAGGAACACATCTTCTTTCAATTCATTTAAGTCGAAACTCAAACAATACGTCACTAACAATATAAAATTACTAAGTTAACTTTAATATTAGAAACTAGTCTTTCACACAATTATAATTATGTCGACATCCTACCTACCTATACAAAAGATAACAAAACTGTTAACTACTGGACTAATACTTTACCTTAGTTTTGTATTTATTCAATAAGTGAACAATGTATGTTCTTTAAACCCATTTATCGAGGAAGGCTATAGGCTATAATTATTATAACATCACGCGGCGACCAATAGGTGCTGAGCAGCGGCAGCGGGGGAAATCTCGGAGAATAGCTAGTAAAGGTATAAATCATCATTTACTAAGCGTATTAATCTCAACTATGTTTCAGTATTTTACATGGAGCGACTGGCGGTCATACCAAATTGGTAAGACTGGTTGTCAGACTTTAGAGCTTCTGACTAACAGTAACGACTGTCAAAGATCTACAAATGACAGCCGGGACCAACGGCTTTACGTGCTTTCCGAGGCACGGAGGAAACTCGATATGACAGATGGTCACCCATCCACAGACCAACCTCGGCAAGCGTAACTTTAGATAATTGTGAAAGTTTCGATGCTTTTAGTTAGATCATCTTCATCATCATCATATCAGCCAATTTTCATGCACTGCTGAACATAAGCCTCCCTTATAGTTTTTTTTTTATATTAAATCTACAATCAGCCTTTAATAAGAAAATCAGGCTTTAATAAGATTGGATGGATGTGATTTAGAATATCCTTGGAGGGTGCACATCATTCGAAGTGTCAACCCTATCTTTTTGCAACTTCTGTAAGTTTTTAGGGTTCCGTAGTCAACAAGGAACCCTTATAGTTTCGCCATGTCCGTCCGTCCGTCCGTCCGTCCGTCCGTCTGTCCGCAGTTTAGCTCAGAGACGCACAGTACTAGAGAGCTGTAATTTGGTGTAAATATACGGATTTGTTGCGCTGAAAAAGTGGTAAAATAAAATCTAGTAAAATATTTTTTTTTATGGTACCTCCTGTACACGTAAAGTGGAGATGTTTTTTTTATTTCTCGCGTACCCCTTAGTGTGGGGTATCATAAAATAGGTCTTTAAAAAATATTTATAGTTTCCATTAACAACTTTTTGATAAAAAGATTCGTTTGTGAAATATTAAGCTTTAAAGTGCTAAATTTTGCTCGACTCGAGTGTCCCCCCCCTCTACCAGCTAAACGGTTATGTTTGGGGGTGTGAATAAATTCACAATAGTAGTATATATTATAACGAAGTTTAAAAGAAAATTATCACGACTAAGTAGGCTTTACAAGTTTACGAGTAATAGTTGACCAACTTATAAAATGTACTTGGATAACATATTTTCCTAAACAAAATGTATCGGAGAACATGTTCTTCAACTGCAAATGTAAGTTTGTCAACTTTATTTTTACAGCTATAAAAGGTGGGTATGTTTTGGGGATAGGTAGGTTTTTATTGTCAACTATTTTTAACTAACTTCAAGAAAAGGAGGAGGTTTTAAATTCGTCGTAATCTTTTTTTATGTATGACCCCGATTTCTCAAAGACGCCTGGACCGGTTTTGAAAATTCTTCTTTTTAAAATTAAATTCAGCGAATCAGTTTAGTTAGTTCACATAAGTATTTTGATTGCAACTACGGAACCCTACACTGTGCGTGGCCCGACACGCACTTGTTATATTGAGGCTAGTCGCACTCGCTTCAGCCGGAATAGGCTTGCTTGTTTGCATGAGCTGTGTGGCAAGATGGTTGGTGTGTCGCTCTAGGCGTTGTTTGTAAGATACACAAGACCTCTCTATTTCTTCCTTGACTGTCGGGATTTCCAAATACTCGTGCACTTCCGTGTTCCGTGTGAACCATGGCGCATTGACCCAGATCTTTAATATTTTGTTCTGATAGCGTTGGAGGATTTCCACATTTGAGTGACTTGCTGATCCCCAGAGGCCCAGAGTTGGATGCCGTACGTCCGTATCGGTTTTAGAATGCACTTGCATATGAGGAGTTTGTTTTCGAGACTCAGTGTTGATTGCCTGCCCAGTAGCCAGTACATATCTCCAAACTTTTTGCTAGCCTGATCTCTTTTGGCTTTTGTATGATCTCGCCAAGTGAGTCTCCTATCTAGGTGCATGCCCAAGTATTTGACTGTATTGTTAGTTGGTAAAGTGGTACCATCAAGTGTTACTGGTGTGCAGTCCCCTCTTTTTAGTGTGAACCTGTCCCTTAAAGAGTGGCAACCATCCCTGTCATGAGCAGTCCACATCATTCCACTACTAGCCATCTTCTTCAAATCATAGATCCTTGCACTGCAGGGCAACCCACACTATCCCCATAAGCGGTCTCCACTCTAGAACATGTCTGCTCCATCAACCGTCCGTCCGTCTACAGACATGGCCAGCCTGCTTCCACTTCAGAATGCTGATTCAGTAGGGAATTACGGATTAGAACTGCTGAAAGGATCTTGAAAATTTTCTGTGGTAATGACTGTCAAAGATTTACAAATGACAGCTAAGACCAATGGTTCATGTGCTTTTTACGTACTATGATAGACTCCCATCGGTAGACCAAACTCGGCAAGCGTGTCTTAACCTGAAAGGTCAGTCTGGAGCTCTCAATATACTTAGGTATATCTATCTCATAAAATTATAATTCTAATAATAATGTTTATCAGTGTTGTTAAGACATAGATAACATTCTAATTGCTATTAAAATTAAACCAATTAGAAGGACGCCCTTTGATATTTTGTACTTTGCACTGGACTGGAACTTTGTAATGAAATATTTTGCATGTTTTAGACATACACTAATATGACAAAGAGAAAATATTTGTATTTAATTAAGTTTGTATAGACTACACTACTGAGCAAAAGTATCGGAATCACTTACTTGGGGTTAAATTTCCTGAAGCAATGTACAATGTTAAATAGTCCATTTATCAAGGTTGGCTATGGGCTATATAACATTGCGCTATGACCCAGCTAAGGAGTGGAATTCCCTGCCGGCACCTGTTTTTCCCGACAGCTATAACCTTGTGGTCTTCAAGTCAAGAGTGAACAGGTTACTTCTAGGCAAGCGTGCTTCACCATCAACCACATCATCGCTTACCATCAGGTGTGATAGCGGACAAACACGAACCTATCTTTAAATAAATATAAATAAAATGCCATCTCATTTTAAGAATTGTAGTTTAACCCCTAAGACAATTATAAGCAAAGGACTACCCAGTTCCTCCATACATTGTAGCTCTTGCTTCGAAATGACATCAGACCACTCACCAGTAGTGACACTAGTTGGAACTCATGTTAAAAAAGTCGCTAAAACATGTAGGCTTCACACAAGGAAGACAAATTGGTCATACTTCCAGGACTTAGTGGAAAAATCACTACAGTGTCAAATACCCCTTAAATCAGACGAAGATATTATACAGGCTGTAGAACATTTTAATAAATCAGTACAGGAAGCTGCATGGACTGCAACCCCATCCGAACCTGATAATCACCACTCTGACTTTTATTACCCGAAAAATATATTGGAATTGGTAAAAGAAAAACGTCAAGCCAGAAAACTGTGGCAAGAAACAAAATATCCTGAACATAAGACCAAGTTTAATATACTATCACGTCGTCTTAAGGAAACCCTCGCAATATACAGAAACAAAGGCATGGAAAACTATCTGAGAAGTCTAGACGCAACACCAAACACAGATTACTCTCTCTGGAAAGCCACAAAGAAACTCAAGAGCCCAATAGTACACAGTTCTCCCATCAAAAAACCTGATGGTACTTGGGCAAAAAGTGACGACGAAAAAGCAGAAATATTTGCTCATCACTTATCAAGTGTCTTTACAGCAAATGATGATAGTGGATCGAGCAAAATTGAAGAAATTCAATCTGTACTGGGCCAGCCATACCAGATGGAGTTACCCATTAAGAAATTCTCCAAAATAGAAGTCTTAAACGCCATCAAAAGACTTAGCATCCACAAGGCGCCTGGGTACGATTTGATTACAGCTAGAATCCTGAAAGAGTTACCAGATGTTGGCATCACATTCTTAACTCAAATCTTCAATGCATGTCTGAAAAGAAATTTCGTGCCAACGCAGTGGAAAGTTGCAGAAATAATACTTATTCCAAAGCCTGGAAAAGACCCTACAGACGTTAAATCCCACAGACCAATAAGTCTCCTTCCAATTCCATCTAAGGTGCTAGAAATACTTGTACTCAATCGTATGATTCCAGAAATCGCAGCTGCTAAGCTAATACCAGAACACCAATTTGGCTTTAGACAGGCTCATGGAACAGTTGAGCAAGTACACAGACTTGTGGAAAAAATCAACTACGCCTTCGAAAACAAATTATACTGCTCTGCTGCCTTTCTGGATATCTCTCAGGCGTTCGATCGAGTTTGGCACGACGGACTCTTGTATAAAATCCGTAAAAATTTACCCATAAATTACTATCTCTTCATAAAGGCCTACCTTAGTGAAAGACATTTCCACGTTAAATATGGTGATAGCTTCTCAAAGCTCTGTGCGATAAAAGCAGGTGTCCCACAGGGTAGTGTGATGGGCCCAATGCTCTACCTTTTGTATACCTCAGATCTACCAAATACGATAGATGTACTCACTGGGACTTTCGCTGACGATACCGCAGTGCTCGCAATTGACGAAACTGCTGATGGCGCTTCTACAAAACTACAAAACAACCTAAATCATATCACTAAATGGTTAAAAGATTGGCGCATAAAAGCGAATGAAACTAAATCGGTTCATGTCACTTTTACTCTAAGACGGGATACCTGCCCAGAAGTCGAACTAAACCATATAAAAATACCTCAGTCAGATGATGTTCGATATTTGGGAGTTTATCTGGATAGAAGACTTACCTGGAAAAAGCACATATCAACTAAACGAAAAGCTCTTGACCAGCAATTTAGAAAGCTTTATTGGCTCATAGGTCATAAGTCCCAGCTTACTCTGGAAAACAAACTTTTGGTGTACAAATGTATCCTTAAGCCTATCTGGACTTATGGCTTGCAGCTGTGGGGAACAGCATCCACATCTAATATAGAAATGCTACAACGTTTCCAGTCAAAGACTCTACGAATGATAACTGGGGCACTATGGTACATGACCAATAATCGCATTCATCACGATTTGAAAATAAAAACTGTTCGAGAAGAAATTAAAGACTCCCTACAAACATACACTAAACGAATACGTAGACATCCCAACCAACTGGCAAGAACCCTAATGGAAGTACAACCACAACATTTTTTCAGAAGACTAAAAAGACGAGCCCCTCAAGATTTGGTTTGAAACAAGGGGCATAAACTGATAATATGGACATGTCACTGGATATTGTACCATGCAAGACAAACTCATAATTACAAAACTCCAGCTTAATGTTGACAAGACAGATTGCAGGAAAGAAAAGAGAGAAAAAAAAAAACCCCTAAGACGACCCACTGTATATACTTGATCAACTAAATAATGTATTTGGCTGTAACAACATAGACACAAGAAAGTAGAAAAAAGTGAACAGTTTCAATAATGGTCCTTCGCAAAGTATGACATTTAAAACATGCTAATTTCCAGTCTAAATTAAATGTGTATTTAATTACCTATCATTTTGTTGTTTATTCCTGTTAACCGAGGTCTTATTAGTTATGACATATGACTATTAATTACCTGCCTATTGACTACTAAACTCAAGACCAATTAATCTAAAAACATACATAGATAAATTCACACCATTTTTTATGACAGTGGACACAAACTACAAATTGCCATTTGCTTAGATCCCTACATAGTCCTTCAACTTCGACCTCGTTTTTAAATCCACTAAATTATCATCAGCATTAAATAAATCTAAATATATATAACTCAAAGGTGACTGACTGGCATAGTGATCTATCAACGCACAGCCCAAACCACTGGACGGATTGGGCTGAGATTTGACATGCGGGTAGATGTTATGACGTAGGCATCCGCTAACAAAGGATTTTGATCAATTCTTCCCCCAAGGGGACAAAATAAATAATAAATAAATAAAACTTTGTCAATTTTATAAAAATACATTGTTAAGTTCCGACATCCACGCGAACGAAGTCGCGGGCACAGCTAGTGTAAGATTATAATGGTATTATCATTGTTTTAACCTTTTCAATTTTTGTAATGCCTTCCATTCGGATCTATCAACGCGGGAATAAAAAAGAAGATTTCGCTACACGGCTTTTCAGACTCTATGGCCCGAGGTCTGCCAGCCACTCCAGCCAGACTTAGCACACATGGCGAGAATCACCAACTGATTTACAACCAGTACATACACGTATTATAGAGATCCATTTATAGTCGGAATTCGGTTTATCGACGAAAAGATTACGAAGATGTTAGAAATAAAACCCGTATCTGTTAAAAAATTGAAGATAATACAGTAAACCACGAATTAAGATGACTCATACACTTATTACAGAACGCTGCCAATAACCTAACAAAATTTCAATACAAATTTCAATAAATCGTGAGAAAAATGAATACTTATTGATATTTTCCGTCTGTCTGTTGTGATCTCATGTGTTGTCGTGTTCGACGTAATAAAATACGTTTATTTATTTATTTTTATAGAAAAATATTTACATACCTCGAAAAGTTTCAGCAGAATGTTCACATATAACCTTCTGACGCCCAAAGATTTTCCAATTGAAGCAAGGAATATTATGCACAGAATTAAAAGTAATAACGGCGTGTACAATATAGATATTGCGACGGACACAAACGGCATGACTAACGCCATTTTGAAGACTGATTGATTTATTTGAGTGATTTGATGGCGAATGAGAAATCGCCGGGTGTTCATTCATTCGTTGACTGTCAAAGTGTCAAAATTACGTTTCGTTGTTACTGTGATGCATTTTTTAAAATCATTTTTGGTGTTTTTTTTTAGTATGAACTAAGTAATACAGCGTAGATTACATTAAAATACTTATTTTATTTGTTTGTTTTAGCTTAAAATATTAGCTCGAATTATCTTAACGCGTTTCACGTCTTATTTTAGAAAATAATATCAGCTGATTGCTGTCAAAAAACGTTTCGACATTGTAATGTAAAATACCTAAATTAAAATAAAAATCACTTTTGTATTTTATTTTTCTTCTTTTTTATCCATATTTAATAGGATATTTTGATTATTAATTTGTATCTGCTTAAATCTTGAAATAAAATCACCAACTTTTTGACAGATGTTTTTAACAAAAAATTTGACGTTGACAACCCCGCCCAGTTATAACCTCTACGGCAAAATCGAATCTTGGGATTTTTCAATAAATCCTATTTGGATTTTCGAGTCCCAGACAAATAAAAATCAAAATGTCCCAGCTTCCCTACGGTGCCCCAGTGCGAGTATCGCCACTCATCAGGGTAAATACATTATTTAAATAAAACATTTTTTCTTACAAAAACCACCATTATTATGTAACAGTGTTTTCGAACTGAAATTCGTAATTTGAAGTTATGTTTCTTTTATGTACTTTGTATAAAAAGAGGTTTAATAACTTTGTTTTGGATGATCTATGGATGGTCGTGTTTTCAATTCCAAAAAGGTTTTGTTCTATTCAAATTCAAATTCATTTATTTCAATCCTTTTAGATCATACGAGTTACACTTACAATAACAATAAATAATATCTATGTCGACATAAAAACGAATAAATTACCTGTTACAATTTTAAAATACAATATTTAAATAGAAACAGTAATAAAATTAAATTGACACAAATAAATAAATTACAATTCACAAGATTAAAATAAAAATAATATACATATTAAAGCCTATAATTATAAAAAAGCCTGAGTCATTTGTCTGTTTGTCATTACATTAATCATATAACAATGATTAATGTAATGACAATCAAACCTGTTCGCAAATGCACTCAGGATGCCATTGGAGGTGGCCCGCAGCCTGCGCCCCAGAGATGCACACCGCTTTCGCATCGTCGTGTAGAAACAGTCGACACGGGCGTCGGCGAACATCCCCGATGCGCTGCAGTGCCGGGGCAACCCCAACAACATCCTGAACGCATTATTATACTGAACACGGAGAGCGTTGTACTGCTTTTGGGTATATGACACCCACAGGCTGGCCGTGTACAGGGACGTACAAAACGCTCTAAAAAGAGTTATTTTGACGGCTCCCGAGCAACGTGCAAACCTGCTTGCGATCATATTGGCCCTCACAGACAACGCTCTCCGCTCCCTATCAATGTCCGCATCGTCCCTCAGGTCAGAGGTCACAACATGCCCGAGATATTTAAACTGTTCAACTCTTTTTAAATCGACCCCGTTTAATTTAATAGTTGGAACAGAATCCGGGCATCTTCGACCCCTGGCCCTATGAAACCTTTTGCCAAATTATTGCCCTTCTATGAAACCTTTTGCCAAATTATTTGGGCATATTTTAGGTACATTCTTGTCTTTTTCAGTAATTTTAGCAGCAATATAAATCTCTAACTAAATTTCCCTAAATAAAAATATGAATTAGTACTGTATGTATGCCTACTGTCAAACCATGAAGCCAAACAGTTGAGCATACCCAAGTTAGACTTCATTGACTGTTGTTACTATTTAGTAATTTACACTCTAAGTCTAATTTACACTGTATTCAACCATAAAAATTAAATAATTTTGTTCAAAATTAAACATTAAACCAATATATAAAAGGTATTTCAACTAAAACTTTTATGTTCGACCTCTTATGGCCCTACCAAGACGTCTTAAAGCCAAAGTCCAGTGAGGGAAAAAGACAGCTATACAAGTCTAGCGCCACCTCTTTCCCTCACTGGACCTACTCAGGCTTTAAGGCCACCTGTTGTTCATCAACCAAAACTAAATTATATCCCCTTTCAAAACATTCCAGTTTGGCCGCTGGTCGTTCCTAGCCACCGGTATCCTCTACGGAGCCTTCCACCAGAGCCGACTGTCCAAGAGGGAGACTAAGCTTCGTGAGATTGAGGCCAAAGAGAAGATCGTGAGGGATGAGAAGCTCAAGAAGGAGAAGGCGCTCGCTGCAGCTGGTATGTTTCTATGGGACTTTTAAATGTCAAAATTCAAATATGGAAGGAGATTCTTGGGCCTTTTAGATGGCAAAATTCAAATATGGAATAAGAAATCTTGAAGTCATTGAAAATTGTACTTTATGGCAGTTGATTTAAAGTGCAAAGTTGTCTAAAAGAAGTCTACATGAGTAACCATTTTATATTTTATTCAAAAATGGAAGACAGATTTTTGAAGTTACTGAAAATTGTACTTTGTAAATGTTGATTTAAAGTGCAAAGTTGTCTACATGAGATACAATTTTATTGAAATTCCAAATTCAAATTGGAAGAAGGAAGATAGTTGATTTAATTAAAGTGCAAAGTTGTCTAAAAGAAAAGATTAAAAGAAGTCTACTTGAGTTTCAAAATGATGATGGATTTTTGGAGTTATTGAAAATTGTGCTTTATCTTAGTGGGTTTAAAGTGCAAAGTTGTATAAACAAAGTGTAAATCAGTACAAATGAGCAAGAAATGCAAATTTTTGGTGATGTTGAATAATCCCCGTTATGCTAGTTGATTTAAAGTGCAAAATTGTATAAACAGAGTAAAAGTGCAAAATTCTATGAATAGCAACTTATGAAACAAACAAATTTTGTTAAAAGTACTGAAAAATATGAATAATGTACTTTATTTCTAAGAAGATAAAGTTCTAAGTTGTATGAATGGCAATGTAATGTTATAAGATTAAAAAATGCCCACAAGCCCTAAAATGAAAGAAGTTTTTTTGATCATGTTGTCAATAACCTTTATTTCAATCAGAATAAAGTGCAAAGTTGCATGAATAACAATTTGCACTCATGGAATGCAGTATAACTTCTAAGATAAATAAAAGAAGATTTTTAATGTTGAAGAATGAGCTTTATTTCAATAAGTCTAAAGTGCAAAGTTGTATGGATAGCATTGTAGTTTAATGCAAAATAGATGAAAAGATTTTCTGATCACATTGAATTATGTACTTTATTTTAATCAGAATACAGTGCTAAGTTGTTCAAATAGCAATATAGTAGTAATGTAAGCATGTTAAAATCCTCTTCCTTATATACAATTTAATTCAGTTTCATACAAAATAAAGATTTTTCTATTCCATACAAATATTTTAGTAGTTTTTTTTCAATATTTGCTGTATATAATTTATTTATTTTATAAATGTAACCTGTTTTAACTTGAAATATTGAAATGAATGTAGGTATTTAATACATTCTTTATAATATTGTTCAGACACATCCAACGACGATATAATACTAGACTCCTAATAACAGGCGACCGATGTCTGCCAACACATTAGGCAAAAAAGTCTTATATCCGTCTCATTTCGACCAATCCTGTGAGCCGTAAACATACGTTGAGACAGAACAGACCTTGAGTTAGCCAATCACAACGCAGTACCCCGTCCCCCTCGCTTACGTAGTACCTCAGCGAGTTGGCAGAATAGTTTTGTTCGTTAGATCGTGCAATGCGTAGTCTAGTAATATATAGTCGTTGGACACATCAAACTACTTCAATCTGTCAAATTTCTTTAATAGATTTTCAACCATAAAGTTTTTTTGAACATACAAGTTTATTGTCAACATAGAAGTTTATTATCAAAAGTAAAATTTGACAGATTCGGGTAGGTTGACCTGCTGGCGTCTGTACTAAAATAATAAAAAATACTATTCTAACACAATTTATTTTCATTTTCAGCTGAAATCAAAGCATTAGAAGAAATGGTTGCCCCCAAAAAGTGAACATCTCGGGACAAAGTGCTAGATATAAGTGAATAGTGTTCGCCGCCATCTTGAAAAGTGTTGCCGATTTAGAAAATTCATTAATTTTTTGAACTGGCAATGTTATTCCATCAATAAATTATGTTTAAAATGCAATTATAGGTGATTATTGTAGAATTGTGTTTTATTTTTGTAAATCTGTTTTTATTCCCCAAAATATTTCTTTGAGACCTCTCAAAGTTAATCGAAGGAAACTTATCACCCTTGCTCTTGCTGGGCAGTGCCGTATCCAGGATTCCAGGGGGGTAGACGGGACGCGAGCTCCGGGCGTCTTTTTCCAGGGGTTCCACTATTAAGTTTACCCCGGTTTGAAAAATTGTAGATCCGGGGCTGTTGGTGGCCGTCCAACATCTTTTTTTCATTTCGAAATGACATACATATAACGAAACGAAATCTAGGACTCGATCTATCCCAAAAGCAAAGACCAGCACTAAGATCTCACCGTACGTACTCCGTAAAAACTGTCTGGGATTTGTACTTCATTTCTCTCGACTCGACGATGATTTTCGCTGTACCAGAAACACCAACAACTGCTTCGCCTGTGTCATACTCTGAGAAAATTATCCCATGTGAACGTAATATGGAGATAAAGCCGTTCCAGGCAGGTACATATCTTATTTGATTTAGATCCGTTGAGCAGCTGTTCTGGCATTTTAGTAAATGTGCTCCCACACAGCAGTTATATAACGTTATATAACATTGTGTAACACGATAACATTTATAATAGCGTGTAACAATACTCTACAACATGTTAAGAAATGTTATATGTTATAAACGCTCCCACATTGGTTGAACTCGTTGTATAACATCGTATAACATTATGTTCAATCAGTTTGGGTTTGTCGAGGAATGATGATGTTATACAACAAAAGTTATATTTTGTTATATTGTAATCAGTTGTAAAACATTTTGTTAAATGAAGTTACACAACATCAATAACAATTTATTAAAATTTGTTACAATTTATAACTTTTGTTATAATTTGTTTAAAAAAGTCAGTCTCTAACGTTATCTAACTGCTGTGTGGGAGCACTTAACCAACTGGCAAAACAATTTTATTAATGTTGGAAAATTTAAATATCGCCATCTATCAAAATAAGTTTAAACTGCTGAATTGCGCCATCGGTCGATTCAACTTGACTTTGTGTATAGTTTTAGTATTTAATACTAGATGTCGCTAGATGTTACATCCAATCAATTGTAAAGGTAAACTACCCTCCATTATCTTCAAGGAAGTATGTATGTAGCTATTAGTATGTGCTATGTAGTTAGAACTTACATTTTCGCCCACATTTTTAAAAGTAGATCATTTAATTAATACATTTTATTTTTTAACCGATTTCGAAAAAAGGATGAGTTTCTCAACTCGCCGGAATCTTCGGAGAAAATTAGATATAACGAGATATACAATGCATTATCTTGGAGAGCAGTGGTGGCCCAGTGGTGTCAGTCCCGACTTACGAGTTGTAGGTCGTGAGTTCGAACACAGCCAGGCGCATTACTTTGTATAATTTATTTCATCACCACTGCTCTCAAAACGGTGAAGGAAAACATTGTGAGGAAACCGGCATGTCCTAGAACCAAACATTCGAAGACATGTGATGTGACATCTACCAACCCGCACTGGACCCGCGCGGTGGATGGCTCACTCCTTCTGACTGACAGAGAGGAGGCCTGCGTCCCAGCTGTGAGAACATTATAGGCTGATGATGATGACATAATCTTGAAGGCAATTTTTTTTAAAGTTTCACTTCTACCACGTGTCATATTTTCCTATGGTGTTTGTGTACTTACCTATTTTTTTTTGTGCCTAGGTGATCAACTATAAATTCAACCCGTGTGAATGCCCCTGCAATAATTACAAGCTCAATATTACGCATTCTTACAATCAGACACACCACAATAACGATTAGTCCTGTTGACCTCGAGAGCGAAATAGAGCAAGATAAAGACGTTTGCACCCGCCCACACGCGTTGACAACCACTGACGTCAAACACTTACTACTATTTGTTTTGTGTGTTTAATATTAATTTGTCTAGCTAAATAGCCCGTGGTAATGGCTCCGACTTTACGAGAGTTCGAACACTTCGAACTTACCCAGGCGTTTTACTTTGTGTAGGTAACATATTTCGTCGCCACTCTCTCGCCACCATCTGCCTAGCCTTTTCCCAACTATACATATTGTGGTCGGCTTCCAGTCGAACCAGATGCAGCTGAATATCAGTATTTTACATGGAGCGACTGACTATCGGACCTCCACAACACAGTTATATAACTGCGTAATACGATACTCCATGGTAAGACTGGTTGTCAGACTTTAGAGCTTCTGACTAATACTTAGTAACTACGAGTACTTACAACTGCTCCAAAAACAGTGAACAAAAAAAATCTGATGTTTTGTTTCTTGGGTAGTACACTACTGCTATAACCTTGTGGTCTTCAAGTCAAGAGTGAACAGGTTACTTCTAGGCAAGCGTGCTTCACCGTCGACCACAAGAAGAGTGTCCATGGAGTTTCTTGCACGTTCTTCTCCATAGAGATCTACTACTTGGAACGTGCATCTACGGTACTTTCACAGTTTTTATGTCTTGTGACTGGGACTGTAGCACCATAACTTTTGTAGTGACTAATAATATTCCTTTACCTAATTGTATAAGACAATTCAAAAGTGCCTGCAACTGGCCTACTTGAAATAAATGCTTTGATTTTGTTTATTTTTTTATTTTGACCACTTCATTGCTTACCATGGGGGAGATACTGGTCAAACCGTCAAACGAGAACATCGCTTATTAAAAGAAACCTATTCTAGACTATTTTTGAAAATTTATTATTTTGAAAACGATTCCAAAATAACAAGCGATTTGGCAGCAGGACGCGAATACACGCAAACCCGTTGTTTTGTTTGGCATTAAATACTTTAGGTAGGTAATTACTGTCGCTGCAAGCATGTTTAGTATTTTGGCCCGAATCGACCCGATGCATCCACTCAGTAGAAATTATTTAACTTATAGGGTAATAGCCAAATAGGTCTGAAAGCTAATTGCAGTGGTGTTTTCTTTATCCTTTTAACCGCCAGACTTCGTATCAATTGTCGAGCCCCCAGCGCCAGGCTACGAATCGGTGAAATACAAGTTCCTCTCTTTCTGCTACTCCGATTTGTAAAATATTATGTCGTACAATAAAAGTACTTATTATATCTGTCTATCTACATAAACAGAGAGAATATATAAAGAATAAATGCAATAAAATCAATCAAAACAACAAATATCGTGAATATTCTCCGTCGCATATATCCGACTCTGGCGTGATGGGCCCGAAATTGTCGGATATATCCGACGTTGGCGGTTAAAAGCAGGGGCGCTTACGGCCTGCCGGGCACGCGGAACCTCTGCAATTCTCGTTAGATTGGACCACTATCTCTCTTGATGGTAAGCTGTCGGGAAATACAGGTGCCGGCAGGGAATTCCATTCCTTAACTGTGCGTACAATAACGGTATATTGGCTAAACGCTTTGTACGTATCGGAGGGATATCCACCATATATCGATGGCGCATTGCCGTACGTCTTATAGTCCGATGATGGAAAGGGCCAGGCGGAATCAAGTTATGCAGTTCCATCGCACACTCTCCGAAATGTAGGTAACCGATAAAAAAGTCTGCCAGTCCTTTCCATTCAAGCCGGGGTGTGAGGAAATTTTACCACGTAATAATCGCCCACGTAACTAACGCTGAAGCTAGGTTTTGATGAAGTTACTGACAGCGACACTAGCGCTCACCGCTGTGTGTGACATTCTTAAATTAAACTACTCATTGGTCGAGAAGTTGACATTTCTTCATACCATACAAAGGCAGAATTAAAATGTTAAATTTTTATCTATGTTTGCCTGAATAAATAAAAATAACTTTTTTGGTATTCCCTAAAAACCAGCCTGGATTTTATCTGTCAAATCGATCGATTGTCTCGTCATTGAGCTCGTTGTAGAGTCCAGCGTTGCGGCTGTCTAAAAAAAAATAGAACCGCCGTCCAACAGTTTATAAGAGGTCTAAAACTTTAAATTCTAAATTGTTCTTCCTGTAAGTTGATTCATGCCTTGCAACAACGAAAATGCAATAAATATGTAGTGGACGAAAGGAAATCGCCTGAATTCAAACATAATGCTCACACAATGTATCATACGAGAGGCTGAATACCATGATTCATTCGCTCAAATCGTCACGGTAGCTATTTAAAATATACATCAGACAATTTTATTAACAAAAATCCCTAAATATATTTAAGAATTATTATTAAAAAAAGCGTAACTCATGTCTATGCCACTTAAAAAAAAATTACGTAACTTTTTTAAAGTGTGTAGGGAATGGCGGCAAAAACTAGACATTCGTACTTTTGGCTTCCCGCCAAAATGGCTACCGCCTGTGAGTCTTAACGTTATTTATTTACATAGCTCAATTAGATATGTTTAAACACATTTTATATTGCTACAAAGTTGCATTAGAAAGTAATAATAAACAAATTAAACATTAAAAATATTCTTCAATGTAATTAGTAGCGCCATCTATTTGTTGAATAAATAAATAAATGCGAATTAAAGTGACAGTTCGAATTTTTAATTGACTAACCATACTGGTTTGTTGAGAAAAAATATTTTTTATGTTTTTGTAAATGTTTTGAGGTTCACGAACATAAGCATAGTTAGAAACAATGAAATTAGTGTTTCAATAAAGTTTTGGTTCCCAAACTGCTCTCGAATTCTAGATACATTTCTAGGTGAATTGATACATCGATCAACAGTGTACTTCAGAAACTATCACAATAGTTTACATAGCCTCTACGTAGTCTATGGTTTACATCCAGGCTGTACACAGACGCACGCCTGTGCCTCATCAAGATCGATCGTATTCTGCCACATTAAAAAAGCAATACATTACCTCTATGGCGACTTTAATTACGATGAAAATTACGAGCGCATGTTGTATGCATAAAACATGTTTGAATAACAACATTCTTCTTTGGGAAGCTTAGAAAAATAGGCATTGATTTTAACGTGGTGGAAAATTTAGGTTAGGTAACCCGGTTATCCGGCCTGTCATAATATATCTGCCGAAGAACTGAAGAAAGGTGGAGTAGGAAAGGTTCCCGAATGGAGACCGCGTAGGTAAACATGGATTTCATAATCATAATCATAATCAGTCCTCCTGCGAAGCAGTCATGCTAGCGAAGGAGGAGGCGGGACGCGTGAGGGAGAGGAAAGCGTCCACATCACGACCCAACCGCCGTGGGAGACGCCCACGGCAACGGCACGCCAATTCATTAATGGTCGGCGCATCATGTCTTCTTCACTATTACTCGTCAGATCAGAAAGTCACCTCATTTCTAGCCATACCATTCTTCATGCGGCTCGAGGGACATTTGTCCTTCGAGCCGGATGAAGATGGTACGGTTTTATCGTTTAGTACTGGACGTGGCTGATACCACGGATGGTCGCCCGTACCAAGAATTCGATTTTATGTAAGTATATAAACAAAGTTAATTTCCCATAAATAATTTTCACTGAAAAAATTAGCCGAAAAATAAATATCAAATTAATTATATCTGTCAAAGTTGACAGTTGAAATATTTAAATGTGACGTTGTGTGTGCAATTCATATATTTCTAATTTCACATGACAGTTGCTAAATGATTGTTTCCTTTTGCCTATTTATGAAATGATGATTAATTTTGCTATTAAAACTGCTTTAGATTTACGAAACACACACACGAATATATGTAACAATCAGACGCATGCGTAATATTGATCATCTGCCTGCCTTTTCCCAACTATATTGTGGTCGGCTTCCAGTCGAACCAGATGCAGCTGAATGTCAGTATTTTACACGAAGCGACTGCATCGGACCTCCACAACAGAGTAACTGGGTAATACGATACCCCATGGTAAGACTGGTTGTCAGACTTTAGAGCTTCTGACTAACAGTAACGACTGTAAAAGATCTACAAATGACAGCCGGGACCAACGGCTTTACGTGCTTTCCGAGGCACGGAGGAAACTCGCTATGACAGATACCTAGTCACTCATCCACAGAACAACCTCGGCAAGCCGGCTTAATCCGTAAGATCGGCCTGTGCGGCTGTAATTAGTTAGCCATGAGCTCCAATGCGCATGAATAATATGTATGGTAATATCGCACCATAGCGAGTTACTACCTATTGAGTATTACTTATTTTATTTTTATATTTTATACTTATTTCTAAGTATAATTAAATTCTAGGTAATTTTAGGTATCTAAAAGGAGGTAGTCAGCATGTGCTTGTACGTACCGGAGAACTTCAATGATGTTTATGTTAAAATGAAAGAAAATATGAAGAAAAATCAATGTTTGGACAACATGCAGGCAACGGCTATTCCAGTCGACCTAAGTAATGTTTTCTATCTATCACTGCTAGCAGGAATTACAAGCAAACCTATTTATTCCGGTTATTTATACGGCAAACAATACTAAATACGTACAGGGATATTTATTGTCCTGGCTGGGATTTATCGCGGTTGCACTTGAGACTAACACGTGATGGAAATACGGCTAATATGTTTGTGAATTCAATTTAGTTGTGATTAAAGTATTTTGAGGTTTCTATTTTTGTATTTAAATGGCAGAGTCTTTTGAAGCTTTTACCTACATAAATAATACGAACTGCAGAGGCCGATCTATAGCAATGCTTGAAGTTTCTCTGGTGGATAGAATTCGAAACGAAGTCAGTCATACGCCAGAGAACCAAAGTAATCGACATCTGGGGAGCAGCCTAAGCATGCTGAAGTGGAAGTGGGCCGGCCACGTCTGTAGACAGACTGATGGTAGAATGGAGTGTAGAGTGGAGACCGCGAATGGGCAAACGTAGTGTAGAACGCCATGCTGCAAGACGGTTCGATGATTTGAAGAATGTGGCTGGCAGCGGATGGATGCGGATTACCCAGGACCGCGAGGGTTGGCGCTTTTTAAGGGACGCTTCGTTTGCTCATAGCGAGTAATTTCTCCATGGCTCGAAAAGCACGTAAAAGCCGTTGGTCCCGGATGTCATTTGTAGATCTTTGACAGTCGTTACTGTTAGTCAGAAGGTCGAAAGTCTGACAACCAGTCTTACCATGGAATATCGTATTACCTAGTTACTGGGTTGTGGAGGTCAGATAGATCGTCGATCCATGTTAAATTCTGATACTCGTATTCAGCTGCATCCTGGGAGACTGAAAGCCGACCACAATATACGAGTAGTTGGGAAAAGGTTACGCAGATGATGATGTTTGGAATATCGGCATCTATTCTTTTTAAAACTTCATTATCATCAGCTGGAAGACGTCCACTTGCATCCATCGGTTGTCCGCGAATCTCACGATGTCGTCGGTCCACCTTATGGGTGGCCTACGCCGCGTCTTCCGGTCCGTGGTCGCCATGAGAGAACTTTTCTTCCTCATCGGTTGTCAGTTCTACGAGCGATGTGGCCTGCCCATTGCTCCTTCAACTAGCTTTTACGAGGTTGTTCTTCGCCAAATATCCGCAGAATATTTTACAAAACCATCATTTCCAGTGAGAAGATCAAAGCAACGTTATCCATATCATCAAAGAAATATCGCCCAAACATGTATCCTGCTAACAGTTTTATATTTAACATTGTTTATAGCCAATAAAACCGTGATCGCATCGATTTTTATTCATGTTCCATTGTTTTATCGGCACAACAGAAATAATTTTGTTTTTATCTGTGGTTTTTTCGCGCTTGTGTGAGGATGTATGCAGAATGATACCCCTAGATATCTTTGCCTGGAATAAAAACGCTCTAAAGTCTATGGTAGAAGTAGTCAGATTTTTTTTATTCAATAAAGTGCTTCTCATTGTAGTCCACTGAAAAGTTAAATGCATTTTTAGATAGCGCAATTATTTTTTTTTATGTCAAAGGTTTTGTTGAAAAGTAAAATAGGTACTTACTATTTTTTTACCCTTTTCTCGAGGGTGCCATCTTGGAAAAAGGGAAAAGGAAAGATAGAAAGTAGTTACCTGGCAAACTATTGGTAGCAGAGAAAAAAAATTAAGGGGTTTTTGTTGCAAATTAAATTCGGTAGAGAATTTAATTTGCAACAAAAACCCCTTATTTTTTTTCTGTTCCGTTGGTTTTGTAGCCTGTGTCCTAAAAATGAAACAGTTAATAACGAAAATTGAAGAGATGGATTTTTCATGGTTTTGGGACGTTTTGAAACTAAATAAAAATATTATCTATCTATCTATACATATAATAAATTTGTAGAAAAGTGGTGTCTGTACAATGGAAATATATAAAAAAAAAGTATCAGGGATTGTTATTATATCGATGCCGAACCCGAAAATGTAGTTAAATTTTTTTTTGTCTGTTTGTCGGTTTGTCTGTTTGTCTGTTTGTCTGTGTGTTTGTGCACGCTAATCTTCGGAACTACTGGACGGATTTGAATAATTCTTTTTTCGTTGTATAGGTATTAAGTCCCGTTAACATATAGGCTATAATTTATCTTGGAAACTTGAACACCTGATGCAGAACCGCAACAGACCTGCTTAACTATAAGAGATACAGAAATGGTGCCATAGCAAAAATTGTTCCACGTGATGAGCATTTTCTGCTGAGAGAATAAATTTGAAGATCCTGGACACCTGATGTGGAACACCAAGAGCCCAGCTACACTATGACATATACAGGAACGACGTCTTAGCAAGAGTTGTTCAGCCTGATAAGCACTCTCTGTTGCTGTATAAAAATTTGAAGATCTGGAACACCTGATGTGGAAGTCCAAGAGCCCAGCTACACTATAACATATAAGTGAATGACGTCTTAGCAAGAGTTATTCAGCCTGATCAGTACTCTCTGTCAACGTATAAAAATTGAAGATCTGGAACACCTGATGTGGAACTTCAAGAGCCCAGCTACACTGTAACATATACAGTAAAGACGTCTTATCAAGAGTTGTTCAGCCTGATGAGCACTCTCTGTTGACGTATAAAAATTAAAGAACTGGAACACCTGATGTGGAACTCCAAGTGCCTAGCTACACTATAACATATACAGTAAAGACGTCTTAGCAAGAGTTGTTGAGTCTGATGAGCAACCTCTATTGTCGTATAAAATTTGAAGATCTGGTACACCTGATGTGGAACTCCAACAGCCCAGCTACTTTATAACATATATAGGAATGACGTCTTAGCAAGAGTTGTCCAGCCTAATGAGCACTCTCTGTTGACGTATGAAAATTGAGATCTGGAACACCTGGTGTGGAACTCCAAGAGCCTAGATACTCTATAACATATACAGTAAAGAGGTCTTAGCAATAGTTGTTGTGCCTGATGAGCAACCTCTGTTGTCGTAAAAAATTGGAGATCTGGTACATCTGATGTGGAACTTCCAACAGCCCAGCTACTTTATAACATATATAGGAATGACGTCTTAGCAAGAGTTGTCCAGCCTAATGAGCACTCTCTGTTGACGTATGAAAATTGAGATCTGGAACACCTGATGTGGAACTCCAAGACCCCAGCTACACTATAACATTTATATAGGAATGACGTCTTGGCAAGAGTTGTTCAGCCTGGCTCTTAGAATTCGACGTTTCAGATCTTCGATTTTGACGACCCCGTCGTCGCCGGCATAAGCAACAGGATCCACGTACGAAGTCGCGGGCAGAAGCTAGTTATATAATATGTTATAGAATCAATCATATATTATTTCCTAACCCAAATTTAACTAACAACGTTCAAAAGTGCCTTATTGAACTAAATGGTTTGACTTTGACTACTATGTGAAAACGCCTTTACTATTATATTATTTATCTTGGCTACAAAACTCCAATAATAAACACAGTTTCCATTGATTTTACTTTTGTTACCTCGATCCAGACTTTAATAAAAGCTAGGTAGATTATGTGGCCGTCTCACCTTTTATTTTAGACATGAGAAACTTAAACAATGTCAGATTCGTCTGGAACTGAATATTGAAAATAATCCTCCTTTTTTGAAGTCGGTTAAAAAGAGAGGGAGGTCTCAATTGATGATTTTACCATGATAAAAAAAAGTGTCATGCATGACGCTGGACTACCACTTCTTTAACTTACTTGGGATAAAGGCACTTTACTTTTTGTAATTCATTTCATCGCAACTGCTCTTAAAACGGTGAAGGAACTCTTCGTGAGGAAAGTTGTCCTAGAACCAAAAATTCGAAGACATTGTGACATCTACCAACCCGCACTGGGCCCGTGTGGTGGATTATAGCCCACTCCCTCTCACAGAGAGGAGGCCTGTGTCCCAGCAGTGGAGACATTATCGGCTGAAGATGATAGTGAAGTATGTAAGTATAATCTACCCAAAGTTACCTATTGGCATTACCATACTTACCAAAGTTACCGTATTTTTGCTAAGAACGGTAATGATAGAATAATAAGGCTGTATCTCGATAATTTCTCTTCCTTCGTTATAAAAACACAGGACCTATACCAAAAATTATGAAACCTTACCGTTTATCACCGATTTCTAGTAGCGAAAAATAATCATATTCGCGAAGTCTAACGCCCCATCGATACTCTATAAATAGAAGCGTCTTGCAGTCTGTATAATAACTTCCAGTCGCCTGGAGTCCGCCATACCGTTTTGACATTTGGCATTCTCGATTCCCGCCATTTTAAACGTCAAAATTTGATTTCGGATTTTTAATTTTTATGCCTGAAAAAAAGTGTGATTTGACTATGGATTTATAAAAATTGTGTTGATTTATTTTAAAATTATTTTTGGACAATAATATTTAAGAAAAATGGAGTCGCTAAGAACTGTAAGACTGTCAGTGCTAATATTTTTAATTTGTCTGTGTGTTGAGAGTAAGGCGAAATTAAATGAAAATAAAACCAACGATCATTCAGCCGAAGTGAAAACTCCGAAGAAGGTAAACTTTTTATTCTTAATATTATAACTAAAAACCAAAATCTCAATATTTTACACATATTTTTAATACTAAAAAAATAAAATGAAATATAAAATAATTCGTATTTTACATAGAGATTTACTAAACAAATCTAAACTTTTTTATTTAAAAAGTATTAATTAAATAAAGTAAACAATTAAATGAGTACTTATAGAAATACTTCTACGTAACATTTCATACACAGAAAAATACAAAATTAAAATAATTAAAAATAGGTACATATCTTTTTTAATTTACAAATATCATAAAAGCATGTTCCACGATCATCAGAATAAGTATCATTTTATTTACTTGCTTAATATTTAATACGTACAAACCATAGACTACTAGAATTAATATGCGTTAGGTACAAATTTTATTATGAAGATCACATTGGTTTCAAAAAGAAGCCACGTTTCCAAACTATCCCACAATAACTTTCTATAAAAAAATAATAATCATCCACTACAAAATAAAATTTACGACGCGATTACTCTCGCCAACGCATGACAAAAAACGTTTTATATTTTTTAAATTTTTCTCTGTGATACCAAAATATTCTTCTTCGTATATTAAGTTTTTTCGAATGGCTCGTTAGTGTAATCTACTGGTAACAAGTGCTACTGCTCAGCATTAGGCCCTGAGTTCGATTAAAGTCATTCATTACAAGTCGAGCAAAGTTTTTTTTACGTTTTTCTACAAATAATTCCTCTCCAGATGTCTGAATGTCAGTACCACCTGCACCCCTTTTTCCAAGACGGAGGCCATGGGAAAAGGATTGTGAACCCACAAACTTATTTAACTCTTCACAGATCCCCTATAGAGTCCCTAAAAAAATAAAAATAAAAACAATTTGACAGCTAATTATGTAGGTACCCCCTGCAACCCTTTTTCCAAGATGGCGGCTGCGGGAAAATGGTTGTGAAGTTACAAACATGGCTTTAACTTTACACTAAACCCATCCCCATCTGAAAACTAAAATTGTGGCCTCTCCGACAAATGCAACCCCTATATTGTAACTTTTCAATGGACTAGAAAGTTTTCGAAAAATGCATTATAAGTACGTTTGTGCACTACTGTTATACTGTATCCGAACGTGCGTTTTTGTCATGGAATTAAAACAAGATATTTTTCATAACTTCCCTTTTCTTTCATAAACTGAAACCTCAGAAAATATTGTAAACTATAGCAGTTACGTTAACCAATTTTCTGAATCAGTGTAATTTATGAAGTTGCCAACTGTTTGGATACGCGCTCTTAAGTCTATATTTATGGTGGTTGCTGAGAAAGGGGCGGCACATGATGTGGGGCCTAGAGCGGCTAGCACTGCAAATCCGCCACTGAGTCGGATAAATTCATTTTCCGGGACACGTCGAGGTTCATTGTCTCGGCGCTTTTCTGGTGGTTGCCACTGTTGATTCTGGCTTTCAGGAGTTGCAGTGGTTTGGGAATAGTATTATGGGGTTTGGTCGGAATATCCTTTTTTATTTAAAATGGGTTTGCTTTTAGCCCCAATCTAGCCAAAGGCAAAGATGAGGCCTTAGATGTAGTGAGCTCACTCATAAGGAACTGTACTGCACACCGACGGAACACAAAAGCTGTTTGTTACCGGACTTCGACAGGATGGTGGTCGAGAACCAGGCTCTCTATTTCGTCTTGTCATTGGGATTTAGCGCACAGGAGACATGATATTTATTTTGCAATTTACAGGTTTTCGCAAACACCTGGGCCGGTGTTTCGTACCTGACTACTCTGAGAAAAAACATCCGAAACAAACTCAGAGGTCACAGTCTCTTTTAAAATCCAGACATTAAATTGGTTCAGTCATGCAAGGACCCTGCAGGTTTGTGTCTGAGATGGTCTTTTGATGGAAGGACCACACAAATTCGAGTGGACCTGTGCAGTCAGTGCAAGCATTTGTCAGTTATCGTGAAGCTCGACTCATAACTCAAGGAGCTCAACGTAACGACGAGCAATACCAAAGAAAGGACATTTGGGTAGGCCTCTTAAATCAACAGGAAGAAATTGAATTCAATTTCTTGCAACATCTAAATGAAGCTTTAGAAACAATTATGTTTTCACACACAACTCCGAAAGCCGGGCCAAACGCGTCTAATAGTAAATACATACGAGTAGTATTATTACTGCAGGCTCTCGAAAGCAAAATTGTCACTAGCAACTATCTCAGGAATGTTGACACTTCCAGCATGGGCTCACCTTGATACGATATATTATTATCTGTGTTTTCAGCCATTTAAAGAACGGTTTTCAACTGTTTTCTTAGTTATTGCAATCGTTTTATATGAAAGATTATGCGTAGGGTACACGCTTAGTTCTTCGCTTGTCTCTGGTGATGCAATTTGCGTAAAGCGATTTGCACATTACGTATTAGCCCCTTCGTAAACAACGCGACACATACGATACCTTACGACTTTGATGTCGATTGACGCATGCCTGTATACCTCTATGGATTTGTATTGCGATAGTCGCCTGGATACCAAAGTCGTAAGGTATCGGACACTTGCATCACCTTGTGTACGAAGGTGCTTATGCATGATTGTCGTCAGTGCCGGATCTAGCCCCCTAGCAGGCGTAGTACGTGTGCGGGCACTAGTTTTTGGGGCCGCTAAATTATAACAAGCATGCTTGCTTGTCGTGTCAGACATAGAAACAATTTTTTAAATTAGATTTTTGACAATTTCATTTGAAAGGTAAAGATGTATTGTGGCGCCTGAATCAAAGTTTACCCAGGTTCAAAAAAAGTCGCATAGCGTTAAGGCGCCTTGCTTTCCTCAATTATCTAAGCTTTCTTTCTAAAAAAAAGGTCGAAAAAATCGTGCAGATGAAGCAATTTTTCACCGGCTCCTACAGAGAAAATAAAGGCAAAAAAAAATTGCTGTTCTCGGCCTGGTGAGAAGAAATAGCGGACCGAACTATCTCATGGAGTATTCGGTACTAAGTTTCACACTGCAATGTACAAGCTCATAAAATCTAATTTTGAGTACGTTAAACATGTAGGTATATTACTTAGCGGTCTTTACATATTACTAAAACGTACAATATTAAATAGTTTTGACACTACATTCATTCCGTTATGAGTACGTTGGCACAGTTTGAAAATCACGCGCAATAATTGTCGAATCAAATTATAGTAATAGTTATTTGTTATGCAAGGCTGCAAAGTTGATTTTTGTGCGCGAGTACTTGAATTGAAAACTGAGAGAGCGAAGGATTCTAAGATTGAACCGCGAGAGAAACGAGCGGTTCAAATATAGAATCCTGAGCGATGCGAAGTTTTCAAAAGTACGAGACGCAGAAAAACTTTGCTGCCGAGTGCAACACACAACTTTTCACCTCACACAGCGAGGAAATGGTAGGTGTAAGAGAAACAGCTTAAACAATTTACTATATAAGTATTTATTTATTCATTTTAGAAATTAAAAGTAAAATTACTACAATTGTTAATATTGAAAGTTAAATGTTTTTTTGGAACATTAATTAATACTTGTGTTTGTCACTTGTGTGTTATTATTACGTTTTGCGGAAAATTGCTCAAATTCATTGGATTCCATTGTGAATGTTGGAGACAGAGACAGATATAAGGCGATTCGAGACGATTTTCTCGAATTTAAAAACTCAAACTTACTTACGACATCAACTACTTAACACTAATGTTCAGAAAAAAAAAATAGGTTGGTGCACTGACATGCAGTGGGGGCGGCTCACCTGCCAGTGTAGAAAATAATTGAATACAAGAAGTGTTCGATTTTTAAACAACACTTTGTGCTCTAGAGCACAAAATGGAGTTTTGCGCTCAGATTTCGAATGAGAAATAGAATCTTTCCGAGCGGGTGAGGTGAAATAGTTATTTGTTATGCAAGGCTGCAAAGTTGATTTTTGTGCGCGAGTACTTCAATTGAAAACTGAGCGAGCGAAGGATTCTAAGATTGAACCGCGAGAGAAACGAGCGGTTCAAATATAGAATCCTGAGCGATGCGAAGTTTTCAAAAGTACGAGACGCAGAAAAACTTTGCTGCCGAGTGCAACACACAACTTTTCACCTCACACAGCGAGGAAATGGTAGGTCAAAGTCAAAGTCAAAGTATCTTTATTGTGGGCATATGTTAGTTACAGGTCTTAACAATATATTAAACAATTTACTATATAAGTATTTATTTATTCATTTTAGAAATTAAAAGTTAAATTACTAGAATTGTTAATATTGAAAGTTAAATGTTTTTTTGGAACATTAATACTTGTGTTTGTCACTTGTTTGTTATTATTACGTAAATTTGCGGAAAATTGCTCAAACTCATTGGATTCCATTGTGAATGTTGGAGACAGAGACAGATATAAGGCGGTTCGAGACGATTTTCTCGAATTATAAAACTCAAACTTACATACGACATCTACTACTTAACAATAATGTTCAGAAAAAAAAAAAAAATAGGTTGGTGCACTGACATGCAGTGGGGGCGGCTCACCTGCCAGTGTAGAAAACAATTGAATACAAGACGTGTTCGATTTTTAAACAACACTTTGTGCTCTAGAGCACAAAATGGAGTTTTGCGCTCAGATTTTGAATGAGAAATAGAATCTTTCCGAGCGGGTGAGGTGAAAAGGTAATTTACCTTGCTATAGACGTTGGACGTGATAAATTCATAAATAATAGGTACAGATTTGCCTTAAATTTTGGCTTGTGTTTAAACGCCTACTATAGCACTCTGAAACATAACTCCGACAAACGTTTCTCCGCTTAACGATTCGCCGACACAACGATTCACCATGAGTTTACACAGCCAAAACTCGCTAGCGTCTCCGTAATTTATTTGTATGAAATATTGTACAGCGCCCCTAGCGGTCACAGTGAGAATTAAAATTCGTACCATGAGCACTGTAGATTACGATTGGTTAAAAACCTAACGTAATCTACACGATAGTCACTAACGTTTTTCAGCTGTCACCATACAAAACGGTACCATGAGTCACTAATACTACAGGCGCTAGCGAACGATACGCTTACGATAGTAGTTACGTAGCTCACTAGCATTTTGGCGTGTGAAACATGTATTTACATTAAAATTATTAACGTTTTTGAGTATAAAAAGTCAAAATAATGCTTGCAAGAGCTTTTTAACATGAAATATGTTAGTGGCCGCTTAATTTGGGAACTACAACATGAATTTCAAGCTAAAATATAAGTGAAAAAAAATATCTAAAAATGTACGGACCCTTTAAAGAAGCGTTGGACGATTTGTGCACATTATTGTTTATTTGTTGCTATTCTCACGCCTTTAGACACTTGAACTTGGTTGACTTAATAGGTACACTTCCACATTTTCATATTTTTACACATTTACCTGCGTTTAGAAGGAACTATTTTGGAATTTTATAACTTTACGTTTTTTAAATAATTGAATACCAAGTAGAAATATACATTCTCATGAAATCCACTAATAATTGAAACAGTGAGGCACTTTGTAGTAAATAATCCAAATAATCTATTAATAGAAACTTTCAAACCACACAACGCAGTGTCAGTGAATCACTGATACAAGGGCAAGGTCAACGAACAATAGACGACAGTGACGTATTATAAGCCGTTCTCTCCTCTTATTTGTGGGATAGAAAGAAACAAAACTTAAGTAGTGAAGTTAGCAACACGACATCATCTATCGAGCTTACATTATCGCCTGCGTAAGATTCAATTAATCTCATGGTGCCAGCAATATCAAAATCTACTTGATCCAAGTTAGTACGCTAGCGATTTCGACGCTAGCGAGTAAGTTTCCGATGACAACTCATGGTAGAGGTACTGGACAGTTCGACGACAAAAACTTTCACCGCAGAACGATTCGTCGACAAAGACATGGTTTGACATTATAATACTAGTAACTAAATCCGACATCAGGGGCACCCCGAGGTTCGGCTAGTTAGGTTCCTTTAAACCAACGACGATATAATACTAGACTCGTAATAACAGGCGACCGATGTCTGCCAACACATTAGGCAAAAAAGTCTTATATCCGTCTCATTTCGACCAATCCTGTGAGCCGTAAACATACGTTGAGACAGAACAGACCTTGAGTTAGCCAATCACAACGCAGTACCCCGCCCCCCTCGCTTACGTATTACCTCAGCGAGTTGGCAGAATAGTTTTGTTCGTTAGATCGTGCAATGAGTAGTCTAGTATTATATCGTCGTTGCTTTAAACCTTGAACACAGAAATAAATACTTCATGAAACACAATACTCATGACTTAATCGTTCTGTCGGCGAAACGTTCGTCGAGGAAAGGTTCTGTCGTCGAACCGTCCAGGAATGAATCGTTGTGTCGGCGAATCGTTATGCGGAGAAACGTTTAAGTCGGCGAAACGTTAATGGCGAAACTATAAGGGTTCCTTGTTGACTACGGAACCCTAAAAACGGTTTCCGAACGAAACCAGACGTAAAAGGTAAAAGTTTGGTCCCAAGAAAGTAATAAGTGAAGAGGGAAATTCAATTGTCAAATAGACTAGAACCACCGCGCCTGCGCGTAATTTCCCTCTTGGGGTCTTAGAAATATCCCAGCGAAAACCCGCGTCCGATCGCGGAGCTTCGCTGGGACATAGTGTGGCAGGGAATTTGTACGAAGCAGGCTACCCTCAGACTAGATTCATCGCGCATGCGCGTTTACTGCTACTTAGCTATATCTATTTAGATTGCATTTCATAGGGTGCGTAGGTACCTACCAACCTAACAGAAGCGTAGCGTGCCTTGCCGGGGTCCGGTATAAAAATTTGTTTAGGGAATGATTATTTATGAAAGGTAAGTGAAGATTTATCACAAAAAAATGACCAAAATTAAAAGAAATATTTATTCATAATAATTATTCTACTTATCACTTTTTCCAAAATGTTTACAAACAATTTAATTTTTTTCCATTATACACTTACAAATGACATAAAAACGTTTTTATTAATTTTTCATTAAGCACGTTGGGGCCACCCGTGGTCTGGGGGCCCCGTATAATTGATACGTCTGATACGGCGAGAGCTACGCCCCTGGTACCTAACTTCGTCAAAGCATACATAAAATAAATAAAAGTCGCTTTAGCCTGTCTAAATACTGTGCATAATTTCCGAACGACATACGGTGTTCCAAAAACACATTGATTTAGGCATTTTTGGCTAAGCATAAAAAGTGATTTTTGAAGTGACATTTCTACATTTCTATATTTATCGTTTTGGCTAAATGTTACTTCAATTGAGTAGGTAAAAAAAAAAATAATTTGAGTCAAGTTTGAAATAAGTTTTCTCCAAAACTATAAAGAATGATGATCACTCGAGAATTTGTTGTCCAGTTTTAAGAAAAATAAACGAATTCTCTTTCAAAGCTTCGCTAATTTCCGACTTGAAGGGTTTTTTTGAACACTGTGCGATGCGGACGGCATCGGCATCAAATTGGTTAGGTTTTTCTTGTTGTAAGTATTTATGTTTTCACGACAATCTTGTTTATAAGAGATGGCGCGACTTGTATAGCTTTGATTCGTTCCCACATAAGAATTTCTCTCCCTCTATGATGTCATTGTAGGCCACCAGTCCGACCTTCCCTTGGTTAAAACGCAAAATATCAAAATCTGTTCCCGTGTCATAAAAACATCAACATAAAAGTTTTTGTGGACAAAACGTACGTAATTTGATTGTTATTTTTGGAAATTATATTATACCTAGTATATTCTTAGCTTGGCTTTCCGTTGTACTGACGCAGTCAACTAATTTATAGTGTCTTTAAAATTTCAATTTTAGCTGCACAACATAGAATAATAATAATAATAATAATAATAATATCTCACAACTATCACACAACGCCATCTAGTCCCAAGCTAAGCAGAGCTTGTGTTATGGGTACTAGACAACTGATAAACATACTTATATATTTCTAAATACATACATATTATAGATAAATTACACCCAGACACAGAACAAATGATCGTGCTCATCACACAAACATTTGTCCTGGGTGGGAATCGAACCCACGACCTCCGGCATAGCAGTCAGGGTCACTAACCACTAGACCAACAGGCCAGTCAAATAAAGAAATACAAAGAATGACGATGCGCTCCCGAAAAAAAGTATTAATCAACACTAATCGGTGATAAATTCGTCCATAAAATAATCCAGAGACATTTAACGAGGGAATTTATAATCTGTGGCGTCACGTTGTTTCTTGGCTAGTAAAATAAATAAAAATAACCACAAATTTTCCCGCCTTTTTTAATGACGCAACGTTAATTTTTACAATCATTAAAAATTAATTCAAGACAGATCTTTTGTTTTGAAAGAAGTTAATTAGACACAGCTAAGTATAAGAAAGTTATTTATTACTTTAAACAAAGTTGAAATCCAGTGTCTATAACTGAGACAAATCCATTTTTTTTTTTTTAATTAATAATTTTGTCATTATTGTGACTTACTTTAGTATTTGCATAAATGCAAAATTTTGCTTAGTGTGTAGTGTAGTGAATGATGGACACGAAATAGTGAAATTTTAAAACAATATGGATAGCAACCCCTGCAGCCCAAAGGGGGCTGTGCAGTCCTCTGCCTCGCCTGCGCAGACGCAAAACCCAGCTCCCAAATCGGGCACGACCGAGTACATTGTTTCAACACCTGAGATTCAAAGATGGATGTCAACAATCGAGCAGCACCTAAATGAAGTTTGTTCTATTGCCACGGATGGCAAACTTAACACGGAGCAGAAGATGAAAATCTCTAATCTCTGCCGTAAAATAGGCTCTGGTACATCACAGATGGCGGTCTTGTATCAGTCACTCAAGCAAAAAGCCATTTACGCCGAACAAGAGATCAACATTCTTAAAGAAAAAAGTAACCTGACGGAACATATAACAGACCTTAAGAGGATTGTATAGCAGCTGCCTTTTCAAAGAATAGGTATTTTGAAAAACTCGTGCTGTCCCTCTCGCGCGTTGAAAAACCCCCGATCGTGCGATAGAGAGCGTTGCAGCTCGCGACTGATTGTGAGTATTTTTTATATGAAATTTGTCTCTCGGGAGAAAACGTTTTTCACATACTAAATCACGTCCAATCTCTTAGATTCTGGTGTCAATCGTTTCAGCATATTATATTCTAGGTTTGTATGTTTTGCTTTTTTTCTAAAACTTCTTTGTTTTTAAAATACGAAGGTTTTACTTCAATGAAGATTTTGTCATAAAAATAGTAACTTTTAGGCGCCTGTTACTTTAAAACTATTATAAATTTTGAAAAAAAGAAAACCTATAAACCTAGTTTTTTACTGTGTCAGTAGCATTCTAAAAAATCATTGAGATAGGATAACATTTAGGGGCAGAAAAACGTTTTCTCTTTTAGTATGGACGAGCGGTCGGTAGACAATAGTCTTAAGCAGACGGTACAGAACTGTAATTCTACGGGAAATGCTTCTTTTGCCGACATGGTGAAGAGAGGATCTAATGACTTCGTAAGACCTAATCACTTAAGCGCGATTGCCATCTACCCCAAAGATACCTTCAAATCGAGTGAAGAAACAAAAGAACTGGTTCAGAAGATCATACGGCCCGATCAAATGAAGCTGCACGTACGTGGGGTCAGAAAAACTAAAAATGGAGGCGTAATTATCAGCACCGAGACTCAAGATGATGCTGATAAATTGAAGAACGCAGTTCAGCTTTCCACATCTGGACTCACTGCTGATGAACCCAACAAGCGCAAACCCCGGATCGTGGTTGTGGGTGTCCCGTCTTCATTGACTGAAAGTGAGGTCTTCAAGTGCATTTTTGAACAAAATGTAGAAGACAAGTTACCAGAGATGACCTTGGAATCATTCTTAGCCGCGACAAAATTAAGTCACAAATCTGGGAAGAGAGACGCCACGACCTGCAATTATATTATTGAAGTCACAGCTAAAATACGTAAAGTGCTAATGTCTCAATTACGTATTTTCATAAATTGGTCGTCCTGTCCAGTCAGGGACTTTGTTGTGTTTGTACTTTAGTGACGAGATGTTATAAATGCCAACAATACGGCCATGCAGCAAAATATTGTAAAGAGGTGAACTCTACGTGCGGTCACTGTGGTGAAACAGGTCACACAATGTCCGAATGCGAGAAGAAATCCAAGTTAGATTTCTTCCCTAAATGCGCGACTTGTTTACGCTATAAAAAACCAAGTGACCACAAAACGGGAGACGCTGAATGTCCTGCTCGGAAAATAGCAGAGATCAGATTTATAAATTCTATCAATTATGAAGGAACCTAATGCATTATACCGAAAAGAGAAACATTCGTTTTCGTTTCTTATTGACTCAACTTGTGTGCGTTCGGTGAATTTGTTGGTGTATGCACATTGCACAATAATGTTGTTATGAGGTTTTTGTAATTTTAAGTTAATTGAGTGACTGCTGACATTGCGTAATTTATATGTAATTGGCGTAGTTTGTATCTACTTTAATATTATTTATGTTTTAGTTTTTGTTCTATGTAAGTTAGATATACCTATGTAATGATAAATTAAGCTACTCGTATTTGTTCCAGTTTTCTAAAAATCTTTCTGATGTTAAATATTGTTACGAGATCCAATTGTCCACGTAGACATATTTTTAGAACACACGCCTGTGATACAGGTTTAATGTACCTAGTACAGGCATCGAATTTTTTAGGACTATCAGTGTTTTTTAGGTTTATTTGCATTTTTACTAATGTTTATTTTAATAAAATATTTGATTTGATATTTGATTAGATTATAATGTGTAAAAATCTCTAATAACGGATTCAATTCTGTATTTCCCGTCAGCTATAACCTTGTGGTCTTCAAGTTAAGAGTGAACAGGTTACTTCTAGGCAAGCGTGCTTCATCGTCGACCATATCTTCACTTACCATCAGGCGATATAGTGGTCAAACGTGAACGTATAATTATATAAAACAAAATAATTTCCATGGGTCAAAATCCATAATAATATTTGAATAGAAAGAAGAAGTAGGTCTATGAGTTCTGTCTGTGTATTGATTAATTTTGCCAAAACTTACATGCTAGATTTAATAACCTTTTACCAATGATTATTTTAGTAAACAGCTATGTTATGACTTTATGAGCACGCAAAACGTGAAGACCAGAAAATGTCCTACGTGGGACAATTTGCTAGTCTATGATGCCGACGTGCGGGGGGTTGATGACGCGTGGCGCTGTTTGTTTATCTAGCTGTCACTTTTTTTCTTATTGCGTTTCATCAAGCTATCCTTTTTACTACTAGTGTGTATGTGTGCTGCCGCTCGGCGCGGAACAGTTTTTTCTGTTGTTTTGTAAATGTATAACATATCTGTATGTTAGAATATCATTGCCTTTTACTTTTAAAAAACCAACTACCGCAAGTTATATTCGAACGATTGGCAAAGCTTTTAATGTATTGAACTCGAAGACTCATATCTCTATAACATTGAATGAAATCATCTCAGTACGGCTTGCCAAAACGCTTGAGTTTCAGCAAATGTGAACGATTTCTTATCAAGTGGAAACCTTGACCATAGAGTAAGATTATCTTAATACAAAAAAGTTAAACATCTGTTGAAAACTTGTCTAAACAAAAGGTCGGCATTTGACGTTGTACAAGATCCGTTTTGCAGTACCTAACACTTTTTTTTGACAAATGTTTAACAGATGATTAACTTTTTGTAGTAAAGCTTTAACAGCTTCGTTGTAAGAGCCATGACACTTCGTCAGCCAAGCCTTTTCATAACAGCTATGTTGGGGATCGCTTCCAGTCTAACTAGATGCAGCTGGATTCTAGCATTTATTTGATATGGATTTGCTCTTGACTTAGTCTTGTCAGAGCTCAGAGGTGACATCAGAGACAAAGTCTACGATTGAGTGAGCTTATCCAGAAGAAGCCAGTTCACTCTAAAGTAGATTAGGGTTGTATGCGTTGGGGAACACAGACGAAGGGAGTTCCACCAGTTTACTGTGCGCTTAATGTAGGAAGATCTCATTTTACATAGAGACTGAATGAATGTCCATTATAGCTTATAAATCTGAGTGGAAAACACAATGGCCCATGGATAAAACTTGTTGTACCTATACAGGACTTTTGGGTCTTGGAAACCAACCGTACAAGATAACTTGGTGAGAACCTCGTCAAAGCAAATACATGCGCGATGTATTCTCGTGTCTATACCTCTCATGAGGGCGAGGAGCAGTTCATTCCACCTACTGGCTAACTGGGGTAATCCGCATCTATGCCGGCCATCCCAATTGCGGTAAACCGGAGAGGCCTTACTGTGCAGGTATGCTTGCGCAGGTAGACCGGAGCGTGAATAGACTAATGCAGATAAAAATATTGAAGACTCCTCCGATACACCGGAACGTCCCCATACACGCTGCCGTCCTGCAGGGCTATTGGCTACCTTGATAGTCACTGACCAGCAGTTGTCAACTGTACTTGGATGGCTTGACACCTGTATATTTTATCGACTGTTATGAGGCTTAGTTGAGGAGTGCCTCAAGAGCGTTAGAATTAGGGCATGCAACCGGGAAATCCCGGTACCGAAAATACCGGGAAATCCCGGGAATTTTTAAAGCAATCCTGTACCGGTTCTTCGTCCCGCAGTCCCGGTACTTTCGATACTTTCGGTACTTTATTATTTTCCTTCTTTTTTTCAATGTAAAGTTACAAATCATAACCAATAAACTATTATTTTACAGTATTGTTGATATAAACATTTTATTTGAAAATAATGGGAATTTCATAAACAAAAACTAATCAGCAATGTAAGTAAGGCGTCAGTTATGATGATGATTATGATTCATTTATTGCATTACTTTCATTTTGAAGAGAATAACTTTAATCATGCTCAGATTTTGTGTATTTTATAATTATTTGGTTTATTAATCTCTAAAAAGCTTTTACATTTTTTTATGATATTATCTTTATTTTAAATAAAATAGCGTTTGTTACATTCTTTTTGAGTTTTATATTTTTTTCATCTCGAAAAAGCATTAAATTAGTTTTGTTTTGCTACAGTTTGTTTAATGATATTTATTTATAGTAGAAGGAAAAAAGTGACCAAGTACGTGATGTTAAAGACTTATTCTATAGAAGGAAAGAAGAAAGCAATTACGTGGCAAAGATAGGCTTATTTCTAATTCAAAATATAGTTCTGGTATATTTTAATTATTATATGATTGTTTATTTTACATTATACAATAATTATTATGATTAAAAGTTGTTTTTATATCAATGTAAAAAAATACATGTGCCACTCGGAGATTGCGAGAAGCTACCTTTTTTTTCTACTTCACTCGCTCGGAAAGATTCTATTCATTCGCGCGTTTTGAAAAATGGAGTTATAACTCCATTTTGCACGCGAAACGCGCAAAACTCCATTTTGCGCGCTAGAGCGCAAAGATTTGTTCAAAATTCGGACAAAATATCTTGTAGTCAATTATTTTCTTCACTGGCAGGCGAGGCGCAGAGCCGCCTCCACTGCATTTCCTCGCTTAGTGAGGTGAAAAGTTGTGTGTTGCATTCGGAAGCAAAGTTTTTCTGCATCTCGTACCTTTGAAAAGTTCGCCACGCTCAGTTTTCAATCCTACTTGGATTTAAAACTGAGCGTAGCGAAATTTTCGCGCCAAATCAACTTTACAGCCTTGCATAACAAATAACTATTTTATTTTAAAAGAAAATTAAAATATTTGTGATGCACTACTGTAATATAGAACGTCTTTGTTACAGGAGAATTTTATAAGTAGGTTTCATTGTGAAAACTTCTTTTGTAGCTAGCCGTTTAGAATTAGTAAGATGAAGTAAATTGTTTTTATGATAGTACGAGATCCGGTAGAAGAAATATATACCCTCATCTGTTATTTGAAAATGGCATATGATACACGCTAGATACTCTAAACGACAATATTTTGGTGATATGTTGTCGGCCTGAATCGCGTACCGTCAATGTTAATTCATAAAAATTGTCCTCACAAATTTTCGTTCCACTTCCCTCATCTGTTATTTAGAAAAATCAAGTATTAGCTGATAGAATATACCTCAAGGCATCTAAAAAATATAGGTTGTCGGTGTCTAACCCTGTCCTTCTAATTAGTTGTCGGGTTTAAACAGGTGAGTTACCGTAGATATAATATACCCTCATCTGTTATTTAATCGAATCAGATATCAAATGATAGATTATTTTATTCTGAATCCAACAGTATTTAGTTGTCGAAGCAAAACTGTGGCTGAAATTCGGTTGTCTAAATTTTAATAGTAAAATTTGTTCCATAAGCGTTGAAGAATAAAAGACAAGATAATGATGCTGGTGTGCAGTTCTGCACCCAGACAGGTCGAAAAGTGTTTGGAAGACTAGTTTCACTAAGGTCGCGGCAATAGTGTGAAGTGTTGTGCGCGAAACTGTATGCGGCAGACAAAGATGAAATCAATTCGTTTTAAATAATTTTCGGACTAAGTAAGCACGTGCCATTGACCAAACACTGGATTCAACTTAGACTAGATCTTCTATCTATAATATAAAAATGGATCGCTAAATGTGTTGCTAAGCGCAAAACTTGAAAACGGCTGGACCGATTCGGATAATTCTTTTTTTGTTGTGTTTGTAAACATCAGGACCAGGTTATAGAGGACAAAAATCATCATGTCCACCCGTGCGAAGCCGGGACGGGCCGCTAGTTAATAATAATGATACATGTTCATTTATTATCGGCAAGTAATTTAACTACATTTAATTAAGAAACCGGGTGGTTTCCTTATTACTTCTGGTTTGTTTAAAAAATAAATAATCTAAATTGTCCAAGTCGAGGTAACAGCAAGTCCCAAGGCTGCACCTAGTTCTAACAAATAAAATAATATGACTTTAAAAATAGGGTTATGTTCACAAAATATAGGAAAACAAATAAAAGTATAATAAATATGTTTTTTGCTACTGACATTATGAAGTTGAATGCTTCGGAATAGGAACATTAGAGACAGAGTAGTTAGGAAATGTGATTGTTAGGATGAAAAATGTTAGGAAGAACATTTTCGGGTTTCCAATTATCAGAGTTTAAATTTTAGGTGAACTTTGGCGCGTCCCTTCCAAACACTTTTCGACCTGTCTGTACAGTTTCGCGCACAACACTTCACACTATTGCCGCGACCTTAGTAGGAAGTGAAACTAGTCTTCCAAAAACTTTTCTACCTGTCTGGGTGCAGAACTGCACACCAGCATCATTATCTTGTCTTTTGTTCTTCAACGCTCAGGGAACAAATTTTACGATTAAAATTTAGACAACCGAAATTCAGCCACAGTTTTGATTCGACAACTAAATACTGTTGGATTCAGAATAAAATAACCTATCATTTGATATCTGATTCGATTAAATAACAGGTGAGGGTATATTATCTACGGTAACTCACCTGTTTAAACCCGACAACTAATTAGAAGGACAGGGTTAGACACCGACAACCTATATTTTTTAGATTCCTTGAGGTATATTCTATCAGCTAATGCTTGATTTTTCTAAATAACAGATGAGGGAAGTGGAACGAAAATTTTCGAAGACAATTTTTATGAATTAACATTGACGGTACGCGATTCAGGCCGACAACCTATCACCAAAATATTGTCGTTTAGAGTATCTAGCGTGTATCATATGCCATTTTCAAATAACAGATGAGGGTATATATTTCTTCAATGTATCCTAGACTATGACGGATATTTTTATGGTTTCCGAAGTCTCCCGAACTGAAACGGCGTTAGACGATGCATGGTGTCGGGTTTTTTCGTTAGCTTTTTGTTGGGAATGTCTTGATTTGATCGCCGCGCCGCGCCGCGATCAGAGCCCGCGATAAAAGCTATGCAATAGCTTAAAAAAGCATTTAAATTAGGTTCCATGAGATTATGTTCTGATGATTATTGTCAATTATAGATTTACGAATAAAACAAAGTTTTATGAACTACTCCATCCCACCCACATTTGTAATGAGTTCATTTTTCAACTGATTTAGGTAATTTTATGTAGTGTGCACGCACTCGTGCCTTTAATATCGACATTTGTAGTTAATAGCGACATTTGTACGTGAGTACCGAAAGTACCGAATTTCCCGGGAAATCCCGGTTCCATGTCCCAGTACCGAAACTTCGGTACCGGGCTTTAAAAAGTACCGGTTCTGCAACCCCTAATTAGAATAGTTGATTTTATGGAACATTTACATTTATCAGTTTCATTGCAAATGGAAAAGCCGATACGAAATATACCTATTGAGAAATAATTGATGGTCACCAGAGCAAGTTCTGTTCTGTTGTTTGTTCTGTGATTAGAATTGTCAACAGAGGTACACAATAGCCCCGCTGTGCAGGCTAACGTGTAGCGTGTATGGCTTAAATTAGACGAACTTACTTTCTCCGGGGCCACCACCAGAAAAGCGCTGCCTAGACAATGAAGCTCGACGAAAGCTTCATTGTCTCGGCGCTTTTGGTGATCACCACTGTTGGTTGGGCTTTCAGATACGTAGTCAACGCTTCTTATTTTGCAAAGAAAATAATGCTCTTAATCTATAACCGCAAGCACTAACAGCTGTACTCTGAACACTACAATATGCCAAAAACATAAATATTTCCACAAATAAATGGAATGTGTAAAAAAAATGTATTCATAACATTCTTACGCGATCGGAAGACTTTCACATTTTAGTTTTTATTTTACGCTAATATTTATGTCAAAGAATGTGTTTGACAACTATTTTTTAATATTACACGCTGTGGTTTTCGAATAGACTATTATTTGTGTGAAATTAGCTTGTAAAATTGTGACATAACCGCAATATTTTGGGATTAAATGTGCAAACTTCCATTTTGAGATTGTAATGACACTGGAATATGGTAGGATTTTAGTCAGAATTGTAACAGTCTTACCAAAAGATAGATAAACACCTGTTGAACACTTGTCTAAAAAAAAGTGTCCCTGCAAAACGACCCTTATATCAACGTGAAATGTCGTGTTGACGTTGACAGTTTTTTAGATACGTTTTCAACATGTCTGACATTAAGTGCAACAGCATCATCGAACGGTCACTTTTACCGTTATAAATTCGTGTTTTTTTTTCTCATAACACACTGTATGCTTGTCCAGTTCACCTTAGTAATTGGCATATGGCTGACCCAGCCCATGGTTGCCATAATAAAAATAGAATACAATAGAACATGTCTGACAGTCCTTTTCGCTGCACCCAGGACGGAAGGAATAATGGTAGTAGCCCGCGAAATTTAATTTTTCTTGTTTTTTTAGTAATTTGCATATCATTGACAAGTTTAACTTGATCAAAGTATGATTCGCGACATTAACAAGTATAATTTTAAACATAAGAATAATCAAAACATTCGCTCCATTCGCTCTCACATAGATTTGGTCAAAATTGTTAAACTTTACGAAATCTAACTTATTTTTCACAAATTATAGTAGGCATAAATTTTATGAATAAAATTCTTCGCGGAAACTACAGCCAAACTTTTTTCTCACCTTTCCTAAAATAATGACCTTCACATAACTTACCCCACTTTACAAAAGTCAACAAAAAAAGATCAAAGAACGTAACACATGCATCACGACCCACGTGGCTACAGATACTCGTATATTTCAGTTCTAACCATAGACGCAATCGCTCCAGTAGAGCAATTAGGAAGTGAATACACTTACCCATGCACGTAATATGTATGTTAACAAATACAACATAATACTTAATGCAACTTCTTCCTATCCTTCTTTGACGGGGCCCCTCTATATAATAGAGGGCCAAAGCCTGCCGGGATCGCGGGACTTACCGAATTACCGTGACCCTGGAACGTAAAGGGCGCTATTGAAGGACACCGTGGATTTTAGTCAGTACGAGTCTGACAGTCCCTCCCGCTTTACCCTAGGTGGGAGGACTCGTTTGATAATTTTACCACGATAAAAAAAGCACCCAGTGTGTGAACTGGTGGCCTACCACTAACTTTTAACGCGATGCAGTTTAGGCTGTGGGAAAGAGATGGCGCTAGATGACATGTATAGCTCTGTCTCTTTCCCACAGCCTAAACTGGATCGCGTTAAGAGCTCGTGGTAAGGCTCCAGATAGCTACATTGAAATGCATTTGTTCTATTTCGGCGCTTTTTTAACGCCAGTAATGAGGTCGCGTCTTACTTAGTTGGCAAGTCGTTTTAAACGTTACTTTAACGTCGGCAAGTGTAGACACTCCTTAAAATTACCATTTTAGATTATTTCCGTAGGTGACAAAATATAAATATACTCTAGATACCAACATCTACGATTCCAGTGGAAAATTGGCACAAATCGGTGATAAAAGTTAGTTTTGTAGGCAGGTACACAAGCTTAATAGAATCTTATCTAACTAGGTATTCTTTTTAGTATGAGAATTAACCGTCTTACCACAAAAAACTAAACATCTGTTGAACACTTGTCAAAAAAAAGTGTAGGTAACTTCAAAACGACCCTGATATCAACGTAAAATGTCGTTTTGACTTTGACAGTTTTTTTATGTGTTCAACAGATGTTTAACTTTTTTGTAGTAAGACGGGTGTTCCACACAATTCTAAAATCAAAATCTTAGCCGAAATTACCAAAAACTCAACAACATGCATTTACACCGTTTATTTTAAGATTGAATCCGGTTACACAATCTAATGGATCAATGATCAAACGACAAATTGAAACATTCGAGCAATCGATTGATCTAGCAAAATCAAAAGATCTTTTAATTTAATCATTTGAAAAACGTAAACAATACTGCACTGAATGATGATAAGTCTTGTTAGCAGGCGAAAAAAAAAATGAGGTCATAGTCTAAATTGAAACATGCATTCAATAAATTTATTATAGTACACTATCAAAGATTTTTGAAAGACTATACGTGGTTTCAGACCCGTTGTTACTCAGGTTGATACGATGTTTTCTAACACCTAAATACTCCAGCCAGGCGCATTACTTTGTGTAATTTATTTTATCACCACTGCTCTCGAAACGGTGAAGGAAATCATCGTGCGGAAACCGGCATGTGACAAATTTTAGGTTCTACCTAAAATTTGAAGTCATGTATCATCTACCAACCTGCACTGGGCCTGTGTGGTGGATTATGGCCCACTCGCTCTCACATTTGGCTGATGATGATAACAATATCAAAATTCAAAAATTTCTATCATAATTATACATTATTTTAGAATTCAAGTATCTTGATCTGGCTGGCGAGGTTGTTGACACGTGAGACGTGAATACAGCAGTCATTGTGCGGATAGTCGTGTCTGTCAATTGCCAAGAGCCTCGACCAACACCTAAGGAGGCTCTCGCTTGGCAGCTGGAGAAAGCGCTTGATTCAGAAGGCAGTGCTTGTGGACACAGCACGTATTGTTAGGAGGTTCCTCTCTCAGGAGCCCTGACCACCGGTAGCCCGGACCCTGTTCCCGGTGCTGGTGGACTGCTATTTTTAAATGATTTTTATTTCTTTTTTTGTAAAAATATTTTAAAATGTAACGAATAAGTAAAAACGAAGAGTAAAAAATATATTTTTTTAGTGACAATTCTAATTATTAATACTTTGCATAATAATTACATATAACTATTAACAAGTTGTTTCAAGAAAGAACTGGCGCCATCATGTTCTACAGATAAATACTTATAAAAACTGTGCAAAATAATTATCAATCATTTGTTTTTTCATAAAATACACACTTTAATTTATTTTCAAAAGCCAGAAGTTGTAGCGAAAATTTAAATTCTCTTGTCTAAAAACTATTAATCCAGCTTTTTTATTGATAAGGCCATGAGAACGTCATTTCGAACCACATAATCAAAATTTAACATACGGACAAGACAGTCATTACAATTTTCTAATAGCGAACATATAATTGCGCCATTTTGGCGTCGAGCCAACACAAACTTTCATGCGAACATTATCGAGTGGTTGGTTATCGCAGGGGTTCTCAAACTTTTTGGCCTACCATGACGTCTTTAAACGTGAGTAGTTAGGCTGTGGGAAAAAGACAGAGCTATACAAGTCGTCACCGCCCGGAGGACACGGTGGAGGATACGGTGCAGGACTGCCCTGCTTGGGCGGAGCACCACCGTGTCCTCACGGCGGCGATAGGCGGAGACCTCTCGCGCCCGGCATTGGTCGCGGCCATGCTGTGGGGCGAGACGGAGTGGGAGGCGGTTGCCTCCTTCTGCGAAGCAGTCATGTTCGCGAAGGAGGAGGCGGGCCGCTTGAGAGAGAGGATACCGTCCTCCCTCCGCCCCAGACGCAGTGGTAGACGCCCACGGCGACGGATGTCGCGGGACGATCTCCGGCCACCGTAGGCGCAGGCATGCGGGCGGCGAGTAAAGGGCAACTCGCTGCCCGACCATGGACCATGCCCGGGTCGACGGCGCGTTGTGTTCCACGCGCGCCTCAAGGAGCGTCATCATAATGACGGGGCCCCCCTATAGAGGGCTACAGTCCTGCCGGGGTTGCGGGACATACGTATACCGACTCCGACACAGAAAGGGCTACCGAAGGACACCGTGGATTTTAGTCAGTACAAGTCTGACAGTCCCTCCTGCCCTGCCCGGGGTGCCGGACTCATTTGATGATTTTGCCACGTAAAAAAAAAAAAAAATACATCTCGTCTAGCACCATTCCCTGAGCGGAACTACTTTGAGACGTCATTATGGTAGGCCACCAGCTCGCGGCGCACATACAGGCTTATAATTTTTCCTCGGCGCCCTGGCTAGTTGATACCAGGTAGATAATAAAACAATAATACCTGGTTCTGAACTCCACGAAATCAGAGCACGTGATTTGTAGCAAAAGAGATCAATGAAACTATCCTTTTCTTTCTGGTGGATATTTTATACATATAGAATCTTGGTTCCACGCAAAGTCAATCCGGAGAATGGTCGACTCTCGCGTCTCACGGCGGCGGCGTCCCTCTGTACTCTCTACGACGACGGCGCGCGACTAGGGCTCCGCGACGCACAGTTTGGGAACCCCTGAGTTATCGTATTATTGGCTGTATGAATTCATACCTGTGCGTTATATTTATAAAAGCTAATACAGAACGCTGTCAAGGCTGTGAGTTTATATAAATGGCGGGAAATTAATTATTTTTTTAGGTTATGAATCAGTTTTGTTATTTTAAGTGTTTTTTTTTTTTTGTTGTGAATATTGTAAACGTATGTCTCATCGGGAACTCTCAATTATAGAGACACGTGTATAGTACGGCACGATTTTGGCGCTTTTTATTCGTATGTATGCAATGATATTATAAAGAAAGATGTCATGTTCATACTGAATGGCGTTGATATCGTTGCGTTGTTATTATATTAATTTAAAATTAAGACAGCGATAGATAATGCGGAACGTATTAAGACAGAAAGAGATAGCAGATAGCAAAAAGCAACAATTGTCTTACTTTGTCCTCAACAATTTGTGCGTGCTAGTGCGATATCTACCTCTTTTTTATTTATATTATCATTGTATGTATGGCAATTTTATTTATGCATGGGCATTTAGACGCCAATCGAAGCAGTGCTTTTTATGCCAGCGTTAAAAAAGCGCCGATATACGTTAGGGAACAAAAAATGCATTCCCATGTATGTTCACACGACAGCGTATTTGATTTTAAGTTCTGAGCGGTGACATTTAAGTTCAATTTACCTTTTTGTTCCAACCCAGCGTTTTTTTAACGCCCAAAAAAAAGCGCTCGTGCGAATGGGGGCTAAGGAAACCGTCAATGAAAATAATGTTTAACAATAAAATACTTTGTGCAAATTAATTTGAATACCTAGTTATAATTATCTTCATTTTCTTGTTACAGTTATTTTTATATGCTAATTGTGTACCTATTTAAAAGAATGTAAGTGTTTAGAAGCATATACTATGTGGTCCATCCAACTATGAAGGAGAGTGGCTATGGTGTACGTTTTGACAGGACGGTGTGGCGTCATAAGAAGTTCTCCTTCTTAATTGGACCGCATAATATGACGTCACAATATTATGGCGTCAGCAAATCTTCCTTACAAATTGAGCGTTAGAATATACGCGAAAAGAGCATTAGTAGCCCTATTACACCATGTATCTAAAGTTTTAAATTTTAATGAATTTTTATTTTTTGAACGTTGTAAAGTGAGGCACACGATAATTGACGCATTAGTAATACCCACAATGTATGTCAACACATCTGCGAGTTTCCTGGCATTGACATTATACTTGAATATTGGCCTAGAAAACTGAGATTTTAAGTTTTGTGATTCTGAGCCAAAACATGACATAGACACTTTTGCACATTTTTGTATGAAAAGTTATTGATACATAATAACATTTATTTATATTCTCCAATTTCGGTCATTATAAAGAATTTCCATATATTTTTACATCACTCTACTCTCTTCATCCTACCTACTTCCTACCCCGTGGGAAGATCTATAAACTTAGGGCTGATTTTTCAATAGTCAGATAACTTTTAACTGAGGAATAAAAATGGTGGTTTGACAGCTTATCTATGGAAAATATGTCAAACCGTTATTTTAATTCCTCAGATAAAAGATAACTGACTATTGAAAAATCAGCCCTTAGATTTAAATATTGATTAGACACTCGATACATCGGTGACTAAAAAGTTATTTTTGCATTTGTATAATAGGTATACCAATTTAAGAAATAGCTGACGACAAAGATACAACGTCTTAACAGTCCAATATCAGTCAATGCCAAGAGTGACAGCCGCAGGGCAACGCACTTATTTGTGCCAAGATCAAAAAGTACGATACCACAGTGCAGTCCTATCAAAATATGTAGGTATTGATGATTGCTGCAATAAAAATCTACCGTAATATCATGATAATCAAGATAATTTAAGTACGTACCTACTACGAAAAAACAAATGCAACAAATTAGCAGCCGTCTAACACAACAAAACTTACCACAAAAAAGATAAACATCTATTGAACACGTCTTGTCGAAAAAAACTGTCAACGTCAAAACGACATTTCACGTTGATATAAGGGTCGTTTTACAGTTACACTTTTTTTAGACAATAGTTCAACAGATTACTTTTTGTGGTACGACTTAAAAATAATATTTTCTATAATTAATTATTATGTAGGCGTTGATTTATTTTCATTTAAGGGGACAGTATTCCATAAAAGGTTGGGAATTTTATGGTTTAGAAGAGAAAGTGACAGATTAAAAAAAAAAAACTTTTCCCCACACTAGGCTCTTCTATTTTTATAAAAATAGAAAACCGCTAATGATCAGAACTTCAGCACCTTTCACTCAAGCGTATTATTTAAATGAGCCGAGAAGCAATAGAACGAAAAATATGATAGATGGCGCTACACACCCACACACCATTTATTTTAAACACTTAAAGTTTACTTTCGAAGTACTACTTCCCCAATTTACTCTTTAAAGACACAATGATCACTTAAAAATACTGAAATCCTGGAAAAGCAGAAGCAATAATCATAGCAAATAAAACTTATTTTTAAAAACATTGTCTATGGAATACGTACGGTTGTACAAATGATTGCCTTGGCTCAACACTAGCTCGTTATAAAAAAGAAAAAAATAGTATTGCCACCTGTCTGTAATAATTTTCTACTAATGTTGCATTCTTCCAGAAATAATATTTCCTTTGTATAATTTCTTATTCTAATAATTTTAATGTTATGTCGCCTTTCTTGACATATTAATGTAAATGTCTTGTTTTCATTTGAAAAGAAAAATTATATTGTTTATCAATTTATTTTGCCATGAAAAGTTCTATAAATAACGCGCAAATAGCTAACAGGCATTATATTATTTCGATCAATGTTTGGTGCACAAAGAGAATAAGGTTATTAGTAGGTTTGTTAGAAGAAATATTGTGTCATAGAAAACTATGTCCCCATATATGTCTCCGTGATGTCATGATTATCAGTCAATTACAAAACAGTAAAATAATTGGCTATTTGATTGAAGTTTCTAAGTAGTCCGTCAGTCCGTAGATTATCAAAAGATATTTAACACGTTTTTTCTATATTGTTACGTTAACCAAAATTAACGAAGAAACGATGATTTTAAAATTAGCAATACATCACAATTTTTTTTTCAGGGCAGGCTGGAGGGACTGTCGTACTCGTACTGACTAAAATCCACGGTGTTCTTCAATAGCCCCTTACGTTCTAGAGTCACGGTAATTGGTAAAGTTCGCGACCCCGGCAGGCTTTGGCCCTCTAGGGGGGTGCCCCTTCATCATGCTGACACTCATTGAGGCGCGCGTGGAACATAACGCGCCGTCGACAAGGGCATGGTCCATGGTCGGACAGCGAGTCCCCATTACTCGCCGCCCGCATGCCTGAGATCGTCTGCCGGCGATCGACGCCGTGGAATACGTCACAACTTAGTACAATTTTTGCAAAGCTCTGGCATACTTATATATAACTGGTTGACTGGTAGATAATGCCTTGTGGCATTAAGTCCGCCTTATGTACCTCAATATTGTACGTGAAAGTTTAAATAAATAAATATTATAATTTAACGTTCATTAATTAAACAAAAGAAAAACGATGTGTCCCTTACTTTTCAAAACTGTAAATGACTGTCTAATTAAGACTTTTTAATTTATTGATGCTGTTAAATTGCCTACGTCTATGTCGGCAATCAATTACTGTTAATTGAAAACAGACGGACGGCGTAAAAAGTTTAAAATTAAACAGGCAAAATAAACACACGTAGGTACATGAATCATGTTTATAACCTTTGAAGCTGACAATAGACGAATACCAACGCAAAAGTGTACGCGCCAAAAATAAACATAAATATACAAGAATAGCTTGCATGTTTATTTGTCTAAAAAACAAAAGAAACCACATGTTTTTTGGCTATTGTAACACTGTTTGAGAAGTAAACCTAGGGTTGCTACCTTCACCAATTCGGTTTGGAGTGATACGGCGTAACGGGGCGGAAAAATTGAATACGTCTACTATCTTCAAAACAATAGTTATTTGTTATGCAAGGCTGCAAAGTTGATTTTTGGCGCGAGTATTTGAATTGAAAACTGAGCGAGCGAAGGATTCTAAGATTGAACCGCGAGAGAAACGAGCGGTTCAAATATAGAATCCTGAGCGATGCGAAGTTTTCAAAGGTACGAGACGCAGAAAAACTTTGCTGCCGAGTGCAACACACAACTTTTCACCTCACACAGCGAGGAAATGAAGTGGGGTCATTGACCTATACTGGGGGCGGCTCGCCTGTCAGTGTAGAAAACAATTGAATACAAGACGTGTTCGAATTTTAAACAACACTTTGTGCTCTAGAGCACAAAATGGAGTTTTGCGCTCAGATTTTGAATGAGAAATAGAATCTTTCCGAGCGGGTGAGGTGAAAATATGTTTACTCGTACTAAAACAATTCGCTGTGGGCATGAAATTTTCATGGTTTCCAACATTCAAGACCAAGGAACTGGGGTACTAATCTGGGGGTCGATCTTCCGGGTTAAGCCGCGCCTGACGAGCTTCTTCTGTGGAGGGTTGACCATCTGTCACAGCGAATTTCCTCCGTGCCTCGGAAAGCACGTAAAGCCGTAAGTGCTGGCCGTCATTAATTGTAGATCTTTGACAGTCGTTACTGTTAGTCAGAAGCTCTAAAGTCTGACAACCAGTCTTTACCATGGGGTATCGGTGCTGGGTTATGGAGGTCCAATAGGCAATCGCTCCATGTAAAATACTGATATTCAGCTGCATCTGGTTCAAGGCAGGGAGATGACTGAATTACAAGACCCGAAAATTACGAACCCATACCTTACATGTAATGTCAGATAATAACGTCGTTAACAATTCACACATCGTACCTACAAAGTTTACGTTTATATTTCAAAGCAAACTACGGATTATGTTTTGGTTTCGCACAGATGAATGACATTTAATACATAACATCCATAATAGACTAGTTACTATTTGAGGTTTTTAGTATTTGTTGCATCAACTTCTTTTAATTTTAGGGGTTTAAAAGTCATCAAATAGCTATCTCGTCCTGGGTAGAGCGTAAACGTACTGTCAGGTTCTTCCAGTGCCGGCTCTAGGGCCGAAAACTGGAAGTCGCCAATGTGCTCTCGCTACCAGCACTTTGAATGTTTTTATTTTTTTTCTCTTATTACGTTAGTTTTATGGCACAATAATAAATCTAACAAACCTGCGTCTTTGTTTACTTCAAATATCTATATCTATCTATCTTCTATCTTCTATCTATCTATACTTATAATAAATCTGTAGAGGGGTCAATTCTGTACATGAAATATATTTCCAAAATAACTATCAGGGGGTGATTAGGGATCGATACTGATGCCAAAAATGCAATTAATAAAATTATTGTCTGTCTGTCTGTCTGTCGGTCTGTCTGTCTGTCTGTCTGTCTGTCTGTCTGTCTGTCTGTCTGTATAACCGTTATAGAAACAAAAACTACTCGACGGATTTTGACGAAACTTGGTACAATTATTTTTCATACTCCTGCGGTGGTTATAGTATACTTTTCATCACGCTACATTCAATAGGAGCAGAGCAGTGAAGGGAAATGTTAGGAAAACGGGAGAAGTTACTCCATACACGCTAATCTTCGGAACTACTGGACGGATTTGATTGTTTTTTTTTTTGTTGTATAGCTATTAAGTCTGGGCAACATATAGGCTATAATTTATCTTGGAAACTTGAACACCTGATGCGGAACTGCAATAGATCAGCTAAACTATAAGAGATACAAAAATAGCGCCATAGCAAAAATTGTTCCGCGTGATGAGCATTTTTTGCTCAGAAAATAAATTTGAAGATATGGAACACCTGATGTGGAACTCCAAGAGCCCAGCTACACTACTACATATACAGTAATGACGACTTAGCAAGAGTTGTTCAGCCTGATGAGCACTCCCTGTTGTCGTATAAAAACTGAAGATCTGGAACACCTGATGTGGAACTCCAAGAGCCCAGCTACACTATAAGTAACATATATAGGAATGACGTCTTAGCAAGAGTTGTTCAGCCTAATGAGCACTCTCTGTTGACGTATGAAAATTGAGATCTGGAACAACTGATGTGGAATTCCAAGAGCCCAGCTACACTATAACATATATATGAATAACATCTTAGCAAGAGTTGTTTAGTCTGATGGGCATTTCCTGTTGACTTACAAAAATGAAAGATCTGGAACGTCTGGAATCGTCATGCGCGTCCCGTTGTTTTCCCGTCCCCAGGCTCTAGGAATTCGACATCAGATGTTTCAGATCTTCGATTTTGACGACCCCATTGTCGCTGGCATAAGCAACAGGATCCGCGTACGAAGTCGCTGGCAGCTAGTCAAAAATAAAACGTTGTCAGTAAACAAAAGATTAGTTCCGTTTCAAGACGTTCTGGCCAAGCTGTAAGTGTTATCGACTTCGATTGAGTTCGATTATTCTCATTCACAAATATTTGTATAACCTACAAGTAGATACTCCGTGTCCGGATGTTTATTTTAGTGAGTTAAATATTTTTAAACGCATCCATGATACAGGAAAAAATCCTAGACTTGTAGATCATATTAATATTTGTATTTTACGGGCATCGAACCCGCAACTAGCAATGTAGCAGTCAATCGCAAGCGTGCCGTCGAATTAGCTTCCAATGCCAAAACCAACTGATTGAAGCAGAATGGGGAAGGCAAGTGTCAAAGTGACAAATGACAGTTTGGTCCCAAAAGAACCGTCAAATCAAAGGAATTTTCTGAAAAAAAAACGATTTATTGATGTAAAATGACTAGGTGTTGTGTAATAAGCTGTAAAAATGATGGAACATACAAATTTCCGACAATTCACACTATCAAGAAATAATGGGTAGCTGCTGTGACTGCTGTGAGAACAAAAATTGTATTATCACTAAGGAAAAGCTATACAATAAACAAATATCCAGCCTTGCGAAGCCGAGACAGGCCGTTAGTTGAGTTTATTAATAAAATTATATGATTATACCACAACTAAACAATCGAATACACTTTTCAAAATAATGTTTACTTTTCTATTGGAGGTTAAGTACCAGGATTGCATCGCTCTATAAATCATGAAATAGTTCGTCTGGCGGAAGAATTATCACCTGGAACGAGTTTTGTGATAGTTGTGGTGTTAAGAAATTAAATATATTGTGATATTTCTCGAATCTAAATAGAAAAAAAGGGCAAAATTACTGACTTAAAACATTATGATATTTTATCAAAATAGAAAGTCAGAAGCAGCATTATATTCTTGTTATAGGAGAGGACAGGTAAAACATACCTAAACTCAAAAATTTAAACCTTAACTACAAGTAATTGTGGATTTATTACGGTAAAATCAAATGTATTATCACTCAATTAAATCACTTTTTTTCCTCTTGTAGATGCACCGCGGCGTCTTAATTCTTTTTTTAGTATATGTACTTGCATTGACGAATAATTTTCCATATTTGTTTTGTATTTATACTCAATTTTTATAACAATAAATCTTGTTTGTTTTTTGTACAAGGTAGACAGTAATCTGACGTGGGGACCAACTATCGCAGCGCCATCTACGATTAGCTTTGAGTTGCCATCCCCATTAAGTACCATTGCAATTAGTGCTAAAACACGTTTGACATTTACCGTTATGGGTTACCAATCGATAAAATTCGTAGAGGCTGTAAACTTGTTACAACGATCAATTAAATATCGTACCTATTGTATGTTTGATTTACTATTTGACGATCTATAACAAGCAAAAGTAATTATTCAATTTATTTAAACTTGCCATAACGAAGAAAGATGTTTGGTTGAAAAATGAAAACAATATGTTGATAATAATAATAATTATAAATTAGCGTACCACTATCCAAAACAAAAAGATATTTCAATTCAGTAGTTCCTGAGATTAGCGCGTTTAATCAAACAAGCAAAAAAACTCTGCAGCTTTGTACTTAATACTACTAATAATATAATATAGGTAGATAAAGCAATCATTTTATATATAAGAACTAACTGTGCCCGCGACTTCGTTCGCGTGGATGTCGGAACTTAACAATGTATTTTTTATCAAATTGACAAAGTTTCATACAAACTTTCATCCCCTATTTTATCCCCTTGGGGGTAGAATTGATCAAAATCCTTTCTTAGCGGATGCTTACGTCATAACATCTACCTGAATGCTAAATTTCAGCCCGATCCATCCAGTGGTTTGGGCTGTGCGTTGATAGATCACTATGTCAGTCAGTCACCTTTGAGTTATATACACACATCAAAAGTGTCTAGGGATCAACATATATTTTTGCAATAACTTTTCTCCTGATTGATATTAATTAAAATGTTCTTTAAGGATTCATCAAATAAAGTGTTATCGTTTGTCACAGTAACGATAAACCAAGTCACCTTTGCATTCATAAAGAAATTTGCCATTTTCCTAATAAAGTGATTTTTGACATTTGAACCACTAACATTAAAGTTCGAAAAAAAGACTGAAATAACAGTTTTCTTTAAAATTTTATTGGGTAACTTAAACAATTAATAATCCGTGTTTCTACCGCGAACACTAACAACACAAGAACATCGGTTTGGCATACTCAAAATGAGTTCATCCAAATCACGCTGTGGAATGGCCGCCCATGTTCGTTGCAACAACAAAACAAGGTCTTCTTGCGACTGGATACCCTCCATATTCGGCAGAGCTCTTCTCTGTAGCATATCCCATGCATGCTCAATCGGGTTCAAGTCTGGTGACTGAGCAGGCCAGGGCAGGACATTGATGTTAGCTGCGGCGAGAGTCTGTCTTACAACTCTTGCGGTGTGCGGTCGTGCATTATCATGCATTAACTGAAATAAGGGACCGATTTGCACTTGTAGAGGAACGATGACGTCTGATACAATCGTCTCAGCATAAATTTGAGCGTTGAGGTTGCCTCTGATCCAAATCAACTCAGTTCTTCCGCCGATCCAAATACCCGCCCATACCATGATGGTTCCACCACTATAAGGATGGACTTCCTGGCAGGATTTTAATCGCTGTTGGCGTCCAGGGGTTCTCCAGTGTCGTATACGTCTTGTATCCGGTCTCATACCAAAACGAGACTCATCAGAAAAGCACACGAAACGCCATTGTTCTTCTGCCCAATTTCTGTGTTCAAGAGCCCATTGATATCGAATCCTACGATTGTGCATTGCTATAGGTGGTACCCGTAGCGGTCTTCGGGAATGAAGGTTCACTTCATGCAAGCGGTTTCTGACTGTTTGGTCGCTAATTAAGTTCCCTGAAGAGTGATGAAGCCTCACGGCTAACATCATGGCGGTTATTGTTGGAGCTCTTCGAGTTAAGATTTGAATGTATCGGTCTTGTCTCCGTGTGGTGCAGCGATACCGTCCTCCATGGCGCTCAGCCACGGTACCAGTGCTTCGGTAACGTGTCCAAAGTCGACTGATAACACTCTGACTTGTATTCAGAGCTAAAGCCACAGTACGTTGCCGGGAACCAGCTTCTATCATTCCCACGGCTCTGAGCATTTCTTCCCTGCTTAAATGACGTCGCCGCTCCATAATAACGTTGGTTTTAATCAGTAGTAGGGAAACAGTAGCACTAATAATGTCTTCAATGCGTTGTATGTTTTTATAGGGAAAATATTGACAGCTGATTTTCATCTTTTACTCGAATTTGATTTACAGTTCCTGATTCAAATTATGAAATGCACCAAAAAGGATCCATATAAATTTATAAAATCATAAATTTATTACAAAGCCACATCTCAATCTCAAGAAATCCGCATAAAAATGCTTGATCCCTAGACACTTTTGATGTGTGTATATTTAGATTTAGATAGGTGTGACACTTTGGATAAAACGTCACCTTTTATTTAGCTTGGTAAAGTCTTAGTATTCAAATGAGTCCTCCCATCCAGGGCAGGGCGGGAGGGATGTTAGACTTGTACTGAAAGCTCGTTAGCACCGCGATCCATTGAACATCACCTTGAGGCTGCGTTTCTACCAGAGATGTGCGAGGATGCGTAGCGAAGAATGTGTTGCGAGGGATGTGTATGAGGGATGTGTACGAGGGATGTGTGAGTAGGATGTGTTGCGAGGGATGTGTTGTGTCTCCGCTCCCACTACACCGCACCCTCGTCGACACATTTCACAGCTTCGCAATGCATCCTCGCACCACACATTAATGCGCATTTTCATAGCTCCGCTATACATTCTCGTAGCCCGTTTACGGCACATTTTCATCTCACAGCTTTGGTGGAAACCCCCACACATTTTCACAGCACAGATAGATCCTCGCACGACACATTTCCATCACACATCTCTGGTAGGAACGCAGCCTGAGACGTTAGAAATGGATTGAACCGTGAACCTCTATGGCTCGGTTGGAGAGAGCGTCGGGTGTACAGAATACGAAGGTCGCTGGTTCAAATCCTGCTTGAGGTTCGAATTTTTCTTTCCAAAGAAAAGCTTTGAAGTTCTGATCTTCATGAAAACAGTAAATTAAATAGAATAATTGGCACCTCCCGTGCAGTCCGCGTCTATATGACCAAGGCTTATATCCACGCACACTATTCCCCTACAATAAACCTTCCGTAATGACATAAACACACACTAATCAATTGTTTGTTTATCCCACAGTTCAACGAGGGTGCAGCGCTAGTGTTCGCCGATGAACTGAAACAGACGCTCGACAAATATCTGTTTGGAATATGTCCGCAAAGCTTTAAGGTAAGTCCTATTAATAAATAGACGTGCTATATTACTGTTAAGCCGCGTTTCCCTAATACAAGTTACGTACGTGAGGGAGAGGACAGCGTCCACCTCATGACCCAGCCGCGGGAGACGCCCACGGCAACAGCTGAGGTTGCGAGGCGGTTTCCGGCCATCGTAGGCACGGGCATGAGGGTGGCGAGTAATGCTCGCCGTCCGATCACGAACCATGCCCGGGTCGACTGCGCGTCATGTTCCTCAAAGAGCTGTCAGTAGCATAACCCTCCCTTAGAGGTCTTAGTCTGATACCAGGTAACCGTGACACTGGAACATAAAGGGCTGTTGAAGGATCACCAAGTCTGACAGTCACTCCCGTCTTGATAGTCACTGACCAGCGGTTGTCCACTGAACTAGGATGGCTTGATACCTGTTATGAGGCTTAGTTGAGGAGTGGGGTGCCTCAAGAGCGTTAGAATAGTTGAGTTTACTCAAAAGTACCTAAATGCAAAAGCCAATACGAATTTAGCTTTTGACAGCTATTTGATGATCTCCACATAGACATCGAGATACGCAATAGCCCCGCTGGCCTGGGTGGGACGACTCATTTGATGATTTTAACACGATAATAAAAAGTATGAGTGAAGAAAAGTTAGACAAATGATAATGATTTGATTATGTCTCGCTGTCTCGTATGTCTAGTGCTAATTTGTGGGTAAAAAATGTTTGAAATATGGTCCATCAATTTTAAATTTTGTTGAAACCAGCATGAAAACCACTTGTCATGCAGAAAATTAACATGAAAATGAGATTTCGGATCATATTCGTTCCAGAGGCGTAGCTATACCGCCGTATCAATTATACGGGGCCCCCAAGTGTTAAAGGCCCCCGACGATAGGAATAAAAAAGAATAATGTGGTTATTAAATATGAAACCACGGTAAAAGTGAAACTTTTTACATTATTTTTACACTACACGGTCAGCTGATGCGTTCTATAGGGTATCCCTTTTCGTCACCTAAAACTGTTTGTCCGAAAATCATTATCCATAACACGTTTGGTATAAAATTCAGTTACCATAATGATCAAAAGTTCTAAATTTTGTTTTACATAATTATCTTCACTTCTAAAGCTGTTCTGGCATAATATCTAGTATCATAATAATTGAATCTCCTAATTTTGTATGAAATAAAGTCATATGTCCTAATCATTGTATTACATAATGTGTATTATTCCGAATGTTCAATTAGGTATAGTAAAACTGATATTTCATTAAATTGCTTAGAAACCGAAGATCTTGGGATCCAAGAGCGAGCGAAGCGAGCTCGGGACTTGTGGGCACCCCGACACGGACAGGTTAGGTTCGAAGGGGATGGCGGGGTCTGAAAGACCCCGCCATCCCCTTCTTGTTAGGTTACTTTAAACCTTGCACGCAGAAATAGGAGCCCCGCGAAGCGGGGCTCCGTCGATATTCCTTATTGGGTGGTAATCAGTAACAAAACAAACTTTAGGACTTATGTATTTTATGGCATTCGTTTTTATGTATTTTGAATATTATAGATTGTAATATTTATGACAAACAAATTTAGGACATACAGTATTTAGGAATTTCAATGTTATGGCATTCGAAATTATGTGTATTAAGTTCGGGCAAGTTATCATTCGGACAAATGATGATTAGGACAAAAAAAATTATGTCACATTAGATTATGTATAAAAAATTTAGGTCACACAATAGAGAACCGTTCTATAGGCGCCGCTATATTGGCCTCGGCTGCTCTGACGAGCGCCTTTCACTTTGTCCCTACTCCACGGCAGACCGTCACGCGACATGCAACACACAGACGAAAAAGTTTGAGTCCATGTAATTAAAGTTTCACTTTAATAATAGAAACAAAATGTTCCTCTTAAATGAAAACTTATCGAAGCTATAAAGCTTCAATAACCGAACTCCTAACATAGCTCAATTTACTAAAAGTAGTTGTTAAATGAGCTATGATCAGTCGATCAGCATTCTCAACTTTCTAGCTCCATTCAAAATTCTCTTAATGACATCAGTAATAGCATTAGCTACACGAGCCAAGATGCTATTGTCTTTATTCTGCAAAACTATACACTTACGATTAGAAGGGCCCCAGACAAGTTTTGATACGGGGCCCCTTTTGGCCTAGCTAATACGCCACTGGCTCGAATTTTCGTATTTAATGCATTTCGTACGCAGTTGGTCTTTGAATGCTGGCCTTTTAGAGAGACTAAGAGTAATGGAAAGAGCTATGCTCGGAGTTTCTTTGCGGGATAAAATCCGGAACATGGATATTCGGCGAAGAACAAGAGTCACCGACATAGCTCATAAAATTTGCAAGTTGAAGTGGCAATGGGCAGGCCACATCGCTCGTAGAACTGACAACCGATGGGGAAGAAAAGTTCTAGAGTGGCGACCACGGACCGGAAGACGCAGCGTAGGCAGGCCTCCGACTAGGTGGACCGATGACATCGTGAGGGTCGCGGGCAACCGATGGATGCAAGTGGCGAATTGTCGTTCGGCGTGGCGGTGTAAGGGGGAGGCCTATGTTCAACAGTGGACGTCCTCCGGCTGATTATGTACGCAGTAGCTACCAGTTCATCTCATCTTTGCTTGTTAACTAGATTAAATCCAAGGGTAATCCCATTTTAAATTAATAAAAAAACAGATAAAGTATCAGAAACAGGTCAACGCCATTCCAAATAGCCGTGTGCTATTTTTAAGTAGCTTTCCAACGCAGTCGCGACCTAATATATATATTTAATAAGTTATAGGTCAAACAGCCAATAATAATATAATAAATGAGTTAGCATGAGTGAACTAATAAAATATAGGTTAGCTATATTTACACGATCATCACAGCTCTATAAAAGGTGAAGGAAAACAGCAAGAGGAAATTGGCATGTCCATTTTTCTCTTTAGTTTATTTAGTAGCTTTTATCGAAGTTGATATGGCAACCCCATTTTTAACCGACTTCAAAAAAAAAGTAGGTTCTCAGTTCGACCTGTATGTATGTATGTTTGTCCGCGATTATCTCGCGTTTGGCTGAACCGATTTTGATGCAGTTTTCAGAAAAGTGTTTGTTACATTTTGGGGAAGGCTTAAGTATATAAAAATAATGGATATCTTGTGATGTTGCTCGCATAGATCCGTTTTTGTTACTTAATAGGATTGTAGATTTTCAAAGACGCCGATTTCATGAAGATTTTTGTTGAATATCTCAACTAATAAAAAGGGAAATAAGTAATAAAAAACTTTTTGGAAAAAAGGGAACTGACTTCAAAACCAAACACAAAAAAATTAACTTTTGTTTCGGAAGTCGGTGGCCATATGTCAATGAAAAAAAAAACAAAGCCACCGACTTCCGAAATAAAAGATATTTTTTAGTTTTTTTGTGTTTTGTTTTGAAGTCGGTTCCCTTTTTTTCAAAAAGTTTTTTTAATTGATGATTTTAACAGCACGGTTGGTGCAGTGCAGTGCAGCGATCGACAGCTGCAAAGCGTGCTGCAAGTTCGATTCCCGCACAGAAACTAAAAATGAAAATCGCTCTTGCTACGATACGAATGATGCAATTCGACTCATACGTTGTCGTGGCGAGCGTGTTTTGTTTTTCATCTACTCGTAGATAACCGCACGTTTTATGTCATAATTATGTCGTAGTGGTAAGAATGATTTTCACTTGTAATTGGAATCGGTCGGATTGCGTCGCATCGCGTCATCGGCAAGCTCCCTTACTAGTGAAAATCAACCTTGCCACTAAGAAATAAAGAAGCAATTCGATTGACTTGACGTTGTCATCACCATCGTGTTTTGTTTTTCATCTACCCATAGATAACAACGTGTTTTATGTCTTATGTCATAGTGGTAAGGTTGATTTTCATTTGTAGTTGGAATTTATTCGAATCGCGTCGCATTGCGTTGCATCGCGCCATGAGTAAAGTCCCTTAGTGTAAAGCCGGAAACACATTATTTAACACGCCACGCGACGCAACGTGTCGACACCCGATGTGCAGTGAGCGCATGTCGTCGCGTCGGCTGTTCATAACTTCATAGTGTGATTCTGGTCATAGAAAACAATACATTTGATTTGACCCAACACGCATCACGTTTCATCGGGTGGCGTCGGGTGTTAATAATGTGTTTCCGGCTTTACGGTGTCCAACGCAGCGTGTATTTTGTTGATGTTATTTATTTGCCCTCCAACTGGCACAACATTCAGCAATTACATTACAGTTACATAACATAAACATACAACGTTATTTACTCAAATTCTAAATACACTTCTCATCAAAAAAATCGAAACACCTCGCAGTTTATGATTTGATAAGGATTATCAGAAAAATGTGTATATTTAGGAATAAATGTAAAATGTCATTTAATAGTGAGTAGTATGAGGTTTTTAAATCCTAATGTTAATGTTCTAAATTCAAATTAAGTCTTCATAGGTTTCGTATTTTGTATAATGAGTAATTTTTACCCTGTATGGAATATGAAGGAAATGGGTAAAACAACACGCGTAAATGAAAAAAAAATGTAAGAAACGTTTATTTAATAACTTGTATTCCCTCCGCGAGCTCTTATTACTGCTTCCATACGGTTCTTCATCGATCGGATGAGAGTCACGATCACATGTTGTGGTATATTATCCCATTCCTCTTGGATTGCATTTTGCAGCTGGCTAAGTGTTTCTGGGGCTGGATCTCTTGCTCGAATTCGTCTCTTTAATTCATCCCATAGATGTTCAATGGGATTCATGTCCGGGCTTCTTGCTGGCCATACCATAATGGAGATACCGACTTCGGTAAGATAATCTCGTACGACGCCCGCGGTGTGAGCTCTAGCATTGTCGTGCATGAATATTGCCAATAAAATGTGCATAGGGCATCACATGAGGTTCAAGACACTGTTCGATGTACCGATGAGAGTTTAGTGCAGGCAGCCGTGGCCCAGACACAAAGGCAAGTTCTGTCTTACCGTCGGCGCTGATTCCTCCCCAAACCGTCCACGAACCGCCACCATAGCTGACCTTTTCTTCAATGCAGCATTGTGCAAAGCGTTCTCCATCTCTTCTGTAGACCTTGTTCCTTCCGTCGTTACCATACAGCATAATTTTACACTCATCAGAAAACAGTACTTTGCTCCACTGAAGGTATGACCAAGTTAGGTGCTCGCGTGCAAAGTTAAGGCGCGCTCTTCGATGGTCTGCAGTTAATTTCGGCCCATTCGCTGGCTTATGCGGTGCCAATCCGCGTTCCTTCAACCTTCTTCTTATTGTAGAGTCACTTACAGCTACTCTTCGTACAACGCGACGCTGCTGCTGCAGTTGAAAAGCGTTAAGGCGTCGATTTCGTAAAGAAGTTGTTACAATAAATCGATCATCTCGCTCAGAAGTGACCCGATTCCTGCCAGATCCTGAACGGCGCGTGAACGAACCAGTCTCCCGATAGCGTTTGTAGACTCTATGAACAGATGATAAGCTTAGATGCAATCTTGCAGCCACAACACGCTGACTAAGTCCAGAATCCAGCAATGCCACCACTTGGGCGGCTTCTGCGGGCGAAGTATCCATATGTTTTAGAAAAAAAAGTTTTTTCAGACGTCCCAAAGTCACAGTAAATGAAATAAGAAACAGAAAGTTTAAAGACAAGCGCTAATTTTTAGTTTTTAAACGAGAAACGTACTCCAACCCTAAATACACATTTGTCTCAAAACAGTGATTAATTTCATTTATAGGATAAACAAATGAAATTATTTCGAATTTTGATTTTTTTCTTCTTACTGTAATGACCAAACTGCCAGCTACACAGTAATGTTTTTTTTTCATGGAATTAATTCTCTTTTGTAAAAAATTAGGACAAAACAATAAAAACGAAAGTGTTTCGATTTTTTTGATGAGAAGTGTATAACACTTCGGAAATTGTTTTCACTTCACAGTTAGTGGAACAGGGTTGCCAATTTGCATATTTGGAAATAGGAGCTGTTTAATCTCAAGTGTTGTTTTAAAACAAACTGGTATTTGCCCCCTTCGTTCGGAAGTTGTCGCCCACAGACACCGCGGGTCGCATCCCATCACCCGCGTGCTTTCACTTCATACCACTTCTTACTACACAAAAATTGTGATAGCTCGGCTTATATGCACGACCTGCCTAGCCTTTTCCCTGCTATATTTTGGTCTGATTCTAGTCGAACCAAATGCAGCTGAATATCACTATTTTACATGGAGCGACTGACTATCAGACTTCCACAACACAGTAACTGGGTAATACGATACCCCATGGTTGGACTGGTTGTCAGACTTTTAGAGCTTCTGACTAACAGTAACGACTGTCAAAGATCTACAAATGAGAACCCGGGGCCAACGGCTTTACGAGCTTTCCGAGGCACGTAGGAAACTCGCTATGACAGATGGTCACCTATCCACAGACCAACCGCGGCAAGCGCGGCTTAAGCGGGACAATCGACATGACATGTGTTGTGGAGGTCCGATAAGCAGTCTCTCCATATAAAATACTGATATTCAGCTGCATCTGGTTCGACTGGAAGCCGACCCCAATGTAGTTGGGAAAAGGCAGGCGGATGATGATGATGGGACCCAGCAGTATTAAATTGGTCTTTTCTGATAATGGCAACCCTGATTATTCTCAGTTAGTGTTACGGAAATACAGAAAATTATACACGGAGTGGCAAGTGCGTCAAGCCGTCAAATATCCGCAAATATATGTTTGTGTAAGCAGTTATTGAACTGCTTGTGTAATTGTTTATGCGCTCTCTGAGCTAAATTCAGTCAACCTTAGCCGGTGGGGTAAAGGGTATTTATGCGATGATGGATTTCTGGATCAATTACCGCTAATTTGCTTTGGGTTTGCTTGCAAATGCGTGGGTTTTCGAAGTAAATTCGCGTTTCTACAAGAGTAGAAATCTATCACACCTTTTTTTTTCGTGGTAAAATCATCAAATGAGTCCAAATGAGACTTGTACAGTCACGAGCAATAACATGTAAACACTTAACAAAATTCAAACCCAATTTGCTCGTAAAATACTGCTTTCCACTTTAAAATAAAACCTATTTCGTAATACTATGGCTTCCAAAATAGAAGTCTAATGAAAAGGCAAAAGTTTAATCAATATGGTAGCGAACATCGCTTTTCAATACTGCTTAGTGTACATACTATTGCTCGTGACTGTACTGACTAAAACTTATACTTTACGTGACGGGGTCACGGTAATTCGTTAGTACCGCGACCCCGGCAGGTTTTAACCCTCTAAGGAGGGCCGCTCTTTGAGGCACGCGTGGAAAACGTCGCGCCGTCAACCCGGGCACGGTCCATGGTCGGACAGCGAGTCGCACCGTGACCCTGGAATGCAAAAGACATATGCCAATGTATATTTCCATCGGAAAAACTTGCTTTAATTTAGATATCCACTCTGCGGAGCGAGCAGAAATGCGAGAAATCACAATATTATCACTCAGTCTCGTTGGTTTCAGTTGCCGCTGAAGGGCAAGAACGTCACCGCGGTCCCGTGCGACCTCGACACAGACCAGCAGGACTTGGCTGGCAGGTGAGTAACGCATTTTTATTATTTTACCTAGTCTTAAGGCAAAAGTAAGTAAAGTCTGAGCAAAGTGCAAGTTGGTCTATAGATCTCAGACTTTTTGATGAAGTTTGCGGATTTGCGTCGCCGACAAATTTGAAGTGGAAATCGTCCTTACTACTATGAAATAATTATGTGCGACTAAGGGACTTTACTCATGGCACGATGCGATATCGATTTGCATCGATGGACGATATCGGTCAGATATCACAAAAGCGTCCGCCCGATGAAAATGTATGGACGATCGCTAGTGTTTGCTAATGGAGTCGCACGGATTGACGATATCGCTCACAGATCGCCTCGATATCGAATTGCATGTACGTTCAATGACAATGCACATGATTCTGTGTTCGAAATTCGATTGCGCAACTACTCGTATCGTGCGACATCTTTTGTCTTTGTTTTGTAGCGCCTTTATGTCGTAGTAGTAAGGTGGATTTTTGAAGTGCACGGTCGAATTGCATTGCATCACTCCATTAGGCGGCCCCTAGACCTACAATAATATTGAAAAATAGTACAATAATATTGAAAGGCGCTCTGAATCCAAACGAGCAATTATATTGCACAATAATACGAACAGCACAATGTTTTCGTGTTCAATCGGAGAATAGTATTGATCCCGATATTGCGCAATACTGACCCTACACGATGCAATGAAAAAATATGGTGCAATAAAAATTAAACTCGCTCAAACTTTCGGTCAATCACTGCGCAATCATCAATGTTTACTGTAAACGGTCAATAATATTGCACAATTTGTAATATTGCGCAATATAATTGACCGTTTAGAGGCCGCCTTAGTGAATACGTGCGATTTAAATCGGCAATGAACTCGATATCGCACGAATCGCGTCGCGTCGCATCGCGCCATGAGAAAAGTCCCTAATGCTCAATGGTATGTTTACGAAATCGCTACTACAGTAACCGTGTGTGAAGATGAAAATGGTTGCTCAGATTAATACTATTATTGACCGGCTATTAGTGACCGCCACGCGACTTACCGAGACATACAAAGGAAACACGTGAACGCCGCAAAACGCATTGTCTGAGTCTGAGGTCGTTTATTGGGCCTCAGACTGACTTGTGTTGCTAGCTTTAATAATGGTTATTGATATAGAAAATTATTTGCCTCAAGATATCAAGATCGCGAAGAAAATAGTGTTGTTTCTAAAGCAATCAATCCAGTTATGACTTGCTCCAATCAATACTATCATCTAATCAAGAGTTAAACCGCACCGCAACCGAGAGATATTTTCCAAGAAAAAGCTTTGTATTCTCAATTTAACCCATGCGTTAATGCATATACTAATATTTATAAAATACTAGCGACCCACCCCGGCTCCGCACGGGTGCAATCTTTATAATATTATTAAAATTGCGACTATAATTTGAGATTAAAACTATCCTATCTCTCAAGTTGGATCGAACTGCACATGGTGTGCGAATTTTATTATAATCGGTTAAGTGGTTTAGGAGTCCATTGAGGACAAACATTGTGACACGAGATTTATATATATTAAGATTACCTAAGTGTAAAACCTGTTTCAGTAGTAATGGTAGTTTTTAAATTCTCCAGGCTGGCCACCCTAGCCCTCCGCGCGCATACTGCCGCGCGGTCTGACTGCGCCCGCCTCGGCGCTGCGCTCGCCAACACGCTCGGTGATCTCGCGCGCACTGCCGCTAACAGACAGCTTCTTGCTGCAGGTACTTACCGTATTTACAGGCATATCCTTATTTTCAGTTCAATGATGTTAAATCTGAAGCAGACTACCTACTTCTAAAGGGCTTCACACACAGCAGCTATAATGTAAAGATGTACATTATAGCACGATACATCTCATTACATCTTTCCATAGAAATCGTCAGGAGACCACACACTGCAGCTATAATGTATATTTTTACATCTTCGAATCGAAGGTACAATACGAAAATATACATTTATATTTCGATACATCTTAATACATCTCAATACATTTCCGTATATCTCTCTTCGAAAAGGATGTTATGAAATGTAGGGAAATATACATTACATTACCTGTTGTGTGTGTGATACATTAAAATAATTTAAAGCTATACATCCCGGGATGTAATGTACATTAATATACATTATAGCTGCTGTGTGTGAAGCCCTTAATTCTGGGCGACACGATTGGCGCAGTGGCTGGGCGATCGGCTACTGTGCTGCTTGTTGTGGGTTCGAACCCCGCACAGAACAAATATTTGTATAACCTACAAGTAGTTCTCCCGGGTCTGAATGTTTGTAAGTTAAAATGTTTCTATGCATGATACAGGAGAAATTCGTAGAGTGCGGCAACGTTCTAAATTCACCAACAGAAACTCTAACTAGAATTTCATTTACAAACACGAAAGTGAATACTCAGAAAGGTTTTTCGAAAATTCAAAACTGTTCGGTGTAAAATAGGGGTGAGATTTCGAGATAAGTGTCAACTGAAAGTGCCAGGAAGTTACTTTTGTCACAAATTATATCGTTCTGTTGTTCACACCAGTAGGTAAACTCGTTAGTTTTGGTAAAATAGCAAGACAGCAAAAAACCAAATAACTGGGGATCTAGAGACAGGCCTCATCTTCAAAACTAGTCTTTTTCATGCAGTTCCATCTTGTAAAATCTATTTTAATGGAACCACAACAAAGTGTAACAACAAGGTGAAACGAATGGCTTTAACAATCTGACGAACCAATAAGTCACGGTTGGATACTCAAACATTTACGTTTAAACATTTACGTTTTCCCTGAAGTTTGTAAGAACTTTTTGAGACGGTCGTAAAGTATTACACATTATATTTAAATTTACAGTTACTAGATTTCGTCAAGCTCACTATGCAGTGTACATTATTACAATCCAGAACAATATTTTCCCCGTTTGACCAGTATCTCGCCTAATGGCAAACATTGATGTGGTCACGGTGAAGCACGCTTGCCTATAAGTAACATATTCACTCTTGACTTGAAGACCCAAGGAGATAGCTATCAGGAGACACAGACTCATCCCTTCCACTCGTTAACTTTGCGCATAATGAAAGTATTTGAAAAACGCTTTGGAAGTAAGGGATGTCCACCATGTCCAGAAGTAATTTCACTCCCAACTTTCTCTCTTGTTATCGTGCCTACGATGTTCTCTAAAAATATTTGCTTTTACAATGTTATTGTTACAGTTTGATATTACATAAGTAGTATTATATAAGCAGTGGCGGCCTTAGGGGGGGGCGAACCGGGCACCCGCCCGGGGCCTCGCGCTTGTAGGGGGCCTCGCGCAACAAACCAAGAAAAAGAAAAAACTAAACTTTTGATTTCGATTAATTAATTATGTTATAGCCTTAATGAGTAGTTACTCATTAAGGCTATAACAATCATAACGGCAAAATTAAATAAAATTTTAGTTTTGGAAAAAAATAAACCATCTATTTTTTTTTAATTTATCATCTCAGAGTTGGTTAATTTTGCAAATATTTATTTAGTACCATAATTTTGTCGCCTGAACGTACGGCTAGTTTAGGTTGAATCCGGTAGTTTAGGTTTAGTCCGAATCAGTGACGTAGCGACACCGAATCTTGGAGGGGCAAGACGCTTCTGCGAGGCCCTTTTCTTTGATGGAGGATGAAAAATATCGCGCGGATTTGTGATTTTTTTTTAAGCCCGTCGTTGGGTCGCCGCGTGCGAGGCCTCCTTTTTTTTGATGACTTTATGATAAGATCGCTTTGCCTCTTTCTGTTCACAGTTAGAAATAAAAAGTAACCAAGTTAATCATACAACTACGGGGCCTCGCGCGAGTAGCGGAATTGCTACACCTAAATATGATCGTCAGCGCCATCTGCTCCATCAGTTCTCAGTTAGAAATAGTAGTAGAAGTTAAATTATACTGCTTGACTGAGTGGTAACAAAGTTGACATTGCCGTTGTCAATTTTATTTTATTTGATTAAATCTCTAAGCGCGAGGCCCCGTCATGTGCGAGGCTAGCTAGGATCCGCCAAGCCCCCGCCTAGCTAACTAGCTACGCCACTGGGCCCAATGAATAATCAAAGTTTGAGACCTCAAACACCGAACGCTACTTTGTAAAAAATTAAGAAAACCTCGAAAATTTAGTTCTTTTATGAAAATTTTGCGTTTATGACCGCAAAGGACTAGTTGTTGATAATAACTTCTCAGAACGAAAGATAAATATCGGTTCTCATATTGTAGCAAAAGATGCCTTTTGCTAAAATATGAGAACCGATTTATATCTGTAGACCCAGTAGTTTCAGAGTTGAGCTTTTCAAAATTTATATTTTTTCGAACTTTGCAATTTCTTGCAATATTTAAGACACTACTTGAGTAACTCTGGCGGTATCTCGAATCAAAAACAAGTGTGGAAGAGGCAAAGCTTCAGAGTTGGGATGTCTTAGAACTTTGAGACTTTTGTAGAAAAAAATAAAAAAATATTGGGAGGGTTTACCTCGGAGACTATTAGGTCTGCTGAGGTATTTATATTCACTCTTCATCTTTATCAGCCTATAATGTTCCCACTGCTGGGAGACAGGCTTCCTTTCTGTAAGAGGGGTCCATAATCCACCATGCGGGCCCCGTGCGGGTTGATGATGTCACATGTCTTAAAAATTTTGGTTTGAGGACATGCCGGTTGCCTGACGATGTTTTCCTTCATCGTTTTAAGAGCAATGGTGATAAAATAAATACACAAAGTAATCTGGGCTGGGTTCGATTCCGCGACCTACAACTCGTAAGTCGGGTCGATTAATCGCAATCACCGCGAAACCGCTTGAGACGCACACACCCGCAGTTTGAAAATGGATTTCAAGGTAGCAGTGCGTATTGTTGCTCTGATAATAAGAAATAGAAAAGAAGAAGTAAACGCAAATTTCGAAAATATTGGATCGTAGATCTGAGAAAGGTTTCTTTCATAAGAATTATCAAAACTTAAGAGACCATCCTAATAAATTCGTATTCTGGTTCGTTTAAAACAAACTCCAACTCGGTGGAAGACATGGTTGAAATTGTGCGCCAGCGCTCTGCGTGGCTCTGCTCTGCAAGACGGTCGATTGCTAGAGCTACAAAATGTAGCAAATCACGGTTTTAAACTCACGCCATTAAAAACCACTGCGGTATGCGGTTTAACCGTAGTGCGGCCTAAACCCCTTCAAAGTTCTTTTTCAAAAAAAGTTATAAAGTTGGAAAACATTCCAACTTGAGTCTACTGAAACCATTTTAGTCTCTATTGTAGTAAAATCTAAAAGTTAGTCGTGCTTAAGTTTCATCAAAGTAGTAAACTAGTTCTATAACGTAGTCTGCAAAAATCAGAACTACTCCATTTTACGCAAACACGGATGTTCAAAGTTCCTGTATGAACTATAGAATGTTTTAAAACTCAAATTACATTTATTTAATTGTATAACTTTAGCATATGTCCTCAAACATGACAACCAAACATACTTTCGCATCACATACTTTTTATAAAGGGCAAGGGGCCTCGCAAAGACTTGCCGCCCGGGGCCTCGCAATGGGTAAGGCCGCCTCTGTATATAAGTAATTGTAAAAGCAAATATTTTTAAAAGAGTAACCATGGAATTCTTCTTCTTGCCGGTTCTTCTCCATGGAAAAGACCAACCCGAACCATGCCATTTTTTTTCTCGGCGTAATTGCACATTGAGGTAAAATAAAATTTATATTTTGATTTTGAAGCGTCTATTAATCTGTTCTTTCCTCTCCTCAGCTGCAAGCAACGAGCAGAAGAAACGGAAGCTATCAAAAAGCCAGAAGATGAAGATTCAAGCGAAGCAGAGGACTGCCCTCGCCGTCAAGAAGAAGGCTGCTGCTGCTGCCGCCGCAGCCGCTGCCAAGATGACCACTTAATTTAAACTTAAATTATGTTTGTCATTCCCTATGAACACGGTCAAATTAGATTAAGCAGTGAAGTTCTACAAGGTCGTGCCTAAATAATAGGTTCCTAACGCGTTTTTATGTTCAACTGCGATTGCCATGGGCGATAGGTTATATCCATACCGAGCTTCTTTTATGCCTAGGAACGCACGATAAGTCGTTGGTCTCGGCTGTCACTTATATCTTATACATTTTTGACAGTTCAGCCGATCCCAATAAAGTTGAGAATACGCAATGCTGATGATATTTAATCTAGATGAGACAATAGCCATTGCTTCTGTAGAGTTTCACTAAGAAATTTAATTTGACCCATAACATGACAATAATAGCTATACAAGAATTTTTTGGCACTTTGCCAAAGTTAGAACTATCACTGCTAATTATTTTTTCAATATATTTCTTAAACGTTATCCAGTAGAATCCGATTGTTAAAGAGTTTTGGGCAGCAAAAGATACTTTCAACTGTGTACAGCTTGACATAAAAATGTAGAAAACCGGAAGTCGCCACTGTCTTCGCGCTACCAGCACGTTGAATGATTTTATTTTTTTTTTTTTCACTTGTTACGTTAGTTTTATGGCACAATAATAAATCTAACAAACCCGCGGTCTTTGTTTACATCAGATATCAAAGATTTTAAAACGCTGTCAGAAATAAAAATTTTAGTTCCGTTTCAATCCGTTCTGGCCAAGCTGTACGTTGTGTATTTCATGCCGAACTTCTACTAGGTATCAAATACTCTAGTCGATTCTACAAATATTATTAGTTGTAATATATTTGTGTCTTCTTGTTGGTTTTAAAAAAGCTTATGTAAGCTGCACATAACGTGAATTCGAAAATGTGAAACGATTTTTCTTTAATAAGACTTTATTCTTCGTAAAATATACAGGGTGTACTAGAATGAAAGGGTGTATTTTGCACTGGACAAGTGTTCTGTGTTGTTCCACAATTGATATAATATTCGTCCCATTAAAATACTTTTTTTAATTAACTATGACCACATTTTTCTAATGCATTCTGTATAATTATTATAATTTGTATTCTGTTCCTAACAATAGATAGTAATATCATATTAATAGTCATCGATGCTAGATGGAACTTTGTCACTTTAAGGTAATTATTATTTGAATCTCTGCACTGTAAATGCGAGAAATATGCACAAAAGTAACTACTTTTAGTATGGATGTAATTTTATGTATTAAGTATTGCTAAGTTATTTATTATAATTATGTAGGTAAGGGTTACTTATGTAATTTGTAATTATTTGGAAATAAAAATATTTTATTAAAACGTGTTTTTTTATTTATATTGAATCGTTACGTCCGATACAGCGATTGTACATACGGCTACGCTTTAACACGGTCAAGCTTTACAAAACCAATGTATCGTGGTCTCGCTTTGTATGCTCTTCCTGTACATTGAACGGTCAGATTATATTGGTTTTGTATAGCTTGATGTGAAGCCGTGTGTACGTGTCTCGCTATTGAAATAAATACGAAAGTTCTATTTTTTCTACGAAACTATCAATAATATATCAGACACAATGTAGCATTAATTGTAAATACTCGGTAAGTGCGAAATAAGGAAAACTTCTAGCGAAAATGTACAATTCCTACCAATTTAGTAGAAAACGAATAAACTTGCCACATCGAACTGTCATTTTTAGTAACGTTCGGAACAAAAGCCCAGATGCTAGGCCAGGCCTTTTAAAAAAATAGTAACTTCAATTTTGACAGATTTGACTACACTGTCTACACTTTGACTTTGTCGTTGTTCGTTGATTTTCTGAAATCTATGATTTTCTGAATTTTGCAAGTTTGCAAGCACTGATGCACTCTGAAAAAGCATTTTTGCAATGTCAACAAAAGTAAAAAACCTGTACTTTACGCTAATTTACGCTTGATTACATGTGATAACGACAGCTCACGAATTCACGGTAGCAGGTAAGTTTATTCTACTAGTAACTATTAACAAATCCTCTGTTTTTGTAATTTTTTAACCGATTCATGGCTGATGACGCCTCTGGCGAGTCCTAAGTAATCATCTTGGGTGGCCCATAACGCGCCTGCCGCGTCCTTTTTAAATGAACATAAAACAAACCTATAAATTATGAGATAAAAACCACTAGGGATAGCCATAGTAGCCAACCTTTGGTAACAATATAAAACTTCGATCGATTGACTACATTCAGAAAAACTTTCGTTCTCATTATTATTATCTTCCTCACAATGTTTATACTCGTCGGTAAACAATGCCTGGCTACATTCAGAAAATATCTTGTCTTCTTGTTAATAATCATCTACAAAAAACACTTTTAACAATACAAATAAATGTTTACAACAAAATGTTTACTATACCCCTGTAGCATTTTAGTGAAATCGATAAATCCTACCTTGAAATTTCCTCTGTAATTTTAACGAATACGAATTTTAGAAAACCAAACAACAACGGTTGTTTGGTGTTCTTAAATTCGTATCCATCCTTCCCAAACAGACACATGATGATGCAACAATATTATAAAAATATTTTTTTGATGATCTAATGAAGTGTATGTATGCTCTCTAATAGTGCATAACATAGTAAGTACGCTCCTTTAGAATATAAGTATAACTTTAAGCTGAATAAGCACTTTACTTTAATGCTCATTATAAAATATATTCCCTATTAGCATTGATTAAAGTACATTCGATCGAGTTGGTTTTCTGATTTAAAAGACCCTAGGAACCCCAACATTTCACTAATGGTGGTTTTTCATTCAAATTCCCTTTTATAATGACAAACAGCAATTGTACTAAAAAAACAATCTTTTATTTTTATTTCAGAATCTCTGCAAGATTTAATTCTGAATTATTTTCAAAATAAAAGTAAAGAAAGCGATGGCTGAAGTAATAAGTGATAGCTATCAAAAATCAGCTTTGGAAGATATTGTGAAAGAACACTGTTACTTTGGAGTTAAAATGGAGACTGCTCTTTTTTATCATTTAAAGGATCATAACTATTTGTAAGTATTTTATTAGTGATTTAGAAATTAAGTCCTTTATTCCGTCAATATATTAACATTTGAACCGCTAATGTTGGATATATCCGTCAAATATTTTCGGGCCCATTACGCCAGAGTCGGATATATCTGACAGAGAATATTCACAATTGTTGTTGTTTTGTTTGATTTTATTGCATCTATTCTATATCTCTCTGCTTAAGTATAGATAGATATAATACTTTTTATTGTACACCATAATATTTTACAAATTGGAGCTTAAGAGGAGCAGAAAGAGAGGAACTTGTATTTCACTGATTCATAGCCTGGCGCTGGGGGCACGAACTGGGGTTAAAAGGTTAAACCATTTTTTTACCATGGTAAAATCATCAAATGAGTTCTCCCACCCTTACTGTCAGACTCGTACTGACTAAAATCCATGGTGTCCTTCAATAGCCCTTTATGTTCCAGGGTTACGGTAATTCGACAAGTTAGATATTTATCTTCATACTTATTTTTATAAATAATAAATCAAGACCCATGAACACAAATCCAGAAACTGAAATGAACTATTCAGGATTTCTGCAATCTAAGCCCAATTCCTTTCTTTCTGTTTTTGCATATCTCTTTTCTCACACCTACAGAAAACCAGATGACATTCTTTAATCCTTACAAAATTGTCCTTTTGGTAAATAATTCAAACTTATTAATTTCAGTGAGACAGAAACCGTCAAACCAAAGAGGAAGAAACGGGTCAAAATAGCTCAAAAACGTAAACGCATCGTCAAAATAACTGAACTAAAAGCGATCTACAACTGCAAGTGTTGTGGGTACCGCACGATGGACAGAGAACTCTCATTGAGACATAATTGTAATAGAAAACCATTGAAAGAAATCCTACGTAGAAAACATGATGTCATAAGGCACAAAGCACCGGAAGGCTATGCACAATGCAAGGAATGCTCCTATTTCACAAAACACAAAGCGAGTTTAAAAATTCACATGAATATACATTTAAAAGGTACCCCATACAAATGTACGGAGTGTGATTTTTCTGCTAAAAATTTGAAAGATTTAATCCGGCATTATAATTTTAAAGATTTGAAGTGTGAATGTGGGTATACAACTCATGTAAGGCAGCAAATGGTAATACATGAACGGTCTCATTCCGGTGAGAAACCATTTGCTTGCGGTGTTTGTAATTTTTCTGCGGCTGATAGGTCAGTGTTGCAGAGACATTTGAAGAGGCATGACGTGTAGAATATGTAAATACTATAGTACATGGATGTTTGGCGGGTGATTGTAATGGATATTAATAACATAAAAATTTTGTCGCTGATTAGTCGAAATTCGTCGCCAAATATCAGATCTTAGAGCCCGTTCACGACTTTCTATTTTTACTCGAATAGGACATTAATTAAACGCGATTTCAAACATTTTTGTTCTCAGTGTGAATCAACCCGAAATTGTGTTATTAAAATTCCTGATGTGGACCCATCCAGTGTCATGACTCTTGTCTTATCTAAACATATAATTGACTAGCTGTGCCCGCGACTTCGTTCGCGTGGATGTCGGAATTTAACAATGTATTTTTTTGTGCGAAGCGCTTAATTCTCGCCAGGTTTTTTATAAATCATATCGTTTTCATATAAACTCTATAGGTATTTAGAATTTATTTAGATTTTTCAAGAATATTTGACGTGTTTGTAATAAACGTCCTCTGTCGTTCAAAGGCAGTACTATTCAATTGCTACTGCATTAGAGCACCCATTCCATCTCATTCCATCATATTCCATCCCATTCCATCCCACTCCATCCCACTCCATCCCACTCCATACCACTCCATACCACTGCATCCCACTCCATCCCACTCCATCCCACTCGATCCCACTCCATCCCAATCTATCCCACTCCATCCCACTCTATCCCATTTCATCCCACTCCATCCCATTCCATCCCGCTCCATCCCATTCCATCGCACTCCATCCCACTCCATCCGCTTCCATCCCATTCCATCCCTTTCTAGTGTGAGTCATATAAAAACCTTTTCTTTCTTTCCATTCCATCCCATTCTATTCCATTCTACTCTACTCTACTCTACTCCACTCCACTCCACTCCAAACAAAATCGTTGTCATATAAACCCTATATTTAGAATTTATTTAGATTTTTCAAGAATATTTGACGTGTTTGTAATAAACGCCCTCTGTCGTTCAAAGGCAGTACTATTCAATTGCTACTGGATTAGAGCACCCATTCCATCCCATTCCATCCCACTCCATCCCATTCCATCCCACTCTATCCCACTCCATCCCATTCCATCCCACTCCATCCCACTCCATCCCATTCCATCCCATTCCATCCCACTCCATCCCACTCCATCCGACTCCATACCACTCCATCCCACTCTATCCCATTCCATTCCACATCATCCCACTCCATCCGACTCCATACCACTCCATCCCACTCTATCCCATTCCATTCCACATCATCTCACTCCATCCCATTCCATCCCACTCCATCCCACTCCATCCCTCTCCATCCTACTCCATACCACTCCATCTGTTTACGCATGACTGTCCCTCACATCTTCTTCAAGATATTTATGCGCAAAGTTAATTAGTATTAGTTGTAGCTATTAGAATTATATCAGGCGTTAAACATTGATTGTTCAATTTCACATGTCATGCTCACTTACAAAATTATACTGGATCACTACGCACTGCTGAGAAAGTTTTATTCAATAAATTCCTCAAGAAGCCCTTATCAATTTTATACATGGTCCTTCGAGCCGGTTACCAAAGGATTACCAGCAGAAGAGGAATAATTAAGAATATTATCTGCAATTTAATTACAAAAAATATCGCCGTGTACCGGAGTGACGAGGTCAAAGTGCGACACGAGTTTTTGGATGGAAAAAGTGGCATGGACATTAGTGTTTTAATATCAAAAACGGACAGTGTTCAGCATTTATATAATATTTATTAATTTCCACCCAGCACTCAATAAATTGGTATATAATATTCAGGTAATATAATATAAAACTTTCATCAATTAGGTACTTAGGAATCGTAAGGTTAGTAACGTGTTTTTTATATTTTTATTTTACAAAGCTATTATTTAAACATTATTTACAAGCATTATATTATATCTACACATTATTTAGGTTCATTTCCATGTGTATTCTCAATATAGTTAGCCAGTACTTATAAAATACAGTACAGTAGCATTAGTTATATGCTACATTATTTAGTTAACTATTCAGTTATTTTAAATACAATTGTTATTAATTAACACCTTTTAGTACTTATGCATTGTAAATCTTTGTAAAATTAGTCATTTTAAACCGTTACATTATTTTAAATTGTACATACTTATACCTTATATTTCTACCTACAGCAGTTCATTATAAAATTAGTAGTGATACAATTTTAATTCAAACTTATATCTAGTTATTATTAATTTACGCCAATTGTCATAACGTCTCTTTACGATTAGTTTTTGTAATAATTGTTGTTACATTGTTTTTTAACATTTTTATTATATAATTTCAGGGTCAACGACACCCACCTTCAAAATGACTGATATTAAAGAGCTTAAAAAGAAGCGTAGCAGTTATAAGGGAAGATTAACAGTATTCGGAACGTACTTAAGTATTTTAAAAGATACTGAGTTATCCCCCTGTCAGGTAATGGAGTTACAGTTGCGTGTCGATAAATTGGAAAATTTGTACGATGATATTAATGACATTCAATTAAAAATAGAATGCCTTTGTGACAACATTGATGCTGAAGCTCTCGAGAGAACCTCGATTGACTCGCAATATTATGGTTTACTGGCTCAAGCTAAAATTATGATTAGTAATCATTCAAAATCGGAACAAGATGATATTAAATCTAGTCACAGTAGTTATAAGCGTCAATTCGTCAAATTACCAACCATCAAATTACCAAAATTCTCGGGATCATACGATACCTGGCTCGAGTTTCATGACACATTTTCTAGTCTCATTCACAACAATGATGAAATAGACGAGATAAATAAGTTTCATTACCTGAGATCGTCATTGGAAGGATCTGCTGCTATTCTTATTAATTTAATTGAGTTTTCTGCTCAAAACTACAATGAAGCATGGGAACTTCTTTGTGAGAGATTCGATAACAAACGGTTATTAATTGAAAATCACGTCACGGCGTTGTTCAACATCGAGTCGATCACAAAGGAGTCCTCAACTGGATTAAAGTCTATTATCGACAATGTCAACAAAAACATTAGAGCACTAAAAACATTAGGCGAACCTATTCATAATTGGGACACGTTATTGATTTATATCATTCGTCAAAAATTTGACAATAAAACATTTAGAGAATGGGAGGAACACAAAGGGCATTTGGATAAGTCAAAGCGAATCACACTTCAGCACATTATCGAATTCATACAAAATCGTGCTGATTTCATGGAAACACTGGAGAAATCACGTAATTCTACAAATAATTTAAAGAATAATGTCAAAATTAAAGCTATGGTTTCAACTGAAAACACTAATTCAAATAGCAATAATTCATCATCACAAAGTTGTCCAAAATGTAATGGCGATCACTTTCTTAATTCTTGTCCAGAGTTTCTAGCACTGAATGTCAACGAAAGAATGTCGATACTGCCTCGTTTCAAAGTCTGTTACAATTGTTTTCGTCACGGTCACTATCCCAATAATTGCAAGAAATCCGGTTGCACCATCTGTAAGCGCAAACATCACACGCTAATTCATAACACAGATTTCAAATCAAAACCGGTTTCAAGTCAATCAGCTGACGGGATGACCGATAACGATAAGGTCGAGGCATCTTCCACCGCGGACAATAATATTCACGTTGCGCTCTCAGCTAATGTCACAGCGCATTCGCATGCAAGCAGCGCAGGCGACATCTTGTTGTCCACTGCATTAATTAGGTGCTATGATGCCAATAATAAAGAGCATATTGCACGCGCCGTTCTCGATTCAGCCAGTTCATCAAGTTTAATGACAGAACGATTATTCAAAAAGTTAAATCTTCCGTATTCAAAAACTAATAAGTCCATTCAAGGAATTAATAATTCTTTCTCACACGTGAATAAAATGTGTCGAGTTCACATACAGTCCTTGAATGAAGCTTACACGAACGATTTAACATGTTTTGTGTTGCCCACAATCACAGATAACGTTCCCACTAGGCAGGTACACGTTAACGTACCGCCAAATATTCAGTTAGCTGATCCGTATTTCCATACACCCGCATCAATTGATATAATTCTAGGTGCTGACGTATTTTGGAATTTATTACAATCAGATAAAATTATATTAGGCGATGAGAAACCAACACTTCAACAAACTAGACTTGGTTGGCTAGTTTGTGGCCCAATTAACGGCGGCTATCATCATATTAGGTCTCACTCATCAGCCATAAAATGTAATTTCACTCATTTAAAAACTAATTTTAAAAATTCTTCAAGTTCTCGTGAGTTAGATGTTACTCAAAACCAAAAGATGCGTTTTTCGCAACTCGAAAAAGCGTGTCGAAAATCATCTTCTTACTTAACTAAAACCAGTGTGAAAACCACTTTATAATAAAAATACAACACATACATCAGCTGGTCGCTCTAACGGTAAAACACAATTTGACCAATCGTCAGGTAGTCGGGGTAATTCATTCTGTCGCGCGAAACGATGTTTTCTGTCACTTGAGCGCAGAAATCTTAAAATACCCTCACTTGAAAAAACTTATAAGGATTGTACGTCTGAGTACATTTCCATAGATCATAATTATTATGTCGGAATGTGTTATTGATAACAACCAGAAATCATGTTTTGTTCCTCATTAATAAATTTAACCAAATATGATACATTTACATTCATTTATAAGACTGATCGAGTTTATTCGGTCATCTTATTTCATGATTTCACTGCGTTTTATTTTTTTATTTTGTTATACTTTTTGGTCTTATTACGTAACGCATGTTATGACGTTTCACATAATTATACCTACTTACGTTAAGTTCTAAGGAACAGCAAGATGATTTTTATTATTATTCAGCATTGTTGTTGTATTGTATTGTCATTCAAATTAACTCATCCGAATGACTTATTAACTTTTATTAAAATCCCTTTATTCATTTATAAAGATTATCATTTCATTTTATTAGAATCATTATTAAAATTAAATGTGTTTCTCGATGAAACCTATGTTCATGTCAGTGGTAGACCACATTCCAAGTTTTCATTCGAGAAGAAACATCATAATAATTATCATACAGTCCACTTATAAGCTTACATACTTAGCTATCATTTTCTCAATTATTAGGTTATTAAAATTTCTTATTATTAAAATAATTATTATTAAATAAAATAACAGACATATACTGGCCTCTTGGTGGTCGTAATAACCAGAGCTTGTAATCGTCAATATGTCAGCTACTTATGGAACAAACAGTTGTTTCCAATATGGGTAATCCACAATTGAGCAGACTCTCACCAGCTGACCTACCTTTCCAATACGTAGCAGTTGACTACATGTATTCTATAATCTCGGCTAGTCGTCATGGTTGTGAATGTAGATTGGAAAAGGTATTTTCATGTGCTTTAACACTAAGGCCATTTATTTGATTTTAAAGTTGGTTGGTGATTTGACGTGTAGTAATTATTTACAGGCATTACGTCGGTTTATGTGTCGGAGAGTAAACCTCTCAACATTTATTTTAATATTATTTTTGCAATGAACTTGCAAATTTTTTTATTGTCCAACTGTGACTCCTTAACTGAAGGTTACTTCTTTTACTTTGCCTAATCTCCACATTTCAGCTGTCATTAGGAGGCGGGTGTCAAGTTGACCAATTTTCTAATCAGAGTGTTGGGAAATTGTTATTCGACGTATCAGGAGCTTAACTCCAAATTATTTTAGATTTAAGGTATTTTTAAAATTTATGCCGCTTACACCTTTACCGTCGAATGCTGAAGACCTTTTGCCTCTCACTCCAGGTCACTTTAACTAGAGGGCTATTAACGTCTCTTAGGCGAAGTACATAATATTATGAGATATTACTCTGACCATCACTTCAAGCTCCATCAACATGTCGACAAGTTACGACATAATTTTGATCAAATGGGACAAGGACTGTCTCCAGCAGCGATTCAAGTGGCGCACTGGCCAGGGACTACTTAAACCTGAACTTCCTCGTTATAATAAGGGATGAAAACCTATTGCCTTTGAAGATTAGTCGTGTTATTGCTCTTCATCCTGGCACTGACGGTTTATACAGAGCTGCAGATGTCAAGTCGTCAACAGGAGCTATTAGAAGATCCTTTCATGGATTTACCCAGTACTGGAAGACGTTGGTTGAAAGGCGAGCTTTCAACGGCCGGGGGCATGTTTACGCATGACTGTCCCTCACATCTTCTTCAAGATATTTATGCGCAAAGTTAATTAGTATTAGTTGTAGCTATTAGAATTATATCAGGCGTTAAACATTGATTGTTCAATTTCACATGTCATGCTCACTTACAAAATTATACTGGATCACTACGCACTGCTGAGAAAGTTTTATTCAATAAATTCCTCAAGAAGCCCTTATCAATTTTATACACCATCCCACTCCATCCCACTCCATCCTACTCCATCCTACTCCATCCCACTCCATCCCACTCCAACCCACTCCATCCAACTCCATCTCACTCCAACCCACTCCATCCCACTCCATCCCACTCCATCTCACTCCATCCCACTCCAACCCACTCCATCCCACTCCATCCGCTTCCATCCCATTCCATCCCTTTCTAGTGTGAGTCAAATAAAAACCTTTTCTTTCTTTCTTTCTTTCCATTCCATCCCATTCTATTCCATTCCACTCTACTCTACTCTACTCTACTCCACTGCACTCCTCTCCAAACCACTCCACTCCAGTCCACACCATATTTGAATAGGTATGTTGTCTTTCTATTCCAAGCTAGATCGCGCTACTGAACTGCGAGCTACGTGTCTCGATGTAAACTGACCGTAATTTTACTTCTGGAACACTTTAAATTCAAATATCTTTTGATAGACTGATCCGATTTCAATGAAACAAAAACTAAATGTTACTTCAAGTTACGGTCAGTCGTTATGTATTAAAGTTATCTACATAGCTTTTGTACATTTTACGTGATGCCCGAACAAATAAACATACAAACAGACATACAGACAAACAGACAAAAATTCTAAAAATGCTAGAAATGAGTTCTATTGGTTGTCCTTAAACACCCTGGCTATATTTTTTGAGTTTTTTTTAATGTACAAAAATTATTTTTCTACAGTTTTATTACACACATCAAAAGTGTCTAGGGATCAACATATATTTTTGCAATAACTTTTCTCCTGATTGATATTAATTAAAATGTTCTTTAAGGATTCATCAAATAAAGTGTTATCGTTTGTCACAGTAACGATAAACCAAGTCACCTTTGCATTCATAAAGAAATTTGCCATTTTCCTAATAAAGGGATTTTTGACATTTGAACCACTAACATTAAAGTTCGAAAAAAAGACTGAAATAACAGTTTTCTTTAAAATTTTATTGGGTAACTTAAACAATTAATAATCCGTGTTTCTACCGCGAACACTAACAACACAAGAACATCGGTTTGGCATACTCAAAATGAGTTCATCCAAATCACGCTGTGGAATGGCCGCCCATGTTCGTTGCAACAACAAAAAAAGGTCTTCTTGCGACTGGATACCCTCCATATTCGGCAGAGCTCTTCTCTGTAGCATATCCCATGCATGCTCAATCGGGTTCAAGTCTGGCGACTGAGCAGGCCAGGGCAGGACATTGATGTTAGCTGCGGCGAGAGTCTGTCTTACAACTCTTGCGGTGTGCGGTCGTGCATTATCATGCATTAACTGAAATAAGGGACCGATTTGCACTTGTAGAGGAACGATGACGTCTGATACAATCGTCTCAGCATAAATTTGAGCGTTGAGGTTGCCTCTGATCCAAATCAACTCAGTTCTTCCGCCGATCCAAATACCCGCCCATACCATGATGGTTCCACCACTATAAGGATGGACTTCCTGGCAGGATTTTAATCGCTGTTGGCGTCCAGGGGTTCTCCAGTGTCGTATACGTCTTGTATCCGGTCTCATACCAAAACGAGACTCATCAGAAAAGCACACGAAACGCCATTGTTCTTCTGCCCAATTTCTGTGTTCAAGAGCCCATTGATATCGAATCCTACGATTGTGCATTGCTATAGGTGGTACCCGTAGCGGTCTTCGGGAATGAAGGTTCACTTCATGCAAGCGGTTTCTGACTGTTTGGTCGCTAATTAAGTTCCCTGAAGAGTGATGAAGCCTCACGGCTAACATCATGGCGGTTATTGTTGGAGCTCTTCGAGTTAAGATTTGAATGTATCGGTCTTGTCTCCGTGTGGTGCAGCGATACCGTCCTCCATGGCGCTCAGCCACGGTACCAGTGCTTCGGTAACGTGTCCAAAGTCGACTGATAACACTCTGACTTGTATTCAGAGCTAAAGCCACAGTACGTTGCCGGGAACCAGCTTCTATCATTCCCACGGCTCTGAGCATTTCTTCCCTGCTTAAATGACGTCGCCGCTCCATAATAACGTTGGTTTTAATCAGTAGTAGGGAAACAGTAGCACTAATAATGTCTTCAATGCGTTGTATGTTTTTATAGGGAAAATATTGACAGCTGATTTTCATCTTTTACTCGAATTTGATTTACAGTTCCTGATTCAAATTATGAAATGCACCAAAAAGGATCCATATAAATTTATAAAATCATAAATTTATTACAAAGCCACATCTCAATCTCAAGAAATCCGCATAAAAATGCTTGATCCCTAGACACTTTTGATGTGTGTATATGTATAGATAATAATATTCCACAACTATCACACAACGCCATCTAGTCCCAAGCTAAGCAGAGCTTGTGTTATGGGTACTAGGTAGGTATATTTCTAAATACATACATAATTATTATAGATAAATTACACCCAGACACAGAACAAATGATCTGCTCATCACACAAACATTTGTCCTGGGTGGGAATCGAACCCACGACATCTGGCATAGCAGTCAGGGTCACTTACCACTAGCCCAGCAGGCCTGTCATTCTCCTTCCCCTACAAGAAAGACAGATAATAGTAAAGAGTCACCAAATCGCTTTTTCACTTTCTTTCTAGATTGGCAAACATACAGGTATTGCTTCATAATGAAATGGATAAATTGATGAACTTGCCCTTTCTCTTTCAAAAGAGTTGTCCGTTATTAAACAGATATTGTTCATTGATGAAATGGATGAAAGGGCTTAATTCCAATTTTACCCACACGCCAAAAGATCTTTGTGCAGCTATAATTAATTTAGATTTGGGTCTGATTTATAATGATAGTTTTTTTTTTTTTTTGTGGGAATCTAGACCTTATTATCACGAAGAAAACTTAGTATAAAACGTTTCTAATAATATTGAAAAATACTTTATAATCAGGGTCTTAAAGTTGTGCGAACATTGGGTACGGTTAGACGATACAATATCTGAGTAGCACTAAAAGAAAATGGCGAATGCTGGGGTGCGTTTAAATCTTCCGGCGATATTTCGCCGGAAAAAATTAAACTAGCGAGGGTTCGCAGAACGGAGTCATAAGTTTCTGTCAATGTTAGTTGTCAAATTCAATTGACAGCTCAGTTTATTGAACAAATAATCAATTTGCCGGTTTAATATAAATCCATAATCTACAAATAATATTTACTCTCTAAAATAAAAATAATATTCGTTTTAACGGCGCGAATCGAGCAAAACAACAAAACTTAATGCCAATCTGACAGCAGGATAACATTTTGCGTGGTAAAAAGGTCGCAAAAATTTATTCCTTTCAGTAAAAACATAGACCAGCGGACGACCGTAAACGGGGCAGATTAAATTTTAATTGGTAAAATTTTTCACCTCTCGGTGTACTTAAACGAGCTGTTTGACATTTAGTCAGTATAAATTTAAACTGGATAAAGGATTTAAACGCAGCCCTGAGTAGCATAGGCTGAGACAGCTGTCAAAATACTTCACTCTCGTCTGAACTCAGCATGGTTTCAGCCGTACCTACCCATTGAGAAAGAGATTAAAGAATTCTTAACTATATGTCACTGAAAATAAGGTTTATTATTAAATAAACAGTTTTCAGCCCCTAGATTATAAAATATTCAAATTCCGTGTTCAAAATAAAACGAAACGTTTTTCGAAAAGCCAGTTTTCAAAAATGTGTTTGTGAGCGCCACGCAAACATTTAAATGTTTTCCTTGGAGACGTTCACTTGATTTAAGCCGGGTTTTCACAGTAAGAGTTGGCTCGGATCAAGTGCACTCGTACGAGTCAGCTTCGTACGAGTGTACACGGATAGTGGTTATGTCGCCATATTGTTTACATAAAAATGATCCACAGAGTACATTCAAATGATCCGAGTGAGCTCGAAAAATAGAGCAGAGTCCGAGTCTACTCGGATTAGACGTTGGCGTCCGAGTGCGCTCGGATTACGTGTTTACATGATACGAGTAGCATCCGAGTAGACATCCGAGTGCACTCGGTCCGAGCCAACTCTTACTGTGAAAACCCGGCTTTACGTAGGAATCGAACGCCGGTGATAATTTTTAGGGTTCCGTAGTCAACAAGGAACCCTTATAGTTTCGCTATGTCCGTCCGTCCGTCCGTCCGTCTGTCCGCAGTTTAGCTCAGAGACGCACAGTACTAGAGAGCTGTAATTTGGTGTAAATATAAGGTGCTTTATTATTATCTGCCACGGCTGCAATGGGAGATAGTATTGCGTTTATAGATTACAATAGTAAAGTTAATTAATTAATTATTTGTCATATTTTTTTTCATACAAAAAAAAATACGTATAAATTTGACTTGATTTGTTAGTATAAAGCCGTCCAGCGTTGTTGCCGCTCCGCACCAAATTCGCAAAACGGCGCCTTTCATACACTGTTGCCATACTTATCAAACGATGCCGCTACACGCCGGCGACTCGTCGGTCGTCAAAGCGATGCCCCGCGCGCCCCCACCCTCACCCCGTTCGTCGCACGCGCCAGCCGACCGCCCGCGCCGCTCGCCAGTCGCTTCCCGCCGCCCGCGCCTGCCCGCTCGGAAGTTAGTTTTAGCGGTTCCGGTTTGCGGCTTCCTTTAAAAATGCCTCCCAGACGTCTGTATTCCAATCAAGAATATCTTGAAATGGTGTTGTGCTACCGCGAGTGTAACTCCGTAACTGCGCATGCAGTGAACTTGTACCAGCTGAGGTTTGGTGTGCGAGTGAGCCATCACACAATTTTGGATGCCGTGTACAGGTTCAGAGAACACGGCCGCTTTGACCCGCCTCCCGTTGACGCAGGCAGGCCTCCCTATTCTGCCCAACTTGAAGAGGAAGTGCTGGACTTCCTTCGGCGTCATCCTCTTGCGAGCACCAGGGATGCAGCTCGTGTCTTCGATGTGAGCGACAATTACGTGTAGACTTGTGCAACAGTTTTGTAGATAAGTAGGTGGGGAGTGTGTAAATAAGTGTAAATACTGTGCAATTATTGTAAATAAGATTATTAACTTTTAAACACGCAAAGTTACTGTAATTTATCGTTATCTAAGTAGGTACTTATTGTTTAAAAATAATTTAAAAAAAGTTGTGATTCTTTACACTAACTTGTCTGTCCAAAGCCTGTTTTAAGTGTGATGGGAAGTTTATCATCTTATTTACGTCAGTTTTTTGAATGCGGTAGCTGGTAAGTAATTTAAAACACTTGTTTTCCTGCGTATTAGTACGTTTAGAGACAAATCTAGTCAGCTGATTTCAGTTTTCATTCACAGAACAGATAGAAAGAGATAGCAGTTGTTTTCATTGACGAAGCGACACATCGCGCGTATTTTGTGAACCATGTTATGCAGAGTAGAGCCAATGTTAATTTAACTTGTTTACTGTCTCAAATTGAATTGACTGTTCCGGGGTACGAAATTTCTTCACTATTGTAATCTATAAACACAATACTACCCCCCATTAAAGCCCTGGCAGATATTAATAAAGCACCTTATATACGGATTTGTTGTGCCGAAAAAGTGGTAAAATAAATTCTCGAAAAATATTTTTTTTTAGGGTACCTCCTGTACACATAAAGTGGGGATGTTTTTTTTCTTTCTCGCGTACCCCTTAGTGTGGGGTATCAATAAATAGGTCTTTAAAAAATAATGTGAGTTTCCATTAACAATTTTTTGATAAAAAAATTCGTTTGTGAAATATTAAGCTTTAAAGTGCTAAATTTTGCTCGACTCGAGTGTCCCCCCCCTCTACCAGCTAAACGGTTATGTTTGGGGGTGTGAAAAAATTCACAATAGTAGTATATATAACGAAATTTAAAAGAAAATTATCATGACTGAGTAGGCTTTACAACTTTACGAGTAATAGTCCACCAACTTTAAAATGTACTTGGATATCATATTTTCTTAAACAAAATGTATCGGAGAACATGCTTTTCAACTGCAAATGTAAGTTTGTCAACTTTATTTTTACAGCTTTTATAGGTATATTTTTTGGGGATAGGTAGGTTTTTATCGTCAACTATTTTTAAATAACTTCAAAAAAAGGAGGAGGTTCTAAATTCGTCGTAATCTTTTTTTTTATGTATTGTCCCCGATTTCTCAAAGACTCCGGGACCGATTTTGAAAATTCTTCTTTTTAAAATAAAATTCAGCGAATCAGTTTAGTTAGTTCGCATAAGTATTTTGTTGGGCAACTACGGAACCCTACACTGTGCGTGGCCCGACATGCACTTGGCCGGTTTTTTTCTTCCTTTTTACACTACTAGGATTAAGTTTCAACCACTAAAAAAATTACTGAAATATAGTGAGATTTTTATGTTAAGTTTTTGCTCAGAACTTTAAAAAAAAAAAAATGTGATTGTGTGATTATATAAATAAAATGTACTATTAATGATAATCTGTTTTGTTTTATTGGAAAATACTTCTTCAACATTATTATACATAGATCGTACGCGCTCTTGTGATTTTTGCTGGATAGTTCAGTCGGTAATCTTACAAAGATCATTATAAAGAGGATTTATTAATCGTCAAGTGCGCACACAGCTTAAAAACTCGATACTGATACTTTGATCAATATCAATTAAACTATCACTCAACTGAAAACTGCAAGTGCGCGTCGGCTTTTTTTTTGGGTGGCAAAATCATCAAATGAGTCCTCCCGCCCTGGGTGGGGCGGAAGGGACTGTCAGACTCTTACTGACTAAAATCCACCCGTGTTCCTTCGGATGCCCTTTACGTTCCGGGGCCACGGTATCCTGGATTAAGAAAATTCCGCGACCCCAGCAGGCATTTGGCCCCATAAATGCCTGACGACGACACGACGCGCCACCGACCCGGGCTTGGTCTTTTTTTTGGCCGGCTCTTAGAGAATGTACTGCGTAGCATGACCAATTCTATCTCCTGTATTGTGGGTGCGTTTACAAATACCTCTTATTTACAAATTGACTTTTTGGAAGACACCGTGGATCTTAGTACGAGTCTGACAGACTCTTCTGCTTTACCCAGGGCTCCCGAGGACTCGGTTGATGATTTTCTATAATCTATAAACATTAATAAAATGGTAGGAAGTCAAAACTGTACATTGAGTATTTTTTAAACAGAATACTTGGGCTGTAATCTACAATCGATACAAAAGCCAAAAATATAGTTTTTAGAATTTTTGTCTGTATGTATGTCCGGGATAAACTCAAAAAGTACTGCATGGATTTACTTCAAATTTGGCACGAATATTATTAAGAAGTCGGGTCAACATATAGGCTACATATTATCACGCTATCACCTACGGGGAACGAGCAGTGAACCTTTATTTCTTCAACGCATTCCAATGACGATATAATACTAGACTCCGCATGCACGATCTAAGGAACAAAAATTATTCTGTCAACTCGCTGAGGTACTACGTAAGCGAGGGGGACGGGGTACTGCGTTGTGATTGGCTAACTCAAGGTCTGTTCTGTCTCAACGTATGTTTACGGCTCACAGGATTGGTCGAAATGAGACGGATATAGACTTTTTTGCCTAATGTGTTGACAAACATCGGTCGCCTGTTATTACGAGTCTAGTATTATATCGTCGTTGATGCATTCAGACGACGTGGCGTCGCGGGCAGCAGCTAGTAACACATAATCTGCAGATAACATTAAAAACAACAGATATTTTATAAAAATGCCGTTTATTTACAGAAAATCGCTTGTACAAAATTCATTATTCATTTTATCTCGTATATTTTTTACAAATTAAAATTCTTACAAACTAATCGGAGTATTTTAACACCCGTACATTATAAGTCTAACGTAGTTTTTTTTTGACAAAAATACTATTTTTTCAGTGGGATTATTACATATTATAATAGGTATTTATCATTATGTTCTAATAGATTACGTGTTTTCTACATAATAAAAGGTTTTTCTAGAGATCAAACTTATGTAGTGTTATGTTTTCTAGCCAACCAAAAAAGACAACTGGGGAATATTTTGCCCCACAATAGGAATTTCTCCTGTGTCGTGGGTACGTTTACAAACATAGAAACTCACATACACAAACATTCAGACCTGGAACAAGTACTTGTAGATCATACAAGTATTTGTTCCAGGCGATTTTTACCACGCAGCGCAACAGTACATCTATTAGCCACTACGCCAACCGTTTGAATACTTTCTATAAATAAAAATTCAGCATGTGTGCATGACATCATAGAAACGGGTTGTCACTTTGTCTATTCTTCCGTAGACAAATCGACGGAAAAATAGAAAAAGTGACAACGCGTAGAAAGACTTCTAAGACTTCTCCTAAGCATGGCGATGTTTAAAATGTAGATTTTATTACTTTATTTAACAGATGTCGACAAATCCTTCCAAAAAAAGAATGTCGAATTATATAGAATAGCATTGTCTATTTTCTTGATAGAATAGAAATAGTATTAATTAATAAAAATTAATTAATTATTAATAACGGTATGATTCTACAAAAATAGTATGCACGTTCTCTCTGAACTAAGTCTAGCAATGTGCGCGCACAAATAATGAGTCTACTGCTTATGTGTGCGCACTCAGAATTATCTAGGTATGCGCGAACATTTTTGGAATTTTTGATTTTTCTGAAAGGTCTGGTGTATCATGCATTGTCCACGGAAAAATCTTACATTTTTAATAACCCTGCAGTTGTCTATTTATTTGGTCAGCCAGTAAACGATAATAAAATAAAAAATAAAAAGACACACAGTATTTCAGTTGTACAGCCAGAGACAAGTTAAGCAGATTATTGCAAAACTACCATACATTTAAAAGACTAATCATCATGAATATCAGTTTTAATTTTTAGTTTTCATTTACAATTTAACTTGATATTCAAAACTGCTTAATGATTTGTTTCCCTGGCTGTTTTTATTCGCTTCAAGGGTCTCACTGGGGCCGTTAAAGGCCCGGGTCCTAGTAAGTCCTTCAATAGCCCTTTACATTCTGTGCCATTACCTGATAAACATAGCCGGGAGTAGGTAGATTGATTTGGGATCAATACCTTAAATGTTTATAATAATATGGACATGCCTCTGGGATTCCTTTTTTCAGGGATTTTTAAATTGTTGGAATTATGTAGAATGAAGATATACAGGGTATAAGCCATCTTTATTTCAAATTTCAGCCAAATCGGTTAGAAATCCCGTAAGTAATGAAATCCCGGGAAAAGGGCTTATCCATGTTATGATTTCTGTGACAGTTCGTGATACAATTAAATAATATCAATCTACCTACTTCGGGCTATGCTGACAAGTCCCCGACAAAAAAAGTGCTTAAACTTTTACATATCGCAATGGGGAAGGCAAGTGTCAAAGTGACAAGTGACAGCTTGGTCCCAAAAGAACTGTCAAATCAAAGGAATTTTCTGAAAAAAAAACGATTTATTGATGTAAAATGACTAGATGTTGTGGAATAAGCTGTAAAAATGATGGAACATACAAATTTCCGTCAATTCACACTATCAAGAAATAATGGGTAGCTGCTGTGACTGCCTTGAGAACGAAAATTGAATTATAACTAAGGAAAAGCTATATAATAAACAAATATCCAGCCTTGCGAAGCCGAGACAGGCCGTTAGTTGAGTTTATTAATGAAATTCTATGATCATACCATAACTAAACAATCGAATACACTTTTCAAAATAATATCTACTTTTCTATTGGAGGTTAAGTACCAGTATTTCATCGCTCCATAAATCATGAAATGGTTCGTCTGGCGGAAGAATTATCACCTGGAATGAGTTTTGTGATAGTTGTGGTGTTAAGAAATTAAATATATTGTGATATTTCTAGAATCTAAATAGAAAAAAAGGGGTAAAATTACTGACTTAAAAATTTATGATATTATATCAAAATAGAAAGTCAGAAGCAGCATTATATTCTTGTTATAGGAGAGGACAGGTAAAATATAACTAAACTCAAAAATTGAAACCTCAACTACAAGTAATTGTGGATTTATTACGGTAAAATCAAATGTATTACCACTTAATTAAATCACTTTTTTCCTCTTGTAGATGCACCGCAGCGTCTTAATTCTTCTTTTAATATATGCACTTGCATTGACGAATAATTTTCCATATTTATTTTGTATTTATACTCAATTTTTATAACAATAAATCTTGTTTGTTTTTTATACAAGGTAGACAGTAATCTGACGTAGGGACCAACTATCGCAGCGCCATCTACGATTAGCTTTGAGTTGCCATCCCCATTGTACACTTACCTACGAGTACATTACATTTTGTTCAATACACATCGATATGAAGACATATTTATTTATACTTAGCCTGAAAAGCACTAAATTACTTCGGTTCATAAGTATGGGTTGTTGAAGGCATAAAATGTTACAATAAAGGCTTTATCTTATTCACTATCATCCATTTTCACTTATACTTAACGACACTTAAAAATAACTAAATACAAGGTGAAAACACCAAACAATAGAAGACATGTGACATCTACCAACCCGCACTGATTATAGCCCACTCACTCTCACAGAGAGGCCTGTGTCCCAGCAGTGGGAACATTATACGTTGTGTGCGCAATGACAGCGTCACCTAACCACAATATTTCTAGACTTTAGCCTCGTATTCATGGTAAACATTTGCTTAGCAAAAGTTGATCAACGTTGTTGATAAACGGCGAGAATGCTACTGGAAAATTTTGTTTAAACCAATATGGGTTGTCCACACAGCAGTTTGCATTAAAATGTTGCCCGAGGAAGTAGTGCATTTATTTTATTATTGCTCCACACTACCGCCATGTTTATAAACAGTTGCAAACACGTCCACACACATCAATGTTTGTTGATAAACTGATGTTTTGCTCGCCGGGCGTCAACTCTGCAACATGGCATGATCAACTACGCAACACAAGTGTTGCCGCAACATGTTGACAGCAACTCGGCAACATGTTTACTAACGAATGTTTACCATGAATGCGCGGTTTTAAGATCTGTTTTAATTCTTGCCAACTAAATATTTTGATCGTCATTTTCAGCTTGTTTTTCAATAATTGAATAAAACATAAAAAGGTTGTGGTGCATATATAAAACTGTGCGGGCGTCCCCAGTTACTTCACATCTCTATCGCATCACGCGTTGCGATCGATTTGATAGTATCCACCACCATCTTCGCACTATGAAGCAAGGTTTTAGAAATTTAGTATTTAGGCTTACAATCTTACATCTAAGTGTCGTTCAGTATTCATGAAAAGGGTACATTAGAGGCACACGCACGTACTACTGAGTTTAAGACCTAAAACACCTAGACGTACTAGGAACTATTTTAACGACCTAAGTTTGTTCTGAAAAAGGTAGCTAGCAAATTGAGTTCTAGTGGCCTACCTTGACGTATTAAAACGACAGTAGTTCCACTGTAAGAACTAGATGGCTCTAGACGATTTTTATAGCTGTCTCTTTTCCACAGTGGTACTATCTCGCTTTAAGATTTCATAGTAGGTTCCCTGACATTAAAAAAAAATGATTTTTGAAGTACTTCATGGCTTAGTCACAGTCATTATCGTCTAATGGGGATGGCAACTGGGGAACTAATTGCGCTAGTATAGCTTGTTCCAAGCATCGTCATTGGTTCAAATCTTATAGGTACTTCAAAATAGTACTACCTCATTGGTCGGATTAGGACTTAGCTATGGTGGCGCCATCTACAATTAGCTTTGACCGGCCTTCCCCATTCAATCTGCGACTGCTTATCAAACCAAACTTCTAAGTAAATACAAACACGGAATCGCTTGAGCAGTCGAGCTGCTTCGGGAGCAGTTGATATTGAATGATAGAGTAGGTAGCTTCAAGCGCTATCCACACATTTTCGGGTCAGGGCTATCCGTGTTCCGAATTGTCCGTTTCAGTGTTCCCGTCAGGGACGTGCCATCAGTCATCCGTGTTCACACATATCAGAGAAATCGGTATCAGTGTAATCTGTTATATCATATTTATATGATATTTTTCTTCTTAGAATTCAAATAATGTGGATTAGAAAGATCGTTAAGGATAGCATTCTGCCGTACAAGTTCTATCAACCTTTCTGTGTTCATGTTGCACTTGCAGATAAATCGTCAACTTTAAAAATCGGATAGCACTGTCAGAGCGTCCGTGCGACCGAGCATGCTCCGGGACACTGATGCCTGACACGGAGCTGTGTGAACAAGTTCATACAATTTGTACGTAACCGATTTTTTCCCCGTCCCTGACGGAACACGGCCGGGACGAGTTCCCGGAAATGTGTGGATAGCCCTTCAAGCAGTTGAATTTGACTGCTCGAACACTCCGTGTTTGGGTTGCCTCACGTAGGATTTTCGTAGGAAAATCTACCGGATAAAATCCTTCACTGACAATGTGTTTGTTCTAATATTTTTTGCTTAAAATAACTTATAAACAGAAAAATAGTCTTATTTCTACCCGCGTAGGTTCAAACCACATTTGGTAGTCAAACTGTGTTGTGGAGGTCCGATAGTCAGTCGTTCCATGTTAAATAATGATATTCAGCTGTATCTGGTTCGACTGGAAGCCGACTTAAACATAGTTGGAAAAAGGCAGGCAGATGATGCAATAGACCCCTTATTACGTGTAGTATGACACCGTGGAATTGTCTACAAAAGAATAGACAAAAATATTTCTATCGCCCTAAACAAGGTGATGTAGAAAATACATGTTAGAAACGTTTTATTATCTACATCGCCTTGTCAGGCGTTTACGGGTCGAGAAACACAAAAAATAAGACAAATGGGGATGGCAACTGGGAAACGAATGGCGCTAGCATAGCTAGTTCCAAGCATCGTCATTGGTTCAAATCTTATAGGTACTTCAAAATAGTACTACCTCATTGGTCGGATTAGGACTAAGCTATGGTGGCGCCATCTACAATTAGCTTTGACCGGCCTTCCCCATTGTATTGAAATAACTTTGTCTATTCTTTGGTAGAATAGTCTGACTGAGTCTATTTTCTACGTTTACGCCAATCCTCTGCCCAACCCTTCGGGGATTATAGCATAATGTTTAACTACCAAATGTGATTTCTATAGGGCTTGCATTGTCCATGACATGTTTTTAAAATTCATTTTGAAAATTAGTCATTTATAAAGTAGAATGGATAATACTCTACAAGGCAATTTTGCTATAAGCTTATATTTTATTTAACGTTATTTTTAGTTTAGAGGAAATATTCATGTTTATGATTTAGCAAAGTACTTTTAAAAGTGGCAGATGATGTAGAAAAACGACCAGGGGGGGTTTTACAACGTCTTAAAACCCGGATTGTTCCAGTGAGTGAACGAGATGGCGCTAGACGACTTGTATAGCTCTGTCACTTTCACTCGGCGAACAAGCCGGTGACCTACCATGACTTCATGACATGAGAGAGAAGTTCCAGTGTGGGAACTCGTTGGCTAGACGACTTGTATTGCTTTGTCTCTTTCCTATAGTAGAATCACTCGAATTTCTATAAATTCATTAGTTAATTTTATTTATAAATTAATTTATTAACGAAGACATAAGTGTCATAGGAAAATCAACTTTAAAACCTTTGGAAAAAAAGCTCAATTTGAGCTGTGAATTGAATAAATATTATGCCTCTTTTAATTTTAAAATCAACTTAATTTATACAATTGATCGTAAAACTCAAATTAATATACAAAAATAATTAAGTTTGAAATAGTTCATTTAAAATCAACTTTTTTTCCTTTGAAATCAGTATGAAATTTTATTAGTTTTTTTTTTTTGTTTTACTTCTATGGCTGTGTGGATTACAGCGCCACCTAGTAAACAAATTATTTCGGGACTTATACAGGATGTTTTTGAAATCGTGGGCAATACTATAAGGGCTTGTAGTACTCGTGAAAATGAACAATTTTTACTGTGGGACCAACCATGAAATTTCGAAACTAAAATCAGCTCCTCCATACATTTATGGTGTCATAACTCGAAAAGATATATGGAACAGATGATTTTAGTTTCGTTTCATGGTCATCATTTTCACAAGTACTACAAGCCGCTAAAGTATTGCCCACGATTTCAAAAAAAACCCTGTAAAATCTGTCACTTCTTGCCAGATATTATTTAATTTGATAATCATTTTCAGCGTATTTATCATTAAAAATTAAATAAAACCTCAAAAAGTACTTAAAAAGGTTGTGTTGCATATTAAACTTGACACACATCACTCCCGAGAGTCCCGTGGAAGGGACTTTACCCATGGTGCGATGCGATGCGAATAAACCGATCCCAACTATAAGTGAAAATCAACCTTGCTACTAAGAAATAATGATGCAATTCGATTGACTTGACGTCGTCGTGGCGATCGTGTTTTGTTTTTCATTTATCCGTAGACAACGTGTTTTATGTCATATGTCGTAGTGGTAAGATTGATTTTCACTTGTAGTTGGAATCGGTCGTTTTGCAATCGCGTCGCGCCATGGATAAAGTCCCTTAGTTCACATCTTTCCTTCATCTTTTTTTTTAGCGTGGTAACATCATTAAATGAGTCCTCCCACCCAGAGCAGGGCGGGTGGGACTGTCAGACTTGTACTGACTAAAATCCACGGTGTCCTTCAATAGCCCCTTACGTTCCGGGGTCACGGTGATTCGTTAGTCCCGCGACTCCGGCAGGCTTTGGCCGATTTGGATCGATTTGAGAGTCCCCACCGCTGAGTTAGTAGAGTATACTAAAAATAACGTTTTATAATACTTCAAAGATAATCATAGCCCATTTTGAAACGCCCCAACATGTCTTACAACCAGTGGTCGAAATCAGGTAGAGTTATTTTAGTACATCGAAATGTTGATATTAATATGGATCTTCCCGGGATTTATAATAGATAATCTCGTGTGGAAAACAGTATTACAAATAAAAACATCAGAGATAGATTAGAAAACAAATTATGTAAAAGTCAATAACTTTATATTGAATAAATCACGGGATTTTTCTGCTCTTTAAAAGAAATTCCGGGATTTTTGGCATATCAACTTTATTCTTTCGCTATATTAAATCAGTATAAGTACATGAATAACTTTACCTCATTCCGATCTATGCTAATAACTTCTAAATAGTCCAAATCCGGTCACCCATCAATTTCTATACCTTGCTTAACTTTGACACGCGTTTACAAAATGTACATTTTTAACCCTAGGTACTAAATTACAGTTTATTCACTAAAAATACTGTTTTTTCTTTTGGTTTGTATTGTGATATAAGTGTCTTACAGGCAGCCTAAAGAATATAGCGGTACAAGGATTTTTTGCGCTTTCAATCTTCATTATCAGCCTATATGTTCCCACTGCTGGGACACAGGCCTCCTCGCTGAGAGTGGGCCATGCCACGCGACCCACTGCGGGACGGTAGATGTCACACGTCTTCGAATTTTTGGTTCCAGGACATCGTTTCCTCACGATGTTTTTGGCCATCATAGGCGCGGGTTTGCGGACGGCAAGTAAACCCCATCGTAAACAACGCACCGCAAGTGTACGATACAACGACGATATAATACTAGACTACGCATTGCACGATCTAAGGAACAAAAACTATTCTGCCAACTCGCTGAGGTACTACGTAAGCGAGGGGGACGGGGTACTGCGTTGTGATTGGCTAACTCAAGGTCTGTTCTGTCTCAACTTATGTTTACGGCTCACAGGATTGGTCGAAATGAGACGGATATAAGACTTTTTTGCCTAATGTGTTGACAGACATCGGTCGCCTGTTATTAGGAGTCTAGTATTATATCGTCGTTGGTACGATACCACACGACTTTGGTATCCATGGATTTGTATTGCGACAGTCGCCTGGATACCAAAGTCGTAAGGTATCGAAGACGTTCGTCGCGTTGTATACGAACAGAATAATAGGTAGCTCGCCGTCTGTCATGCGCGTCGTGACCCTCTAAGAGCTTTAAAGAGCCAAATATCGACCGGGATCGCGGGACCGTTTTAAAATAGCACCGCAGCCATAGAACCTATAAGACAATTGAAAAATCAGGCTGGATTTTACCCAGTAAGATTCTGAAAGTGTCTTCCGTTCCACACATGGCGAGAAGACTCATTTAATGATTTTAACAACGAGAATAAAGACATCAGGGGTTCCCAAAGGCGGCTTAATCAACTCTCACGCAACAAAATATCCTTGTACAGCTATATTAGTGATAAGATTATTTCAAGACTTTTTTGGAAGCAGATATTATCTAGAAAGTCTTTGTAATACGATTTTAGGCTTATATGGCGTGAGTCTAAAGACTAAGGGAGCGATTCATGCGATTTACAATTTCTACTAACTAAAAATGAAAATCATCCTTGCTACTACGATATAATGATGCAATTCGACTGACTTACGTCGTCGTGGCGAGCGTGTTTTGTTTTTCATCTACTCGTAGATAACCGCACGTTTTATGTCATATGTCGTAGTGTTAAGGATGATTTTGACTAGTAGTTGGAATTGGTCGGATTGCGTCGCATCGCGTTATCGGCAAGCTCCAAAGTCGACAATGTTGTGATGTTAGAGTATTATCAACTTTATTATCAGTACTTTAAAGCACAAATTTGCCTCCAAAAATACACTAAGTTGATAATTAAGCGTATATTTAATATACAGGGTGGTTTTTTCAAGACTTTTCGTTTAAAAAAGATTCCATTTAAAAATACACCCTGTTAGTATACATGGTGTTTTTTTGTCGAAATTCTACCTCCATCATTAAACTTGATGTTGTTACACCCTGTATAGTGTGTGTTCGTCTATCCCACGCCATCTCCCAAACTAAGTTAAACATGATTACGTTTGCCTAACACTAATAAATGCGTTAAGTGTGTTACTCCCGTGAGGGCATTATAATAGGTCAAATCAACCATGGTATAGTATTGTCCAGTTACTAGGTTGTGGAGGTCCGATAGTCATTCGCTCCATGTAAAATACTGATATTCAGCTGCATCTGGTTCGACTGGAAGCCGACCACAATATAGTTGGGAAAAGGCAGGCATATGAAATACTGCCAAATCGAATGACAAATGTAGATCCGAATGGACATCTCGATACAAACCGAAACTGAAAAAGTGCAGTAGATAATTGCTTCGGGTCGGCTTTTTTATTCGACAAATGCCGAACCGTACCGACAAATATGTGGGTAAAAACCTTTACACCAAGTATTATTTGATGTGAATCTTTAGATAGCTTTGAAATAAACAGACGATCTAATGAAGACCACAGGATCACGCTGGATGCAAGCCGCGACAACCGGTCCTACTGGAAGTCTATAGGGGAGGCCTATGTTCAACAGTGGACGTCTTACGACTGATATGATCTTTGAAATGCCCACACGTCCGCAACACACTGTATAGCTAGAAAAATACTAATATTTTGTACAATATTGTTTTTTATAAAAAATACATGGAGTGCTATCACGCTTATTCTAAAAGGGAGTGGACAGGCGGATGGGTATATGACCCTTTTGTCAAAAATCTACCTTAACTTTACTTGAGGTAACTTTACCGGGACGCGATTTGCAATTTCTTCTAACTAAAAATGAAAATCGTCCTTGCTACTACGATATAATGATGCAATTCGACTTACTTACGTCGTCGTGGCGAGCGTGTTTTGTTTTTCATCTACTCGTAGATAACCGCACGTTTTATGTCATATGTCGTAGTGGTAAGGAGGATTTTCAATTGTAGTTGGAATCGGTTGGATTGCGTCGCATCGCGGCATGGGTAGGCTCGCTTATTTGAGATAGCTCTTGAGTCTAGATCAAAGGTGACAGGGAAAAAGTCTACGATGTAGTGAGTTTACTCAGAACTTTCATTTTGATGTAAAATTTTCGCCCAAAATTAATATTGCATCTCAATCCAATAGGGTTTACTGCATAAATAAATTGAAAAACTGTTCATTACTTCAGTTAGAGTATTGAAAAATAATGAACACGTATTTTTTGTTTTTCTAAAATCAATGAATATTGACACATAAGAGCCTATGCACACCACGTTTTTTAAACGCGCCGGTGCAGCGCGTTTTTGAAACGCACGTCGACGGCGCGTTTTCATCAGACCAGTTTGTTGTCGTGTTTTAGGCTGCGTCTGACTTGCGTGCGTATCGCGTCAAACGCGCTGCACCGGCGCGTTTAAAAAACGTGACGTGCATAGGCTCTAAAACGCTTCGAAATTCGGTAGTGGGGGGCTTGTGACGTCATAACGCTAGTAAAATTATAGCGACCAAGTGACGTTTTGTGATTTTCAGAAGCCTTGTATCTTCGACAATTTTGGTTTTCGTAAGAAAAGAAAAAATACGGTTCAGATATTTTTTGGATAATCTACAGCTTGGCAAATTAGAGTAGAAAACCGGAAGTCGCCACTGTGCTCTCGCTACCAGCACTTTGAATGTTTTTTTTTTCACTTATTACGTTAGTTTTATGGCACAATAATAAATCTAACGAACCTGCGTTCTTTGTTTACATCAAATATCAAAGATTTTAAAACGTTGTCAGCAAATAAAAAGATTAGTTCCGTTTCAAGACATTCTGGCCAAGTTGTAACTTTCTGACTTTATTTTAAAGGTGCGTATTATATAACACGTCCACACCATCTAACATTGTTATATAACATGTTTCAGATGATGTGGACACAGAATGTTATAACAATGTTATATGTATAACATGTTATATTACGGTGCGTACAGACTATGTAACATAACATGTTAAATAACATTTTTATATAACATTTTTCATAGTGTGGTCATGTTATATAAAATTTTACATACATTTGTAGTGTTATATAACAATGTTATTATAACATTGTTACATGGTCTGTACGCACCTTTATATAGTCTGTACGCACCTTAAGAAAAATAGCCTTTTCCTGCTATATTCTTTGGCGGCTTCTAATTGGACATCTTACAAGACTCAGATAGGCAAATTCGGTCGTTGATTAGTTACAAACAAAGCTCGTAATTAAGATGCATTATTAATTTTCTTGAATTTTTATGATAATCTCGCGTTCCCCGTTTGACCACTAGGTATATCGCCAGATGCCCAGATGGTAAGGGATGATGTGGTCGACGATGAAGCACGCTTGCCTAGAAGTAACCTGTTCACTCTTGACTTGAAGACCTCAAGGTTATAGCTGTCGGGAAATACAGATGGCGGCAGGGAATTCCACTCCTTAGCTGTGCGTACAATGAAAGTAATGGCAAAACACTTTGTATGTAAGGGTGGGATGTCCATAATGGGGAATATTATCTAGTTAGGTAGAATTTTGACAATTTTAAACCTACTATTTTCTGTTTAGCCATTTTGAAGGCACTAAAATTACTGAAATTGTAGAAATACCAATTACTGGCAATCTATTGAAAAATATTATTCTCTGTTTCTACTTTCTAGTTTTATAAGGCTATTTGTATGCTTTTTTAATGTGATTTATGAACACTATAATTATATGTATATTCTCTCTAGTAAAAATGCTTGGATAAACTTAAAATAGGCGATTTGAAAGCATCAAATTGCAAATCTAATTAGTGTGTCATAATATATAGTTTTTGGACACATATTTTCTTTTGTTAAATCAATGAATATTTAAAAAGATATAACGAAATAAAATTCGAGCACGTAATGTTAGAACTCAGTAAAAATTGTACAAAGTTGTGACGTATTGCGCCATGCGGGCGAGTAATGGGCGACTCGCTGTCCGACCATGGACGCAGCCCGGGTCGACGGCGCGTTGTGTTCCACGCGCGCCTCAAAGAGTGTCAGCATTATAACGGGGTCCTCTAGAGGGCCAAAGCCTGCCGGGGTCGCGGGACTTATCTCATTACCGTGACCTCGGAACGTAAAGGGCTATTGAAGACACCGTGGATTTTAGTCAGTACAAATCTGACAGTCCCTCCCGCTTTGCCCGGGCTGGGAGGACTCATTTTACTATGATAAGAAAAAAAAAAGTTGTGACGTATTGTCAATTTTAAAACCGTCGTATCTCCGTAATTTTTTGCTTACGTTACAAAAGAAAAAATATGAGTCAATTTTTTTTTATAGTCTAACTGTTGGTCAAAACGAATTTGACTTTGACTAGCCTGTTGGTCTAGTGGTTAGTGAACCTGACTGCTATACCGGAGGTCGTGGGTTCGATTCCCACCCAGGACAAATGTTTGTGTGATGAGCACGATCATTTGTTCTGTGTCTGGGTGTAATTTATCTATAATATGTATGTATTTAGAAATATATAAGTATGTTTATCAGTTGTCTAGTACCCATAACACAAGCTCTGCTTAGCTTGGGACTATTATATATAATATTCCACAACTATCACACAACGCCATCTGCGTTGTGTGATAGTTGTGGAATATTATATATTATTATTATATTATTATTATTATTAATTTCTCAATCAAATAGCCAAAATAATTGTAAAGTACAGTAATTGGTAAATCTACCATACTATTATTTTTATTAAAGTTCCTATACCAGCTGCCTAAGATTATATAAATGCACTATTTAGTGTAGTCTAAAGTTTACAGAGTATATATTGGATAAAATACGTCTTATATAAAATAATACTACAATTTTATTATTTATTATGCTCTTTAAAATTACTGGCCTACGTTGGCAACATTAATTTAAAAATATATGTTGTAAAAAGTTGCCAATATAAAAAATGAACACGTAGTGTTGCTAGTTAATTCCTTAAGACTTATTTAAAAGCTGCTTGAGTCTTATTTTAAGTAAAATGGTTTAATAAATAAATTGTCTAATTGTAATGATAAGCATACATTAAAATCATCGCCCTTTGAACAATATTATTTATCGATTATTCGCTTTTACAGTCGATTAAAACCTTAAAAACTAAATTAAATATGTTGCCAACATCTACACTGGGTTACCATATCACTTAATTTTGGAATATTACTTTTCAATTGATCACAAAATCCTACCAAACTAAAAAGTATTGCCGTATTAATTACCATAATCAATTAATCAAATCAAAGACCTACCTAGACAATCACAAAAATACTTAAAAAACTAAAGCTGCCATTAAAAAAAAATCTACCAAAAAAAAGTTGCCAGCGTCGAAAAAAACTACTAAAATAGAAGAAAATACTGTGGGTTGCCAGCGTCAATGACAAAAATACTACTAAAATAGGGTACCTTATTCTATTAGCTATTAGGGGCGGCGTCTCGCCATGTACTGAACCAACTGACGTTGAACATGCCTGAGTAAGGGTGTTTCCTCTTCTTGTGGAGGCGAAGGGACTCCTCAGAGGCGTACCAGAATTGAGGGAACCTGTCGTAAGGGTACTTCACCGGTTCTTTCACGAAGGGTTCTGAAGGATCGTCTGGAATAGAAAGAAATATATTTTAATTTATCACGATAAAGGCGGAAACACATTATTAAAACGCGACGCGACAAATGTATTGATTTCTATAGACCAGAATCATACTATGGACATCCGACGCGACGCCATGCGCGCACACGCCACCCGATCCAGACGTGCCGGTCGGTGTGTTGCCATCCGACGCATCACATGTCGTGTGTTCCTAGTCCAGACCCGACGCCACCCGTCATTTGTTCGAGAAGTTTAGTAGTTGCATAGAACAGAATCATACACGGTCACTGCTGTACAGAGCCTGTGTTTAGAAATTGCGAGCGCATCGTGGCATCGCGTGTTGGTAATGTGCACGGTACACATGGGATGTCGACACATTGCGGCTCGTCACGTTTTAATAGTGTGTTTCCACCTTAAAACGGGAGAACGGATCTGCTGTTTGAAATTTTAGAACAGTGCTTGAGGTACGCTGAACTTTTTCAATTATCTCTAAACACAGAAATGCTGACTTGGCCGAGAGAAACTCGTTTTGAACGAAGCCAGACGTATTTAAAAATGCGATTTTTTGGTCCGATAAAAGTGTTTGAGGAAAACAGGGAAAATTAGTTGGTTTTTACACTTCGCCAGGAGCAAAAATATGTAAAAAAACATAATTTTCTAGCAATATTTTCATTGCAACTGGTGGCACCCCTGTGTTGGACTGGTAAACAATATAGTAGGTAAGTAGGCGCTAAGTGTAGCGCCTGCGTGAAATACATATAAAACAAAAAACTTTATTTGGGACAAAAAAAAAAACACTTTTTAACCGACTTCAAAAAAGGAGGAGGTTTCGGTATGGTTTCTTTGTTTTTTTTTTGTGTATGTACATCGATTACTCCGAGGTTTCTAGTCCGATTAGTGTGATTCTTTTTTTGTTCGATGCAGTATACTTGCAGTTTGGTCCCATAAAAATTTCATCCAATTTGGTTTAGTACTTTTTATTTTGTGAGCATTTTATTAATTTCGGCTACTTGGATGATCTTTACTTTTTGTGTGTTTGTTACGCGATTACTCCGCCAATTGAGGACCGATTTTAAAAATTCTTTTTTTGTTGTACTAGGGATCATTCACCTTAAAGAATACTGCAAGTTTCATCAAAATCTGTTCAACAGTTTTTGAGATAGGGAATTTTATTAGCTTATTGTATACATGAGCGATGTCACACCGGTGCCACGGATTACTAAATTCTAGTGCACATGTAAGAAAATGATGTATTTGACAAGAATTAGGGTTGAATATTTAAACTAAAAAGAGTAAAATAAAAACTTTTTTCAAAAAAAAATTAACCGCCTTCAAAAACAACCACAAAAAAGGGTAAAATAACCTACAAAATAACTTTTCTTTCGGAAGTCGGTGGCAAAAAAGATAACGAAATAAAAAAAAAACAAAGCCACCGACTTCCAAAAGAAAAGTTATTTTTAAAAGCTATTTTGTAGGTTATTTTACCCTTTTTTGTGGTTGTTTTTTTTAAATACGTATTTCGCATTTTGTGTGCTTTTGGATATTTGAAAAAGTATTGAACAAGTTGTAGTAGTGTATTTTTCATCCCATTCTTAACGACACAAACGAAATAACTTTTAAAAGGGGTTTAAAAATATTTTAAAAATTGCGTATTTCCTTTAAAAAAGGCTGAACTGATTCTAATGATTTTTTATATAGACATAGATGGAATCTTATAGACGGTCCCGTAGGAAACAGCCTATAATGTTCCCACTGCTGGGACTCAGGCCTCCTCTCTGTGAGAGGGAGTGGGCCGTAATCCACCACGCGCGCCCAGTGCGGGTTGGTAGATGTCACATGTCTTCGAATTTTGGTTCTAGGACATGCCGGTTTCCTCACGATGTTTTCCTTCACCGTTTTGAGAGCAGTGGTGATGAAATAAATTACACAAAGTAATGCGCCTGGCGGGGTTCGAACCCACGACCTACAACTCGTAAGTCGGGACCGATACCACTGGGCCACCACTGAAGGAAACAGTCGCTAAATAAAATAAATAAGGTACTTACGAGGCGGTAAACAGTAAAGACAAAATATCCGATGTTTGCGGCTCTCATGAGACTCCAGATGCTTCTTGTGATGTTTCCTCCGGGTGGACACGTGTGGACAGCACGGACACGGGATGGCGAAGTCTTTGGGCACGCAGCCGTGACGCTCCGCCGCGTGGGTGATCAGGGTTGAGGCCACGCGGTAGCCCTGGAAGGGAAATAGTTACATAAAATAATACAAGGATACCCTAGGGGACGAATTTAGCAGGACGTTGCCGTTTGGCATTTTCCATTTTCCAGTTGCTTCATTTTTTCGCAACTGTATTAAAAATAGTCGTTCAATACACGTGCGGAACCGTCATTGCAACTTGTTCCGACTGTCAACCCTCGCCATCGGCTGAGCCTCGGCTCGGGTAGACATTTGTCGGAACTCTTTGCAATGATAGCCTTTCCGCACTTGTAATGAAATATACTATTTTGTGTTAAATAATCCATTTATCGAGGAAGGCTATAGGCTATGTAACATCACGCTACCACTAATAGGAGACGAGCAGAGAAGGTGAAACCGCGGGAAACAGAGAATAAATATACTAACTTTAAAGCAATGTTCACATTGATAGGGGAAATCCTTCCACTTTGGATTCTTTTTTCTACTGAACACCATCTTGTAAGGCTCCGTAGGAAACCAGTCTTCGGGGTCTAGCAGCAGTTCTACCAGCTCCGTTCCTGAAACAATGATGGATTTTACAACTATTGTAGATATGAAAGTTTATTAGGATTTGCCTTCCCGCTGAACATAATTATTTCCCAAAATGTATTCCTTAGCAACACTATTGAATGGTATAATAATACAGGATGTGATTTTTTTATAAAAGCAGCGAGTTCGATTCCTGGCCAGGATTATTGAATTTTCTAAAATCCAATGATGCAGTTTTAGTTTTCGTCAAAATCGGCCTCGAGTCGAGACTCCTTTCAACGTTTTTCGATATTCCTCATAGTTTTGGATATAGCCATCCACGCCCAGTTGAAAAATTCACCCTGTATATTATTGTTACGTCGACCGTATTGCGTAGACGACGCCCTGAGTGACCTGAGTCAGTCTGGTTTTGACTACGATCGAGGCGACTCGAAAGTGAAAATCTCAAAGTGACTTTTTAATGTGTTCAAGTGTGTGTTTTAGTGGTGAATAGTGTTGAGTAATGTTAAGCGTTTGTTTTAATTAGTGATTTGTATGTCATATGGATACAGGGTGAATTTTTCAACTAGGCGTGTGGATGGCTATATCCAAAAGTATGAGGAATATCGAAAAACGTTGAAAGGAGTCTCGAGGCCGATTTTGACGAAAACTAAAACTGCATCATTGGATTTTAGAAAACTCAACAATCCTGGCCAGGAATCGAACCCATTGATTTCGAAAAAAAATCACACCCTGTATTATTACACCATTCGATAGTGTTGCTAATAAGGATCATCCATCCACGCCTACATGAAAAATTCACCCTGTATTTGGTTTTTAATTGGTGTTGATTAATTTATCCCCTACCCAGCTCATAACATTATGCTTTGCATGTAAACCTGAAAATATAAAGAAATACATACCTTCAGGTACTTTGATCTCCGGCACAGGCTCCGGTGCAGGTAATATTGGTGTTGGTTGTATGGTGACTCCGGTAATTGTGGTGTTGTTCGCAGCTAGGAGACTTGAGAGTATCGTGTTTTGAGTCTGTAATGAAGACTGATACTTTTAGTTATAGATTGAACTTATTTTTAATAAAGATAGGTAGAAACGTTGTGATTAAAAAAAACTAGTCACATTGAGAACATTTGAAAAACTTGCCAAGCGCGAGTCTGAGGACTCACGCACGAAAGGTTATGTGCTATTATAATAATTTTCAATTTCAAAATAATTTTTAATTAAAAAAAATCTGTGGTATGGGCTCCCCTTAAATATTTGTTTTATTTTAATTTGATTATTTATTATAAAGCGAATATAATGTGTATAAGTAAATATTCGGTGAATATTTCAAGGATCTATGCATATAGCAGCCAATATGAGCAAAAATACGTAAAAAAAGACATGTTTTTTCTGTAGGGTTCTTAAAGGGTAAAACGAGACCATATCACTGAGACTTCGGTGTATTGTCATTTGTCTGTATTTCATGAACCATCTGACTATTAGTAACGACGGTCAAATTGATCTACAAATGACAGCCGATGGTAGAAAATAAGACACAAGAAATAAAATACCTGTATAGCCCCATTAAAGCTCTGTGATAACTCCAATTTCTCAGGCTTTGGTTTCCTTTTATACCCCTTCGGAGGTCCACGCTTCTTTGCTACCTCCCCATTCTTCTTATACCTCACAATCTCCCCATTTACAACGGGAGAAACCGGGGTAATCGTCAACTTAGCGGGCAAAGAATACCGGTTATGTAAATTTTTGACCAAACTCTCCCCGTTTGGGGGTTTGGTTGTGAACGCTAATGGGTTAGCTAGGTTCAATGGATTGTTCACAAAGTTTGGTAGTGTGTTTGTTGGATATATTGATAGTGATTTTGGTGTGTTGAACGCTGGTATCTGGTATACTTGGAGGTTTAACGGGGAATATTTCATGCGTTTGGCTTCCGGTTCATCATCTTCTTCGGAGTCTGTCTGTGTGATGCTTAGAGGATCTTTGTCGGAGGAGAATGTGGCTGCCCGTTCTTTTTCTTGGACGCAAAACATCTGGAAAATTGATTTAGGAATTTTTTAGATATAATAGTTTGTTTTTTACATATTTTGTAGCAATGATGTGGTTGATGGTGAAACACGCTTGTCTAGTTTACTATTTTAGAAAAAAAAAAATAGGTACTAAATTGTTGGTCTCTTTGCAGTGAAGTTTTTTTCATCAGCCTATTATATTCCAACAGCTGGGACACAGAATTGAAACGTATTCCACTATGGTTTTGGTGCACGCCGTAAATGCGGCAGTTTTGGTCGAAGCTTATCTATGTAAAAAGATGACGGGCCCCTATATACATAGAAGGCTAAAGCCTGCCGGGGTCGCCAGACTAACGAATTACCGTGACCCCGGAACGTAAAGGGGTATTGAAGGACACCGTGGATTTTAGTCAGTACCAGTCTGACAGTTTCTCCCGCTCTGTCCTGGGTGGGAGGACTCATTTGATGATTTTACCACGCTAAAAAAATAAAAATGTATTGTATAAAGATGCTTTGGCAAGATAAAAGTCGTACCACCGCAAAATGGTTGATGCATTTTTTCTACCATCTGTTTCAAAATCACCTCGTTTTTTTTTTGCGCGAAAATAGTAAAACATGCCAAGTTAAGTTTAATTACTGTCAGTGATAGTCTTAGACTAAAACAACGAAAGTGATTTCCGGCTTTTGTTATAATTACGGTTATACAAATAATCACGTTCAACGAATAGCGGTACGCACCAAAATTGTTACGAAATTATGATTCATTCAACTAGCAATATAGTTCCGTGTCAATTAAATTTATGAAAATGCAAAGATATTCCACAAAGTTATCAAAAAAGAAAGCAATTTCAATAGAACAGACAATAATACAAACTTTTTTCGTAATATCCCAAACGTAAGAAATCGACGCCACCTAAAAAAATCAACATTCGAAATTCAAAACACGATATCACACCACTTTGATGTAAATAACACGAAACTTCGCGAAAATAACACATAAATAACTTCTAAAGCTCACAAAATGGCGTTGTAATTCATAAATGTGAGAAACAATAAGACTTCTCATGAAATAACTGCACACGGGTATACATCGGGTTGATCTAATTATATTTTTAAGTACTTATTTTGAATGAAACACTGACCTTTCACGGGTTTTTCTCACAGTATGTACCAAAATAACGTTATTTGGATCACATTAATGGCGTTTTCCTTTGATTTTTGTTGTTTCTTAGTTAAAATTATAGCGAAACATGAAAATAAAAGGTTATGTACACCCGTATAATAATAACAAGTTCTTTTGTGTAGTGATGAGGCACGCCGAGTTAGTGAGTGTGCTGAGTCACTCGTTTACAGTGACTCGGACTTAATCGATTTTATGAAATTGAAAATCTTGTATGTCATATAATAAGTTTTTTTTAATTTACATGAAAAAAAATGGTGTAAAATAAAGTTTAAAAAAAGTTTTGGTTTCATTAAAAAAAAACTAACTATCTTGGATAAAAATATCGCATTGAAGTCTGTCTAAAAAAGTTTAGGTATTAAAAAAATGGGTATCATAAAATCATCAAATGAGTCCTCCCACCCAGGACGGGGCGAGAGGGGCTGTCTAACTTGTACTAACTAAAATCCACGGTGATCCTTTAATAGCCCTTAACGTTCTAGGGTCACGGTTACCTGATGAGACAGTCCCGCAACCCTGGGGACAATCTTGCTTTCCCGGAAATAGGAACCATGAGTTATTTTGTATACTATCATTTAAATATTGATGAAAACCCATAAATTGTATTAAAATAAAATATGAATTAAATCGATAATATAATACATTATATTATCTGATAATCGATTCAAAAAATGGAAATATAATTTTGGACATCACTACACGAAGCTTCTCGTCCGCGCATTCAAAGGATTCTGGCGGGAACTTGAAAAAAGCGCGGTTCAAAATTTTTTTTTGAAAATTAATTTTAAATAAATTGCTAGGTTTTTTGAGATAAAAGTGGTAGAAAACTGTTTAATTTTATATAGTAATTCGACGAAATGGTGGGTAACGAGGGGGGCGGGGATAACCCGCCCGCCCCTCTAAAGCGTCCTCGGGCTGAGGAGACACTACAAGGAGCGAGAGACTCTGACGGTGGCGATGGCGGCGGTGGTGAGCGTATTGACTCTTTTTCGCCTTTCATTAAGCCAAACTATAAAAGACTGTATCCCGAAAACTCAATTAACACAGACTTCAAAGTATTTATTGAATCTAACGGAAAGGACAAGATAGGCAACAAGAGCCCAATATACTTAAATCATATATTCTCAAGTGAAATTAAAGGTGTGACGGCAATCCAACGCGTGAATGCCAATAAAATAGCCATTATTTTCAAGCAATATAATACAGCCAATAATTTCATAATGAATACATCTTTTCTAAATAAACACAACATGAAGGCCTTCATACCAGCTGCACAAATAGAAAAAACTGGCATTATAAGATTTGTTCCTCCTAACATATCCAATAAAGATCTATATACAAAGCTATCATCTATTTATGAAATCATTGCAATAAGAAGATTCACAAAAAAAGTTGGCCAAGAACGTGTCCCACTACAAACAGTGAGCATTACTTTCCTTTCCAATATTCTACCAGACAATGTACACTATGATTTATTTTCCTATAGAGTTTTTGAATATGTGTCCCCTTTACAACAATGTTTTAGATGTTTTAAATTTAATCACTCTGCAAGAATTTGTAATAGTAAGCAAAGATGTTCAATTTGTGGAGGTGAGCACTTATATAAGGAATGCGATAAACCAACTGAGGTCTGTTGTATAAACTGCAGTGGGCCCCATCTTGCAATTTCAAAATTATGTCCCATCAAAATGAATAAAATTATTGAAAAGAAAAATAAAATAACTTATGCAAGTGCTACCCAAACTAAAAACTTAACTAACACAACTGAATTCCCTCCGCTATCGCCGCCAAAAAGGCAACTTGTACATAATCCTGTAATTAAGCCTATAAATAGTAAAACTGTAAATAATGGTGTAAATAATGTTGTAAATAATAATGTAAATGATATTGTAAATAATAGTGTAAGTAATGTCAGTGACCTTAAAACTCAAATAATGGGGATGGCAACTCAAAGCTAATCGTAGATGGCGCTGCGATAGTTGGTCTTACGTCAGATTACTATCTTGTACAAAAAACAAACAAGATTTATTATTATAAAAATTGAGTAAAAATACAAAACAAATATGGAAAATTATTCGTCAATGCAAGTGCACATACTAAAAGAAGAATTAAGACGCCGCGGTGCATCTACAAGAGGAAAAAAAGTGTTTAATTGAGTGGTAATACATTTGATTTTACCGTAATAAATCCACAATTACTTGTAGTTGAGGTTTCAATTTTTGAGTTCAGGTATGTTTTACCTGTCCTCTCCCATAACAACAATATAATGCTGTTTCTGACTTTCTATTTTGATAAAATATCATAATGTTTGAAGTCAGTAATTTTACTCACTTTTTTCGATTTAGGTTCGAGAAATATCACAATATATTTAATTTCTTAACACCACAACCATCACAAAACTCGTTCCAGGTGATAATTCTTCCGCCAGATGAACCATTTCATGATTTATAGAGTGATGCAATACTGGTACTTAACCTCCAATAGAAAAGTAGATATTATTTTGAAAAGTGTATTCGATTGTTTAGTTATGGTATAATCATAGAATTTCATTAATAAACTCAACTAACGGCCTGTCTAGGCTTCGCAAGGCTGGATATTTGTTTAATATATAGCTTTTCCTTAGTTATAATTCAATTTGTGTTCTCAAGGCAGTCACAGCAGCTACCCATTATTATTGATAGTGTGAATTGTCGGAAATTTGTATGTTCCATCATTTTTACAGCTTATTACACAGCATCTAGTCATTTTACATTAATAAATCGTTTTTTTTCAGAAAATTCCTTTGAATTGACAGATCTTTTGGGGCCAAACTGTCACTTGTCACTTTGACACTTGCCTTCCCCATTGCCAACAATGATGTACTTATGGCCCTAGTACAGACATTGGTGGAGTTGGGAAATAAAGGGGATAAAACCCCTACTACCATTAAAACAATTACAGATACATTAGTTAAAAACCTTAAATAATGGACCCAAATTTCACACAACATAAACTACGAATTGCTCAGTTTAATATTCAAAGTGCAAATAGTAAAAAACCCCTATTGATAAAATTTTTAAAAGAACAAAATATTGATATTTGTCTGCTTAATGAAACATGGTTTAAAGATGACAATTTTAGAATACCTGGATACAATATTTATAACAAAAATTCGAATAATGCTCACAATGGTGTAGCAATACTGATTAGACCATATCTTAAATATAATAGAATAAACACGCAATTCTATGAAAATATTCAAACAGTAGCTTTATCTATAAGTACGGTACGCGGCAGTTTAACTGTGCTCTGTGTGTATTGCCCGCCAACAACTGCACACGTACGAATTCATAGATTACACGACATAATTCAAGATCTTCCTAAGCCTATATTTATTAGTGGAGATTTCAATGCACATCACATTGCTTTTGGATGTCTTACAACTAAAAGCCGAGGTCACGATTTGTTTAATATAATTGATGACTTAGACTTATGTATTTTAAATGATGGAAGTTTTACAACCATTAATAGACCAGGACAAAATCCTTCTGCTATTGATGTTAGCTTCATCAGTTCTAACCTTGCATCATTGTGTGAGTGGACTGTGCATGGTGATACCATGGGAAGTTATCACTACCCAACCATTACAGAAATTTCATTACTTGTAGATAAATATCACATAAATCCTCCGATCAATAAGTTTTTATATAAAAAAGCAGATTGGCAGACATATAAAACAATATCAAAAGTAATATTTAATGACCTAACTCTTAAACTATATGATCCTGTTCTTACATATAACGATTTCTGTTCTCGTTTAGATTTGCTAAAAGAAATAACAATTCCAAAATTATGTAAAATAAACAAGTTTAAAAGTAGACCCCCAGCTCCTTGGTGGAATGACATATGTGAAAAAAGTGTAGTTGCTTCATATGATGCATTGAAATTATATAGGAGGGAGCCTAGTATGGAAAACTATTTAAATTACAAAAGAATAGACGCCAAGAAAAAAAGAACCATCTCTGAGCAAAAGAAAGTTGGATGGAACAACTTATGTAACAGTTTCAATAGAACTACTCCAATAAGTAAGATCTGGAATTATTTAAAGATGTTCAAAGGTATTAGACCTGGTAACAAATCATATAAAGATGATTTTATTTTTCCATTTTTAGATAAATTATCTGATAATACCAATCTAACTGATTCTAGTAGCATAAATAACCTTTTTGATATTAACAATGATAATTTGAATTCAAAATTTTTATTAGATCCTTTTTCATGGCGCGAATTTACAATGGCTTTGCAAAGTAGACGAAATACGACACCTGGTTTAGATGACTATCCATACATTATCATTAAAAACTTAGATGAATCTGCCCAACAGATATTTCTTAACATTCTTAACCTACTTTGGCATACTAAAACTATCCCTCAATCATGGAAAACACAATGTGTGGTTCCAATACTAAAACCAGAGAAACCCCCAGAACTTCCCAGTTCTTACAGACCAATTTCATTATCTTCATGTCTTGGGAAAATTTTTGAAAACATGATTAAATTTCGTCTTGATTGGTGGGTTGAATCCAATGGTATCATTCCGCATGTCCAATATGGCTTTCGTCGTGGCCGCAGTTGTGCAGATAGTTTTATTTCTCTGATTTCTGACCTGAAACATGCAAAGAATAAAAAATTACATACAGTTTGTACTTTTCTAGATGTTCAAGGTGCCTTTGACAGTGTAGATCCTGCAATATTAGTCAAAATTATGTCTAGGCTAGGTATACCAGGACAGTTATGTAAATGGATTTTTAACTTTTTGAATAATAGGACACTGTATATAAGACATAATAATAAACTGTTTGGACCAAAATCTGCTTCAAGAGGCACAATGCAGGGAGCTACACTGTCCCCTTTGCTGTACAATATTTTCACAAGTGAAATTTGTAAATTTGTAAATAATAAAGATGTAAATATTCTTCAATTTGCCGATGATATTGTTATATACAGCAGTAACTATAATTTAGGGATGGCAATTGACAATGTAAATATAGCTTTAAGTCAGTTATATCACTATTATAATGATGTATTACATTTAAAAATCAACCCACCTAAAAGCAATGTAATGATCTTTGGTAATGATAGCTCCACATCTAACATAATTTACAACAATGAAATTATACCCAAAGTTAGTTCTAAGAAATTTCTGGGGATAATAATAGACCAAAAATTGACTTTTGAGACACATATCAGACACATTTCCAAAAATGCTTTAAAAGGTTTGAATTTAATGAAATGTCTAGCTGGTGTATCATGGGGAGCAGACCCTAAAATATTATCATTACTATATAAAGCTATTGTTAGAAGCCATTTTGATTACAGTTCACTAGGTTATATGTACAGCTCACATGTAAATAAATTAGATGTCATGCAGAATAGGGCTTTGAGAGTAATTACTGGTGCTATGTGCTCCACTCCCATTAGGGCCATGGAAGTGGAGACTAAAATCATGCCCTTAAATTTGAGAAGATTATTACTTGCACAAAGATATTCTCTGAAATTAATATCATCAAATAACAGGCAGATAATAAATAAAATATTACCTTTTGTACATGAAAATCCTGAGATGCAAACAAAAGAAGATCTGCTGAATGGTATTTTTCCAAAGTTGTCCAACATCTTACTTGAAATAGACAATAGTTGTTCCAATATTAGAAAACAATGTCCGTGGCCATGTTATTCCTTTACATACCAATGTATTTCACACCCTGTAAAAGTTTTTCAAAACACAATCACAAATAATTTAGATATGTTACAGTTCTTAGAAAAAAACAAAAGTTACTATACTTTGTACACTGATGGTAGCAAGGGGAGTGATTATGTCCATGCGGCATTGTACGATCCACAAAAAAATTTCTCTCAAAGCTTTGTTCTGCATAAAACTTGTTCAATATTTACAGCGGAGGCATATGCGGTTTATCAAGCATTATTACGAATACGTTTGATGTCTAACTGTAAATACTTTTTAATTGTTTCTGATTCGCTAAGCATAATAACAGCCTTATCTAACCTCAAAGTAGCATTTAAAACTAATTATATTCTTTATTTTATTAAACAAATAATCTACCAATATCATCTTGAACATATACAAATTGCTTTCTTGTGGGTTCCCTCTCACAGGGGTATTACAGGAAACGAAATAGCTGATAAAACCGCATATGAGGGTCAGAATTCTATAGATGTAAAAATTACAGTTAAGGTCCCTATGACTGATTATTTAGAAAATGTTAATAGGAAAATTAATGAGTTGTGGTATGAAATATGGAAAAAAGACCAAGAGACGAAAGGAAAGTGGTATGGGACCATTCAAGAAAACCTACCTAATAGACCATGGTATGATCAACTAAAAGATGCCAGCAGAGATTTTATCACCACGATGAATAGACTGCGCTTTGGTCATAACACTGCACCGTCACACCTTGCAAGAATGAATATTATCCGAAGTAGTTTATGTCCGTTTTGCGAATCAAGAGAAGGAACCGTTCGTCGGCTAAGAGTGTAAACCTGCTAACTCCACTTTTGACTAGCGATGGGCAACTCGAGTTATCTAACTCGAGTAACTCGGGTCGGACCGTGAGCGAGTCAGCCCGAGTCAATATATCTGTAGCCCGAGTTGACCCGAAGAGCGCGCGCGGCGAGCTGTGCGGTGGGTTTGCGGAGTGTAGCCCGAGTCACAGCCCGAGTTGACCCGAAGAGCGCGCGGCGCGCGGCAAGCGGGGTGCGGTGAGTTGGCGGCCCGCGGCTAACCGCCTAGCCCGCGAGTCTCGAGGCCCGAACGATTACGAGCGAGCCCGAATCAGACCGAACGTGCGAGCCGCGAGCACGCCGCGAGTGATAGAGATCGTTTTCGTTGTTTCTATCAGACGGCAATTTGGCAATGATATTAAACGAGCAGTTCTTTAAATTCTTTAAATCTCTTTGTGATCAGAGAGTTTTCTATTTTGTTATTTGTTTTGTTTACTTTTTTGTTATTGTTACGTTGTTTATTGTTTTGTTGCAGTTTTATTAGTTTAAGTGTTGTTTGTTTTGTTAACTTTAATAAGTTAAGAATGGCTAAATGCTAATGGAAGTAAAAAAAAGTGTTGCGTGGGAGTTCTATAATTTCTTATTATTTACTAGGTAACAATGTTACCATTATTTTGCGGTACATGAGTAGTTCGTTTTGTGACGTCTGATTTTTGAACGGGCTCAATTTTATTTGACTATCATTGACTCGACGCCACGCAGCCCGTCGGACCCAACCCGGTGAACCATGATCGTAGCAAACTAGCAACCCGCGGAACGATGCACCGAGTTGAGCGTTTACTGACTCGGGCGGACGACGCAGCGAAGGCGACGCGGGCGGGCAGGCCGGGTCGAGTCAACTCGAGTTGCAGCCCGAGTTGGTTAACGGGTCAACTCGAGCTACTCGAGTTATCAAAACGTCGACTCGGCCCATCGCTACTTTTGACCAAAAATGACATTTTGATGCAGTCTGTAAGAGAAAGTTAAGCCACACAGTCTGTAAAAGCAGCTACACACCTTCTCAACGTAAAATCGGCAAAAAAGTGTGATGCGTAAAACAGCCACATGCACTTAATTCAAATTGCGCGGCTAACTCCATGATTGACGCCATTTTGTATTGAGTTTTCGGCGTGACAACTTTCCGTGCAATAAAAATTTAGTTTTCGGTCAATTAACTCGATTTTTTCAAGGTTTCTTGGTTGGAATATAGTAGAGGCAAGCCTTTTTTATTACTATTCAATTTTCGTTTTACGTCTAGTATTCAATAAATAAGTTTTTTTTGGGTTATCCACTTGTTATCCTCTAAAAAAGTTGGCCGTAATCCACCACGCGGGCCCAGTGCGGGTTGGCAGATGCCACATGTCTTCGAATTTTTGGTTCTAGGACATGCCGGTTTCCTCACGATGTTTTCCTTCATTTTGAGAGCAGTGGTAATGAAATAAATTACACAAAGTAATGCACCTGGCGGGGTTCAAACCCACGACCTACAACTCGTAAGTCGGGACCGATACCACTGGGCCACCACAGCACTGCTGTAAACTGTGTACTTATCGTAATAAATTACAATAGTACATTTTTATTCAAGGGGTGAAAGTTACTTATTTAGTCCCGAGAGCAGGTTTGGCGCCCGTTATGTAGTGAGGGTGCTAATAGTTTTTCCGTGTTTAACGATGCAAAGGTGCCAAAGCCGTAATCCGTATCTGAACAAGCCAAAAGTGGCTTGCTCAGATACGGATCGGCCCGTGAACCCGTTTTCCCAGAGACAGTGGGATAAGTCGCTGAGCAAGTTGACCGGAATAATCTCATTAATACGTCCACCAATACTGCGGAGCGTGCCCGCCTGCTGGCTGTGGGTGAGTGGTAGTTGGGCCTTTGGCTTGAGGCGCTAGCGTCCCCAACACAGGTACTATGCTGGGTGACACAACCATCCGGGTCGCTACTTGTGTTTGGGCGCTCCTTGTGGGGACACAACGCTGTCAATGTGGTGAAATAGTTGACTGCCTCGGACACCGTGGCCATTTCTGTAGCAGGAGTGCCGGTCGGTTAGCACGACATTCAAGCTTAAACGACATAATCCGTCGTGCTCTTGGCACCGCCGGGGTGCCAGCCGTCTTAGAACCCAGAGGCTTGGCACGCGACGATGGGAACAGACCAAATGGTATGACCATAATGCCATGGAAGCTGAGTAGGTGTGGTGTGGTGTGGGATGCAACATGTGTCGACACCCTTGCGTCATCCCATCTTCCTAGTACAGCGTGTAGTGCTGGCGCTGCTGATGCAGGTGCTAAAAACTCCAAGCGGCGCAAATACATGTGTTTGAGCCATTAAGGGTTGAAACTCTAGGGCCATTGGGTCCGAGTGCTCACGTTTTTAAGGATATCGCCAGGCTATTAGTCGACTCTTCAGGTGACCAGAGGGCTGGCCTATTCCTATGCCAACGAATCAGCATTGCCATACAACGTGGCAATGTGGCCAGCGTTCTCGGCACTGTTCCCATTGCAGCGATGTGGACGTATTCTTTGACGCCCTTTGAATTTATATAAAAGAAAAACTTTTTTTTGTACATATTAACAATCAGTTTTTATTTATAGTTTATATGTATATAATATTAATATAGTAAATTATAATATAGTTATGTTTTGTAAATAAAGTAAAATTAACTAAACAATTAAATTTATTTTACTCTGGATATCTTTCGAAAAACCTGCTATGTCCACAAAATTAAACATTTGCTACCAAAAAAAAAACAGCTAAGTCACAAAAACACTAATAACTTATTCAAAACTAAATTTTACTATTTTATTAGTTTCTAGTAATGTAGAATATCCAAAAATACACCAACTGTATTTTTGGTTTTAACCTAAAATTGTAAAATTCAAATTCATTAAGTTTTATCTGTCTCCTGTAAAATTGGGTAAAAGTGAGTTAGCAGGTTTACACTCTTAGCCGACGCGTTGAACATCTCATCTTTGAATGTCAAAACTTCTTGCTTGACAGATTAGTGTTGGCTAGTGAATTAAGTGATGTGAATACAATAAGTGATTCTTCCCGCCCACCGCCGCCCCTTGAACAGTTATTAAAAGACCAGAATAGTTACAAACCAATATACAAATACATAAAAAACACAGTGAACTCAATTTAAAATAAAGTGAAGACAAAAAAAGGAAAGTGAAAATAAAAAGACTTGACCTAAAGGTCTTAGTTACCAGGTCATAAAATCCCACAAAAAAAAAAAAAAAAAGCGCATTCAAAGTTGCATTGTAAATTGTCGTAAGCAAAAACTAAGCTATATCTCGTCGCAATAGAGTTTAAATTGATATGTGGTATGACTTACTATCTATTTAACGTTCTGTGATTGGATCAATTTCAATCTGGAGCGTCATATTTATTTATCGTTCGGAAACATGGAGAAATATTAATTATGCTTTGATATTTTTCGTCTTGAACAAAAGTAATTTAATCATTATTAATTTTAAAAGAGGACAAACTGTTATCAACTGTCGAGTCAATCTTAATTAAATAACTCAGTAAGTCATAATTAGTGATTAACATCACAACAAAATGAATAGTTCAAAATAGGACCATTAAACCTTTGATGGTTTCGTTTATACCCTTTGTTTTAAAATAATTATCCCAGTTCCACCCATTCTTCCGTGACTTGAGTACGTAACAGCTGTTTTTTTTTTATTTTTTATTATCTAACTTAACTTTTCTGTCTCTTTTAATCATAACTGGGGCCAAGATAAAGTTTGAGTCAGATTTTTACAACTGCGCTTCGTACGTCCCACTGTGTGTATGTTAAATACTGAAGTCAACGATTTCAAAAGGAAGGATACGCCCATCAGAACATTTTGCCTCAACCTTCATGCAAACAAAAAGTAGCGCCATCTATGATAAATCATACTGAGCTGATAGAGTTACTTTGGCCCGGAACTGGCAGCTGGGGGCCAAATAATTGGGCCTGCAATGAGTATAATTTGCTATGCAGTGGCAGTTTGGTCTATGTATGGCTTGCCTAATGTAGGTAATGGGGTTTTATTGCTTCACACGGAAAAGGGTAAAAAATACACAAAAATGTTCGATAACCATTTTTATTTCAAACTTAATCTAATCTCCAACATCATTACAGAGTGCTTGATTTTCACAAAATAATAATAAAAAAAGAAAAAAATAAATTACTAAAGACTAGATGACAATGCTGTACATGACCAAGTTTTGAAAAATATTTAAAAAACACGATATCACATACCACTTGGTCTTACTTATTAGTGACAGACTGAGAAAAGTGTAAATAAAACTATGGATATTTTAAACATGATTTGTCAAAAAATTTAAATAATTTAAACGACGGCTGAAAAATAACAGAATATTTACATTGTCACATTAAATTGAAATTACAAAAAGCTGCCAAAAAAACGTGAGTTTCATTCCATAATTATTGAATTTTCAATAAACCTAGTTTAAATTTTAGTCTGGCATTATTGTTATAACTCTGGGTTCTAAAAGTCTGTAATTATATCACAAAATGCCTAGTAACGTTATTAGCGGTCAATCTCACAAGTTCTTTGACAAATCATGTAGAGCTAAGCACGCAAAGTGAATTTTAGCCGGCCGATTTTTTCTGCAGAAAATAGATGCAAATAAAAATCGCGCGATGAAAATCCGCAGTGTGAAATTAGCTTGGTATTGTATGTGTTTGAGGATTCAAAACCCTGTAGCTGTCATAGTTTTAAAATCACCTTCTCAGTCTCCCACTAATATTCCATTCACACATTTATATACATTTTTCCACTAAATACTACAAGATTTGGCTTTAATAGTCTGTTTTACTTTTTTGTCAAACTGGTCACCTCGTTTTGGTATTACATTATTATTAAAAAAAAAAAATGTCTTATGAATAAATAAATATAGTCTAAATTGCGTTGCGTTTGTTGTTACAATGTTCAAGTGGTTTGGAGTGGCTTAAATAAAATAATCTTGTCAATAAAAATGGTTAAATTTCCAATATTTTAAACTTTAAAATGTTTTTTTTTACACGATAGTTAGGTATTTCAGTTGTGTTTCAAACGTTCCAACCCACGCAACGCAATACATATAACAAAAAAAAAGTCAGATTACACAATTACTAAAGTTTATTCCATAAATTAAAGTAAAACTGAATGAAACTGGCTCCACGTTTGGTTTCTGTATTGGTAATCAAGGAATGGTTATATTATTTACAAAAACGAAAATACTCAAGTTCCCGTGAAACTTAACCGTTGAATGCGATCGAATTTGGACACTGTAGAGTCTGGACTCTACAGGATAATGAACTTAAATTTCTTCACATAAGGTACAAGTTAGCTTGACCGTATCTTAACTTGTAAGGATCATTTTTCATAGCCTTGAAACATTCACAATCTTGATAGAGTGCGATCCAACTAATCACCTTCTATTGACGTCACACCGTACTTTTAAAGTGTCAGTTAGCAGATGAACACCATAGACACTGACCTTCTTTGTTTGAACGCATAATATGTATAAAGATTTCAACAGTTCAATCGTTTAACACGGCAAATAAACTTGAAATTAATAGTATAGTAGAGAAATACTCAGTGCGAACGAACTGAAGTAAAAGATATGTGTTTATTACAAATAAATGCATTAATTATTACAAGGGCTCAGTCATATTTTAGTCAGACAAAGTACCAGAGACAAATTATTACACAGAGGTTACTAATGTCATAAAAAATCAGAGTTTAGGAAAAAAAAGTACAATTGCATATAAAAAATGATATGTTAACAATTGCTTTTTATGAAAGTTGAGCATTTAAGGAATGATAGACAGAAATACAAAGAAATGGTGTCATTATAATCTACATAATACGTCAAAATGTATTTAAATTGTCAATCGAAAGACATTATCAATCATGGTGGACATTTTTTTCTAAAAAACAATTACTTTTTTCAATTACACAGTACATTATACATTTTATTATTTAAAGTTTTCGACTGTTACTCATCAACAATCTACAATCACTAGATAGGCGGGACTATTTCCAAGACCTGTAACTACAAAAAAATAAAAAATAAACTAAGAAAAACCTTTTTTTTAAAGCTCAGCAATGCCTATTGTCGTTATGTGGTAAAAAAATGCGTCCTCACAATTTTCTACCATCGATCACATAAATTTAACACTGGCAACACAGCGTGGTAGCTTTGGTAGATCTACCGGCTTCATTATAGCTAAATTTTCGATCGACGCACTTCGCTTTTAGGACGAATATTCTTTTCTAAGCTAAGAATATTCGAGAATTTTACGCGTTGTGTTTAGAAAATCGTTCGGAGGCATTTTTGAGGAACTCCTTTTGTTTTAGAAATATCAAATAATGCTCTATTATCCAGTATGATAAATATGTCAACGTTCGAAGTTCAAAGTTACATATATTTAACTGATTTCCGATACAGTAGAAATTAGTTTAGATATTTAAATATTGTATATAACCTTCTTCGACCGTTGGTTGTCTTTGGAGTATGTATAGTTTAGAAGACAGTAATGAAAAATGGTAAAATTTTAATACCTATTGCATTTTGGATAAAAAAAAAAACAAAAAAAAAGATGTATACGTAAGATAAGTCAACTATTGTCATTTAAAAATGAAATCATCACTGTCTTCTAAACTATTAGCGTTAATAATTATAGATTATGATATGGTTATTATAATTAGTAATTATTAAATGCTTATAATAGTGTCATGGACGTAATAACAATCGTTTTCTCAATAGTTTTACCCGAAATAAAAATTTAGAATAGCTCCATCTATCTTTTTTTTTTTAATGTTTTTGGCATGGTTTCGATGCCTTTATGCCAAGCTCCATCTATCGGTATTTTATGGACAACAAAAAATTGACATGTTTTTTTTATACATCCATAGAGAAAAAAAATAAGGACACGTTTAAAGGCAGTGCTACACCGAAACGCATTTTCAAATATAGCTATAAATGTGTTTAATAGCTAGGAACCTATAGCTTATTCTAGCATAACTACGTTATTTACATTACATAGCCTCGCTTTATAAAATTGGGGCTATTTTCAACCATTCAATTAGTTGAAAACTAAAAGGGGGGTGAATCTAGTCAACGTCCTACGTTTCACCCCGTTTACTTAGGGGTATATTTAAATGTTAATCTTTTTCGTATATTTCGTTTAGAGTCGTAGATTTTTTTTTAAATTTTCTTATGCGGTTGAAACAGTTTTTTTTTTTTAAATTGAACCAAATTAATCATGATTAGTGTCAACCGCACTGCAGTGAACTACATTTGCACCCCGTTACAACCCCTTAAGAAAAACGTCCTAAAATTGAGTTCAAATGTCATAAATATGATGACTTTTTATTGACCATCATATAAAATTTCAACCCGGTAAAATTTGGCTCACACCCCTTTTTCTAAGACATGACAGTTACTAATGTGTTACTTTAAAGATAAAATGTCTAAGTGTTATACTGGAAATATTTGAAATTCCCGTTATATTATAAAATAGACATAGTATACCAGATACAACAAGACAGTATAGATTCAATTTAAATTAAATATTTGTGGGCTAAGATTAATCTTTATAGTAACACATTTTACTGTCAAATTTTTAAAAATAAATTGAATAAAGTAATTATTTTTCGTCAAAAAAATGTCACCGCTCACTTCTCTATCCACATTTGGCAATATTTATACAGAAAAATATCATTTACAGTCATTTTAAATACTTTCTTTCTTTCTTTCTTTTACGGTAAAAACATTTAAGATTTACCGCTTAAAAGTGACAGTAAGGGACTTTACCCATGGCGCGATGCGACGCAATTCGACAAATTCCAACTAAAAGTGAAAATCATCCTTACCACTACGAAATATGACATAAAACGTGCGGTTATCTACGAGTGGATGAAAAACAAAACACGCTCGCGACGACGACGTAAGTCAGTCGAATTGCATCATTATATCGTAGTAGCAAGGACGATTTTCATTTTTAGTTAGTAGAAATTGCAAATCGCACGAATCGCGCCATGGGGAAGCTCCATTTCCTGTATAAATATTGCCAACTTCAAATATTTTTTTTATCTAACCAATCATAGCCTTCCTACGTCACATCCGCCGCCATTTTTTATTACGTCATTCGAATAAATAACCGACTAACAAGCGAACCGTTCTTTATATATTAATATTATTGATATATTATTTATTTCTAATTGTATTTTTTTTGTACTGAAAATGAGTTTTTACGGCATAATTCAAACGTTTAACAAGTATCAAAATGTTATCACAACACTCCAGCCTTTTAATCCGACCCTAAAAGGGGGTATTTCACTTCACCCCCAAACAACCCCTTTCCAGTACAAAAAAATATCCGTAAACCTAGCTACCAGATATATACACAGATTTTTAGGGATTACAAAACGAATTTGGCATCTAAACACATCAGGATTTATACGTACGGATCACATCTTTGATTTGTGCCCTACAGAGGGGGCATTGGCCGCCCCCTTTGCCCCTCCATTGCTGAACGGCGCATCTGTAACACATGCACATATGCCCGCACATATACAGGACCGAATCTATTGGATTCTCGTAACAAATGGTGCATTCAGTTCCTGTAAGGTTGCCTGTGGTTGCTCCCTCTCCGATAACCGAGTATATTGGTTGGTGACGACTCGTGGAAGGTCCATTTTGGAGTCTGTCAGCCAGTCGTAAAGGTTCTGTGTGACCGTTGGGCAGTTGTGCTTGCTCGTTGAGGTTGTTCTGGCTGGTTGACGAGCATTGGTTGTCGGTTCTAGGTCTGGGTGGCTGGTAGTTGCATGATGCTGGTTGGTTGATGGGTAGCCCAGTTAGGCAGAGCTGTGAGGTCGTCTGGATTGGCTGTAAAGAGATAATAAGTCATAAGTACACTGACAAATGGATGCAAAACTAAAAAAATCTTTTGGACTTAGATCTGAGTTTATTTGCTAGAAGAATCTTTAACTCACCTCTATATAATGCGCGCTAGCAAGCGTCAAGCTCTGTTGATTTGCAGAATTCTGTCCATTCTGAGGGGGCAGACTGACCACCAAGACGGTACCACCAGCTCCGGCGGTGATAGGCCCAGCAGACCCCGTGAGCACCCTCAACTGTTGAGGAGGGGTCTGAGCTTGCTGCTGTACTACTTGGGTACTGAGCATCCTGACTTTTTGCGTAGCCCCATAGATGTCGACAAACGCCCATAACCTTAGAGTATGGTCTACATGCATGACTGTAACAGGAGTAGACCCGTTTCTGCTCACTCTCACTTCACCATCCAATGTCAAAGTGACAGCAAGCTCGTCGCCTCTCCGGAGACCATTTGCGGCATCCCGTCTCACTACCCAGTATTCAGGACGGTCTAGAAGTAACTCTGCATCATCAGGGAGATCGCAGGGTCTTAATGTGGCTGGATCGCAGGAGGTAAGACCAATTGCTAAGCTGCCGGCGTAAGCTGCCTCTGTTGCTAAAATCTGGACTACAATAGTCTGTCCGGGGCGCATAGGACGAGCTGTAAAGACGTATCCTTGGCAGAATTCTGCATCAGCTCGTGCAGCGACCCCTCTGTCATTCACACACTGCACATTTCTACCCTTAGTTCTATGTAAGCTGAGTGGTACTAAAGGGTTTTGGTATCTCGGCGGAGGTAGTGATTCTTCGACAGTCAACGACCTCATGCTGCCAACAAGTCGATCTTCTTCCAAAGGACTATGTCTCCTCTGGTTCGGCGCTCTCGGATCAGCGAACTGGACCGCTGTGCAGTTGCCGTAGACATCTACTAAGGCCCAGAGAGGATTTCTGGTGTCCACACCAGAGAAGAAGAGTCCTTTATCTTCGCCATTTACTCCAAAGTGGACGTCTCCAGAAGAGTTGACGTAGTAGTATAAAATGTTGTCTTTCTCGCAGAATCTTTCGCCGAGGGCTTTGGCCCAGTTGCCGGGTTTATTGGTGAGGTCTGGGCAGGCGTATTTGGGGAGCGCGTGAGCGAGGGTGGCAGGATCATGGTTTGTGAATCCGAAGCGGATGACACCGCTCCAGCTGTTTGAGATCTCAACGAAGCGGAGGCACACCTGGAAAAAGAAAGAGAGAGGTTAAAAATGCAAGAATCTCCAAAAATTCTTCTGTGATTTATCGGAACTGTGTGTCAACAATTGCTGTCTTTAAAAATTCAATTCGTCTAACAGCAAACTGTGTTTCTAATAAATCATTCATCTTGTCATTCCTCACTGGAAACCATTTACTCCATAAATATACAACTTTAATTAGAAATGCTAATCAGAAACATTCTTACAAGAATCCTTTTCCAACTTGCAAAAGCTCAAAAAAAGTCTTACCATGGGGTATCGTATTGCCCAGTTAATAGGTTGTGGAGGTCCGATAGGCAGTCACTCCATTTTATAAAATACTGATATTCAGCTGCATCTGGTTCGACTGGAAGCCGACCACAATATAGTTTGCAAAAGGCAGGCAGATTATAAAGCTCAAAGCTACAAACCTTCTCGTTGACCCTAACGGGCCGAGCACTGAAAGCGACGCCCTTGCAGAAGGACTCCACACGGCGGGCCATGGAGCCATCGCGGGAGACCCTCACGTTCTCCCCGTGGACGGAGTGGAACCCCAGAGGAGGCAGGTTGTTCGGAGTGCCGCCTGTGCACGAGGTGCGTGGGGCTGAAACAAGAGAAAAGGGGTTTAGTAAATAAGTTTCAACACTGCTTTAAAATCTTGGAAGAGATAGGGGAACAGTGTATAAGGCGATGCGAGGTATAATGGGGACATACACACTTCAGGCAAATTTAACACAACACTAACGTAGCGCAAGCGCCCAACAGGACGTTATTTTCAAGCGGCCATTAACAAATGGCGCCCTCTTGGCGCTTGCGCTACAATAGTATTGTATTAAGTTTGCCTTAAGTGTGTTTTTTACTTTTTTTTCCATCAGTCCCGTCTTATACACTGTTCCCTTAAATGGTATCTTAGTATGAAGAATACGATGATTTATAACATTCTTCAATTCGCATTGATTCAGACCCAGAGGTAACCTCTAAGTAGTAAGAAATCGATTAGGTTAATTAGGTGTATCAGCGATCATGGTGCTTGCAACATTGCTCGTCATTTACTAAACATGGTAAATATCCCGTTGTTAGTTTTACTTATGCTGTTCGCAATTATGTCAGGTCAAAAACTTATAATAATTATCATTGTTTTTAAAAATCATAAGTTGGCGCATTCAAAGATCAATACTGACTTCATAGTTTGGCGTAACGGTCAAAATTCAAAATCGTAACCGCCACCGCAAGAACGACGGTTAGAAAAGCGCTAGAATCATCGCGAAAAATCCTCAAGAAATCTTATAAAATTCGCTTCTTGCTAACAGCGAGTTCTTAAAATTTACAAGCCGGGTGCCACAAGCCAATGACAATACAAAAATTCTTGTTCCCCTAAGAACGCTATTATATCTCCCCCTCGGTAAGTATTATTCCAATATGGCGTCGCGTCACCTGCGCGGCAGATGTACGCAATGCCACGGTAATAATATGTACAGTATTGGGACTCCCTACAAACGGACGAAACGCGAGCTATACCTACGCGCCTCGATGTCGGGGCGCGCTCGAGGCGCAGACAGTCACGGCCGTACCGTAGTGATGAACGGACGGTGCGTTGTTTTTTTTTAGCAAATATGACAAGTAGAAAATATTGTGCTGTGTTTGGGTGTTTAACGTCAACAATAACGCATCCAGACATAAGTTTTTTTAAATTACCTGCAACCTCTGAAAGGTGAGTACTAACTATAAAATAATTTTACTTACTAGTAGCTAGTAGCCGTGCTAGTAGGTAGGTACATAATGTGTGACTTTTTAATGGTTATGTATTTTCCTTTATCTCATGAAAAAAAGGGTATTTGGGTTAATAAATACAGTAAAATAAATAAAGTAAAGGAAAGTTACTGAGGCAAGTTAAATAGTTAAGTTATAGGCGGTTCTGAATGAATCATGATACGGTAGGTACTTACTCTTGTGTTAAAACTCCAGTGCATGTGTGTTTTGTTAGTTTGTATTATTCAAAGTAAAGTCATGGTGTAACGGCGCGGTGGGATTGTCGGCGGGCACGGAAATGAAGCAGTGAGCTTAATTTACCTACGGTACGGTGTACAATCAACGTATATTCAGTGTACTACATAAACTTTAACACAGTCATGAATCCTGGAACGTAAGAGTACATAGTACGCTCCGTATTTGAGTGTGCGCACTCGGCGCACTGCGCTGTACGAGGTAGCGCGAGCGGCGCACTGACCTTGAAGGAGCGGTTGACGCGAATCCACACGACGACGTAATCAGACCCTTGTTATATCGTCACGGCTGCGTTTTACGTACCGGCGCTACAGTAATATTTGTTTATTATCTGTGTTTTGTGTATGAATAATACTAGAAAAACCGGCCAAGTGCGTGTCGGGCCACGCACAGTGTAGGGTTCCGTAGTTGCCCATGAAAATACTTATGCGAACTAACTTAAACTGAATTTTATATTAATTAAATTTTAAAAAGTTAGTAATAATTTTAATAATTTTAAAAAGAAGAAAGCTTTTTATTAGAATGCGAGAAGCTTTTTATTAGAATGCGAGTTTATTATACTTTAAAATTCAATAATAAAGCATTTCGTACGAGTCAGTCAAGGCGCAAATATTTTTCGGTCGCAAATTTATAAGCACAATTTGTTTTTCAAACAAACATTTGTTTTTAAATTAAATCTATTAATAAAAAACAACACGCATTTTTATTGAACACTTATTTTCAATATACAAAGTATTTTATTTGTTTACTTAAATATAAGAAAAGTATATTTACAATCACAACACTAAATAGAAACAGAAAGTAGGCAAATGTAATTAAAATGCTGGAGACGGGCGTCGGACAGCCCTAACGCATGTTTACGTACCGCGCGGCTGTAGGTATTTATTTCTATCATGCGGCCGAGAGCCACTACTGTAGATATTTATACTGTGGCAATGCGCAGCTTGCCTATGCGCAGGCGATGGTCGACAAGGAAGGGCCTTTAACTTTAATTATTTTTGGACATGTATCTTTTAATTAGGAATAAGTAAGTACTGGTTGTTAATTGGCATATCGCGGGCTTTGTAGAACGCTGTTTTTGCCACTGAGTGACAGTACCATTTTAAAATACGATAATTATATCGTATTTCGATAACTACGTCAATCCAAAAATCGTTATTTTTTCATGTCGTAAAATCATCAAGAAAATCCACCCACAGGGTGGACAGACGATCTTATGAAGACCACAGGATCACGCTGGATGCAAGCCGCGACAACCGGTCCTACTGGAAGTCTATAGGGGAGGACTATGTTCAACAGTGGACGTCTTACGACTGATATGATGAAAATTGAAAATCATCAAATGAATCCACCCACCCTTTGTGGAGCGAAATGGACTGTCAGATTCCTACTGACTAAAGTTCACTAGCCCTTTACGTTACAGGGTCACTGTTACCTATTTAGAAGGTCCCGCTACCCTGGTCAATGCAAATCCGGTTCCTCTATTTTGTTTCACTATATTGTGTCCACGATAATATAGTGATAGCTCAAATTGAGATCGTAGTCTCGAGTCTAAAACTTATTGCAAATTGGTTACGTCCGTCCGCAGATTTCGTCCACGAATTTGACAACAGTATAAAAATAGAGAACTTCTTTTAGAACTACAAAATAAATAAGGAAAGGAGTCTTGTTTGCAGTAAGAAAAACACTAAGAATAGTTACTACTAAGCCAGAATATGAACTGTATTCCTGGATAAAAAAAAACTAGCCCCTTCGTACACTAGGCGACGAATGATATGAAAGAAAAAGGATTAAATGATACTGTGAAGTCTGATAGGGGAGAATGGAAGAAGAAAACGTGTTGCGATGACCATCAGTAAAATGAGATAAGAACAGGATGATGATGAGATGATGAGCATAGCACAATTGAGGCATTGGATAACCGAATCTTTTTTTTTAGTAAAGTAACTGATACAACTAAAATCAAGATCCGTCCGTCACCCCCGTACAAATACCACACAAGTTTCAAACACCCCTATCAAATAATACTTTCACCCCCAACTAACTAAAGAGGGCGCCATTGTGCGCGCACGTGTCACTTCCTTTTAAATAGGAAGTGACGTAACACGACACGCGCCGCGCTCAGTTTAGCGAATAATTATAATGGTGTTCTGTCATTTATTTTATGAGGTGGTAATGACGTACTTGTATTATGTATGAGGGACTCTAAGCCACTTTGTACACAAAGCGACGCAAATCTCCGATACCTTACGATTTTGGCCTCTATTGACGTGTGCCTGGGTATGAACCTCTATGTATTTGTATTGCGATAGTCGCTCGGATACCGAAGTCGTAAGGTATCGGACTTATAGGAGACTTGCGTCGCCTAGTGTATGAAGGGGCTAAGGGTCTGTGTTCAACAATGTGTCGTGTTATGAAGTCAGTTAAGAAGCTGTCTTCTAAAATAAAATCATCTACCAGCAACTAAGAATTTGCATCACAATAGACTATTTTAATCAAAAAATCTTATTAGTCCGAAAGATAGTTTGTCCCGTGAAAATCCCCAGTAAAAATATCTGACCCCATATTTTTTCTTTTGTTACGTAGGTAAACCAATATTGACGAAGATACAACGCCTCTAAAAATCACAAAACGCCACTCGGTCGGTATAATTTTACAGGCGTTATGACGTCACAAGCCGACTCTCGAATTTCAAAGCATTTTATCGTTGTCAATATTCAATGATTTAAAAAAAAAAAACAAAAAAATACGTGTTCATTATTTTTCAATACTTTAACTGGCGGTCTAAACAAATTTTCAATTTATATAAGCAGTAAACTACCATATTGGTCCGCTAGATCTAATCTACACAACGACTATAAACCAACTTTATAACAAAACGAAGATTAACCAAAGCCAAGATTAACTCCACAACAATACATAATTAAACCTTGCTTTGTATCAAGGGTCTAAAACTTTAATGTTTATTGTAATTTTAATTATATTTAAGGGCAGTTTTCACGGATGAATAGGAACACGATATCGTCAACAACTTTTCATGCATTTTTTTTTCTTCTCTCAACGAATACCAAGTTTTTCATTTTTCAGTTTAAGCCAAAACCTAGTTTACTTACCACTGTCACCATTTTTTTTCATAGTGTAGTGTTTCTAACATTTTATATGTATAAATTATTTTTTGACATTTTTGTTAAATAATATACAACACAAGATGTAGTAACAATTAACGCAATTTTTTTTTTTTTTTTGTTGTACGAAAGCTTGTCGACGATGATTTTATCATTCGTGGGATCAAAAATTAATTTATGCAGAACTTGCTCCGTGACACAGAATTTTTTACTCAAAATTGGTCAAATCCACCCTTAATCTGCATTAACTTTATTATTTATACAACTACCATCGCTTGTATAAGAGGGATTACCACGATATACTAAGGCCTTACCCTTATTTTATTAATAGGATGACCCAAATACCTACATCGTTGAACGCTGACTACCCTCATTGCTATACATCTGTGTTTATTATCAAATATTCTCAAGGGGGTGTAATGAAATGCCTATTGTTCGATTCATGGGGGTGTAATTTCTTAGGGGGTGCATTTTGGAACACTTGGCCAAGTATCGGGTAATCTTGTTCTTTTATTTTTTGGGGATTTCGGGTGATTGGCGGGTAGTTAGAATAAATAGGTGACGTAATGTCAAAAATAATCAATAGAATATTTGTCTAAATTAATAAATTGAAAATCTGTTTAGACTATAAGTTAGAATATTGTATAATAATGGATACGTATTTTTTCTTTTGTTGAATTAATGCATATTTACAGAGATATAACGCATCAAAATTCGAGAGTGGAACTCGTGACGTCAAAAGCAAGTGAAAACTGAACTTGCTTGTGACGTACTGCCATTTTTAAAAGTGACGTATCTTCGTCAAAGGTTATCTTAATGACATCAGTAAAATCATTAGTTACACGAGTCAGGATGCTATCTAAGGCCTTTATTCTGCAAAACTATACACTTAGATTAGAAGAACCCCAAACCAGTTTTGATACCACTTCTGGCCTAGCTACCTACGCCACTGTTTCAGACCAAACTACGTCACCATCTTCCTCATGACGAATGATGTACAAACTAATAGTTCACACAATGATGTTGCATGACGTTCATTCAATTGTCTTCAAAATTTTAGGAATGTTGCGTTGTAAACAATGCATTCTGTTACTGTCTTGTGTTGCTATGACGTTATTTTAGTCTTCTGGCATCTGTATCGGAAATTGCGGTGTTTATAGGTTTGCGAATTTTGACTTGTATTCCAGCGTGGGTTGTGTAAAGGCGTTCCCTCATCGCGAGTCATCATCATCTGCTTCCCTTGTATCAAATCTATACTAAATGTACGCAAATGCTCGTCAGTTAGGGAGGTAGTATTGTAATGTAATGCTCAAAGTCGAATCTATAATGTTACATTACATGCGAATGATCCCGGTGAGCGAGCGCCTTATCACAATAGGGTATTTATCTGAAAAAATCTTTGACTAGTATTTTCTCATTATTTACCTAAACCTTAATTGACGAGTGGTGGACGCCCACGGTGACGGACGTCACTAGACGATCTCCGGCCACCGCAGGCGCGGGCATGCGGGCAGCGAGTAAAGGGCAACTCGCTGCCCGACCATGGACCATGCCCGGGTTGACGGCGCGTTGTGTCCCACGCGCGCCTCAAAGAGCGTCAGTATAATGACGGGGCCCCACTCTCAGAGGGCCAAAGCCTGCCGGGGTCGCGGGATTATTTCCTTACCGTGACCCCGGAACAGAAAGGGCTATTGAAGGACACCGTGGATTTTAGTCAGTAGAAGTCTGACAGTCCATCCCGCCCTGCCCGGGGTGGGAGGACTCATTTGATGATTTTACAACGCTAAAAAAAAAAAACCTTAATTGACGAAGATACAATACTTCTAAAAATCACAAAACGTCACTCGGTCGGTATAATTTTACAGGCGTTATGACGTCACAAGTCCCCACTGTCGAATTTCGAAGCTTTTTATCTTTGTCAATTTTCATTTTATTTAAAGAAACAAAAATACGTGTTCATTATTTTGCAGTACTCTAACTGTCGAACTAAACATATTTTCAATTTGAATGCAATAAATTACCCTTATTTCAGTGGTCTACTAAAAATTCCAAGTACGATCTCCATAAAAACCACGGAAATCAATACAAAGGATCTTACAAAATCATTAACGATCTAAAGTACTGACTAGTAATTATATTAGATTTCCTCTACTGCCGGATGCGCAGGCGCAGCGGCGTGTATCTCCGCTCTTAGGGCTGTGGCGTGGTCGGGGGTGTCACGGTATTAGATTTTTCCTTTTATAGAGGACGTTAGAATGGGTAGTGGTGCTTGACTACAATGGGATGCGATAGAAACGAGGGGGGACATTGATAAAAAAAGATATTTAAAACTGCTTTCTTGTCATATTTGACGTAAATTTGAGACGTCATAACGCCTGTTAAATTATACCGTCCGAGTGACGTTTTGTGATTTTTAGAATCGTTGTATTTTCGTCAATTTTGGTTTAAGTAACAAAATAAAAAATACGTATCAAATATTTTTTGACAATTTAATTTTTGGACTAATTACATTTATTGAGTAAAACAACCAATTGTTTTGCCGTAAAATATTTAGACCCCGTTTAGACGCACCTTTACATAAACATACAACCTCTTTGAATATAAGTTGAAAATGCTAATCAAAGAGGTCACATAGATAGTGCATTAGAAAAAAAAACCAAAGCCAATAAATTAATCGCGTCGCTCGTATGCGCTAGCGCAAAATGTCACTATGTGCGTCATCAGATCTTCCTGGTGCAATCCCAGACTAACTATAGGCTCGTTTGACGTCAATCTTGATCTAGATCTAGAATAGAAACCATAGACTAGCTCCTTTTGGTTTTATTTGGCTTCAGAGAAAGGAGTTGAGTCTTTTCTGCTTGATGAAAATCTTGAATTTTGCCAATTTTGGACAGTCGTATGTTTACCCGACGTTTCAGATTTTTAGAAACGAAAAACTCAGACGCGAGTGAGATTTACGGTATCCTTATTGGTAAATCGTCTTATCCAGAAGACGCGGGTTCAAATTCCACTCGTAAATGAATTTTTCTTTCCCCAAAAATCATCTTAACTTGTACTTTTCAAAACGTCAACCAGGAATCATTTGACAACAAAGACTTTGTGCTTAAACCTTCGAAACTTTTATTAAAGTCTGAAAACAGATGTTACTTCAAAATTGTGGAAAACAAAGCTATTTCAGAAACCAGGTGCGTTTGATTCGGAAGTAGAATAAAACTACCAAGTGGGGTGAGTGGATAAGGGGATCCGGATAACTTCCGGCGGATGCATCCGATTCGATCTCCAAATCGGGGGAGTTATAGGAAATCGGATATTTTCGAAATCGGATGTTGAGTTTATAAAAGACTTTAGATATTTTGTTAAAAGTGGGTAATATTATTCATTACTTCTCTATCTCTAATTGATCATTTTTCAGATCTTCTCCTTTGCTTTGCCTTTTCCCAACTACATTGTAGTCTACTTCCAGTCGAACCAGATGCAGCTGAATATCAGTACTTTACATGGAGCGGCTGCCTATCGGACCTCCATAATCTAAAACTGGGTAATACGATACCCCATGGTAAGACTGGTTGTCAGACTTTTAGAGCTTCTGACTAAGAGTAACGACTGTCAAAGATCTACAAATGACAGTCGGGACCAACGGCTAACGTGCTTTGCAAGGCACGGAGGAAATTGACTATATCTGACATGAACAACCTAGTTTGTATAACGCTTTGGTGTATCGAAGAAAAAAATGAATGCTCTCTCAAGTGTTTTAAAAATAGATTTGTTATTAAAACATATATGATGCAACGTAGATATTATAAGTAAGATTGCTTGGATAAAGTTCATTGTACTCTACTAGTATCTTGATGAAGTCAAGCTCTAAATATTTAGAAATACAAAAAAAAGAATTCTAAGTCTGCTGCTTTCACAAGACCTAAATTATAATCTAGACGCTAAATTAAGTACTTCTTCAAGTATATTTTTTGTACAACTATTTCGCTTTGAATTCGCTGTATATCGGTTCATATTTTGTTATATTCTTGAAAATCTTTGAAGAACCAGTTGGGTAGTACAGGCACACGTGCTTGTATGACTTGATGAATGTGGATGAGGCAAAAGGAGTATGTTAGGATCTTAGTAGGTGGCGTTCTATAGTTTCTATGCCTTCTTCCCATGGTGGTCCATGGGAAGAAGGCATAGAATTGACTGACGCGCTATGATGATTGGTTTTGAAGTTTTCCAAGCCACGGAGGAAACTCTGTATATGATGAATGGGTCAGCCATTTACAGACCAACCTTGACGAGCGTAGCTAAACCTGTCATAATTTTAGCCGCGACCTCTCGTTAAATGTCTCTGCTTATTTTTAACAAAAATCTATTATCCATATGGACAAAAACCTTTGCAAAATTATCTAATAAAAGGTTAATGCCATATAACTACGTAATATCGAGACTAAAATTGGATCAAAGATGGCGGCTGTACCCAAGGGGTCGTATTCGATTTATTTTTAATAAGGGGTGCAGATGCCGCGTTACACCCCCGCTGTTGGCGTAAATCCTATTATGTATGTATTATCTTGGAGTTGGGAGTCTTTGACATATTAGTACATAAAATATAGTGTCCGACCGAAACTGATTTTTCAGCCGAAACCGAAACCGAAACCGAACTTTCGGCCTTGCTCTCAGTTTCGGCCGAAACCGAAACCGAAACCGAAACTTTTTAACACATTTAAAATTTCGATTATTTTCTGAAATTTATTGTTTTTTTTTTTACATTTATAACACATGAAAAAAATTATCATATATACAGGGTGAATTTCCTTAACTATGAGGAATATCGAAAATCGTTGAATGAGTCTGGAGACCGATTTTAACGATAACTAAAAGTGCATCATTGGATTTTGGAAAAATCAATAATCCGGACCGGGAATCGAAACTGCTAAATTTTTATCGAAATTTTGGAAAAGCGAAAAGAAAGTAATGGTAAACGGCAAACTAATGGAAATAGCAGATTTTTATGAAATTGCTTTTTTTTTTCTATGCTATTAACTTTTACTGAGCCATACATAATCTATTCAAATTATAAAAATTCATTGTTTTCAATGTTTCACTGGATTTGAAGTCTCAACAATCGCACTATACTCAGCAATACGAAATTACTCGAGTTGAAATAAAAAATAAATAAATAGCATTATTTCAATGAAGAAACAGTTAACTTGTATTTCGAATACAGTCATTACCTTGACGATTGATAAGTTCTTTATTCATTAACGTACTCACTCGTAACAAATTTGATTCTGACATGAATATACAAGACTTACTCTTGGCAGTAAACTCAAGAACATAACCTCAATTCAAGATTAAATGGACGGAGGCGAACTGAGCCGGGGCCCCGCCGGCGAGCAAGCACGTGTTAGCTACGAATTTAACCGAACGAGGCACGAAAATGCACGAACACTTGAGTTTCGGCAGAGCCGAAAGTTTCGGCTATATTTTGGCCGAAACCGAAACTAAGGCCGAAACTAGATTTTTTGGCCGAAACCGGCCGAAACCGAAACCGAAAACGAAATTTCGGTCGGTCACTAATAAAATATAATGGTTTAGGCGCGAAAAGCATAATTCCCAAAATGGCTACCTAGTCGCAAAGGACAAGTTCTCAAAATGACAAATTCTCTAAACGCCTAATTCTCAAAAAACATATAAATGGCGGGATGACTCATTTGATGAGTATATCACTCCCAAAACATGGGCCCGAAGCCTATGAAGATCTAAAAATTTTAATTTTTGCTACAGCAACATTGTTTTTGTGGCTTAAATCTAGTTTGTAAGTACAATTGTAAGGTTTCATATAATCCGATTTTCTGCACTTTTTTGTGTTCTGATTCCGATAATACCTAAAAAAACGTGTAAATTACAGAATCAGAGCCATTTGAATGGCAATTACTTTGAATTATCAAAACTTGGAACGTAAAAACATTTCAACCATTTATTGTCAAATGAGAACAAAAATGGCGGCAACGTTCGGAAACAACTCAATAAAACATTCCACAAAAGCATAAAATTAAAAAAACATCACATTCGAATTACAAAAATCAATTAAATCACAATAAATTCGGGACCGTTTCCGAAGCGGAACAAACTTTTAAATTGAATTAAGAATGATAAAAAAAAACCAGAGCATGGAAATCGCCGCTCTGCCTGTCCGTCATGCTGGATAAGTCTATAGGTCTATGACCTGGCTGAGTTCCTTCATGCCTTTGCTTATTGCTGTACAGTTTAGAAAAAAGAACATGACTTAGATTGTTTGAAATTCCTTTGTGGGAATAGCATAGAGGAAAAGGATTCTTTATGGTAGATTCGCGCCTTTTTTTTTTCTTGAAGTGGGTTTTTTATTCAAGATCGTTGTTTTTGAGTCTCCATTGATTGGTAGGCTGTGTAATAGTGATTATTTCAATGATTGGAAGTAGTTTTTATGATCATTGAATTGTTACTTTTTTATTATCATTGTGAAATGAAATGTGATTAAAAATTACCTGCAAAGTTAGTAAGTTTACTCAAGAAGTGACATTTTTCAAAATAAATAATCTCACTCGTGCTTTAATTGAAATTTTCAGTTTGTTTTTGGGTTACATAGTCATCACATGAGTCCTTCCTGCCGTGGGTGGAGCAGGAGGGACTATGACTCTTATTGACTAAAAATGCACTCTGTTTCTTTAGTCCTTTGCGTTCCAGGGTCTCAATAACGTTTACCGACGGTCCCGCGACCCCAATTGATCAATATCCCGCTAGTTTAGCACTCAATCTAAAACCCCCACAGCTGGGAACCTCTCAAGACACAATACGGGTTACCAGATAACATACCACTACAATATTCCATAATGTTCTAAAAAAAAACTTTCGTTACGTACCATCTCACACACACACTACCTCCATCCCTCTCTTCCGTCACGCTACACTGCAATACATGCGTTCACTTGGTCACGGTCTGTGATCGTGGCAGTCAGAAACACGCGAATGAAATCTATGGCAATACAGCACGCTGTTACATTAATAGTCCGTTACTTTAAAATGTTATAATAGTGGTCGATGTAGCACATCTCAGATACAAAAATCCGTACCTCCAAATGAAAATAAGCAACTGCTCTGATTAAACTATTCCAATGATCAGTTATAAAAGATGGAACACAAAGCTTCATGGCCATTTATAATGATGTAATAATCATTCTTTGCAAATGGTTTGGTCATCGCATTTTTGAAGTACAGGCGCCAGTAGTTCAACCTACCCCATCTGTCAAATTTTACCAATCGAACGATCCTTCCACTAGGTATTGTGTTATGGTTGAAAATCTATCAAAGAAATTTGACAGGTGGAGGTAGGTCGATGTGCTGGCGTCTGTACATTATTATAAAATAGTTTAATAATCTGTTACAGACAGCTCATAAAGAGAATAACGGTCATCTTATCATGGCTCTTATCTTATTCGAAAAATTCAAAATTTAAGTCATTTTCAAATTAGAATGAGAAGAAGCACTAAATTTTTAACTCGTTAGACAAAGAAAGAGATATCAAAAACCATCTTAGAAGTACAACAAGTGAAAGAAATAATCTCATAACAAAAACAGTACCTCATATTATACAAAAGCACTTTCCCTCCAATTTTAAACGACGCGGGGGCGGCCATCATTGAAAATAAACAAAGTCTACGTGGGGCATAGACTATAGAGTGCAGACGAAGTAACAAATGTGCTACAGATGGCCAAGTTCCACGGGGATTTCTTACGGTCCCTATATTCTGTGTTTTGAATTTATGTGGTTATATTATGTGTCACTGTTCTCCCCCATGGGTCGTCTAAGTGCATTTTAAAGATATACCACAGGACACATGGCGGTTTTGTTATTGATCTATTTTTGAACTTCGAAAGTAATGTTTTTGTAGTAAATTGGGTCTTCAAGTGAGGCGTTTCAAAATCGAAAGCTAATTATCTTGTAAGGACTAATTTTAGGACTGAATTGCACGCGAACAGCATATTTAAACTGCATTTAAGAACTGTCAATGCTAATCGGTAATATTTCTTTAATATTGACTAAACTGACAGTTGTCAAAAGTAGTTTAGATGTCGTTTAAGACAAAGAATCTTCGTTTTATTATAATTAAGTCTTTTATAATCTAGAACAAAAAACACGTAATTATCAACATTTCTATTACACAAACCTAGATAAACATTAATTAATTAACTATTTCCGAACTCGCATTAAAAAACATGGCCCCAGATATAACAGTTACCCAACCTGTCATTTCCGATTTAACAAGAGAGGATACACAAGACCACAGAGTAGAAAGAACGGCTTTCCCAACCGTATCGGGTAACGGATGAGGTGTGGTTGCTTATGGTCTGCAGGATGACCATCGACAACACCGGATGGTCACGGGTTTGGAGGAAATATAACTCGTTATTGAACCACAGATTATAAAGGTTGATTTGATTGAGATGTTGGTTAAAACTTTGGTATTTAATTAAGAAAATCGAAAGTTATTTCCCTTCAGGTACATTTTTGGTATCTATGAGTAGCTGGTATTTTTTTTTATTTAGCGGTTGCTCGCTTTTGTCCACTACATCGCCTGATGGTAAGCAATAATGTGGTCGACGGTGAAGCACGCTTGCCTAGAAGTAACCTGTTCACTCTTGACTTGAAGACCCCAAGCTTGTTGCTATCAGGAAATACAGACTTCGGCAGAGAATTCCACTCCTCAAGAAGAAAAGTGTTAAAACGCATTATCTGATAACGAAATGAATGGGTTTGGTGAACTGGAGACCATATAGAATCCTTACTGATATGTTTTTAAAGATTGTCTTACAACAGAGGACAAATCTCCATAATACTTTAATCAACAACAGAACTTAGAGACAGTCTATTGATTCGCTCATGTCCCTTTGGTTTACACTACTGTTCATATCTTGACACTCTACTTTGCTAAACACTTGATCAATATAAACCGGGCTTTAGACCAGCGATTATAACCGCCCTTAATTGTCATTTCCAGTTTCAAAATTAGAATAAATCAGTTACATTCATTTCTAAAACAATAATTTTATGTAGATGATATTCTTCTAGGCCCGTCTAAGCTGAAGACTATTGTTTCATAGGGCAAGAAAAACATTTAAAATAATCAAGAATTTAGTTGTATTAAATTAAATCATAAGTTAATGACAACTTATCCGACAAACACATTTCTAAATCCCTTTAAAATTCTCACAGCACTGACTTTCCAACCTTTAAAACGGCTAATCATAATAAATCACAATTAATAGTATAATAAATCATAGATAAATTGGGCAGTAATGTGGTAACTTACAATGCGCACGCACCTCTTTCCCACGGTAAATGATCTATAGATCATTATTATCATCACGCTCACACTGATGAAGTAAGACGTATGGAGGGACTGCTTGAAGGATGATATTAGAAAACTGACTACGCTGATCATAAATAAAACTGGAAAATAGTTATAGGAGAGCAAAGAATAGTAGTTGTAGTTATCACTGCTCTCAAAACGGTGAAGGAAAACATTGCGAAGCAAGCGGCGTGACCAAGAACTGAAAAATTCGAAGGCGTGACATCTACCAACACGCACTGGCCCCCCGTGATGGATTACAGTCTCTCACAAAGCGCCCTGCCTGTGTCCCAGCAGTGGGAACATTATAGGCTGATTATGCTTATGCTATGCTATAAGTGTTAAACAGGTAACGTAGACAATAGTGTTGGCAGACCTGAAATGGACAGGGATCTCGAAAAAGATTTGGTTGAGACTTGCGCAAAACAGTTAAATAAGGCATGGCACAAAAAGAACAAGGTTACCAATACTAATAATGATGATGTAATAGCAAATGAAGTCGTTAATAGACTACTTGTAGATTTTAGAAGAGACATGACAAAGACAAGCAGTCTTAAAAGTCAAGTTTCAAGAGACAATGGCCCAGCATTGACCATCGTGTACAGCAATGACAGTCAAGATTATGTCAG